>OX235276.1:32429476-33138045 GCA_944472155.2 Trichobilharzia szidati | reverse complement strand
ACTACCCTCTCTTCAATGGAGTGAACAACACTCAACCAGTCCACCTATCTCCATGGAGCTGGACATATACCTCATCAGACATTCGAAGACGATTCCATTCAGAATAGCTTAAGAGAACAATATGTTATCTGTTCGCTAAAATATGGTAGTAATACTAGCTGGATATTTTGTCAACATTGGCCAATACAGCCATAACAACAAAGAAATAGAGCTGTATTCTTAGGTGAATGGTGTGTGGGCGCTGCTCACACAAAACGCTAGAGGTTGATTTCGTGTCAGACAGCATTAGGTATGCGTTGATCGCAGAGCCCAAGGCGGGGGGCGGGGAAACTGCTTGAGCCTGATCACATGCAGAAGAGGTATTTAGAGTTGTATGAGTATAAGGCTGTTACCATCGGGGGTAAGGATCACTCCCACAAGGCAAGGTCAGGATGTATAATTTTCGCGGTAAACACCTCTTCTAACCTCAGTCCTCCCCCCATTAGATGGAAGGAAGCACATTAGAGATAGCTTGCTCATCATTCGATGGAGACGCTTTACACCTCTATTCGCCAGCACATGTTAAAAGACAAATGTCACGTGCATCAAAGTGAAATATTTTCACACTTAGGTAGGTAGGTAGGTACAGCAGCACTACCTCACAATAGCATAGAAAGAGGAAATGTAGAGAAAATAAAGTTAAGTTAATGGCGGTGGTGGGCGGGGGTTGAGGGTGAACGGTTGTCGAGATTTAATTGATTTTCAATGGAATTTATCCCCCTAAAAAACTACAACATCAGTGTTAGAGAACAATTGAAAATATCAAAGGCAAAAGGTATTCACCGAGAAGAACAGTTGTTTACAATTTGTCCAGCATAGTAACACACACACACACACACACACAACCACAATCTCTACGATAGGAATCAGGTAGATATAGAACAAACAAGAGAAAGCGGAGGATATGGGAATGGTATGTTTACAAGAAAACAAATTTTGTTCAATAAGTACACAAACAACAATTCGAAGGACGGTTTCTTCAAAAGCGACCCTATTTTCAAATCACACAATACTAAACCTTTCGCATAACTCTTTGAAAAATAATATATACATATATATGGGTTAAAAGAACGTGAAATTCCCGAAAAAGAAAACATATTATACGGTAGGACACATGAGACTGTTGACAAGGTATAAACAAACGCACACACACACACACACACTGATAATGGTAGTAGTACCCCACAGTTTCAGGTTAAATTCTCGAGTGTTTATGTACACGTGTTAAGACATGTGATGCATATACTTCATTTCATATGATGATGGTGATGATGATGATGCTGTATAGAGAAGTATTATCATGTCCCCTGTGTGCGTACGTATGCGTGTATGTATGTGTGTATGTTTACGTGTGGACATACGCATTGATGAATACATTTCTGTTGAAAATGTTAATGTACAACAACATTAAACTAAAAACAGATAAATGAAAAAAGTATAGAGATAATAATAATAGCAGCATATGATACCATGTTGTTTTTTTCAATACATTGTTTGACCAGCAGAGTTCAGGGTAGACACAAGTGGAATAACACCTTTGTTTTTGAATTAGCTTCTGAGCAGCATTTGAACTGTTGTTAGCGGCGGGGTTCAAGTCTCAGCAGAAACTGTGATATGCGCGGATCCATATATTTATAATCTTTCAATTAGAAGTGATCCTTTTCCAAACAACGCCTCCTAGGTGATATTGGGTGCGTCGGTGGTGGCATAGTGGTAGACGGCTTGCCGACCCCACCACCTCATGTGGTCCAGGGTTCGATTCCCGGCCACTGACGCACTCCTGCTTTACCTCGCTAAGCCAGTTAGTTATAAGGCTGGTAAAGAGGGAAGGGGCTGGGCATGAGGTTAGCCACCCCACCTTGTAAATACACCACTCTACTACAGAAACTTTAGGCCTCTAGCTTGAAGGCGCCCTATGTTCCACTGGGAACGTACAGGAATAAAAAAAGACGTGATATTGGGATGATGGATAATCAGCTCACGGGACTTTTATTAATTTTAGTTGTCAGACTTCTTCACCAGCCAAGGCCACTCAGAGGAGAGATCGCTGAGAACCAGGGAGTAACTGGACAGCTATTTTTTGTTCTAGTTTGGGACTGTTCAGCACTTCGCACCCAAGACCCCAACACTGATTGGAACCCTGGGACCTTCAGGTTACGAGAACAAGCTCGTTGACCACACAATCCAGTCACTTTCACTAGAATCCGATGACCCGAATTGACAAAGTTGGAATCCACAGGCCATTGAATTCCAGCCCAGGTGACTGAATGGTCAACGAGCTCGATCTCGTAACCTGAAGGTCCCAGGGTTCCAATCAGTGTTGGGGTCTTGGGTGTGAAGTGCTGAACAGTCCCAAACTAGAACAAAAAATAGCTGTCCAGTTACTCCCTGGTTCTCAATGATCTCTCTCCCCTGAGTGATGTTGGTTGGTGAAGAAGTTTGACAACTGATATGGGATAGATATTCAGTCTATTCATTGATTTTACCTTTTTACATCAAGCCGATTATTACATACTGTTATTATGTACTAGTTGATATAATGGTGAATACGTGTGTTTTTTCCCTCATTTTGTGTGTTCTTCCTCGATCCATGATTATCCTGGCCTTACAAGTCGTGCGATTTGTTATCAAGCGAATAATATAAGGAGAATACAAAAATGAACATCATCCATTAATAGGAATGCAGGTACATCCAACTGATGAGTTTAAAGTAGGACGAAATGCGTGCGTCTTCCATTCCACTACAAGTCATCATCAACCAAATAATACAATATGATGACGAAGATATAATATACGAAAGAAAATGGAGATGGATTGGAAATACGCTGAGAAGACTGTAGAGTAGTGATATCAAGAGCCAGGCGTTCGAGTAGAACACAAATGGGAAGTGATAGGTTGGACGCCTGAGAGTAAAATGCAGGAGATTGTATGAGAAGGAGGAGGAGGAGGAGGAGTTTAAAGCCTATAGGTAATTGTGGCCCCATATATAATGAACTGTAAAGAACAGAGGGAAGTGGAGACGTGCTGCTGAATAACTATATCCCGCTCGGAACCCAAGGGAATAGCATGTTAACATGTTATGTTCATTTCGGCTGCTAGATTATTGAAACCTCTTACAATAGTTGTTTCTCATAAATAACGAACGCGTTCTCTTCACTACATATACTAAGTAGTAAACTTGATGATCAAAACAGTATGAGGAGACAAGAACAAATGTCATCTACATAAATAAAACAGACTGCATACTCCGAGAAAAAACACAATATGTTGGTCAGAGCAAGCATCCCCTTGATCTTTTTTATCCATGAACACAAACCAGTAGTTAGGGTAGGAGGCTTGACATGCATTCGTTCATATCAATTCAATTGGGATAATGTAAGAAGACCGACTGGCAGAGAATTCCTAGAGGTGGTCTAGAACTCATATCACAACTTCAAAATTAATAGACATATGGACACATAGATGAAATTTATCAATCACACGACTTAAAAGGTCAAATATTAGGTATCAATGAAGAGAGGACCAACATAACCAACCACCATACAGATAGATACAATCATAAGGAAAATATAGCAGAAATAACAATTCAATTCACAGTGAAGGGGTCACCACCAAGTCGGACAAATATTTCATCCTTCGATAAAATTCTCGAAGCTCAATTTCCCGAATTCAGCTCAGAGAACGCAACAACATACCATCCACCTGAGCTACAAATTCTCTTCTCCAGTAGTAGTAGTAGTGCAGAATATTCATTTCTATATTTACTCTAAGTTAGTAAAAAAAACATTTTAATTTCGCCCGAGGTCATAGATAGCACAGAGTAGAAGGATGTCAGCTGAGATATTATTGATTGAAAGCCAGGAACAAGCATTACTACTCTTTTTCATTCATTGAATACCGGATGAAACACAGATTCGAAATCTGAAGTATGGGTAGCTTTTCTTTTCTTTTACGGTGTGGAGTTTGCTGGCCTCACACCCAACCTCTCTAACTCTTCTAGACTTATCAATAAGCTAGTAATAAATAGGGATTCTGAAATGCGTCGCCTTGGAATCGAGTCCAAACCATCTACGTGATTGACGAGGATTCTGTTATTGATCTAGTTGATGCATTCTTATAGTGATATTTGTTAGAGATTCTAAGGAAAGTAAACAAATTGGACAAAATCCTTGCCATTAAATTTTATAGAGTTTTACACCTCTTAGGTATTTAAGTAGTATAAACGCTACTAACATCAGTTGATTCAAACATCAACAGTAGATTTGGATACTTCTTACAAAAGATTATCTCAAACTCAGTGAATGACGAAAACGATTATACAGACAGGTGTATATAGATAGCTAGTACAGAACTTTTCATTAATGCAAAAGTTGGGGCTTTTGCAGAAGTTTGCAGTTCACTAATCAATGGAGTAATTTTAATGAAGAAACAAAAGAAAATTGGGGTGGTGATCCACAGCACAAAATTTTTTATTTTTATGCGTTCCAAGTAGAAAATTGGGCTTCAACGTTGAGGCTTTAGTGTTTCAGTAGCTGGGGTGTTTCCCTACAGGGTGGGGCTGCTAATCTTACACGCCCGACATTCCCTGTTTTACCCACCCGGCTTACGGCGGCTAGTTAAGCGAGGTTTAAGAGTGCGTTGATCGGGAGTCGAACTCGGGTGCTTTTACACCAATACCTGTCCGCACCGTCCTCCAAAATTAGAGAACATGTAAGCAGCTGACGAAAAACGATAAACAACAAAGACCTCTTGCTCAACAAATATGCAGAAAGAAATAGAGATGGATCGCGCGCACACCCACACACACGCACACACAGGTACGCCGTGGAGACCGTCGAGTGTAGCTCCAATGGAAGGTGTCCAGAAGGTGACATGGAGAAAATGAAAGTCTGTAGACAATCGAATGAGAATCCAGTAGCGCTGAGATATGTGTTGCTGCTCACTCGTAAACCAAAGAATGACCAACAACCACCACCACCACCATTTATATCATATTAGAATAACACAGAATCTCAGTTTCTCGTCTAATTTTTTTCTCTACTCTGTCTTATTATCTCATCGGCACTTCTTTTCTTCTTGATTTCATGTGTAAACAATAGAAAAAATACTAAACCGCCAACAATTAACATATATGTGTGCATGTTTATGTAATAATCTGAAAAAACCTCATCTAATTCTTTTTCTTTGATGTTTATTTACTACTCTTATTATCATGGTTACTATTATTATCACTACTATTGTTGTTGTTGTCGTTACTAAAAGTTATAGATATATGTTCTATTTGAGAAATGTGATAAACAAGGTGTTCCCGTCAATGGTTAGACACGCAACGTGTAGACGCGACAATGACGACGACGTTAAACAAAAATGTACGCAATGAGAATACAACTACAATATCCCCTGCCAAACTTTTTTTTCGGATCAATCAATGGCTGGCTGGCTGGCTAGCTAGCTAGCTGGCTGACTGCCTGCCTGCTTGCCTAGCTGGCTAGACAAATAATCTGATTAACGATTTATTATTTTTTTTTTTTCGAAATACTTAGTTTACATATAAATAAATGTGAGTGTGTACGTGTGGGTGCGTGTGTAGTGATAAGAATCACTTAGGAAGGGGGCAGTGTGTGTATATGATATGATACACAGACAGATATACTTGAAAGAAAAGTGGTGGGTCAAAAGCTTGTAAAAACTATTAGCATTGCATAATAATATACATAATATCAGAGATCGAAGTATGCAGATAAGGTTCGAGTGAAGATATATGCATGTATATATATATATACGAAAGATATAGTGAAAAAGTGGTAAGGATTAATCGGTTTTTATGACAAAATCAAATTGACACAAAGATGAATCAGACGCTTTATAAAGTGTCATATTTTGAAGTACCGAGCCTTGAGCATTAGACAGGCGGGGAAAATTAACAGGAGAAAAATAACAAAAAAATCTGAAGATGTATCCAAGATTTAGCATATATCTTTTATCATTGTAATATATATATGCTTTAGTTCGCATGATTGATCACGAACTGACGTCAGTTACAGAACCATTGAAAAACCAGGGAATACCGAACAGCTGTCTCATGATAATTTGATACTCTTTAGTATTTCACGTAGCCGCTGGGGGTTCAAACCCAGAACCTCCCCCCCCAGTTACACGGCTCGTAGACCATTCAGAAACACCAACCCGATTCAATGGCCTATGAATTCCAATTCCTGCTGATTCGCGATACATATGTAGCACAGCCGCCAGCCGATGTCCCCTTATCTGACTATGGTCCCGGCTGGTAACGACTTCTTACTATGTAACTTCCTGTATAGAGTCAGTTGCTAGAGTGCATTAGATTAGCTACCAAATGTAGATGGATGCGTACTGATGAAGAGTCCCAAATTAGGACGAAACAGTTGTCCAGTATTCCCTGGTTTTCTGATGGTTCTCTAACTGATGCCAGTTCATGATCAAACTTGTAATAATATTAGTTAGTTAGAACTCAGATATGTTGGGGTTGTGAACTATGCACGCTTAGTATGTAAGGGATGATGATAATATTACTAGTCGGCAGTTGCCTAGGCTGAAGTAGGTGGGGTGAGATTCGATCCCCGGACCCACCCGGTGATTGAACTTCGAGTGTTTGAAGCAATGAGTCATACATCTGCATAAATTTAGTAGATTAATATTATTGATTAATGTAACTTTCTTCCACCAGTGCACAATGAACAGGGGAGGTTGAGTTACAAAAACACATGACTCGATCACTTCACTTAATACTGGTAATGACACGCTTATATTCCAACAGTTCTTATCGCCTATTTCATCATTCCTTGCATATCTCTCTCTGTTGCATCTTCACTCAAATTTTGATTATCTGTATCCTTTGCTCTTCAATATACATTATGCAGTGCTTATGTGCGTCGGTGGTATAGCGGTTGGGACGCTCGCCGACCATGCACATGGTCTGGGGTTCGATCCCCGACCACAGACGCACTCCTTTACCTCGCTAAGCCAGAAATAATGCTGGTGAAGAGGAAAGGCTGGGCATGAGGCTAGCAACCCCATCCTGTAAAATAAACACTGCTACAGAAACTTCAAGCCACTAGCTTGAAGCCCTATGTTCCACTGGGGAACGTGAAGGAAAAAAAATGCAGTGCTTATACTTTGATAAGCTTCGACCTATGTTTACTTACATGGCCATCGCAGTTATCTCTATATCATCATCATCACACACATCCACTGTAAGTCACCACTATTACCTCTACTATTATCACTTTGACATATGGATGTGTTTTATTGGTTTAATCATCGCTTAACTATCCCAGACAGTGGGCTTTGGATTCGAGTCCCACCGTAATATATTTCGGACTGGGTGAATGGGTAGCATCGTCAAACACATACACACACACAGATAGCTGAATGTGTGTGTGCGTCGGTGGTTCAGTGGTAGAATACTCACCAACCAACACGTCTAACGTGGTCCAGGGTTCGATTCCCAGCCGCTGACGCACTCCTAAAATCTCTCCGAGCCGGTAATAAATCCAACAAAAAGAGAGAGAGAAGGTTGGGCGTGAAGCTAGCAACCCCACGCGCCTTAAAAACAACATCGCCAAGCTAGTAAGTCTTCTAAGCACAAGCTTGAAGCCGTATATTTTCGCTAAGGAATGAAGATGCACACATATAGCTGAATGTGGAACATGGAAAATCTGTTCTTCATACAACTGATTTCTAGCTCACTATGTGTGTGTACATGAGTTAGTTGTACAGAACACGTTTTCAGCTTAGAATACAAAAAAAAAACTAGACGTTGTTTTTGTATTCTTATTTTTATACAAAAACTGTGATAGTCAAAATATATATACGTATATTTTGATAATAAACACTACCTAGTACTACTTTAGCCACTACATAATATGCAAGTGTATCCACATCACAGCTTGATGACGCAAAATGATGTGAAAATGTTTTCGAATGTAAGTTAGTTTAAATTAACGACTAGATAACTACTAACTATATATGCACTATAACCCTACTACTACTACTAGTAGCCACTGTCGATATACTGACACTGTGCAGCAGCAATATCAGGTTGATCTAGGGGTGTTTATGTCAGCATTTGTATTATTACTCTTTCTCTCTCTAGAAGGTTGAACTTATAAATGTGAAAACAACTTCCGACAAGCTTAACACTTTGACTGGAAACTTCTCGTGTGCTTATGGTAATTGCCAGTGTCTAACAATTTTGCAGTTAACGACTTTTTCTAGTCAAACTTCAGAACAACAAGCCATAGATGGTTGATATGTTGCCTTTACGTTCCCAGTGGAATATAGGGCGCCTTCAAACTGGAGACTTGAAGTTTCTGTAGCAGTGGTATTTATGTTTACAGGATGAGATTGCTGGCCTCACGTCTCCAACCTTCCCTCTTTACCAGTCTTAGTACTTACTGGCTTAGCGAGGTAGAGGAGTGCGTCAGTGGCAGGAGATCGAACCCCAGACCACTTGCACAGTCGGCGAGCATTCTACGGTTGTGCCACCGATGCACCGCTGTAGATGGTACAGACTGTCAATCAAATATCACTGTTCTGTTTGGTGTAATACCTATAATCTCCAATGGCGTAATGGTATGGGATCATATATATCGTTAACAGGAAAAACGCGAATAGTTGATGGAGAGGTACGGTGAAAACTCTACAGACGTGACGTAACTGGTGTGCAACATAGAGAGGACCATTGTATCTACCATAATGGTAGGCTACCTCACCATACTTAACCAATATAGCATATCCTGTACATATATTAGATAGTTGGAGGCGATCGGCAGGACGCCGTGATGGCGAGCCACCTAGTAACATGGTGGCCACATTGGAAACTTGACTGATGGAATTCAGTCTACACCAAAAGAAGGGACTAGACACATTACACTAGTTACTGACTAGTGTTCAATCAAAAACATGTCCCCGGGCAAATATAAACTGGAAAGAAAATAAACAAGGCATTTCTGAGTTCTACCGTATGTTGAGCTATTCATGCGTAGATAACTAATTTCTTTTACAGCTTATATAAAATAGGGTAGCAGCAAATCGTAAACAACATGAGTTAAAATATTGTCAACATACATAGACACTAATGATAGCAGTTTTCCCCATAAACAATAGCTAGTTGTTATATTGATTGGTCACTAGAGGGTAGTAGCCACTGTCATGCATTTAAATCATTGGTTTTGATGCAGACTGAATTCTACCAATCAGATTTGTAATATGATCAGCCAGTTAGGTGACTTGTTACTGAGGTGCATTTCACATGCTTAGATGGTTGAAGGAAGATTGCAGGAAGCCCTGGACCGACATCAAGAACTAGACGCATGGCATTGGTTTCTCCGCAGGGAGTAATAATCATGCATCCATTACAGTGTTACAGGATGTTAAAATTGTAAGCCAGAATAGCTCAGTGGCAATGTTTCTGACTTCAGTGCTAGGTGACGCGGGTTCGGGTCTCAGAGGGAACCTCAGTCCCCTCTCCCAAGGGTGTAGATATTATGCTTTGCTGATGAGTGGCAACAAGCACAAGTCTAAAACTTTCGCTACGCAAAAACGGGAGTAACTCTTAACTTGATCAACACTTGCAATGACAGATAAAAAAGCAGATGTAGTGTGAAAAAAAAGTGAAATGTTAACACAATTCAGTACTTACCGACAACGATACGAGCCAAATTGTCTGCCCAACGGAACATTTCATCCATACCAGATAGAGCCAGTGCATACACGGATGATCCACCAATGAGAACTATTATATTCGACTCTTTATCCATGTGATAGCCACTTTCAAACCCGGTAATTTCATCAACCGGTGCTGGACCACCGACACTTGAAGCTAAATTAGATGCTGTTGCAAGTCCTGAAGAAGTGCTCTCTAAGGCAGCAACACAAGAATAAGCTGCTGTGTTGACTAATGGTCCACTACTAGAAGTTAGACTATAATTGGTTGATGTATTCTGTTGAAGTAGTGTTGATGAAGACATATAAGTTTGATCAGATGGTCTTTGAACAACAGCTGATTCACCGAGTAAACTGCGTGACTCTGGTGAGATTGGTAGTTCATGTGGTTTACGTACAATAGGTAGCATAGCTGTAAGCACTGAGCCGGAATTACGATAGGCTGCAAAGTCATCATAACTCTTTGTGATGTATAGATGCAGAGCATCTGAAAATAAAATTTAAAATTTTCGATTTCAATATGCATTGCAAGTTGTGTTTGTAACCAAAAATGCAAACAAACAAACTACACGTATATTCTGACTAGTCACTAAAAAACAGAGTATTATTTCCATACATTGACTCCCCTTTATGAATTTGAGTCGAACAAGAATAGCAAGAGTGTACAGAAAATTGTGGCACCATCATTGCTTAATTCGTCGGCTTCTCATCATCTGCTTACAGCCTAACTAAATTACTAAGTTTACATACATAAAATTTTTAACATACTTGTAAATTTTACATGATGTCAGTTGACAGGAGAATCTGAATTTAGTGAACAGTGCCCAGAAAATCACTCTTACATAGTTTTTACACACAGGGAGTTCAAGTTTACAGAGTGACTAATAAATTAGGTAACAATGTACTCAGTTTAACTCAAATCATAGAAACAAGAAACAATCAAAATTATACCATATCAAAGGGGGGGATGAGGATAGAGCCAAAGATTATGTAGTCTAATGAAAGGGAGAATAAAGACATTCAGGTACCAGGACAATGGAAGATTGAAAACTGCTTCTTTCTGAACAAATAAATCAGATTCTAAAAGTTTGATGTTAACTGCGCTTCAGTAAACTTGAGGAGAATTGAGCTGTTTGTTTTTTTCTTTCGATAATTTTAAGGGATTTCGTGATGTCCACCTGGCAATCCGTATTGATGAGATACCTGGCAATGGCATTATTGTAAGTATTTATTCCCTGGAGAAGTAGGCTTTTTGGTACATGTTCAGAAAATCAGAGGTGTTCCCTTCTTTCTGTTCTCCCAGTGTAACTGCTCCCGCAGAAACATGCAAATTTGTATACACACAGCTAGAGTTAACATGAAAAGGGTATCTGTCGACGTTTGACTGCACCAAATGTGAGCGTGTTGTCCAATATAAATGGGAACCAACTTAGCTGAAGGATAGGCTCTTGTTAGTGACATATATTCAATCTTCTATTGATTATTCCTGCAATTTTATCACCTTTAAAATCGAGTTGACAGGAGACAGGCATTTTTCCAACTGTGATTAGTCTTACATTAGAGCCTTCATATCTTTCATACTTGTAAATGGATTTCTTTTGGAGAATTAGAAATTCTTCCTCTAATCTTTCTGTAGAGAATAGTCTTCTGGCTCTATAAAACAGAGTTTCGGCCAGTGCTCGTTCATTATTTTTTTGTATTGAAAAGGTATTTAGTTTCTTTACTCAAGAAATCTGATCTGGTCTTTATACTGATTTGTTCAATCGAAGTGTCACCTACTAGTTAAACTCACAGTTAGGTGTAAAACAACATGTGATAATCACTATAAAACTTTTTTTGATTCTTTCACGTTCCCAGTGGAACATAGGGCACCTTCAAGCTAGAGGCTTGAATTTTCGGTAGCAGTGTTTATTTTTACAGGATGGGGATGCTGGCCTCATGCCCAACCTTTCCTCCTTACCAACTTTATTACTGGCTTAGCGAGGTAAAGGCCTTGATTGGCACTGGAATGGGAAGTGATGAGTTGGGCGCCTGAGGATAACACGGAGGAAAGTGTGAAGAGAAAGTGAAGGCTTGTAGACGGCCCTGACGCCAACCAGGACAGAATACAATGAAGAAATGCTACTGAACCCCTCTCTCTCTCTCTCTCTCTCTCTCTCTATATATATATATATATATATATATATATATAGGCAACAGTGAAGAACAGATACCAAAGCCAAATGACCTTGGACCAGCCAATCATGTAATTCTGGTTCAAGAGTGGCATTTGTAATATAAAAAGTACGTTTACTGCATATTAAAAAATGATGAATTATATATGGTACGTTTCTAATATGCTGCATAAAGAGGTCTCAATTTTTCATAGGAGTGACTACAGTAACTAAACCAGAATCTGTATGAGTACCAGTTATCGATTCCCCTAATTCTCACCAATGATTGACTTTATAATAATCATAGCCTAATGATGATAGTTACATTGCTCAGCATTTCAAATGGATGTTGCCTGTAATCTTCGTTGCAAGTTTCACTCTCACCCCAACCCTACTACACCTTAATCCTACTCTAACTCTAACCCTTAAATCAGAGTGAAACTTTCAACGAAGGCTATGGAGAGCATTCGTTTGTAATGTTGAACAATTTGATTGGTTAGTTCAAGGTCATTTCACCATGGTATTTATCCTTTAATCTTGCCGAATAATAAACTACTACATCTCGAATACCCACATACATTCAAAACAAGCATCATTTGTTGGATTTATAAAAAAAAATAGAGAAACACAATTATCGTTTAAGATATGGCGTGGGAGAAATTCCTATGCAAAGCAAATACGCACATAAAAACGTCAAAAACAAGGGAAATCTCTTTTGAGTGAAATTTCACCTTATAAGGCTATAAGGCATAATTCAGCTTTTTTACAACATAATGATAAGGCATATAAAGAGACTAGACTGAAATTCACCTTAGAATAACCTTGTGACGCACGTGATATCCAGGCGAAGGTCACACAGAATGTCTGAATACAGACAAGGTCAATAAGCATTGGAAATTGCTTATTATGAGTCATTTCTAAGGTTAGAATTTAAGACAAAATTAGCCCACATATGTTAGTGTTTTTCGGGAAGAGAATTTCAGGTGGTAAAATAACCATAAAAATATACTTCATACTATTACTATTATTCCAAATGGTTTAACACACAAAAAAAAACGCAGTATGAACTAAATAAGCATCCTTAACAAAGGCGGGATGATAATAATATAGAGATTGGCTCTGATTTCCAGAGTTTAGTATTTTACTTCACGTAAAGAGGATGCATTTCGGTCCCATATACTACCGTCACAAAGGTTGACAGTTACGAAAGCTGTCTCTAACCTAAAATGAAACAAAGCAACAGAGCTTTGATAGCATAAGATCAGAAGTCTTTAAAGATAGCTGTAATGGATGACGAAATTGATTATTCTATCCAAAAGGACTTTAGGTACGGAGGGTATGTTGATTACCATTCCACCCAATCGGCAGTTTCTGGAATATAGGCATAATTACCGGCATCTAACACTCACTACACTTCCTGATCTCAAGATGCCATTCGACTACGTCGATCGTAAGGTACTGTGGCAACGTGGAGGAAGGTCAAAAAGATTAAATCGTACTAATCACGGCACTCTATTCATATTCATTCAGTTGTGCTAGAGTTTATGGAGAGTTATCGCCTACAGTGAAGACAATTAATGGTGTCTTTCGGAGATGCCAAATGTCATCAATTTTACTTATTTTCACTACAGATGTACCGGTGGAGTTGACCTCTGGTTGAATTTTATGTCTCTGAGATCAACCTTTTTTATTAAGAAATTCTCGCCAATATACAAGTATGATTGTGTAGTCCTCTATGTGGAGACCCTGAAAAAATTCAGCCGTCTGAACAAAAATGAATATAAAGCTTAGCTTGTTCGGCACAAGATTCGTGTCTGTCAAATGAAAGAAAATGGTAACAGGACTTATCTCACCATAGAGTCCCAGTTTAACGACAAACACTGAATTGGTTGATTGTGATGACCACTTCACTTATTTGTGAAGTTCTATAAGCTCTGATAAACTATTGCTAACGAAATCTCAGTGAGGGTACAGAACGTCCGTTTGACATTTGCCCACTACCCATCATCTTTGGTAAAATTTTAATGGCGTACGATCTATCATTGTGTACATCTGGTGTAGATTGGATGAACAAAGATACCGTGATGAACCTCGACCTACAACCTACCCGCGCTGCTTTTTAGCACTGTAGCTGGCTTGGACATGTGCTGTGTGTCATCCCAGAGGCTTCCGTACAGGTCTCTTCGCTAGCCAGCCCTGGAACTGGACGGAAGAAGCAGAGAGGTGGTCAGCCCATGAAATGGCGTGGTGGGATGAAAGGATATTTGTGTTAGGTTAGCATCGGTTGGTGAGTCACGACGCCCTGGTTGGAGTACAAAAGATAGCTCGAGTCGGTGGTTCAAAACGTTATCGGATATGGCTAAGAATCGCAATCATCGATGGCGAACGTGCTGCAGTTTCCTTCTTTCTTTTCTTTCCAACGATAATTGACGAATGCTATTTAAACTTATTATATATGAGTTTTCCTTCCAGATGAAGTACTTTATCCGTTCTCTACCTATATTTTTTTCACTTTTAATCTATGTTGTTTTATTATCATTAGTGGTGCCATATTGTACCAACTTTTTGGGTTTAAATAAATAAATTCTTTAAAAACTAGAGCGTAACATGAGCCCTGGCTGGAGAATGCAAGGAGGACATTAGTGACTAAATACAATAAGTTATTAAACAGATCATGGTAAACAGTAGGCTTTACAGATGCACAACAATATACTTGCTTAAATCGAAATGGTTTGCACAAAATATCTAAAGCCAGACACTAACAACGCCGCTTTGACTTTAGTCAGTGAACTATCCTTCTCCTATTTAAAGGTATGTAGATGAATTTGTGGTGTTCTTAGCCTTTCACAGGCCTCAGAAATCTACAACTCGTGTTTTAAAATTTGAAAATATGATCGGATATCTCGAGCATCGTACTACTACACAGATAACCTGTTTCAACTATTGACTGAACTGCATAACCTTTTCTGATCTTATGACACAAAACACCAATCAATTGCCTAAGCATGTCTTATCACTTGGCAAGAATAAATGGTTAATATATCTGCAATAGCAATTTTTATTCTGATAACTCCATACAACTACCTAAATAATTATCATTTTCCCGCTCGCTTCATATCCCATTCACAAGTTCAACAACTGTGTGGTTGTATGCTTCAAGTGAATGAGTATAATTGTAGACAAATGCTTCAAAGGAAGACGTTTTCGCTCAGCCGCCGAAAATACACCATCCCACAAAAGCACACTAGAAGGTACATTAATTGTATATAAGACTTCAACTGAACTGTATTTCCAGTGTAGAACTTCGCACTTAAGTGCAGCAGTTCAAGTTCTGAGTAGCACACATATAGGTAGGAAAAATAGAAAATGTAGAGAAACTGCACTACAATAAACGGAAGAGAGGATAACTAACTGGAGAATAATAGTGGGGATTAAACGAATCTAGTAGATCGCGAAGAGTAAATACATAGGATTAAATTTTGATGCATACCACCAATAAATTCCAACAATTGATTCTAAGCATTCTGAAAAACGCAGTCAGGCAGTTTACACTTGCCTACATGAACCATACTGACAGCCAAAAATTTCATAGATGTTATACACATATATCAGCTGACATTGCCCTTAAAGGGAAAATGTGGCTCAGAATGTGTAACACGTGTACTGGCCGTTTCGCAACTTCATCGAATGCCTTGTCCTTCATAACTTTCCACCCTTAACTATATTACTAACTTTAAGGCACCACCATGCGTAAGAAACTGAAAGAAAATACCAATAGTAAATCCTGATGTTATTTTATTTTGATTATAGCTTGATTCCACACAGCATTTTTGGTACAAGTATGGAATTTTCAGCATGTGATATCGGTAGCTAAAATTTTGTAGGCCAACCATTGATATCAGGTGTGCGTAAGCAGGGGATCGAACCCCAGACAATGTACATGGTCGGCGAGAGTCCTAACCACTGTGCCACCGACTCACGGTGTACAGAAATATACGGCGGTCTGCTGCACAGTACACATGTTTTATTGATATCATACTTGTGTCAAAAATGATGTGAGTTAGGAAACACTAAACTATCCTTTTATACTCATGCTGAGATTCTGCTAGCTATGAGTTTATCAGGGCTGATAGAACTTGGAGGATAGGCAACTAACCAATACGCTTAACCACTTCACTTCGCGTTTCCAAAATGAGACAAGTCCTACTATATCATCTTTTATTTGATAGATACGAATCGCATACCACACATCCTAACATTTTTAATAAAGGTGTTCTTCACTTTTCCTGTGTCTTCATTGAGGACTGTACTTGGCTTTCACAAGTCTGCTTATGCCAAGAACCTCTCAGTTCTCCCAAGAATATAGAATCTTTGATTTTGTTAAGCCAACTGACCTACTTGCAATTATCACAGGAAGACTAGTCCGTTTTTATAAACTGTGGTCGATGGTACTATCACAGATCCTCATACATTACCAGATATCTTATTTAATCTAGGCGGTAATTTGTCACTACCATTCTTAAACATCTCTGGAGTTATAACATATTCTTCTTTGCCTCATTTTAGATTACAGGCAGCTGCTCAAACCTTTCGTCGATCAAGGCGGGGGCGATGTCTAAATGGCATTCAGCTGGTGTGCAACTTTAGTGTAGGTGTGAGATAGTTGAACTGCTTTTCACAATGTTTCCTATTAAGTTCCAGTCATTCCCTACCTGAGAAGTGATTGGAGCACAGTAAATCATATCTCTTATCGCAGAATTTCTAGAATTAATTTTTCTTGTCTTTAAACTGTTTTCTAGTGTTGCCTACTACTGATATCCTTCTTATCTTTTTTGCTTTTGTCACCTACCACTGTTTATAGTCACTAAAAACAACTTTAATCAATTTGTGTTTGAGCATCTTTCGCCAACTACCATATTCACAGCCTGAGAGCATTAGTTCCTTTGCAGTTACCAGTTAAAATAGAATTACAAAAATCCACTAGCACTAACGTACCATTGGTTGCACAACATAATTGTTTAGGTGGTCATGTTGCTAACAGTAGGAAAATAGATAAAAGATAGCAGAAGGTAAAAGAGAAGTGGAATAAATGAAAGGACAGAGAAAAAATAACACGAAACTTAAAGGGAATTAGATTATAAGTAGTTTACTCATCGGGATAGAAACTTTAGCTCATGTTGTAGGGTAAAAGTCTGTCGAAAATCTACGTCAGTGAGTATTATTAAAACCAGGGGGTGTTAGGAAGATATTGGAACCTAGCTTCGAGCTATCCAGTGGTATTCAGTCGTAAGTACATTACAGATTGAACCAAGGACCATTAGTTTTTGAGGTGATCACATAGCTTTCCAGTTATTCGGTTAGAATCAAACGGTGCATGAACTCTGACTTCAAGTCAATTGGTCGATATAGTCCTGAATATCGGTCTAACCGGCATGCACTCACGAACCCCTTTTTAGAATTTTAAGAATCTCACCTAGAAACCAGTCAATAATGAAGAAACGATTAACAGTTAGATAATTTTTGTCGGGTTTCGAATTATCTAATGGTGGGTTCAGTAGTACCATACTTTTCTTATGAAAATTGTCACACTTATTTCTGAAGTATTTTTTAACTTTCCCTAGTAACTTAAATATGAACCCTGGACAATGGCGTACTTACTTTTGAAGTGAGAACACACAAGATCGAATGGAAGAAAGTTGGGTAAAACAAGAAATATTTAAACTATCGTCAGACAATTGATGTGTAGGTGAGATTGTTTTACGCAAGACATTTCCGGATTGTCTTACTTCAGTTTTCTGCGGAATTTTTTCCAAGCTAATATCCTTTGGGAATGACTGATTTCAAATACGAAAGTTGACACAGACATTAAATTCATGTGTCCACCATTTAATGATATCGGTAATACCAACCACCACATATAGAGTCAACAGCCTTTGTATGAGCATAAGGAGGTTGCTCAGTCACATCTTATATACTTCGGGCGAACGGAATTACAACGAAATCGAATGATTCCCGAAGTGAATGCAACAAATCAGATGGCTGAGCTCGCAATTTTATCCTGACTTTTATTATGGTGGCGATGCTGGGCTTGTAGGAAGAACGAAATCATGTGGAGGCAAAATGGAAGTTTAGAATCATTTAGTAGCGACTAATGAACATATATATATTTCAATGCACCAATTGTCACTAGAAAATCCGTAAGGAACAGTATGTTGTTCATGTCGACTTTCTAGGACACTCGTAAGTTTACATGATCCGTTTGTAAAACACTTAACTAAGAAAATCGAAGCAATATGTCCTAAAAAGAGCGTGGCATATAGCCATGATGACACACTTATATGTAGAAATCACCCCTTGAAGTTACCATATTTTGAACACCCTAAATAATGTGGATCAACTGAATGGGTTTTTTTATTGACAGCATGGTCATCACTTGACGCTATGAAAATGACTTAGTTAATTACTTAACGTTGTTGAATATGTCTGTAATCTCATAAGGGGACGAAACGATCCGTCTTGACAAACTACTTCCACAAATACGCCAATCAGTGCTACCCAAGATTTGCATTTATACACGCAGACAGTTCACGTTGCTAACTTGTTACAACTTTTGAAAGCTCATAGCTAAATCAGATGGACAAGTAGTGAGAAATCGCTGTTATTATGCAGGTGTTTATAAGTATGAAACTGTACCAGAGAGGAGACACAGTAAGTCTACGTAACATGCCTATATACTGGTCTCCCCTATTATTAGAGCCCATATCCCAGCTCCAAATGCATGATTAGGTAATACATATTACCTGTGGCTTAGAGTGTATTGAATAAAACATCAATACTACGCAAGTATTACAATAATAGAGTGCTTCTCCCTGATGGGTGCCAGTGCACTGAACTCAAATATCAAGGCGGTTAGTCCATCCGTTACTTCAAAGAACAAAATAAAAACTACTTGCAAGCATTACATTTGTATGTCAGTAATATGATTTTCAGCAAGAAACAAAATTAATCATCATATATTAATTTAGGAAACAGACTCAAACTCGCACGACCAACACAAGTTTCCTAGACAATAAATACGACGTCAGCTCAGTTGAGACAAGCTCTATCGAAAACTGAGTTGTAGTAGGAATTTTGAAACTACGTTTATTATATTCCAGTATTCAGAAAACAATTCCACGAGCGATTTTACGGGACCTTTAAAATATATTAAGTCTCTCCATTATAAATATAATGTCAAATTAGACAGATCCAAGCTCTAACCAATACTGGAAAGTGATTAAGTAGGCAAGCATTACACTGGCACTATAGAAATCACCACTAAATCCAATAAAACACTTGAAAATTTCAGTATTTAAATATTGGAGGATGATAAACATAAATCACAGAACTTACCAAGATTAGTTGGCGATAAAGACAGCACACAATAACGTTTCTTCCACTAAAATATATAAAAAGTACCAATGAGAAACCAGTCGAATTTTACAATTGTTAAAACATTTGGTTCACCTCTTACCTTCTTACCATCACGATACCGAGCATATCCTTCTAATACAATCCTTATTTTTGAGGGCATTAATACATCCAAAATGGTTTTGTATGTTTGATAAAAATTATCCACTTGTTTTGACTACTTTTACAGTGAATATTATGCTCAATCAGAGGTAGAATAGACATAAAACCTCCGTGTTGCCATGGCTTGAGACTCGTGACCCTGGCACACGTGATGGGAATGACCTTCACCACACAACAAACACAAGGTCACCCAGATTCATAATTTTAGTTTAACGAACAAAATACCATTAAAATCGGTGTAAAAATAACTTCTGGAATTTTAAAAATTCGAAACTTAGTAAATATTCAAATTTGATTTCACTAATCGAGACGATAGTATGCTGTTCCAGATTTAGTCTTTACTTGCAAGAATTTAAGAACATATGTCTGTGCCGACTTTTCGATATACATACCTTAAAGTAACAGGGATATCGACCTCATTTGATTCAGCCAGTTTACGTTATTAATTCTGCATAAAGTAAATATTGTCAGCATGACGGAGTTGAATTGCAACCTTTGGTAGGAAATACGTCTATCTGCACGTAGGTTTACGCAAACCTATTCAGTGGATTTTCCTTCTCGCTGATGTCACAATGCCCATCATTGGCACGGACCTACTTAACCATCATGATTAACTCGTAGACGTCCTCCGAAAACGACTGACAGACGGTACTACTTGACTGTCTATCAAAGGCATCACCTACGTAGGCCCCAGCTTGTCACTCGTTAAGATGAAGGCAATCCTTGATTCAACTTTCCAACCGATTGTTGATAAATACTCGGAACCTAATTACCCGTCTAACGATCTACCGTGCATAACCAGCAATGTTATGCATCACATCATAACCTCAGGACAACCCGTGACATCTAAAGCACGACGACTTGCTCCTGACAAACTACGACTCGCTGGAAATGAGTTCCACCATATGCTCACCCTTGGCATCATTCGGCGAATGAACGCCAAAACAACCCTTGATTGCCATCCATTGCCTCACATACACGACTTGACGGCAACATTATCTGGCGCAACTATACTCTCGGAGATAGACTTAGTTAAAGCGTAAAACCGAATTCCGATGGCAACAGAAGATATTACACCTTTTGGACTTTTTGAATTTCTGCGTATACCATTCAGTCTCCGGAATGCAGCACAAACATTCCAACGCTTCATTGGCGAAATATTTCGCGGTCTTGACCTTGTATATGCATAATTAGACGACTGTCTCATTGCCAGTTCAGACAAGGAAACTCACCTTAGACATTTGGCCTTGGCGTTCGAATGGTTACGCCCGCATGGTGTTACCATTAATATTCAAAAGTGTCAGATAGGTGTTGACTCACTCGACTTTCTGGGACACACCACTGACTGCAAGAACATTCGCCCACTGGCTAGTAAGGTTGAGGCGATACTGAACTTTCCAGAGCCACAGACAGTGAAAAGTCTGCGCACTTTTAAGGGCTTGGTAGGCTATTATCCATGGTTTATTCCGAACTGTGCCTCCCTGACTCAGCCATTGACAAACATTCTTTGAGGGAATAACAGGTCTATCGAACTTGACGCCTCTGCTCGAAATGCTTTCACCCAGGTTAAAAAGGCTATTGTGGATGCCACACTTCGAATGTATCATGATCCAACGGCACCGTAAAGTATCTCGGTTGATGCATCAGACACTGTAATCGGCGCTGTTCTACAACAACTAGTTAACAGAGAGTGGCAACCACTCGCCTTTTTCTCGAGGCGCCTTCAATTGGCAGAAACGAAGTACAGCACATTTGGCAGAGAACTTATGGCTATGTACTGTGCTGCACGTCATTTTCGACATTCAGTGGAGGGGCGTGATTCATAATTTTCACTGACCACAAACCTCTGACGTACTCTCTGAACCCAACCTCAGATAAGTATTCAACTAGGGAATCACGACAAATGGATTACGTTTCACAGTTTACATCGGATATTCGTCATGTATCCTGAGTGAACAACACTGTGGTAGATGCATTGTCGCGCGTTTGCTCCCCCACCCAAATAGATGGCACTGACCCTGTGAAACTGGCTCGTCTTCAAAAAGAAAATACCGAGCTTCAACATGCGTTGTCGAAAACAACTCTGCAATTAGCCGAGAAATCCTTAGATTTGGGAAGGGATACTATTCTATGTGACATTTCCACGAGTGCTCCTCGCCCCATCGTACCTAAAAGCTATCGCTGTAACGTCTTCAATACGTTGCATGGCTTGTCTTACCCAGGTATTCGAACCACGTCAAGCTCGTAACTAGTCGGTTATGCTGGCCTGGTATTAATGAGGAAGTAAGGGAATGGGCGTACACGTGCCAAGCTTTCCAAAAGTGCAAGGTGGTGAGACACACCAAAAGCCTTCTTGGCACCTTTCCTATCCCTGACACTCGTTTCGAAAACGTTCATATAGATTTGGTTGGCCCACTTCCAAAATCTCATGGATATACCTATTTTTTAACCTGCATCGACCGTTTCACACGATGACCTGAAGTAGTACCTCTCTTGGATGTATCTGCTGAAACCGCCGCATGCGCCTTTGTAGAAAGATGGATCGCAAACTTTGAATGCCCATCCTACGCACCAGTTGATCGCGGGCGGCAATTCGAAAGCGGCTTATTCTTCTCCCCGACTAAAGTCACAGGTTGTATGCGTTTTAGAACAACAGCTTACCATCCTCAAGCTAATGGTATGGTAGAACGTCTACACAGACAATTGAAGGCGGTTTATCAGCTGCAAACAATACCCATTGGATACGAAATGCCTTGAAAACTGATGCTGGTTGTACTACCGCCGAGCTAGTACATGGCAAAACACTACGACTGCTAGGTGAGTTTGGTTCTCCCTCTAGCTTCCCACCAGCGGTAGATCACGCCTCATACCTCAGCAGGCTTACAAACGCAATGCGTTCAGTTAAACCTACTCCCCTTCGACCACAGTCCATTGACGCCTTTGTTCACCCGTGTTTAAAAATTTCTTCACATGTATTTGTTCGTTATGACTCTGTGCGTCGCCCTCTGGAACCCCCATACGACGGACCATATAAAGTCATTAAACGTATGGATAAATTCTTTGAATTAAACAAAAAAGGCCTCGAAGACACCGTCAGCATCGACCGTCTGAAATCGGCCTACTTAAAAGGCAATCCTATTAGCCTAGAGCTAGGCATTTCTAATAATACACAGGTAACCGAATATCCGCTAGTCCTCGAAGAAATCACTAGCACGGCGAAAGCCACCCAACCTACTGTTGAGCCCTCAAAGAAAACGTGTTCTGGACGAAACGTGAGATTCCAAGAATATCTTCACAATTATACCACATAACTTAGTGATGCAATTCACCGAAATCTTTTACGTTAGTGGTGTTTATTTATTTTTTCTTTCAGGCATATCAACTCTTATGTTGTCCCGCAACACAAATAAAAGGCCTATCTTTGACCGTACATGTTACATCCCCTAAAAAATTAGATGCGTATATTTTTTCGATGTTCTAATTTTCATATTATTTTACTGTATGGCAGATGCACATCATTTTTCAAACGTTATTTTCGGTGCATCTTCCCCAACAAGGTTCTTAGCATTCTTGTTTCCTTTTCCAGATGCGAAGGGCACTCGACAAGAAGCAAGCGAAGCACGAGATCCAACGGACAATTATCAATGAAGTGATGTACAGACACCATATTAGCATAGGTAGACGACCAGTGGGCACACCAGGCTGCTCGGAAGAGTTTTTTACCGATGGGGAACCATCGATTTTTTCTCCCGGCTGGGTCTGTCTTAGGGTCCTCACAACCCCACTAGGGGGGAGTGAGCTGTAGCGGTAAATAATTCCCCAAAATTATTGACCACAGCAGTCATCACTGAACATTGGATGCTGACCCTCACTGTTTAAGTCGACTTGTTCAGCTGAAGGCTTCCAGTCAAGCATCCTCGCCATTTGGTACTCCGTCGTATCACGTCCGCGCAAGATCCCTAGCTAGCTGAGCGATCATCTCGCACTCCGATTTGGTCCCGAAATATATCTCGTAATTTGGACGATCATATTCCCAATACTTGAATTCTGTATCTTTTCATTTCGTTTGCGGTCTGGGCAGCTTTGCCAATCTCGTGCATGGTACGAACATTCCATGTCCCCTCACAGACTTTTTCTTTTTTCTCAAGGAGATACATCGTGCTGAAGTTTCTGTAGCAGGTTTGTTTACAGGGTAGGGTTGCTAGCCCCACGCCTGAGAAGATACAGAACCCCTAATAACCCTAAAATGACTCACATAGCTTTTGGAGAAATACTAGAGCATGTAGCTACGCTGGACTTTGACTACAAAGTAGTCTGTGGCGATTTCAACTTACCTGGAGTAAACTGGGATACCTGTACAGGACCTAGAATCCATGAGGAGCTACTACAAGCTATAGACGTAGGCGGATGGAAGCAGTGCGTACGCCTCCCCACAAGAAACAAAAATACTGTTGGCTTAATCCTCTGTCATGAAATAGAGCCCATCTTGATTGAGGCCGGAAATAAACTTGATAACAGTGATCACAACATACTGTACTGCACGCTACCCATCCGACTAGCAACTAAATACACACCTAAAAATTCCCCGGTGCACTATCAATTTAGGGACTATAAGAATACCGATTGGGAATCCCTATCAGATCTGTTGAGAAGTTCTGACTGGGAAGAATACATCATCAACAATAACTTAGAAGTATCACTTGATATTTTCTACAAAACAATTGGCTCAGCAAGAGACACAATCGCGCCCCTAAAATCTGCTCTAAAGACACCAACTCCATTTATAGAACGCAAAACGCGACTAAAACTAAAGAAATTGAAAAAGAAATACCATGTATTTAAGGAATTTAATGCGTTAAACCAAATACATGAAACTCTCAAACTGCTTGAAGATAAACACAAAATGACGTCACAACTTGAAGAAAATAAAGCGCTTGTGGGTAACTCCAAAACTCAGGAACTTTGTAGGATATTGCAGAAACGTCTTAAAAGCAGTAACGACAATAATGTAAACAGCTTGGAACATAAGGGTATAATATACAATGATCCCCAGGTTATAAGTGAACTCTTCAGTGAGTGGTTTCGCAATGACGCCAGAGTGCACCCGACCCAAAATTTCCAAATGACCTGCAGAAGTAACCACAAATTAGGCTTTAATAGACTTTAGTATACAAAATATAGACACAGCGATTAAGACATTGAAGTCTAATGATAGTACTGGAACAGATCACATACCATCTGTCATATACAAAAATGGTAGCACGGAAATGTTAGTCTTGTTACTTAGAATATTTACTCTCTCGTTGGAAAATGGAACTTATCCTGAAGTGTGGAAAACCACATACATATTACCTAAGCACAAAGCAGGGGCCAAAACCAGTGCATGCAACCATAGACCTGTCAATATAACCCGGTAATATCCCGAATAATGGGGAAAGTGGTTAAAGTCCAAGTGTCAGACAGCTTACTAGAACATGAACTTGTCATTCCATCACAACACGGATTTCTCAAAAAGAGATCATGTGTGACCTGTCACATAGACTTTTTCAACGAAGTTACACGAAGTAGGGACAAAAGGGAACTAGTAATTGTGCTATATTTCGATATAACAAAAGCCTTCGGCAGAGTTCCCCATAATCTGCTAGTCAGCAGGTTATGCTCACTAGGGATATGTGACCCTCTCCTGAGCTGGATAAAATCATTTCTCTGTGGCCGAAGTCAGACAACGAAAGTTGGCTAGTTAATCTCAAGGCCTAAACCAGTAAGTAGTGGTGTGATCCAGGGAAGTGTATTAGGCCCACTCTTATTCATAATATATATAAACAGTATCTGTGAATGCTTTAGTGTAAATAAACCAATACTATATGCAGATGACTTAAAAATGACCTATAAATGCAGGAACACAGATCGTGGAATAACAGTAAACGCCATACAGCAAGAATTAGAAAAAATGGATAGATGGTGTGACACCTGGCAACTCCAATTTAATGTCGAAAAATGTGGCTGGCTCTGCATAGGTTGCAACAATTTAGAACTTGACCTTACAATTCAAGGCCATGCACTTCAACGACTGGAATCTGTACTAGACCTAGGGCTGAAATATTCACATAACTTATCATTTTCTGAACACATCTCCAAACAAGTGTCAAAGTTACGCAGACTTATCGGCTTTCTACTCAGGAACTTCTACAGAAATGAGTCTAGAATTCTGTTGTACAAGGTTTGTGTGCGTCCTTTATTTGATTACTGTTCATTCATGTATAGTAGTATACGCATAGAGGACAAATTGAAAGTCGAGGGAGTGCACAGGTACTTCACGTTAAAATTACTCGGAACCGAAAATGTCCTCAAGGTAAAGCTGGAGGCGCCACTTCAAACAGGGGATATGCCTTATCAACGTCCCTTCTAAACCATTTAGTTTTTACCTCTACTAATGGCATTCGACTTTCAGATGACAATGGCTACAAACTAAGACACACTAAAGGTACAGTAGCTATAGAACAATGTAAAACAGCCACCAGGTAGAAGTTTTACTTGATTAGGTATGCACAGATATGGAATAAACTACCAATGGAAATGCGTCAAGCAAGTACATTGGCCCCCTTCAAAAGGGTGCTTAATGACAAACTACAAGAGTTTACAGACGATAGTAGTTCTAGTTCCCATCTGAGAGCCTCCGAAATTATAGGTCCATTTAATGTATAAGCTTAAATACTACACATGTTGTTTTTGCCTATATTCATAATTCTAGATAAAGCATTAACGATTAAGGTACGTATCCTCATACAGACAAGAAATCTCGTTTGTAAAACTACTACCCAACACAATAAGTGGAATAAAATGGACGTAAACCGACAACATGGAAAAGGTATAACTCACCACAACATCACATGGACAGATGTACGCTCGTTGGGCACCATATATCCCTCACCAACTGCAACCCACCTTTCCTTAGATAATGTGACGAACTTATATCCATAATGTTGCTGAGCAGTTAATATTGTCAACTCCTGTCGGAACAGCTGAAATTCATAAACCTTCCTCATGCTAAAAAATACCCACAAGCAGTAGAAATCCACTAATTAATGCGTCTGAAGCTTATGTATTTACTCCCAACAATGACATTACAGAACAAATGAGATAAACATTTCACTGATTTCAAAATAACCTCGCTTAGATTACTGGGTCACTAGTTTTCTAGCCGGTCCCAAGCCCAGATAAATAGGGAGGGTTGGGGCGTGGTGCTAGCAACTCCACCCCTAAAACTTAACCAGACTGCTGCAAAAACTTCAACGCACAAATATATTAAAAATTCTAAAAGTGTAAATAACACATCAATGAACTATAATTCAAGGATTCTGCACACAACAAAGTTATGTATGAAAATTGACTTCAAGCCTTATTTTTTTCCCAGGCACTTACAATCCATCCAACATAGACCTGGTTTTTTGTTAATGCGAAGACAATACTTCTAGATTTCCTGATGTGTTGCACTCACTGACGATCCAGCAGATTTTTCCAACTGTGCACAGAAATGAATGTATCCTACATTGATAGGAAAATATATATTATTATATTATAAGTGAAAATGCTGTTTTATACTACTGGGATTAACATTTATCAAGTGTATGTATAATCTCCAGCGAAGATGCAAAGCATATCTTGCTACTGCCTGTAAATTGTGATTGAATTATATGGTTCTATTTCTGTAACAATTTGATGATGCCTGTAAACTGGCGTCCCTCATGTACTGTGCTATGAGAAATTTATTTATTTAACTATCCTCATGAAAACTGTAAACCTTAACAAACTTGACACAGAATCAGTATATAAGGTAGATAACCTCATTAGCCTTGTTACTACAGAAGTAACAGAATGACTCGACGCAAAGCTGAGTGCTATTGTCTACAACGTTCCGGACAATGAGGCACTAAAAAAGGTACAGCGCATCTTACTTAGTGGGGAGAAAATGTCCCACTCCCAGACTAAGTGCTATAGACTGAAGAAGAGTCAACATGAAAAGTGTCGTCCTATTCGTCTTCAGTTCGAAACACCGGCAGAGGCCAGAAAATTCATGCACTCCCAACACACTCTATCGCAAGCCAGAAACTACAAACTAATAAAGGTTGTGGTAGACAAGACAGTCATAGAAAGGCGCGCATATAATCATCTCAGTAGGCCTAATTGTGGAATAAATAATAGGACATTGCAAGCAGGTATTATACCCAACCCTTTGAGAAATACCGTACAACTCACCGCACCACCCCTCTCAAATCCCACAGAATTATCCCCTCAGAGTGCAACACCAACCGAAAGGCCACTAGGTTGTAATCAAATAGGTAATACAACCACACAACCTATCACCGTAGATTTAGACATGCCACTAAATAACCCCAGAAAAAAATTCAAAGCTCCCCGAAAGTCGACATTGTCCTCTCCCAGCCATAATTCCATTGGTGAAGAGGAAATAGTTGACAAACCTATTCAAAATATGTCACAAGCACCGCAAAATCAAATTCACTCACCAAATACTTCTCAGAAAAATGTACACAAATCATGCCAACAATAACAATGGCAGTATAAATAAGCCTACACTTCCCACGGCAAACAGTATTAGCACATACTAATAACCAACGTCTTAACAATGCCACTCTCAATATTACAAGTGGCAATAGTCAGAACTTGGCTACCAACAACTCAAGGTCTTCAGAGTATGACACACAAAGAAGTTTTGATGGGATATATGGTACAAGTTTGCTGGGAACTAACCCACAATGCAGTACACACGAAACCCATACAAGGACACAACTAGTATCAAACAATAGGTGGAATAATAAGCTATGGTCATCACAAGGTCCCAATCATTTTTTATCCCCTGCGTCCCTGTCAGCGTTGAAAAAACAGCTGGTAGGGATGTTGACACTCCTAAACCACTAGTGCCGGCTCCCCTTGCATGAAAACAGGAACAGTCTGGTGCACCCGCATCCATCAAGCACACTTGATACTTGCACAAATATAGGTCAAATAAAGAGCCCTGCCCACGTTTCTAGCCTAACTAAAAAATAAAAATGCCTTAGCCTATATTAAATCCATCACTTCAACTCCTATTTCCTCACTGAAAACAGCACACATCAACTCGATAAACATAGGTGAGCATGATGTTGAAACTCCTCTAAACATAGGGTCGTCATGTCAAGCAGAACTACTGGGTGCTGAACCATATTTGGGGCCGATTAACGGACCTAAATACTTCAAACGCCACTTAAACTCTCATCTCTGCCTAATCCTCATAAATGCTAGGTCTGTTCTAAATAAACTACCGATGCTCAGAGCACTCACAGTAATATACAAACCCCCTATAATTGTCATCCCTGAATCTTGGTATCATTCGAACATACTTGATGAAGAGATAAGCTTAGATAACTACACACACTTTCGGTGTGACAGGGAAGGTGGTAAGGGAGGGGGTTGTCTCATGTACTTTCTGTATGCACTTACTGTATCACAGCTAGAAGGTAGTACACTTAACATGCCTGAGACTTTATGGGTTAACTTACGCTTAAATAACGCAATAGTATTAATTGGATGCACCTACAGAGCACCTGGTACCTTTAGTAATTACGAGACCCAGCTCACTAATACTCTGGAGCAATTATCCACCTTACAATACGATCATAAGATCCTATGTGGAGACTTTAACTTACCAGAAATCAACTGGGGTATACCCACAGGTTCAGCTAAATTTGATAAGTTCTAGATGGTTTCACGATGGCTTTTATGCTTCCATCTCCCGCTCACAGGAACTGCAGTCACAACCGTCCGATATAGGACTAAACGTTTCCTATTCGAGTTCCATTTGAGGGCGTTGTTACTGATTATACTCGATGGTCTCTTCAGCCTGCGTCCAATCCATCTCCATTTCATACCTATTTGTTCGGCGATAGGTTACTGACGGGTTCGCTGGGATTGAACCGTGCTGCTAGTCTTTACTGGCTATCTAATTCGAAGTATGGAGCGAAGGCAGCTGTTGACAAAAAGTCTGAAGCCTGCTGGGAAAGGTTTCTGTGACCTGGCGGGTTTCTGAACCACAAACAGTAGTGAGAGTCACGCCTTGCTTATCTTGTCTTTGACACCATCTTTGCCTCCTGTAGTTGGCGATTATGTGCTGCATATCTTCTGTGAAGTGGCACCACCTGCTTTGTCTTATGGGCATTATTGAGTCTCAATAAATGGGTTAAATATACTAGCATGATTTCATGCAAATCTAAAAAGCGCCTCCGACTTTTGAACTTACTGCTCCCCTTTAATCCATTAAACTGCACAGTTACCATTATCAAACAGTCTTTTCCGATAAAAGGGCAGCAGGTATAATATAGTTCAAGAATATAATGGTATTGGTAAAATGTACGCCAGAAGAAAATTTTTAATGTACAGTTTCATTAAAAAGGCATGCGAAAGAAATGCAATTTCCCCTGTTGTTCACTAACCGGCTACTAGAGAGCTGAAATACCCCTAGCATGAAAGTGAATGTGAGTTCCCCACCATCTGTATGGGAGATATGAAGCAATCATTCTAACCCTTACGTGATATTACTTTTCATCTTTGTTCTCCAGATTGTCTATTGTGTAAAAATCCACCAAAGGCTTGAAACCGTCCCATAAAGTAGGAATTCGAATCATTCAGGAAGCGAGCTCAAAGAAATCACTGGTTTATACCAGCTCGTAATCAGGATATTGGATATTGGATTCACAGCGGTTCTGTGGAACGACATTATTTATAAAATAACTGCTTATCATACTTTCATGCATCCTCATCAAAAACATATTGAATATTAGATGAGTAATTTCAAAAGGTCATATTTAAACTACCTTTATTATCTTCCCCCTTGCCACCATATAACCACTCAACATGGATTTGTTTGTATTTTTCAGTCACCCTAAGTTTGTTGTCAGAGGCATTTCAAAAATAATGTTTCCAGTAAGCGTTTCCTACTGGTGCTTTCATTCTATGAGAATCAAAATCTAGTTAGTAGGACATTCATTCAGTGGGTTTAGAGTAAGATATAGGTTTAATCACTCTTTTGAATCTTGTGATAATATTATAAACACAGTGTCACCACCTCGACATTTATTGATCCCTTAACGTCTACGTTATTACCCTTTGAGGTGGCTCCTCATAAGGATAATTGACGACTATTTTATCTAGCACATAATTACTTACAAATTTCTTTTATATATACCCGGTTTTAATAAAGTATGGACGAGCACTTAGTGTATACACTAATTATAATTACAAATTTGTTTAGATTTAAATCTAAATCCTGTCGGGGTTTCCCTTGATGTCCTCATGTGATGTCACTAGAGTGTCTCCTTAGTGTACGTCCAACGCATCTCCGTTTCCTTCTGCATATTTATTGAGCAGTCCTTTCTTGGCTACCTGGCTGTCAAAATTCTTGATTATTTATACTTTCTGGCCCATCAGTGGAGGCAGCTGTTTGGTGTGGTTGTTTTCTATCGGCTGAGTGGTTTATTCATGAATCTTTTTTCGTTTTCTTATTGTGGTTATCTAATATGCAGTGGCTAACTAATGAGATATTATAGTTAAATAAAAACCATAATGTGAGCAGTATAATGAATAATATTTTACTCCTGATGTCTAAGTCAACCACTAAAAACATATCGCTCTCTTGTTAGATGTCCCCCGTTATTTATTCAGTTGTTGAGTTTTTGATCTTGAATTTATTAATGACGGAATCTGTCATAATTTCGTCCTTACTGGACTATTGTTAAACTTCATCTTTTGGAAGTTAGTTATCACAAATACGTAGTACGTTTTGTAGTTAGAATATTGAAAGTTTCTTGATACACATTTCATACGAAATTGTCATTGGAATAGTATTCCAAAGCAGTGAACTTATTTATAATTGATATACTAACTGATACAGGTTGACGCTTAGAATATTGCGCAATAGGCTGTTCTCATATTTTTCTCACGTCTTCGTGCGACTACCCTTTGTGCATCATCTCCTTTAAGTGGCAGACTAATATATACAGGCTTCTTTAAAATGGTTTGGACTGTTTTATTGACTTTCATTTCTTTAGAATACTTATTGATAACACCCTCTGGATATACATTCGCAGATAAATTATTTCTGCTTCGTATTTGACTGTACTGTCAGAACAGACTTTATGCTCTGCTGAACCATGTTTTGGTTAGGTTTCTCTTATATTGTGTGGGAACAAGGTTTTTAAACTTCCCTGGTTTCAACACAAATGGCGTTGTAAAATGCCTCTAGTCGCTGAACCCTTCTCGTTGCCTAGGTCCAAATAGTGTACCTAGCGTTATACTTAAAAAATGTGCAGATATCCTGTTATCCTCTCACTTACATACTTAGTGAATCTTTTTCCAGAAATGTTGTGCCAGCCGATTGGAAAGATATTAAAATCGTACCTATTAAATAAGGCATCTGCTGGACGTGTGTCAAGTTTAGACATATTGCTATAACCTCTCCTTCTTTGAAAACTATGGAAAAGTTGCTTTTACTTAATCCTGAACCTTCACTTAAAGCCTTTAATCATTCCAAACAATTTTCCTTTAGATACATCTGTTTTCCTGCATCATAACATTGTTTCTAGTTCAGATAAAGGAGCTAAATTTGTTCTCTGTGCCTTCCTAGATTATACATCTGCTTTCGATTCAGTACCTAGGGGTATTTTGTTAAATAAGCTTGATGCAACTCAAACTGGTTGCATACCTATTTCCCAGGAAGAAAGCGGTACACTGTATGTAAGGGGAAGTCATCTACTTCATTGCCTACTGAGGCTGGCGTCCCTCAAGGGACTGTTCTTTCTTCTTTTCTGTTTTCTTTCTTCTTGAATGATTTGCCTCACTCTGATGAAATAAACTTTGTTAAGTATGCGGACGATCTGTTTCAATATCTGTTAACTCCCAGGTAGATTGTACTAAGACAAACAGCTTTGTATAAGTGGTCAGCAAATGGTCTTTGTCTAATGGTATTAAACTAAATCCTTCCAAATATCAAACTGTTAATTTTAGTTTCCAACGTAAAAGGAAGTTAAATGAATCCGTTAATTCCTATGACTGTTGTAAAATTGATGATATTGATATAGGAATCGAATTTGACATTAAGTATCTTGCATTAATTCTTTCTTCTGACTTATCCTGGTCTTCCTATGTCTTAGCGGTTTCGAAAAAATATTTCGTCTGACTTTTTACATTAAGAAGTTAAGGGACTCGGACGTAAGTCAACCCTTCCTCTTACAGTTTGTCATTTCTCTCATCTTACCTATTCTTCTTAATTGTTCACTCTTATTCTTTCCTGGGTTGCTTAAGGAATACTTTGTCATACTTCATAGAACTCTGAAGACTGTCGGTAAGTAGGGCGAGTGGTATCCTTTTGGGCCATGTCGTTGACGCTGTCATTGATGGGTACTTAATTTCATGCCATAAATTTGCTAAAGTGATTTTGTCAGACTTTGAGCATCCAATTTACCCTCAGCTTTCACCTTGCATCTCCTCAGGTAGAACAAGAAGTCATGTCAAAAGACTTTATGCGTTTACGTCCAAGTATAAAAATTCCAGAATACCATATTTCACACGTATTTTGTGTGATGAAAATAGTGTCAGGCAAAAACTAACTCTAACCTTCTTTACAGTAGTGAATAAACAGTTTTCTCCAATAAGTTTTTCTATTATATTTATAGTCCTCTTGCTTTTTTTCCATAAGTGTAAACACCATTTAAGCTCTACAATAACTGTTATTTTATGTTTATCCCCTCACTATTCCATGTCAAAAGGACATTAGATTCAATCTTCTATAACATGCTAAGATTCCCATACTGTACCGAAAATATTGCTTGGAATGACAATATTGTTATTATAGTTATTATTTTCATTTTGTTCACAGCACATTTTTGAAATTATTCCTACTGTATACATGGAAAAATTCCTGTGGTTAATTTCATTTATGTTGAGTAAATTAGGTGCGATAGTGAGACAAATACTGAAAATTCCACGCTGTATTATAAATACTGTTTTTGGAATAAAGCAGACTATTATTATTATCATCAAATTGCCCTCTCCATGAAAAATTGGGACGTGTGGATCTTTCTGCTGTGTCATATATCCATTCCACCACAGAAATGTCTAGGAATCTTATAACTTCACTTTCTCCATGTTCTATTGTGGAGTTAAGATCCGGATGTCATCAGCTCTATCATATCAATAAGTTTTCTGGATTCTGTTTACTCTCACTGACAATAAAAATATCATGTCTTTATCTTAGATAGAGATAAATTCTCACAAGAAGAGACTTGATGAGGGCTCTTTTTCTAGTTATTAAATCAAAGCTATGGAAGCTAGTCCCCTACCCATTCCACTTTTACGTGTGATGAATTAATGTATAGCCTGATCCATTAGATTTTGTGGAAATTTGAACAACTAAGAAGGCGAGTCTTCTTTCTTGCCCGACTTCTTGCGTACAACTAATTGATCGATGTGAATTATTACATATTTCAGGCATTTTATTTAAATCAATATTTTCGTCTGTCGTATATACACGGAAGACACATTACATAGAGGATTAGGGTCTTTCTGAAACACTCCAAATCTGCATGAATAAATTGATGAAAAGCAGGGTCAATAGTTCACAAAAAATAGAGATACTAAAGAAGAAGTTAGTTGTAAACCTGAAATTCAGAGATGAAACAACAGTTAAGAGTCTACAAAGCAGATTATCGAGAGTGGTTCAAAAAACATTCCTCGCTGCATCTGTACGTTTCATCTTCTCCACACAACCTCTTATTGATTGTAAGGTCAAAGATGATGTTCCACTGTCGACAGCATCCATATATCAATTCACTTGCATCTGTGTGACTAAGTACGTAGGCCTGATCAATAGAATATCGTCTAGAGGTGCCTAAAGGAAAAGCTGGATCAATTGAGAACTCAATTCTTGAGCACCTTGCTCTTATGCACTATTCTGCATCAAGAAAGAAATCTCTCAAAGTAACATATAAGTTAAAACCAAGTTGTTCTGAGAATTTCCGGCTGTATCATCCATATTCAGTGGTTTTTCTTTCTTCTCGAAGCCTCTTAATTTTATAAACAATATTCCTGAAACCAAGCACTTACAGCTTCAGTAATAATAATAATCTTTCTGAGCCCTATTCATTACTCAGTAGTTTTAGATTACATAAGACGATTTGATGGGGTTTTGCAATTCACCCATTTCTGCTTCTTGATATATGATTTCAAATGCTTTTTTACCAAATGTTATTACTATCTGACCTTTGTTGGCATTCACTTGACCTTGTGGAACGTTATTCAATTGTTTAGCTTGGATAAGAAGTTACAAGAAGAATATTCTTTCCTCATGTATGTCTTTCCAACTGTTTATCATAGTTACGTAATTAGCCTGTAATCACTTGTTGTTTTATTCCTTTACGTTCCCTCTGGAACATAGGGCTTCAAGCTAAAGGCTTGGAGTTTCGGTGGCAGTGGCATTCATTTTTACAGGATGGGGTTGCTGATAGCCTCATACCCAACCTTCCCTCTTTACCAGTCTTATTACTGGCTTAGCGAGGTAAAGCAGGAGTGCGTCTGTGGTTGGAGATCGAACCCCGAACCACATCACCAAATCATGTGAAAAGAACATTATATTCAATGTTTTTAAACATGCTAGGATTTGTATACCGCATCGACAATACTGTGTGAAACAAGCCCACGGCAATTTTCACTTGTATTATTATTATTGTTATTTTTACCTTAGCTGTTACCATTATTATTTCCATTTTATATGCTGCATGTTTTTGACATTACCCCTATTGTAAATGTGGAAAAATTTTCTGTGTGATTTATTTTATTTATAATTTGAGGAAATTAGATGGAATATTGTGATTAATGCTGAAAATTCCATTCTGTATCACAAGTACTGTTTTTAGAATAAAGTAAATTATTATCATTAATATTATTACATACAAAAATAAGTATATACGTGATTGCGATTGTACAGCTAAGTGAATGAATTCGTCGCAAAAGGGACTCTTCACTGAACGACGTGTTTTGTTTTTCATTTAACATTAGTTCCTTCAAAGTTTCAGATACGCAAGACTTCCTACCTATTCCACCTAACAACCCACCATTGATACTTTCTGATTCTCTTTTTTATTTATAGATTTCTTAATAGGGGGAAAAAGAAGGCTATTCTGGTTTCAGAATGTTAAATTTTCACTGTGTATTCATCCCATGTTTGCTGTTACATTTCTTATCCATTGGACAAGAATATTTAAGCATTACAGCACAAGATAGTGATGATGACAGTACAAGTCCATTTCGTTGGTTTAAACAAGATAATTTTGATATTATCTCACGTAAAATGGATCAAGCTAATCCAAATAATTGTGAAACAATGTCAGAAGCTGATTTGCGTCTACCGCCAACATCGCTAAGTCAATTGCCACAATATAATGAGATACCGTTGAGACAATGGTTTACAAATCGATCGAAATTACTACATTTACATAATTTAGCATTGAATCGTGCATTTTTTTATAGTTATATCTTACAACGGCTAGATCATCCAACAAGAGATCCACAACATTTACCATCATTAATGTATTATTACATGTCAGCAGCAGCTGATGTTTCCTCAGGACCAAATGTGATGAATACTTCAGGTGTATTTATGGATACAAATACAACTTATGCTAATTGGTATGAATTGAAAGATATTAATAGAACATTGCCATTATTTGGACCATTAGCAAGACGATTAGATAATTGGAATGATGAAATGAATTTTTTAAGAATACCAACTAATAATACAATTGAAGTAAGTGGTTGGTTGTTTAATTGTCGTTTTAATTGCGAGTGAGGATTCTTTTAGTAATTCCCTATTTTAATCACCCAAAAAAGGTGGGCACCGAGTCAAATATAAGGGGCTTCAGCAGCATATCTTCGTCTCATATTGTTCTCTGAAGTCATTTCTACCTGGCTCTTGAATTTCCAATAAGCTCAGGTCTCCATCTGAGGTAAGGCGTCGACTGCTAGGTAAGTGGGAGGGGGGGGGGGAAATCAATCGACGAGGCTGTGAAGCTACATCGACTGAGATGGTTAGGACATGTGTTATGTATGCACGACTAGCCATCGCCTTCCTCGACAGTGGGTAATGTTAGTTGACATAGGATCAGGCTGGAAAAGAGTTAGTAGTGGTCAAACCAAAACATGGCTTCATCAGTCAATGAAATCCACAACAGTTAGTTTAAGCCAGTCAGCCACTTCCTGAGTGGTTGGGGTCCTCGGGATGGTAAAACCAGTGGTTGGAGACAATTGGTAGTATGGCTCAAAATCGTTCTCAATGACTGGCGCAGATGCATCCATCCCTTGTGACTTATGATTTCCAATGAAACTATATTGTTCTTCATTATTACCATTCCTTTTGTCTCATATCCCTGTCTACTGTTTGTATTATGCATTTCTTCTACTTTCTTCTCTTGCTTTGTGTGCTAATTGGAGGGAGTGTGGCGACTTGAACTTCTGCACATCGGTGCAAAGTTCTGCGTCGAAATCAGACAAACAGACACATCTCCATCTGACACAGTTTCATCAGTATCACCCTTGGATCCATACCCAGCTCGTTGTCCCCCATCTGTGTTCCTTTAGACGGCCTGGCGCGTGATGAGATTCGACGATCTCTACTTCTTTTGGCTTATTTGTAAGGCAGTCGATCCTCGATTGGCTTTTTCCCAAGTGTAATTTAAGCGGCCCATGTTGTGATTGAGATAATATTAGATTTAGGTTTTATCTTATGACAGTTCAACGCTTGACAGTATGCGACTGATCAGTCAACTTCATTTTTATTCCTTTACGTTCCAAGTGGAACATAGGGCACCTTCAAGCTAGAGGCTTGAAGTTTCGGTAGCAGTGGTGTTTATTTTTATGGAATGGGGTAGCTGCGAGTCTCATGCCCAATCTTCTCTCTTTACCAATCGTATTACTGGCTTAGCGAGGTAAAGCAGGAGTGCGTTTGTGTCTGGGGATCGAACCCCGGACCACATATGGTATGGTCAGTGAGCACTCTACCGCTGTACCACCAACGCAACGACCAGTCAACTACTATTCTCATACTGAGGATACATAAAAGACTGTCTGAGAAGTAAGAGATTGTTTGTTCCAGGAAAAAGGCAATTATTGTTATTCGTTTCTTGCATTCCGAGTGGAGCATAGGGGTTCGGTGGAACAGTTCTCTTCCACCCTATCTTATGTCATCACTCTCAGCTTGCTCCACGACTGCCCACAAGATTTCATTTCTATAAAACATGATCTTCACGACATCCCTGTCAGATGTCAAACTCATCGCTTCTCATTCTGGTTCCAGTGAATGTTTCCTTAACGTGTATTTCCTATCTGTCTCTATTTGCTCCCGCTTTTTTGTTGGGCAACAGGTTCTCGACTGGTTTTCCTGCCACGGAAAAGGTAATAATATCAGATATGACGGTTAATTATAATATTCAATTGGTGTGAACAAAAAATTACAACTTTAACATCTGAAAATTATATTCAGATTGAATAACCTGTACCAAACAAAAAGACTCACAGATGTGAACTTTAATCTAGATTAGGATAGAATGTCTCGTTTACAGATCACGTGGGAGACAATGACTCATAATGTGCCTGCTCCTGCCCTGACAGTTCATTTGAAAGATATCGAATTCCGACTGATATAAACAGGTTTTTTGATGTGTTTATTAGTTAAGATTTTCATTCAACTTCTGTTTTGATTTTCAATTTTTGTTTAAAATCAGATCACTGATCTTGGAGCAGGACCAAATAGTAATTATACAGCTTCATGGTATAAAAATAATCCATATATACGTGATCGTGAAATGGGTATTGATTTTATTCCAGACAGACGGGGTACAGCACCGAGTAAAAATCAATATACTGCAAAAATTCAACTTGCTACAATCACTGGTGATCCTATTGAAGAATTAGAAAATGTTAAATTCTATGGACCAAATGCACCAGGTGTTAAGGAGACATTTTTACCTGTACGTTTTACTCGGCCTTATTATGATTGTGGGGGAACAAACCGGTGGATTGTGAGTTCTGTATCAGCATTGACAGATTTTATGCCACGTTATTCAAATATCACGCGATTAAGAGGTCCAAGGTAAGCGGATTGAGATTTTGGTCACTATGTATATGTATGAGTATTAATTATTGGTATAATGGGACCTTAGTGCGTCTGTGGCACAGCGGTAGAGTGCTCGCCGACTACGCATGTGGTCTGGGGTTCGATCCCCGGCCGACACACTCCTGCTTTACCTCGCTAAGGCAGTAGTACGACTGGTAAAGAGGGAAGGTTGGACATGAGGCTAGCAACCATATCCTGTAAAAATAAACACCACTGCTACTGAAACTTCAAGCCTCTAGCCTGAAGCCTTATGTTCCAGAGGGAACGTAAAGGAATAAAAGGAAATGATGGAAACTTAGCGATAATATCTTTTACGAAGTAGTGAAACTGGGTTTTTGGCGGTAGAACCACAGGGTATATTCCTAAGTCACTGAAAGAATAAAAGCAGAATCACCAAACTCAAATCATGCTGGGTGCAGCAGCTTTTGTGAGGAAGCACAGTTGGTTTCAACAGTGCTTTTAAACCGACATGTTTGTGCCATATACATGAACCTTAGCTATGGAAACGCTTAAATCCGTTTAATGTGTTCAAACATCACTTGTCATTGCTTTGAACCAGTCTTGATAATCCAATTTTTAAAATAAAGTTTATTTCACGTAATATTATTCTCGGGCCTTTTATTTCCTTATCTTTTACCCATGATTCTGACCCCCTAAATAGATATTTTGACCTCTATTGATTCCATTTTGACTCTTTATACTCTGTTTACTTTTGGACGATTAATTGTTGAAAATTGAGCAACGACTTAAGTTAGGGATATGGTTTAGTCAATGCAGTTATTTAATCAGTGGTCACTAGAATTTTCTAACTTATCAGTGTTCAACTAAGTAAACATTAGGACTCAATTGTCACCTAGTTTGATTGGTTGGAGGATTTCATCATGAGCTGACATCAGTTAGAGAACCATTGGAAAACCACCTGGGAGTACTGGACAGCCAACATGTCCGTCCCTCTAGTTTGGGACTCTTCATTAGTGCGCACCGCCACCTAGGACCTTTTAGTTGTTTGAAAATTTTCTCTGTATCTACCGCTTTAGGTGAACATAGAGAAAACAGAGGTGATGAAGATTCCGGGCCAACAGCAACAGCAGCAACAACAACAACAAACAACAATCAGCCAGCATAAATGGGAGGAATCTGAAAGAAGAGACCTCATTTACCTACCCACCTACCTGGGAAGCATCGTTTCAACTACAAGCGGAACTGATGAGGGTATCAAAGCGAGGATCGGGAAAGCAAGGCAAGCTTCCATTTCTCTCAAATATGTGTGGGGATCAACACCACTCAGCATGAAAAATAAAATCCGAATTTTCAATTCCAATGTGAAGTCAGTGCTAATTACTATACCGATCAGAGACTTGCAGCGTCACGAAGAGGCAAGTCGAACAAACAATACACCTTCGCTCAGTACTACTCAAGATCAGATGACCAGAAAATATCAGCAACAGGGATCTCTGGGTTCGAACGAAACAACCCAGCAGGAACCAGTTGTACAGCAAATATGCAGGCAGAAATGGAGGTGGATTGGATTGGCCATACTCTGAGAAAACAAGCCATCATCAAGTGACATCCCACGCCAGACCGCCCGAATGGGAAGCGGCGAGTTAGTTGGTGGTCAGTGCGAAGGTGACATGGAGGAGAAGCTCATGCGAAGAGGAGATAAAAGCATATGGGCAGACGTGGAGCCAGGTGAAAACGTTGACAGAGTATCGAAGGCATTGGAGACGTGTGGCTGAAGCCCTATTTTCCTCTAGGAACTAAAGGAAACAATAATAATAGTAATAATCTACCGCTTCACTGTTTAACAGGCAACCAGCCAACAATCTATTTCCGGACAAACATGCCGAAGGAATAGAAATACGCGCTGAGAAGATATTCAAGTGACATAACACACCAACCAAACCCTCTGGCTGAACTCTAGTGCAAAGCGATGAGTTGGGCATCTTAGGGTGACATAGAAAAAATCATGTGAAGGGGAGGCGAAAACTTGTAAGCAGTCGTGGAGTCAGTTGGAAGTGATTGCAGAGGTCTTAGTGGAATCAAGGTATGTCGCTGAGTCCCTGTTCTCCCTTCGGAACTCAAGGAATCCATTAAAATAGTCAATATCATCTGTGTGTTGGTCGAATTAAGTGGTCATTTTTTAAAGGCTGAATTAAATGGGGCTAAATAATAATAATTTGCTTTATTCCAAAACAGTACTTGTGATACAGAATGGAATTCTCAGCATTTTTACTACAGTATTGCATCCAGTTAGTACATTGTCAATAAATAGAATTCTACATAGATTGAGGAAACCACAGTTCATTATTACAACAGTACATTGGCATGTTCAGTAGCAAAGGTAAAGCTGAAACAGTGTTTGAAGGTGTTAGAAAAGTGGGAGCTGTCTTATTAACTGGCGTAAGCGAAAGAAAGAGACAAAGCAGCACATAACGGAAAAAGAAGAGAGAGAAAAGGAACAGAAAGAAAGGAAATGTTGAACCTATTGATGAAGTGGGTTGGAAAGATGAGATTCAGTTGTACTAATGACTATTTAGTACAACTGAATCTCATCTTTCCAACCCACTTCATCAATAGGTTCAACATTTCCTTTCTTTCTGTTCCTTTTCTCTCTCTTCTTTTTCCGTTATGTGCTGCTTTGTCTCTTTCTAATCTAATTAAGTGACTGAAAATGAGAAGCACAGTTTGTATTAAAATATTAAATTTTACGATTTTGAGAATTCGAGGAACTAATATTAAAATTAAATGTCCCGCTATGAACCCTTGTGATTTGTTAGAGGTGTACCACTAAGGAATCTGAGATGTCTAGTAGTACTCTTTTGGTTGTATCACTTAAACCATTTTGTGAAGAAATCCATTTTGAATATATCTAAATGTTTAACTTTTCCTTCTTCTTCTTCTTCTTATCAGAATGATTGGTGTAGTTGTACAAAGTATGGATTTCTATAGAATCGATTTTAATCCATGTCCACCGGGATTAGGAAATCCAAATCATTTTCTAGCTGGAATAGCACGTTGTAAACCGACAACTTTGGTATGTTATGTTGATATGACTTTCCAATATTTGCATAAAATTAATTTACCTACTAATGAGTAATATATAGTTATTTATAGAATTTATTTATCTAGCTGTTTTTACGTGGGAATAAGATGTTTCATCACATCTACCGTATACAACTTACTGATGGATGTAAACGTCTGAGTATCGAGCATTACTGTTTGCTCATGAGAAGAATAACTCATGAATGAATCTTTGACAAAAGGAGATCCCTACAATGAGGCACTATCAGAATAACTGCAGCATTATGAAGTTTATTACACAAAATTACAAAGATTACAAAGATTCGTAAAATATTTGAGGAATTAAGGAAAAACAAAATAATCAGACGAGGAGTTCGATCACATAAATGTCAAATAAAACAGTCATCATGATATGGTGTGGTTTTGAGGCTTATCTGATGGTTTCTCCAACGACTGGGTATAGTTTTTAGATGTGGTTTCTTGTATAATAAAGGTTTTTGTATTTCCCAATGAATGAAAAACAAAACGATATTGTTTTTTACTGACGTTTCGCTATTTAATGCTAATAGCTTTATCAAAGTTTCTTGTAATTAATATATGTGTAAAACTTGGGCACTGAGACAGTAAGTAATTCTATATTAGTTTGTTTATTAGATGTATCACACAGTGAAACAGTATTATTTGCTGGATGACGTTTCGAACACAATTTGTTATTGTTCATAATCATATTGTTCATATTCACACGACTTTGAAACTTGAGTTTTATAGCTCACTTTGTTCTCTCCTATTTGTCGTAGGGGTAGTAGAATTTTCCAGATATCTGCCTGGACAGGTGATGAATCATTCCTATTACATGTATTTGCAGTTGATTCGATAAACAAAGCTTCTGTTATCAATCTCTCCCTCCACCCTGTGACATTAGATTTGAAAACTGTCATCCTATCTCATCCTATTGTATGGTTGCGCGTCACTGCGTGAGAGAATAGTTCAGCTATAGCACTCACTACATGCAATTACATACAGCCATACACTTCAATACTGTTTCACTGTGTGATACATCTAATAAACAAACTAATATGGAATTTCTTGTAATTAACTTCGACAAAATGATTTTGGCAAGATTGCAGGCAGTTGAAAAGGATATAGAAGGGAGTAAAGATATCAGTTCATATTCACTCTGTCCCATTCGTTGCACTTACAGAAGTCTGATACAAAACCTTGTTGAAAATTTTCACCTTAAATTATCCAAATATAACTGGAATGGTACACCACGCACCACATACATCAGAGAGTTCTAAACGCGTCGATTCACAGTATGTCTTAAATTATTTGTATGAGAAGAATAACTATGGTTTGGGGGGGGGGGGAAGAGATCTTCCCCACTATTACGTCATCATATCTTGTGGCATGTACACAACTAACTATATGCAGAGTAAAAAATTCCTCCGATAAGCATCTAAAATGGAGATAGTGCTAGGTGAAAGCCTCCTTCACGTGTCTTTTAAGTGACTCATGAACCCGCCTATACAGGCGAACCACGAGGGGAACAGAATAGCTCTATGGACTTCAAACTCCAAATGACTTACCCTCGCACCAAGTAGATCACATACACACTCTTGGAATGGTGTAGCAAAAGTGATTCATGAGATCAAAAGGCGGGTTTCCAAATAGTCAGCTTTAACACTAGGTAGCTCCACTGCTCCCAGCTTTGGCATTCATGGAAGGAAATTTTAATAGATACAGTATCCGTTAGACCACAGACTAGTTTAACAAGTTCGCAGATTAGAGAGGATTAAAGCCGACTTCCAATCAGCTGCATAGTAAAATATGTAAGTGGGCCTATAGTGAGGACACACTGCAAAGCATCAGACCAGAATATGTTTCCTGCAGACTGTAAATACTGTTCGGTTATGTGTTCAGTAAGTTAAGAGCCAGAGGAAATATTTAGTTATTAGGAATTAGTTTCTTGGAACAGGGCTACACTTATTACGTCAGGAATAATTATACTGCCCAGCTGCCCAGAATGAAGTAGGTAGAATGGGGTTCGAACCCAGGAATCACCGGCTGAAAGTCAAATAACGTTAGCCAATGAGTGATATCTTACCGGAGGAGTAAAACTAAACTTCTTATGGCATAAATTTCATCCCACTTTAGGATGTAAGGTATGTCATATTTTACTGACACTTATTTGGTTCGCAAAATTTAAAAATCCATAAATGTCTTGCTTTGCTTTTTTTCTTATAAAAAATATCTCTAATTAGTGTGTACCTCTTCCTGGTTTCGGTTTCAAAAGAGGCGGTTATCAGTGTGTTTGTCAACCTGGACATCGTTTGCCGTATGAACAAGATGGACCATTTCGTGGCGTTGACATAGAAGCAGCTACCGAGGAAGAATATCGAAATAATTTTGATTGTATTCCAGTTGGTTGGCGTGAAGTTATCCCCGAGGAGACTGGTATGAAAAATGTTCTCGATAGAAGTCGTCGTTCAACTGATCAACAATCAAGTAGGCAAAACAAAGTTAACAAAGTCTTATTATATCTTCATGTTATTTGTTTTTTTATTCCTTCACGTTCCCAGTGGAACATAGGGCGACTTCAAGCTAGAGGCTTGAAGTTTCTGTAGTAGTGGTGTTTATTTTTACAGGATGGGGTTGCTGCTGGTCTCATGCCCAACCTTTCTTCTTCACCATCTTTTATTCCTGGCTTATCGCGGTAAAGGAGTGCATCTGTGGCCGGGGATCGAACCTCGGACCATGTGCATGGTCGGCGAGCGTCCTAACCGCTGTGCCACCGATGCATCTTCATGTTATAACGTTATGTAAATTCCTAAAAAATATTTATTTATGTCGAATCTTTGTAAGTACTTGCTTCAAAATGTGAAATGAAATTCTGGATTCCTGTGGTATTCGAGCGTTGGAACAGTGATTGAGGGACTTATAATTGGAGTCCTACTAAGAAGTTGATTTTGATTTCAGCCTCAGTTATCACCAGATTAGCCGCCAGCAAAGTAGTGCATACGATGGTAAACTTCTTTAAAAAAAGGGATTACTCAATGCCGAGTTGCACCAGACAGATGTTTTGCTGTAGTTCAGAACTCTTGGGAAGAGACTAGTAAAACAACCCCACTTTGATTTGAAACCAAAGATTGCTTAAAATATTGGCTAGTAGGTTCTATCAGACTGGATATGAGGATATTTATTCACTGATAACTATGGATATGGAGATGTGTTTAACTGACTGAAGCGCTTAGCTTTCAGCCAACAGGTTTTGGATTCAAATCCTTCTCCATCCTCTTCAGCTTAGGAAACTGAGTCGTATAGCTAATATCTTGGTTAGATGAGGGATCCGTTCTGAGTAACTGAGATATATCATTGAAACATGGTTACACAACGTAGCTTTTTGAAAAGAGTCAGAAATGAATAATATTTGGATAGTATACTAGCGACACTTATGTGTTCAATCCTGTCCAGTATTTTTGTGGTACTTGCCTACAAATCCCATAACAAAATACACACAAATACACTGCTTGATCAAATTACTTTCAAGTGAATCAGGCAGTCTAGATGACAATGTAGATTCGAACTACTTACCTTCAACAGATAATAATGATTTGCTTTATTCCAGAAACAGTACTAGTGGTACATTGTGGAATTTTCAGCACATATCTACAGTATTTGCATCTAATTTTATCCAACGTTTAAAAGGAGTATTTCAAAAAATAAATTTAAAGACAACAACAACAAAAAATAACAAACACAAAAATAATTTTAAAAAATGCAAAAAAAATACCCAGAAGTAGAAAGGAAAATAAACAACGTAAAATAATATCTCAGTATTGGGTAGTGGAAGCTATGATATCATTATGCATGGTGACAGTAAAGCTATAGCCATACAAGAAGTTATGAAATGATATTTAAGAATGTTTATCGCCAAGATGATCAGTTAATTTGGTTGAAACAACTCTAAACAATCATAAAATAACATTTCAGGGTTGTTGTTTTGTTTTTTATTGTCAGGTCTAATGCAGTGTTTGTGGTGGTAGTGTGAGTAATCCTGCATAATACAAAATTTTAAGGGTGACAATCGCGTTCACAACCAAGATTGTCAGTTAATATTGCCGAAAAAAATAAAAAATAAGAAAAAACAACCACAAAAACTAATAATTACATGATGGTTAGTGGCAGGACAATTTTGTAGCACTCATAGTGCTAATATAGTCGGAACTAGTAGATACACAAAAGAAGGAATAAAGTATAAAATAGGAAGCCAATGTTAATAATTTAGAAAGCTAAGTATGTTTAAGAAGGAGTTCACTAAAGAATACCAAATAAGAGAGAAATAAAAGAGCCTAAAATTATGTTATTAACAACAAAGCAAGTTATAGGTTTCGCGCTTAACATTGTCTCTGTCACTTAGAACACGGGTCAAATATGGTATCGTTGAATTCCTTTACTTGGTTGTACGAGGATAAATTATTTTATACTGATCAACAATCAGGTAGGCAAAAAAGGAACAAAGTTAACAAAGTCTTATTATATCTTCATGTTATAACGTTATGTAAAAATATTTATTTATGTCGAATCTTTGTAAGTAGTTGCTTCAAAATGTTAGTCAGACTTTGGTGGCATTCATTGACAGTTTGTATCTACAAAGTAAACCTGTTTGATAGTTAGACTACCTGAGACAGTTAGTGTAATGGGTGACCACTGATAGTGAAGTGAAATTCTGGATCCTGTTGGATTCGAACATCGGAACAGTGATTCGGGGACTGATAATTAGAGTCCTAATAAGAAGTTGATTTTCATTTCAGCCTCAGTTATCACCACCTTAAGTGTCAGTAGAATAGTACACGCGATAGTAAACTTCTTCATATAAAGGATTGCTCAAAACTGAATTGCACCAGATAGATATTTTTCCCTAGTTTAGAAATCTTCGAAAGAGACTAGTAAAACAATCCCACTTTGATTTGAAACCAATTATTCACTGCACGTGAAAACTGTTAAAGACTGCTTGAAACAGTTACTAGTGGGTTCTAGCAGCCTAAATATGAGGATATTTATTCACTGATAACATTGAATGCGAAGATATGGCTCACTAACTTAAGCGCTGAGCTTTCGTCAATGGGTCTAGGGTTCGAACTCTCTCCATCTACTCCTACCTAGGAGTTGGGACAGCAGTTGGGAAAATATTGCTCTAAATACATTTAATCCTACTCCAAAAATATGATGGAGATATGTGGATGGCACTTTCACTCACAATGTTAAAAACAGAACATATCTCTAGCTTCTTGACACACATATGCTCACTAGTAGAGGGAATAAAATTCACATTTGAATCGGAAGATGAACAAGGAGAATTAGCCATGTTAGATTGTAAAATAAAACGAATAGAAGAAGGTAAACTTCACACTAGTGTTTATAGAAAACCAGCGCATTCTAATAGATATTTAGATTTTAATTCGTCTCATCCGTTAACTGTTAAGGCAGGCTTAGTTAAGTGTCCAACAAACCGAGCAGTAGCACTAAGTAGCACAAAAAAGACCCAAATGACGAAATAAAACAGATAGAAGAAGCGTTGATGTTGGATAACTAACTATCCTATAAAATTCATTAGGAAGATCGAAAAAGGCCAAAAGCAAAATAAAAATAATTTTGAAACTAGTAATGGTAACATAAATAAGAGAGAATACAAGTCATCCACTGTCATACCATATAAGGAGGGGACAACTGAGACCCTACGTAGGATTCTTAATAAAGCAGGAATTCGAGTGGCATTCAAACCTACAAACTCACTCAAGTAGGACAAGCTCTGTGGGTTAAAGGACCCTGTTGACTCAATTAAACAAAATAATATAATTTACAAAATACCCTACAATGACTGTGGAGACAATTACATAGGTCAAACTAGTAGGTCGGGGGTAGTCAGATTATCAGAACATAAGAATTTAGCTAAGGTAAGAGTGGTGGATCCCACCGGTGAAGATAAGTAATTTAGAAAAAAGCTCAGCAATTGCACTTCACGCATTAACACACAACCACACAATAGGGTGGGATAGGGTTAAAATTCTAAAAAGTAACATAGGTAGGTGGAGAGAGAGGTTGATTACGGAATCCCTGTTCATTGAGTCTACACCCAACACATGCAACAGAAATGACTCAATGCAAACACCAGAAATATGGAAGATATTATTACCACCAGTCAGTCAAATCAGAGGAGGATAATAGATAATCTCAAAATTCTATTTCAATTCAAGCACAGTACAACAAGTTACATCTAACAAGTTACTTATTTTGACTATAAAGACACTTGTAACTGATCAATAACATTCATATTATTATTATCTCCGAATGTACATTACGTCACATTGATTTTTATTCCAATATCTAATCGATTCCACACATGTATATAAATGAAGGAAAAAAGTTGTGTGAGTAACTTTATAGGATTATGAGTGGCAGTAGTTTGTGCTCGAAACGTTGTCATCAGTTAGTACTACTGTGTAACACTGTGTGAGACTTTATCAAAATAAAATCTTATCCATAATGGAGTTATGCTCTACCACAGTGCCCAAGTCTTATACTTATACCCACCTAGGGGTTCTATGGCTGATATCCTAGTTTGGTGGGTGATCCGCTCTGGGTAACTGGGATAACATTGGAAGGTGGTTTCACTACACAGATGTTTACAGGAGTTAGAAGGCAATAAACTGGCGACACTAGTGATAGGGAAGGACAGTTATGTGTTCAATATTGTTCATAATCGTCTTGGTACCTATCTACAAATGCCATAACAAAATACACATACAATGCTGCAGCAGATTACTCTCCAGTGAATCAGGTAGTCTAGATGACGATATTGGTTTGGACTACTACTTATCTCTTAACTCGGTAGAAACACTATTAATTTTTTAGATAGCATCATTTTTCTTTCTAATGTATAGAATTTCTTCTTCATGTTTACATGCTTAACTTTAACTTCTCTTGTAGATTCTTTGACATTCTGGAGTCGATTTAAAGATCCAGCAGTTCATCTTTTGGATTCATTATTCACAAGTAAGTCAAAATCAAAAATATACACCAAGAAATCGTATACAAATTGAAATGTGGTGATCTAACTTGGTGACTGCATTCGAAACTTGACTGATCAAATTCAGTTCACACTAGTACTAATAACTAGACTTATGGTACCAGTTGCACTTTGGAGAGCAATCAATGAATCCATTAGAATCCTATAGCAAGTTAGTCGTAGCCCCGAATAACTCAGTGATATCATCCCAGGTCAGTCAGCAGACAAGTAAACACAAAAATTTCAACTGTCACATATTCGTTACGAACCAACATCACTTGGAGAGACCCTTGAAAACTAGGGAGCACTGGGTAGCTGCTTCTTCCTATTTTGGGTTGAAATTCAATGACCCCTGAATTCCAACTTCTGTCAACTCGTGATATAGCGCTGCTCTTACCAATGCCCTTGATGTTCACCTTGGCCTGGTGGACTCCACTGGTTACGACTTACCATTTCAGCTACGGGAAATCCATCCAGTAGCCATCAGTGAGCTGGAAACCGATATTCAGATTATGAAATCTGTGGGATTTTGTATTAATTTGCAATTGTTACATGTTCATCAGAAATGGTTGACCAGCTTAGTGTCTTAACTTAAGGGTCCCGAGTCCGACCCCTGTCGAGGTCGTGGGTGTGCACTACGGAAGAGTCCGAAAATGGGTTGAAGCAGCTATCCAGTGTTCCCTGGTCTTCAATCATCTCTCTAACTGATGTGTGGTTCGTGAAAAATATGTGTGACACTTAAAATTAACCCAAAATCTCCACAAATCATATAGTCTGAAACAGAAAGACGATTGCGGTATCTGCGTACAGAAGGAAATAGTGGTCGCCCTAATTCTACCATGGTAATTACTATTCAGTGTGCAGTTCTTGAAAATTGCAAGTCTCTCCTTTGACAACTACCTGCTTATTGTGACAACGCGATTGAATTGTGATCCATTATAATCTTGATTTTAATCTCATATACCTCTTCCTCTTGATCTCTCTGAACTTGACCTGTAAAACGTTCTCACCTATCATGTTGTACGATCGATTTATTGAAGTTTATTTACTTATAAGTCATTTATCTCCCAGTGTATTCCTGATTATATGCATTTTACTGTATGCAGAGTATTCAGATGAAGAGTTCTACCGAAGTTCGATGAATTCATTAAGTCCTGTTATATTAATATTTGTTGTTTGCTCTAAATTCGGAAAGAGATGTTTCTGTGGTGAGAGCTGTCTACTAGCCAAGTGGTTGACAGTAATTGAGGTCAAAGGTCAAGGTGGACAGGCGGTTACAGTTAACATATAGATGAACTGACACAGCCACAAGAGATGCAAGGTTAACTTTGTGTGAGAAACAACTAATCAACAGACTGTATTTTCTACTAACATTGACCTACAATAATGTACATAAAAATCTATAAATACGTGTTGATTTTTCGTAATAAACGATCTGTTGCCTGGCCCTTGTCTTCTGTTGTTACATTTGGTGTCGCTGCCTACCGACAAATGGAAAGCCTATGCCCTGCAGTTTTTGATGGAGACATATCGATCTTCGGGCAGGACTTTGAGGCTTCTTCGCAGTTGAGTGGCGTTCAATATCTGTCAGCGATGAGGCTGCTACTTGTGACGCTGCTGGGAGGTCGGGAGAAAGCAGCATATGGAAGTGTGCGGCGAAATACCTACGAATGTGCGACAGGGTCAGGCAAACAGTTTCCAAAGTGGGAAGGTCCATATATGGTCACGTTGAGATGGGGTTACGCAGACACAATCGCAATGTTAAACACCGTTAAACAAGTGGAAATCCGCAAGCGCCGAGATTCCAGACAGCAAGACAACAGAGCAAAGCCCCAAGAACCGAGAAGACCGAGCCGACTTCAGTCCAAACTATTTGACGGGGGGACGAGTGTGGTGAGAGCTGTCTACTAGCCAAGTGGTTGACAGTAACTGAGGTCAAAGGTCAAGGTAGACAGGCGGTTACAGTTAACATATAGATGAACTGACACAGCCACAAGAGATGCAAGGTTAACTTTGTGTGAGAAACAACCAATCAACAGACTGTATTTTCTACTAACATTGACCTACAATAATGTACATAAAAATCTATAAATACGTGTTGATTTTTCGTAATAAACGATCTGTTGCCTGGCCCTTGTCTTCTGTTGTTACATTTCCAATTGCATTGTTCTTCTGGACAACATCTTCAAATCATCGCGGTTAGCATTGAAGATGTTGTCTAGGGAGGACAATAAAAGCTTCATCATAAAACCACGCAGTTCAGGGGATGAAAGAACATCAGAAATTAAATTCTTTTGTTACTTTATCAGAGTGAAATGTAATATATTGCACAAATTATCTGTTCTCTAATTCTTTTCTTCATTTCAAAAATATATATCCTGAATAGCATTTGGTTCTGTAAAAGAAAATCTCTTCCCAATATCACCACCCCAGTTGGATGCCTCATTACCAATTGATGGGCTACTGAACACACCATTGATATCGCTAGTAAATCAAAGTGATCAACCATCTAATCGTCTTGTTCCTGGATATCGATCAGTTACACACCTTCTACCCTTGGAGGATAGTGATTTCGCTTCAACATTATCAACACAATCAGATAATGGTGTTCACTATGAGAATGAATCTTATGCTATGAATGAGAATTATGATGAAGTGAAACAACGTAAACGAAGAAATGCTGAAACACCTTTTTATACAGTTGGTGTTGGTACTGTATTCGATGCGGATAGATATTTTGAAGTAAGCTGTATATTCCTATTATTATTAATTAACTTATCTGTTCTCTGTTATCCCTAGTGGAAGGTGAAGCCTCAGCGATGTACCTTCACAGCGCTTGGTTCTCTTCTGTCGCCCCTGTTTGGCTCAATGACTGCCCAGAAGCTATCGCTTCCAGGCACGCCTCACGTGATCTTCTTCATGTCACTCTCAGACATCTCACATGTCGCTTCCTATTCGGCCCCCCCTCATGTGCTTGGCATGTGATGTTACTTGGAGGTTTCCTTGACGTATGTGGCGTATTATATTATTATTGTTGTTTCCTTTAATTCCTAGAGGAAAACAGGGCTTCAGCCGTGCGTCTCCATTGCGTTCGGTTCTCTGCTAGAGTTTTCACCTGGCTCCAAGTCTGCCTTGGACAACCAACTCGCCGCTTCCCTTTCGGGTTCCACTCGAGAAATGGCTTGTCTAGTGATGTCACTTGATGGTTTGTTTTCTCAGAGTATGGCCAATCCATCTCCATTTCTTCCTGCCTATTTGTTTCACAATCGGTTCCTGCTGTGTTGGTTCGCTCATTGCCAGAGATCTCTGTTGCTGATCTTTTCTGGCCAGCCATCTGATCTTGAGTAGTATTGAGCGAAGACAACTGTTAATGCTCTTTATCACGCGCCAAGTGTCTGCTCCGTATAGTAAGTGCCACTGACTTCATATTGGAGTTGAAAATCCGGATCTTATTTTCGATGCTGAGTGTTGTTGACCTCCACACTGACTTGAGAGTAATGAAAGCTTGTCTTGCTTTCCCGATCCTTGTTTTGATATCCTCATCAGTTCCGCCGGCCTGTAGTTGAAACGATGCTTCCCAGATAGATAAAGGAGGTTGTTTCTTTCAGGTTCCTCCCATTTATGCTGGTTGATCGTTGTCTGTTTTTGTTGTTCTTGTCCAGGAATCTTCTCCACGTATGTGGCGTAGTCATTGAAACTTAAACCTCTGAGTCACGGGATTGAACCCTGGTCTACTTGGGGGAGGTCTAGGAGACTGGACAGTACTGTTGTGGTGAGAGCTGTCTGCTAGCCAAAATTGTTAACAACAATTTACGTCTATATCTACGCCCCGAATCAGGGTCATGAGAAAAAACGAGAACAATGCCTAACCTTGAGGAACTCAACAACCAATCACATCAGACTTAACGTGGGCGGATACGATTCGCAGATATATGGCTTGACTTTCTAAGAAACGGTCACAAGCAGCATAGAATAACCATTAGCAAGAAAAAAACCAATCAGAAAACGTTGCTTCTCTGCTAATAATAACGCTAATAATAGTGTACATAAAAATCTATAAATATCTGTTGATTTTCTCAATAAATGACCTGTTGCCTGACCCTTGTCTTCTGTCGTTACCCTGTTAGTCCTTACACAATAGGTGGGGATCACCGCTAACTTCGTGGAAATGAAACTGGTTGTTGCTGAGTAACATCTTATAACTTGTGTGAATTCACAGAGTTGCAGTATTCCATACAGGCTACAGAAAGCCATTTTGGCTCTTTTAAGAGCGGAAATGCTATAACCTTCTTTGTGACATAATCTTTCTTTATTTTTGCAGAGTATGATGAAATTATTGGACTATGGGTCATTAAATTTGTATGAATTTGATTGTTTTCGACGTGGATCTTGCATCTTACTAATATGAATCTATCAAAAGTAAACCGCATAAGAAATCAAGGACTTTTCGTGTTTATATTATTATTACCATTCCTAAAAGGAACACTACTCAATGTGTGATGCAGTCTAGGGCAAAGTTAAACTTTAAGCACCACCAAGTACCAATGAGTGAATGACCTCGAACGCACCAATCACGTAAAAGGGGTATTTTTGTGCATGGAATACATATATTTATGAAATAATGCATAAAAACTGTCGAAAGTTGTTAGAGAGTATACTTTCCTCTCACATGTGATAAAAATAGCTCTCAGTTTTAGGTAGGAGTATCAACAGAGTTTAATTAAATTGTGGGTAAAATTTATTTTGATAGTCTCATATACAATAGTCTCTTATACGATAATATTTACTGAGCAATAAATTGTGCTCGAAATGTGGTTATCAGTAATTATTCCTGTATAACACTGTGAAACTTTATCAATATAAATTTTACCCACAATGGAATTATACTCTCTACCACAGTGCACAGCTTCTAATCTTATATCAACAGAGTAATTTAACCACATTATATGTATGTAATTATTTAGGTCTTCCAACCCTAAAAGTAACCCTAATCTTTCCTAAACCTAGTCCTAACGTGAAAATATGCCTAAACTAACCCTAATCTAACTTGAACTAACCCTAATGTCGCCTTTGTTAGGCTAACCTAACCCTAACTTGTCCTTGGCTTAAAGCGTAACTTAATCTTTCCCAAACCTAAGCTGAAACTTGCCAGAAATCCCATTTAATAACACAACACTTCGATGAGGATATTTTATTGATGATGACAACATTATTTGCCAGGTTTCACTAACTTGCTTGATGCACGTTCCAAGGTCATTGGTGCGGCCGTACTCCACTGGTAGTTAGTGGTGCTTAAAGTTTAACTTGGCTCAGCCTAGGACCGTGTGGGGGGGGGAATTATTGTTTACTTAGACAAAAACAATATACATTAAGAAAGTAATTGCCTCTCCGAAGACATTAATCGATATACCACTTCATCTAGTTATGTGTCCCGGCCGATAGCTGCTACCTTGACGTGGTGGTCGGGCTTGCATATTGCAATGACCCAACGAGCTATACTGGCCGGAACGTATGTTCCTGTAGGTCCTACCATGCCAGTTATGTATAGTAAATGCCACACTGATCCTCCCCCATCACAAATTCGCTCCTGCAGCTGCATTGATCATCTCACTATGGTTCTATTTGTCTATCCCTCGGCCTTCTTTTCCCAACTTCTTTGTATTCATTTTTATAACAGAATCTAGCGGTCCCCTTATTCTGCTCCTGCCCAACTTTTTCACTGTCTGACTTTCGTTTTTGTTGTACATTCTGGATAGCTTGTCTTTGCTCACTTGTCCATATCGTTATATTCCAAAGTTTTTATCGTGGCGTATATCAGCCGGAACAACGCCTTTTTTATTGTTTTTTATGTCGGGGATCAATGTATCAGAAGTACCAACAGCAGGTCTGCCTCCCAATCACCTCCTTCTTTGTCATCCACTCTTTGAGTTTACGATTGCTACCTAATATCAACTGGGTGTATACACCCTGATGGTGATTTACCCACCTAAGTGACCGTCTGCCAAATCTAACTGATAGAATTCAGTCATCTCCAATAGAAAGGACCAGAAAAATGACATTAATTCCATTCTCTAGCAAGACAAGTAAGCGTCATCGTTAGTAACCGTCTTTCTGAAGGTACAGCTAAGATATAATGCAGATAATAGAGAACTCGATTTCATTCAAGATAAGTTAAAAAATTGATCATTGTGATCGTGTTTTTAGGTTGCATAAGAAAAAAAATACTTTTGATTTTTTTTATTCTCAAGGTTCAACGTTTAATTGCACATGTACGTAAAGTGACGAGTAAAAATTGCCAACAAATGACTCCAGATCAATTAATTCTACCTGGGGAAGTTAGTTATGGTGTGGAGAAACAATTTGAAATGGTTGGTCGCACGGCACTACGTCTATCCCACTTTCTTAGTGCTTATTATCAAAATAATGTTATTGGAGAATTGTATGGTAGTTTAAAGGTAGGTTTACGTGTTTCATATATTCCTTCGTCATTTATGAAAACTAAATCGAGTGTTTTGTCAAGTCGAGTGGAAAATTTGACTATGTTTGTGTGACCAAGTGCTTCAAGGAAAGAGCAAGCTGAGGAGTTGAAGTCCCCAGTAATAACAGATAGAGAGTTGTCGAAGTTGGCAGTGGCAAACATGGTGAATTCGTCAGCAAAATTTGAAAGATTAGATAGTGAGCAACTGGGAGAAATGTACATGTTTGTAACAAAGATATGTTTATATTTGGGGAGATGTTTGGGATGACATTTGACGGTGATACAGTCTATGAAGTCATTTGAGAATGAGAAGCAAACATTTTTAGAAACAGACCATTTGGAGTGAATAAAAGTTGCAATGCCGCCCCCATTTTTCTTATTACAACATTTTCGGTCTTGTCTAAATAGGATGAAGTCCTTTAGACAGATGAGATTGTCATCGTACAGTTCGTGTAACCATGTTTCTTGTAATGTGATTATCGCAGTATTGTGATAAATGTCAGTGGACATCAAAGATTGTAGGTACATTATCTTGTTAGGCAGAGAGCGGTAGTTAATGTTCATTATGACAGGGACCGTAGTTAGGTGAATTGGTGTACGTTTAAGAGCTCTCTGCCAACCACTACGATGCTTGCTCCTTGATTTCTTGGGAATATTAAATTCACTGGGTCGTAAATGATTAATAAAGTTGCGAGAGTAAATGATCCTGTTAGAATTCATAAAACTGTAGATTGGATGCAATAGTAGATATTATAATAGCAGGCCCAAAAATTCGAACAGGCCACCAAGGTCAAGGACGTTTTTATATAGGTGAACTATGGATTTATTTGGATTCTGTCTTTTGAAATAAATGATATAGAAGATTTATGAGAGAACAGAGTGCGATGTGTGTATGTGCATGTGTGTGCATATGCAAGCACTTTTATAATTGCCTTAATTTAAAGTTACATTACTGATTGATGTCAGTTAGAGAACCATTGGAAAGCCAGTATGGAGTACTGGACAGTTGTTTCGTCCCACTATGGGACTCGTTACCAGTACGCATCTACGGGGTATCGAACTCAGAACCTTCTGATTACAAGGCAAGCCCGTTGGCCATTTAGCCACTTTGGCCGGAATCCAATAGGCCATGAATTTTTACTTCCGTTAATTCTCGATCTTAGGGCTATCTGAAGGTCGTGGGTAGTGGATGCGCACTGCTGATGAGTACCAAAATAGGAAGAAATAACCCTTTAGTAATCCCTGGTTTTCAGTAGTTCTGTAAGTGAAAGTAATCCGTGACCAAACGTGAAACAAATCAAATTGCTACAAAATAACTCTTGGAAATTGAGTTGGTGTTCTGTGGTGTTTATATAGCAATGAACGGAGACCCACATGAACGACATAAGTCAGCCCATCCTCTTACAGTTTGTCAACTCTTGCATCTTACCTGTTCTTCTTTATTGTTCACCCTTATTCTTTCCTGGATTGCTTAAAAAAGACTATGCCATGCTTCGCAGAACTCTGAAGATTGTCAGTAGGGCGAATGGTTGTATCCCATTGGGTCATATGGATGACATTGTCATTAATTGGTACTTGATTTCATGCAATAAATTTGCTAGAGGGATTTTGTCAGACTGTGAGCATCCAATTTACCCGCAATTTTCACCTTGTGTCTCCTCAGATAGAAGAAGTCATTTCAAAAGACATTACGCATCCACGTCTAAGTATAAAAATTTCACAATACCATATTTGGCATGCATTTTATGTGGTGAAAATAGTGGCAGGCACCAACTAACTAAACTAACCTTCTCCCCACTAGTAAATAAACAACTTTCTCCATCCTTATATCATCACGTTTTACTGTCATTATTCCTATTATATTTATCGTCACCTTGTTTTTTTTATTTTCTCATAATTGTAAACATCATTTAAGCTCTGTAATAATTGTTATTTCTTTTTGTTTATCCCCTCGGTATTCCATGTCAAAAGGACATTAGATTCAATCTTCTATAACATGCTAAAATTCCAATACTGTATCGACAATATCGTTTGACACAAAACAACTGTTTATTATTAATATTATATTTATTATTCTCACTTCATACTCTGCGCATTTTTGAAATTATTCCTACTGTAAATGTGGAAACGCTACTGTGGTTAATTTCATTTATGTTGAGTAAATTAAATGCGAGGCGTTTGGAGTAAACACAGGAGTCAGACAAGGGTTCTTATTATCACCAATGATTTCCTAATTGTGGTGGACTGGATTATGCGTCAGACAGTGGGAAACGAGAAGACAGGGATATCCTGGACCGACGTGAAGAACCTAGAAGACCTGGATTTCACGCGTGGATGATTTATGTTTGATGTCAAACAAAATCGAAGACTTACAAGCAAAAACCGACAAACTGGTCGAAGAAGCAGCAAAGACAGGACTGACTCCAGGTGAACATAGACAAGACGGAGGTTATGAAGATAACCAACCAGCAACATCAACAACAGCAGCAACATCCAGTGCCAATCACCATCAACGGGAGGGATTTGAAAGAGGTTACTTCATTCACTTATCTAGGGAGCAGAAGCAGGTGGAGGCGTGCAGTTGAAGCCTTATGTTCCACTAGGAATCCAAGGGAACAATAATAATAATAAATTAAATGCGATATTGAGACAAATACTGAAAATTCCGAGCTGTATTATAAGTACTATTTTTGGAATAGAGCAGATTATTATTATTATTGTTACATAAGAAACCAAACGGATCAAGATTAATTTTTGTTGAAGCATATTTTGTGATCGTTATCCTTGGAGAATAACAATTAATCTATTGGAATCTATTTTCAAGTGAAATCATCTCATCCTATCATAATTTCGCTTCGTTGATGAATCACTTAATCATCATAAAGGGTCTCACTGAATTTTTATTTTTTGCTTCAAAACAGACGAGATGTAGTCATTTTTCACGTAAATTCATCGCTTCAGGTTAAGATACTTTTGAAACAAATTAATAACCTGACATTAATGAAAGGATGGAGGGTTAGGGAACACAACGGATGGTGATTCCTCGACTGAAAGATGAAACACCTAGATTAGCCACTTCTAATTGTATTTACCGATTCAACTGCACTTGTGGAGCGAGTTACATCGGCCGTTGCTCTAGAAACTTGATTTTTTGTGTTCACTCGGGAACATCTCCTAGTATGGCTAAATAAAAGTGTAGTAAAAACCACCAACAGTTCGATATTAGATTATCTGGTCCAAACCGGACACAGAGCAAGCTGGCATTGAAGAATCCTTCTCTATCATCTACCGGGTATCAAATATATTGCCAAAAACATCCAGGTACCGCATACTCCAAACGGCAGATGCTATCTCGATTCGCGTGAAACAACCAGTGCTTTGTGTGCAAAAGAAGCAAGTTCAGCCACATTACTACTACTGCCCTGGCCGGCCTTCAGTAGAGACTATAAATTCATGAATTTGTAATATTATCTTTCCTAATTTTTCTGACATTCAGTTTATTGTTATGTTGACGCTATTGAACTGTAATCTGTTGATATTATTGGTTCGATGTTATTTAAACAGCATTTAATGCTGTTCACAACACTAATTCATTCATTCATTCACTATAATGTGTATATAACTGTAGAGCCTGATGAAGAAGGGGTTATCGAAAAGAGTATTTATTCTTTGTTCAGCATCCATTCTTTTGAAAATTTGAAAAATATTCCAAAATCTTAGAATGACAAGTAATAAATAAATAAATAAATCTGTATGCATCATAACGATTCAGTTTGACTGTGGATTTTGAATAGTGGATTCTTCGACTGAACACTAAGTGGCAAGTAACTTGTGTCCTACAGGAGATCAGTCTTAGTCCCGAATAGCTTAGTGAAAAAAATCAGTGACTGCATCACTGTGACACGGGTTCGAATCTCAGAAGGGACACTAGTTCCATCAAGATTGCAGATAAGCCTTGCTGACGAGTTACAAAAAACACGAAATCTACGACGAATGCTTCCTGTGGCCGATCGCCTAATAGCGGATTATTCCCTCCTCAAGGATTTTAAGGACCGTCAGTTCCGAAGCTAATTAGTCCACAGTTCTCGTGAATGGGTCAGACTGACATAAATCATCGCGACTCAGTATTTGAGTGTAGACTTGTTTCTGCTGCAGAATAAGCCATAAATGATATTTGCGACGGTTTATGAAATTATCTGATTTCCAAGGCAGGTTTAGAGTAGAGAAGGCTTTCAACCGGGTCCCTCTCCCATGAAATTCTGACTCCTAACCGTGTAACAGTAATTGACTGAATAGAGACGATGTTATTGTCTTATCCTGTCGGCTTTTAAACCTCTTCCACCTTCATTTTGCTCTAACTAATTTTTATTATTGAGATGACAGGTAATTCAGCACACGTGACATGAAAGAACCACTTATTCCTGTATTACTGTGAGTAATAACTACCCTTTTATAAGTAGCAAATATGTAAGTCGGTGGCACAGCGGTTAGGACGCTCGCCGACCATGCACATGGTCCGGGGTTCGATCCCTGGCCGCCAACGCACTCCTGCTTTACCTCGCTAATCCAGAAATAAAAGCTGGTAAAGAGGAAAGGTTGAGGCATGAGGCTAGCAGCAACCTCATCCTGTAAAAATAAACACCACTGCTACAGAAACCTCAAACCTCTAACTTGAAGGCGTCCTATGTTCCAGCATTGGGAACATGAAGGAATAAAACAAAACAAAAACGTTGCAAGTATAATTACACTTAAATACTTTTTACCAACAAAGTCTTTTTTTCATGTTTTCTCCACTATACAGACTGGTTTTCCAATAAATCGTTATCAGTTGTTTGGTGAAGTTATTGCCAATGTTTTATCGAATTTTGATATTGTCTCAAGTGGAATATTCTTCGATTATCAAATGTTCACAGATCATGAAGGCGTTACTTGGGATCTGTTTGCCCCATACGCCTATAAACCAGTTCATGCAACTCAAGCAGCTGAAGCAATTGATATGAGTATAAATTATTATCGAGATTATACAGAGAAACCATGGTTTCGAACTCTGAAGGTAAGTATATATGTAGCTGTATCTCACCTAGCTCATTTATTATTATTATTGTTCCCTTGGGTTCCTAGTGGAACACAGAGCTTCAACTGCACGCCTCCACTTGCTTCTGTCTTCTGCTGTACTTTTCACCTGCATCCATGTTAATCCATACTGTTTCGACTCCTCTTCACACGATCTCCTCCATGTCACCCTTGGACGTCCCACTCGCCGCTTCCTTTTCGGCTTACACTCGAGCTATGGCCTGACGCGCGATGTCACCCAGCGGCCTCCTCAGCGAGTGCCAAATCAATCCATCTCCACTTTCTCCTGCATATTTGTTGGGCGATTGGTACTTGTTTTGTTTGTTCCCATAGCTTCTTGTCGGTGATTCTTTCCAGCCATCTGATCTTCAGTACAGAGCGAAGACAGTTGTTGTTAAAGGTCTGCAACAGGCTGTTGGAAATATTCTTTGTGACCCGCCGTCAAGTTTCTGATCGTATAGCAAAACTGACTTGACGTTTGTATTGAAAATCCGAATTTTGTTGTTGATGCAGGCTGAGTGACGAAGATTTCCAGATTGGTTTCAGGTTGATGAATGTGTTTTTGTCGCCTTTTCGATTCTCGATTTGACATCCTCGTCCGTTCCTCGTGTAGTTGAGACAATGCTCCCTAGATAAGTGAATGAAGTAACCTCTTTCAAATCCCTCCCTTTGATGGTGATTGGCGCTGGATGTCGCTGTTGTTGTTGTTGGTTGGTTGGTTATTTTCATAACCTCCGTCTTGTCTATGTTCACCTGGAGTCCTGTCTTCTCTGGCTGCTTCTTCTACCAGTTTGTCGGTTTTTGCTTGCAAGTCTTCGATTTTGTGTGACATCAAACATAAATCATCCACGCGCGAAATCCAGGTCTTCTTGGTTCTTCACGTCGGTCATTATTTCATGATAATTATTAGATAATTTTGTGTCAATATATTTGAGGGTTAAAATTAATCGTGAATTCATTGTTTGATTGATCCACCAAATATTTTGTTGCTCAGATAGTGAACAGACTATCGTACTTCATTTGTCTACTCATCAAACGCCGTTTAAGTCTTATAATAAATGTGATGTTATTCGGTTTGTGGTGGCTAGCAATGGAATGAAACAAGCAGCACTGTTTCATCCCATTTTGGGCTCGTCAGCTGAGTGTATCTGCTGGTGTGCGTAGTGAGACTCGAACCCAGCCGGTGCCTGTTCCTCCAAATACAAAAGCGTTATCCACCAGGCTATTGAGACATGAGAAATACCACTTAGGTAACAGGTGTCAGGTGTTATTAATTTTTTCATGAATGTGAATTTCCCGTCGCTTGATTACACTGAATCGAAACATTTGGTACAAGGCTCTTGTCTCAACGGATATGGGTGCATCTAACTGACGAACCTCACACAGGGCGAAACACGAGTGCTGGATTTCACTGCTAGCCACCATCAGCTAAGCAACATCAAATTCATCTAAAGGCAATATTGAAGTGCTGCTAGAAACCAACATGTTAACAGAGACTCAAGGTTTCTGCCCAGTATAGTCCATATGAAGTCATTCACTTAGAATCATTCTTGTTCAGTGTCATATTATTCTTTCTTCACGTTTCCAGTAAAACACAGGGCTTCAACAGAACATTTGTATCACACTCTGTTCTCCTTTGTGATCTTCAGTTGCCTTGTCGACTGCCCACATGCTTTTATTTCCTTCTCGCATCCTCTTATGTCCAACTCTTCCCTTCTCATTGGGTTTATACTCGAGGTCGTTCCTGGAGTGTGACGTCACTTGAATGTCTACTCAGCTTATGTCAACTCCACCTCCTTCTGCACATTTACTTGTCAATAAGTTGGTGGCTGGTTCGCCACCCTCCAGAGCTCCTTCTTACTTATCCTATCAAACTGGTCAGACATTTGATCTTCAATACTAAGCGAAGGTATCAGCTATTAATGTAGGTCTGCAGTAGCCTGCTGATAACGCTTTTGGTGATGTACACACTAAATCTCTAAAGCATAAAGAAGCGGTGAATTAACACTAGTGTGGAAAATTTAGATCTTTTTTGTTGTGTTAAATGCTGTGGATCTCCATATCGATTTCAGAGTATTAAGCATCTATCTTGGCCTATAGATCTTGGCTTTAACGTTCTTAACCATGCTGTCTTTTTTGTCGCTTTTTCTGTGTGTTACTTTGAGATGTAATAACTTGTAGAGATGTATTGATTTTCAGTCTTGAACTATGGCATTTCATCATGAGCTGAGATTAGTTAGAGAACTATTGGAAAACCACCTGGGAGTACTGGACAGCCAGATGTTTCGTCAGCCAAGTGTGGGACTCTTCAGAGGTACACGCCCACCACCAAGGTTCGAACCCAGCACCTTCTGGTTAAAAGGCGAGCTAACTCGTAGACCGATGCAATGGCCAACCCATGAATTCTAACTTCTGCCAATTCCCGACATAGTGAAACCACTAGCCAATGTCTTCGGCGAGTATGTCAGTAAATATCAATGAGATGCTCACTAGTGACTGGCCCTGTTCTGGTGGGTGTTTACCTAGATTCAAGTGGGAAGTCGTGACCAGTGGCGTACAGCAGGTCGTGCGTGAGAACGAATACTCGCCACGGGTGACATTTTCCAGTGGTCGCTGTATATCGTGAATTGGCTGGCAGAAGTTGGAATTCGTGGGCTGGACATTGGATTGGGTCCCATTGGCTTAATTGTCTACGAGCTAGCTCGCATTGTAACCAGGGTAACCGGGTTCGAACCGTGGCTGTGGTTGAGTACTTCTGAAGAGTTTCAAACTAGGATGAAACAGATGTCCAGTGTTCTAGTACTGGTTTTCCAATGGTTCTCTAACTGATGTCAGCTCATGATGAAATCCCGTAACCAATCAATCACTTGCCTACAAACCAATACTTGAGTAAAGAATTTCAGATGAAGATCTCACAGAATTCTGTCGAGTTCAAACATATTATAAACTACTTAATTGATATTTAGTACTATTTAGGGATCTTATTTCTGATCTGAAATCTTCAGGGATTTGATTTGTTTCAAGTTTGATCCCAGATTGATATCAGTTAGAGAACCAATGAAAACCACCAGGGAGTACTTAATAGCTGTTTCGTCCTACTTTTGGTCTCATTGGTAGTACTCACCCACTTCCAGGGTTCGAACCCAATGCCTTGAGATTACAAGGAAAGCTCGTCGACCATTCAGCCACTGGGACCCGACTCAACAACCAGCCCATGAATTCTAACTCCTACCAATTCATGATTTTGGCGCGCCTGGCATCAGACAATATCATATCTGGCGAGTATTTGTCCTCACTTCCAACCAAGTGGACACCACTGGTCCCGACTTCTCACCAGAACTCAAGAACACGTGCTCTTTTAGCCAATCACTAATGTGCATGTGATTAATTTTCCAGAATTTGTTTGTAGGGATTAAATTTTTTTCAATTTTGCTCATGGATTGATATAAGTTAGAGAACCACTGGAAAGTAATACTAGAGTGCTGGAATACTATTTCTTCCCATTTTGAGGTTCATCATCAGTACGCACTCACTGGGGTTCGTAATATCCTTCATCAGTATCTGCTTTGAAAATATAACCGTTCACAATAAAACACGATACTACTGAATATTATTTAAGTAGCTAAAAAGCTATGAATAAAGAAATTCATCGTGAATATTTTCCATTCTATCTGATGCTATCAATTGTTAATTAATTATTTTTTATGGTAAAGAAACACTTTAGGTTATTTATGTCTCTCAGTTAAGTAAAATATGCTCCCACTTAGCTCGATTTTTGCAATTTTTACTTGTGTCATTAGGCTCATATAGGGTTGTAATATCAATAATGTCGCAAAGATTCCTAATTCAACATGTATTTTTGCCAAAAAATCGTGTGTCTTCTGGTGTCTTTCAGCAAATAGGAGCTGAACATTAAACGCCACGACAGCGGATAAACAGCTTTGCGTATTAGTTTCAATTTGAATGGTTAACTATATACACATATGTATGTTATAAGTAGGAGCCAAAACCATTAATGCATCATCTTGTGAGGTTATAGAGGTGAAATGGGTGTTTATTACTTGTGTAATTAAAACAACTTGTGTGGCTTATTATCACAACTGATATTTCTGTTATTATTATTATTATCGTTTTTGTTGAAGTAAGCCTTAGCAGAGATATCGGTACAAAGGAAACAATAATGCCTTTAATGATGGTCAGCATTTCATGAAAACTAGCCAGCTGTTCAGATTAACCGCTAGTAAACGTGATATGTATATATGTAGATAACTGCAGAGTTTTTTTCCAGTATTCCTTAGGGATGAATTATCTTTACCAGTATTATTATTTTGGTTCCACTGGTTGTAGAAGTAGTAGGAGGAGGTTTGCCGGTCACTCTTAGACCGGTCACCTTTTCCGATAAATGGGTCAGAGCTTCTCAGAACCGTGCCCTATTGATACAGTCTCTGACTGGAGGATTGTAAAACTGAGTCACAAAGATAGGGCCTGCAGTCAGTCCAACTGGAAACCATAGCGCTCTGACACAGCCTTCAATCGATCAGTCTCACTTCAGAGGGAAACACTTTTTCTAAAAACAATATAGAAATCTTGAGAGAAAACTGGATCTACTCACACTACACTTCCTACATTTCTTAGACCAGCATCCACTAAAAACGGATGCTAGAAGTGAACATCAACAAAATCCGGGTCTTCGGAAGGTCTTTAATGGTCAAGAAACTGCCTGCCATGAAGATTATATTGTTTAGTAAGGCATGTATAACTCATCGCTTTTTCCGTCATTGTCCGTACTTGGTTGAGTTTCTTCACGTTGATACTTGCAGCACTGGGTGGGAATATTTACAAACAGAAACTTTTCGGTAACTAAAGAGCCACTGATGTGAATAACTAATTCGTAATGGATAACGTGTGATATATATCTAGCAATGGGTATAAATCTCATCATGACGTTCATATAATATAGAATGTGAACTAGTTAGTCAGTATTAGATGATGAGAATTTGGTCACCCTTAAGGAAATCACCTTTAATTAGTCGGAAATAGTCTGTTCTAGTCCCAAGTTAGCTATCACGCAGCAGGCAATGGAAGTAAAGCCGCTTAACGCAGCACATAGCAAGTTCATGTGAGGACAAATACTCGCCGAAGACATTGGCTAGTGTCAGTCGCGCTATGTCGTGAATTGGCAGAAGTTGGAACTCATGAGCTGGCCATTTGACCGGGTCCCATTGGCTTAGTGGTTTACGAGCCAGCTAGCCTTGTAACTAGAAGGTGACGGGTTTGAGTCCTGGCGGTGGGTGCGCACTGCTGAATAGTCCCAAATGAGCTGGGACGAAACAGCTGTCCAATACTCCCAGGTGGTTTTTCAATGGGTCTATAACCGATGTTAGCACATGATAAAATCCTGTAAGGAATTGTTTTTTATTAGAAATTGATTAGTGGTCCTTGTCAAATGGTCAGCTTGTTAATTTCATTTTCAGATGCAAGCGCGACTTATACGAACTGATTCGTTGGCGTGATTCCACTATCACAGATAGCACAGAAGTTGAAATCAAGTCGAATGCCAAATACCATGGATTTTGTATTTCCTCTGATGTTTCCTGGTCTTTCCACATCATGTTACTTTCTAGGATGATATTTCCTTTGACCTTCTACGTAAGGAAATTAAACGAATCTGGCACCACGTAGTCTGTACTTTCCAAGTTTTTTAATTCTTGTATTCTGCCGCTCCTTCTTCTTTACTGCTTTCACTTTAATCTTTCCTGGGCTAATTAAGAAGGAATTTGTTATACACCGTTAAGGTCACCAAAAGGTGTCAGTTGGGAGATCGGCGTGTTGCTAAACCAATTCAACATTACTGTTGTACACAGACACTAGGACTCATGGAAGAAATCAGAGAATATTATCTTGTCACATTCTCACCATCCTCGCTATACACAACTATCTCCTTGCATCTCATCAGGTAGAACTAGAAGCAACTATTGAAAACTATATGCTTGGAAGAATAAGTATACAAACTCTACAATACCTCATTTGGAACACATTTTACGTGGTGAGAAAAGTGTAAGGCAGAACACTAACAGCTTGCTGAGAAACTTCGCGTAAACGACCCTCTTTATTCTTTTTCTCTCTACTACATTGTCATTGAAGTTTTCATTCATTTTTATATTCGTATTCATACCAAACAATATTATCAATGTAGATGATAATTAGTGTGCGTCGGTGGCACAGTGGCGGTAGAATGTTCGCCGACCACGCAGATAGTTCAGGGTTCGATCCTCGGCCACCGACGCACTCCTGCTATACCTCGCTAAGCCAGTAGTAAGACTGGTAAAGAGGGAAGGTTGGGCATGAGACGGCTAGGAACCCCATTCTGTAAAAATAAACACCACTGCTACAGAAACTTCAAGCCTCTAGCTTGAAGCCCCATGTTCCACTAGGAACGTAAAATAATTAAAAAATTAAAAAAAATGAGAATGATGATCAGCAGGGCTTTGAGTGTTTTTGGAAGTGTGTGGGCGCTTGTTACTTCCCGGCTACCCGCACTGTGGAAGTTGATTGATGCTTCGAGTACCTGAAACAGAAAGAGAGTTAGTGTTGCGTGGCCGCGGAGTCCAGGGGACAGCTGCTTGAGGCCGGTAACACACGGCCTGTATGAACTAGTTTCTTAGATTTATTCCGTATTAGTAAACTTACCGCTGGTTACGGACCACTGTAGGTGGGGTAATTCGGGATGTATGATCTCTGGAGTCGACTTTTTCTAACCCCCTCTTTCCAGAGTGGAGAGACAGGATAGGTGGCTGGCATGCTGGTCATCTGAGGGAAACACCTTACTGCTGTTATATCCCAGTTTCCCAGCAGTACGACTTCGTCCACAGACTTCCAGCATAGTGTAAAAGAAACTTGTTACACTATGCCGGGAATTACCTTTAGTCCAACCACTATCCTAACAACATTCCTGGTATGGTAGGACCTGCAGGAACAATAGTTCCAGCCAGTGTAGCCTGTTGGATCATTGTGATATGCGCAAGCTCGACTGTAACCACGCCAACATAGCAGCTATTGATCGGGAATAAACAGATAATCCAATCCTTATGACTTATAATTTCCAATAAACCTATATTGTTCTTTCATTTTACTATTCTTTTTGCCTCATATCTCTGTTTACTGTCTCTATTTTGCATTTCTTTTTACTTTCTTCTCTTGCTTTGTGTGGTAAGTGAAGCGTGGAGACTCGAACTGCTGCACATCTGTGCAAAGTTCTGCGTTGAAACCAGTCAGTCAGTCAGTCGGTTATCAATGTTAATGCCCTGTTTTAATTATTACCTCTGTAATAAGAAAATTAGATACAATAATACTGTATTTAGTAGTGTTCTCTGAGCTGGTTGGTTTAGTTGTGGAGCTTTCGTTGTCCTTCTGGACAACAACAACATATATGAAGACATCAAATTCACCACAAGAGAACAACAATTAGATAACAAAATCCCATTTTCAGATGTCTTAATCAGGAGAACCAACACAGGAGATTTAGAAACACAAGTATGTTGAAAATCAACGCACACAGATCAAATACTTAACTATATACTAGCAATAATCCAGTTACTCACAAACGAAACAGTGTGCAGACATTGTTTAAAAGAGTTCAAACACATTGCAGCACTCCAGAGTTGAAAAGAATGGAAGAAAAGTACCTACTAACGGTCTTCAAAAAGAATGGTTATCCACAAAATTTCATCAAAAAGTGTTTAAAGTCGAGTCAAAAAACACCAACAAGAAACCATCATCAAAGACCACAAGAAAATTCATCCTACCATACATGAGAAATATCTCTGAAATAACAGCTAGAATACTGAAACCGTTTGATATAGATATAGCACAAAAGCCAGTCAAATCACTTAATTCGATATTTTGCAAACCAAAAGATCCAACAGAAAAAGGGGATAAAATTAATACCATTTACAAGATAAATTGTATGAACTGCAACAAGCATTACATCGGTCAAAGTGGGCGTCCCCTTCGAATCAGAATCCAAGATCATAAATCAGCCGTGAAAAGACACGATATGTATTCTTTAGTATCAATGCATGCAGATAATTATGGACATCACTTTGATTGGGATAATGTCGAAATTTTAGACAGAGGAAACACCAGACAGTAATGCCAGGGAATTCCTAGAAGCCTGGTACTCAAGCGAATCTGCGATTAACAAACATTAACAAACAAATATACCAACTAATAAAAAGTAAATCATGTGACGAGAAAGTTGAAAATTCAAGTCAATAAAAAATGATCAATACAGGTGTAAAGATGGTTACCAAGAGATGCAATTCTATCACCCATGGAAAATTTAAATCAATCCACCTTATGCTAAAACTTGCGCTGAAGATGTTGTCCAGAAGGACGACGAAAGCTCCGCAACTAAACCAACCAGCGCAGGGAACACTACTAATTGCAAATCATCCACCTGAGCTACAAATCTTCTCTATTATTCCAATAATACTGTACTAATTAGTGAAAATTCCATATTTTTACTAAAGTACTGTATGGAATAAAGCTATTATTATTATATTTTAGGTTTAAACACTATCCATATTTCTATAATGCAGTTATGTATATTTTCATAAATATTCCATTTCCACGCTTTACTTTTATTCCCCAGTCAAGATGGGCATCAAGTCGACAAGGTTTAGAAAAGATAACAAGTAAACCATTTATACGCAGTGATGTGAATGGAACTCAGCTGCAACGTTATTTCACATTTCCTATTTATTATCGAGTACCATATTATGAAGATGGCTATTGGACTCAACCATACTTTGATTGTGATGGTATGGTGAAAGATTGGATCATCACATATGCAACCCCATTTTTTGGAGTTGTTGGCGAAGAAAGAGCTTTGAGATTTATGTAAGCTGATGAATGTTTTGCTTATCTAAAAAAAATTAAATTTTATTTTTTGATATCTGATCATCTTATGGAGAGAGAAGGGAAAGGTGGTGGGGCAAGCCTATTCCAGTAGAGAATAGATTCAAGAACTGTACTGTATTTAGATGACACGTTTAAAGGGGGTGCAGATTCTGTTGGTCAACGCGTTAACAAGTGTTTTCACAGTCAATAGATAGCTGATTTCATCTATATGCAGAAGATTGGGGAATGAAATGTTATTCTCTAACTATTCAAATATGTAGTTATTTGGTTGATGGTGGCTAATAGTGGGGTTTACAACGTGCGTTTCGTCCTTTGCGGGACTCATCAGTATGGATGTACTTGCATCTCCAGTGTGTGAGCCTCTAACAGAGAATGCGTCACCTCAAATACTAAATAGTTATTCATAAGGATATGAGCCACATTGGCCACCTCTTATGCAAGACTAAAAATATCATATCCGAAATCGATCTCACATTAGTCTGTAGTTTAGTAACTGTCCTGACTCTATAACTAATTGCCACTTAAGTATATTTGAGCTGTCACACTAATATAAAGTTTATTAAGAAAACAGTTGAAGACTAACGCTGACAAGTAATACTTCCAGACTCAAATAATGTGAATAGTTTACGCTTTCTATTCTAATGTAAAGTGAAAATTGTTGAAGTCTGAAAATAGATGCCATTAAAAATTTTCAAGGATTGGTTTTGTAGGGATTTTGTTTTGTTTGATTCGTTGGGGGATTTCATCACCTACCCCGGTGAGTGCGTATGGCTGAAGATTCCCAAATAAGGAAGAAACAGCTGTCCAGAACTCCCAGGTTTTCCAGTGGTTCTCTAAAAATATGTATATGAATTACAATCGATAATAACAATCAGTTTTCTTGAGCGTGTGTGTATGTGTTAGTTTGACAGTGAGTGAAAATATTAAAGTGCTAAAATAATTAATGTCTGTAAAAAGTTTGAGCATTGTGAAATAGATCAAATAAATTATGTGCTTATATTTCAATAGTTTACACACAGTGAAAAGTTTTTTTTTGGGTAATATTTCTAGCAAAATTACTGCTGGTGATCACATCAACTTTTGGAATTGGTGTATAGGATTACAAGTCACAACTGATTAGATATATAAATGAAAAACTAAATAAATAATTAGAGGTCAACCTAAAGCTTAATAGACGACATATGTTAAATAGATGATCGGAGAATAAAGTACATTTGGAACTGTGAATATGTGAATACAACATGATGCAAACATAGGATGAGTGAAATGTTGTCAAAATAGCAGACTAAATAAAATGTTAGAATATGATAACATAAGGTAAAATGAAATAAAACAAAAGTGGAACATAGAATAAAGAAGGATAACAATGTTGTAATATGAATTACAGAGTAAAATCAAGAGATCGTAGAAATTGTTTTTGTACACAAAGTTCTGGCTTTATGTTATGTATTGTCAAAGCCTCTGTTATATACAAAGCAAATGCACTCCTGCGCTCACTTTCGACAAACTTTGTCGAACTTTGTAGACTATATTAAATGATGTGTCAGATGCTGCTGGAATATCGATGAATTAATGCCTCTAAGTTCTCCTTTGCTCAGCCAAACCTTGAGGTGCTCTTGAACGCGGCGGCGGGACATGTTTCTCGATGAATGCTCTAATTACCTAGCTCCACAAGAGCTGGCGGACATATAAATACGTATACAATTAGACGATCGAGGTAACATTTCCTTAGCAATAAGGTGCACCACTGGATGGCTAGAGTAGGTTATTTGTAAAGCGGCAGCAAAGAGCTTTTTTTCCCAATGATCTCACTAGACGACTTTTAAGTATTTCACTCGCAATGTCACCCCTAAATTCTAAGTCTAGGTGCAACACTTTTTAGGTACGTAGTCAATCTTTGTATTTCTTCCACGTAATCTGCCACTGTCTTCTAAAAAGCGTTGTGGATAACCGTTCTCTAAGAAGGTTTCTTTTAGTATTTTGAGTACATCATCAACACTATCTTCACTACAAATTATTCAGACCCGTGTTGAGACAGAACGAATTAGATTCCTTTATCTGTCTATGGGGACAAAACTGTAAAAATTGGTCAGTTGCCCTGTCCTTGTCGGATTTTTGTAAACAGATCTTTTGAAAGACTCATCACCTCTTCTTGCGAGTGGGCCATCAGAGAAAGATATTTCCGCTACAATTTCTTATTCTAACGTGAACGGGATACCAGGATAACTCATTGAATACTTCCAGGATGTCATTCAAGTCATAGTTCTCGTTACATAATGTTGTGTGCTAGCCGCTCACCTGGCACCTTTCATAACCTTCAACTGACTTGTTAATTTTCCCTACCTCACATTCTACGAATCTATAATGACTAATCACCACCACTGCCTCCCATTTCATAATATTTTGTAATTAAATTCCGCTTAGCACGTTTGTTACACAGCAGGTTGGGTGTGAGGACAAATACTCGCCGAAGACATTGGCTAAAGGTTGCTCTACGTCATGAATTGGCAGAAGTTGAGATTCGTCAGCTGGCTATTTGATCGGGTCCCAGTGACTTAACGGTCTACGAGCTGGCCTTGTAACCAGAAGCTCCTGGGCTCGTGACGATGAAGAGTCCCAAACCAGGGCGAAATAGCTGTCCAATACTCCCTGTAGGTTTTCCGATGGTTCTCTAACTGATGTCAGCTCATGATGAAATCCCGTAACCAATCAATCAAATCCCTACAAACCAATACTATTTATTTTGTCACACTATAACTACCAATCTGTTATTCTGCGTAAAAAATGTATCCACCGCATAACTGGCCATTATTGTAATGACAACAAATATTGTACTTTATAAGTGTAAGAACCTGATGAGGATTTATTGAAATGAATATATTCTTTGTTCGGACTGATTTTAATTAAAAAATAATGATTTATTAATTACTAGATTATAATTATTATTATTGCCAGTACTATTGTAACAACAGAGGACAAGAGTCAGGCAACAGATCGTTTATTGAGAAAATCAACAGATATTTATGGATTTTTACGTACATTATTATTAGTGTTATTGTTAACAGAGAAACAGCGTCTTCTGATTGGTTGTTTTCTTGCTGAAGGTTATTCTGTACTGCTTGTGACCGTTTCTCCGAAAGTTAAACCACATATGTGCGAACCGTTTTGCACACGTTAATTCTGCTGTGATTGGTTGTTGAGTTCATCAAGGTCAAGTTTTGTTATTGTATTTTTCTCCTGACCCCGATTTAGGACGTAAACATAAACGTACATTGTTGTTTACAATTTTGGCTTGCAGACATCTCTCACCACAACAATACTGTCCAGTCTCCCAAAGCTCCCCAAGTAGACCAGGGTTCAATCCCGTGACTCAGAGGTTTAAATTCAAATGACTACGCCACTTATGTCAAGGAGACCTTCAATTGACATCACTTTCCAAGCACTCGAGGGGAGTCCGAACGGGAAGTGGCGAGTTAGATGTATGAGGTGTTTTTCTCATGACCCCGATTTGAGACGTAACACTGACGTAATTTTCTGTTTGTAATTTTTGGCTTGCAGACAGCTCTCACCACAGTATTATACCTTTATATATATTTTAATCATTTCTGATATTTTTTTATTAAGGGGTGTTGTAACTGCTTCTGTGAAACTGTTGTCACTGGATATAAATCAATGTCCACAATCATTTTATACACCGAATTTCTTTAAGAATACAGCAAGATGTGATTTTCGAAGTACATATGTAAGTTTTGTGTGGCATTTTCTGTAAATTCCACCCATTCATTGTTTTGTCTTTGGATGTTAGTGATAATTGAGAACGATTTCATTCAGTTTTTATGATAAAACGAATAAGGGAGCAAGGTTTTGTTTTTCCCAAGTAAAACGGTTACGAATTAAGTGACATGGTTAAAGACCTAACTGTCTGATACAGGGCAAAAGCACAAACTAATTTCGAGATTAAATACCATGAAGTAAAATCAATCAGCAAACAGAGAAGACATATCGTCAGTAATAAAATTAAATGTTGTAAGAAACCTGATTTAAGAGAGGAATACTTAAAATTTTGCAGAGAATTTGTGTTTGTGTGTGTTGTGGCTCATTGTATTGATGAGTCTCTAGAAAGTAACCAGTATTATGGGTATATTTCTTGATACTGGCGCTGTAAAGTTTGCAGTATGGAAACCAGGCTAGGTGATTCGCCATTGCAGTACACTCTGAAGTGATGTTAGATGGTTGGAGTCCAGTGTAACCTGGAGATCGTGTTTGTTGGCACTGAGAAGCAAGGCGTACGTCAAGGAACTTAACCCTAAGTTCCTATTATTTGCGAAGACGCTCCGAATCGATAATTACTATGAACGATTATTGACTTTAACTCCAAAACACAAGGACCAATAAGAAATTATATTCTTCGGCAGCTAAATTCGATATCGTTATAAAGTCTATAAACAAATGTTTTACAAGTAATGTATTGTACTTTTATTCGTATTCTTTCGTCTCCTTCCAACTTGTACCCGATCGAATCACTCGCGCCTTCGAGTTGCCCGCCAATGGCGACCAGTTCCAATAAACAGACGTTCAATGTTCACGTCCATTTACAGCGTATCTGAAACCTTGAAGGAAATAATCTGAGTCAGCATCAACAACAAGGACTAAACCAATGAAAATACTCACTACAGTCCTAAAGGAGGTCAGTCACCAAGCCCATTAGCTCAGGATTAGCTGACGATGGTTTGAATCTCATGGGGGACACTATGCTTTTCAGAGCTTCCAACGGAATGCTTCCAATCGTCTAACATCAACATGACTCATTAGTTTAACCACTGGACTCTCAGTGGATCAGTGGATCCTTGGCTTGTATCTCACTCTACCCACTCTAGCTTGGTACCTCAAAAACCATAAGTGTGTTCCATTATGGGTGAAATTTATTTTGGTAAAGTCTCACAGTGTGCTATACAGTAAAATTTACTGATGCGACCACGTTTCCAGCACAATTTATCACTGCCACTCATAATCATATCAAGGCAGTACTCACACAACTTTCCAACTTCGTTTATATAATTCCATTATTTTTCATCGCTTCACTTGATTGGTAGTAGTATTTTCCATATTTACGGTATGAGTGATAAGTCATTCCTATTGCATGTGAGTTTATATGTGGGACACATATAAACTCACTAGTAGAGGGAATAAAATTCACATTTGAATCGGAAAATGAACAAGGAGAATTAACTATATTAGATTGTAAAATGAAACGAATAGAAGAAGGTAAACTGTACACTAGCGTGCATAAAAAACCAACGCATTCTAATAGATATTTAGACTTTAATTCATCTCATCCGTTATCTATCTGTGGAGGCAGGCTTAGTTAAGTGTCTAACAAACCGAGCAATAGCACTAAGTAGTACAAGAAAAGACCTAAATAATGAAATGAAACATATAGAAGAAGCGTAGGTATCAAATAACTAACTATCCTATAAAATTCATCAGGAAGATCAGAAAAGGTCAAAAAATCATGATCCGTTGAATCGGGTCCCAGTGGCTGGATGGTATACGAGCCAGCTTGCCTTGTAACCGGAAGGTCCTGGGTTCGAATCCCAGTGGGTGCGGACTGCCGATGATTCCCAAACTGGGATGAAACAGCTGTCTGTCCAGTACTCCAGCGCTGGTTTTCCAATGGTTCTCTTACTAATATCAATCCGTGATCAACTCATGAAAACATAACTAACCCTTACAAATCAAACTATACAAAATAAAAATAATGGTGAAACCAATAATGATAACACAAATAAGAGAGAATATAAGGCATCTACAGTTTCACCATATAAGGAAGGAGGGGGCATCTGAGACCCTACATAGGATTCTTAGTAAAACAGGAATTCGAGTGGCATTTAAACCTACAAACTCACTCAGGTTGGACAAGCTCTGTAGGCTAAAGGACCATTTTGACCCAATTAGACAAAATTATATAATTTACAAAGTACCTTGCAATGACTGTGAGTTAAGTTAACTAAATAGGTCAAACTAGTAGGGCCGGGGTAGTTAGATTGTCGGAAAATATGAATTTCGCTAAGGTAAGATTGGTTAACCCCGATAAGATAAGTAATTTAGAGAAAAGCTCAGCAATGGCACTGCATGCGTTAACATACAACGACACAATAGGGTGGGAAAGGGTTAAAATAGAGAGAGAGGTTGATTACTGAATCCTTGTTCATTGAGTCTACACCCACCACGTGCAATAGGAATGAGTCAACACTTGTACCACATTAATATCAATCAAATCAAGTGATGAGAAATGGTAGAATCAAATAAACGAAGTTGGAAAGTTGTGTGAGTAACTTGATACGATTATGAGCGGCAATAAATTGTGCTCGAAACATGGTCATCAGTAAATATTACTGTATAGCACACTGTGAGACTTTATTAAAATTAATTTTATCCACGATGGAATTATACTCTACCACCACAGTGCACAAGTTCTGTTCTTACATCAACCATAAGTATGTTTCACATTTTGGTACATTGGAAATCTGTTCGGTAACTGGTTGCATAATTTAACATTGAGAGAAGGACAGTATCTGTGATGGATGGCAGTCCGTTTGATATACAGTAATATCTCACTTCACTATAGTGTCTTGACTCAACTGTTTCTCTCTATTCACATAGTTTTTTTACTTTTCCCTTACTGTTTTTTTCCTTTTTTGATAGTGTAAATTAATTCCGCGGCACTATTTCGTATCTGGTAGTTATAAGTGTGAATGTCGTCAAGGCTTTGAATATCCAATGAATGATAGAACATGGTATTTCCACGGTGAAATGATGGAACGTGAATACCAGCTGATGTTAGCTGGTAAACCAAATCGTTATGAACTGTTACGATGTCGTCAAGGGCTTGCAAGTCGACTGGCTGGTTTATCAATCCTAACAATTGGATTTATTAATTTCTTATGGATATTTATTTACTTATTATGATCATATATGATAGAATTTTTTTAATTTCTATCTAGTTATTAGTGAGAATTGATTGTTTACTGGTTTATGAAGAAGAAGAAAAACAAAACAACAGCACCTGAATTTGTATAATTTATTTTAATATTTTGTTTTGTAAATACAAAAATATTTACTACTTATTTGTAACTAAAGTAGTACTGTAACGACAGGAGACAAGGGCCAAGCAACAGATCGTTTATTGAGGAAATCAAGAGATATTTATAGACTTTTATGTACATTATTATTAGCGTCATTGTTAGCATAGAAACAGCGTATTCTGATTGGTTGTTTTCTCGCTGGAAGTTATTCTGTCATCTCTTTGTGACCATTTCTTTGAAGGTCAGACCATATATCTGCGAATCGTATCCGCCCACGCAAGGTCTGCTGTGATTGGTTGTTGAGTTAGTCTTTGTTCTTGTTTTTTTCTCATGACCCCGATTTGGGACGTAAACATTGACGTAAATTGCTGTCTAGTAATTTTGGCTAGCAGACAGCTGTCACCACAGTACTTGTTGCTGGGATGACTAAAATGAGAAGGATCGCTGCATTTTCATGTTCTCCTGTGTACGTATCAGTATTCATTGGCGGGAAAGTGGATCATTACAGCTGCGATGAAAAAATAAAATCGTCTGCTTTACAGAATTTGACGAAATTCTGCCTAAAAATTGCTGATTACTGAACAAAGAATATTCTTTTACGATAAAGTCTTCTTCTGGTTGCACAGTTATAAACGCATATTGATTCGGCGAATAATTAAAACCAAATTCTCAATTTCCAAATTAATTCGCGAGGTGAAGTTTCAAGAGAATTCGAAATTATTCAGATAAAAGTATGTTATCTGCTCAGTCCTTCTTTATGGCTGTGATTGAGACCTGGCCATTGAGAGTGGAGGACATGAAAAGGCTGGTTAGCTGTCTTTGATCCTAGGTGCCTGCATTCTATCTCCCGTGTGTAGTGGTATAACAGGGTGAGCAATATTGAGGTTAGGCGTTGAGTGTTAGGTAAGGGGGGTCAATCGACGAGGCTGTGAAGTTACATAGATTGAATGAGATGGTTAGGATATGTGTTGCGTATGCAAGACTAGCCATCGCCTTCCTTGACAATGGGCAATGTAAGATGACATAGGATTGATCTGGTTGGAAAAGAGTTAGTGGTGGTCAAACCAAAACATGGCTTCATCAGTCAATCAATGGAATCCACAACAATTAGTTTAAACCAGTCACGGTATGGAGGTGTAGACTTCCTGACTGGTTGGGATCCTCGGGATGGTAAAACCAATGGCTGGAGACAACTGGTGATATGGCTCAAAATCGTTCTCAATGGCTGATGGAGATGCATCCACTCCTTGTGACTTATAACATCCAATAAAACTATATTGTTCTTCCATATTACTATTCTTTTTGACTCCTATCTCTGTTTACTGTCTCTCTTTTGCATTTCTTTTTACTTTCTTCTCTTGCTTTGTGTGCTACATGAAGTATGGTGACTTGAACTGCTGCACATCGATGCAAAGTTCTATATCAAAAACAGACAGACATGTTATCAGCTTGAACTCTGTGTGTATCTGTGTGTGAATCGAGAATTAATTTGCAAACGGGGGGATTGAATTTAATATAGTGCCACTTTGCCCAGAATTTAGGTGGCCTCGACTAATTCGGTTCTCTAGGATGCGTTAAAGTCGGTACATCAGTGATGATCCCGACCTTATACTAGCGAAATGGCCGTCCGATGTTTAGATTACTTTTATCTAGATGGCTAGCAAGCGCTAGCTGCTAGTTGAGATATGATTAGTATTCAACCACTGTGGTCAGACAATCAGCAGTACATAGTTTCACGCATTTCATGCTTGTTTTCTTGATCACCATATTGTAATATGAATGATTTTGGTTTCCAAAGGAATGTTTGATGATGAAATCTCATCTCCAAATTTGTTTGCAAATTAAGAATTTAATTTAAGGTGTTACTAATCCCCCTAAATCTGTGACAGGGTATAAGTAAATAATCAAGTATAAATTAAGAAAGTAAAAGGTTTTTAGGTGGTTGGAAGCGATCGAGACATCCATCTCAATGAGTTCAAACTGATGATGAGTCCCAAGTTAGGATGAAACAGCTGTTCTGCACTCCCTGGTTTTCACTGGTTCTCTAACTGATATCCATCCGTGATCAACTCGAAAACACTAAACTAATCCTAACAAACCAACTATAGATGCTCACTAGTGACTTGCTACATGACGGAGTTTCCTACGGTTCTAGTGAGAAGCCGTGACCAGTCAGGTCCATCCAGATGTCACGTGTGAGGATGGAGTTCTCACCAACGACATTGGTTGGTGCCAGTCGCGCTAAATCACTAATTGGTAGAAGTTAGAATTCATGTGCTGGCCATTGAAGTGGGTCGCGTCCCAGTGGTTGAATGGTATTCGAGCCAGCTTGACTTGTAACTGGAAGTTCCTGGGTTCGAACTCTGGTGGTGGCTGTGTACTGACGATGATTCCCAAACAAGGCTGACAAAACAGCTGGTTGTCCAGTACTCCCTGCTGGCTTTCAATGGTTCTCTAACTGATATCAATCCATGATCAACTCATAAAAAAGGTTTTTAGATGGTTGGAGGCAGTAGGCCACAGGAAGCCTTCGACCTAGGTTTCGTGCTAGTTGGCATTCATCAGTTAGTAGGGCGTATCTGCAACCTCCAAGGAAATCATGTCCCTTCTGAGATTTAAACCCGCATTGCCCATTTAGTGCTGCAGTCAGAGATGTTACCACTGAGCTATCTGGGCTCGTGATTGACCTCCTGTAGGACTGTATTAGATACTTTCGATTGGACAGTAGTAACTAGTGTAATATATATAGTCCTTTGTTTACTGCAGACTGAATTCTGTCAGTCAGGTTTGCAATGTGGCTAACATACTAGTTAGTGTCCAATCGAAAGTATCTAATACAGTCTTACAGGAGGTCGATCGCGAGCCCGAATAGCTCAATAGTAACGCCTCTGACTTCAGCACTCACTGGATGATGTGGGTTCAAATCTCAGGAAGGACATGATTTCCTCGAAGGCTGCAGATAAGCCTTGTTGACTAGTTAGTGACAACAAGCCACAAACCTAGATTGAAGGCTTCCTCTGACCAATTGCTTCCAACCATCTAATAGCTACAATCCTGAGTGTACCATGATTACAAGCCACCTATTGGTTTGGTGGACACATTGCAGACTTGACTGATAGAATTCAGTCTGCACCAAACAAAGGACTAGACACACGACACTATTTACTAGCGTTGAATCAAATGTGAAAGGTTTATTTGTACAAATGTAATAATAAATAAGTGATAGGGAAATTTATACATACAGGATGTAAGGTCATACACAAAAGGTATAAGACAATAAACTAGTAATGAATTTATAGATTCCTCAGTAGACCAGAGTATTAATAGTGGCTAAAGGCTTTCCTTCTAAACAGAAAAGTTACAGCCGCTTTTAGCGAATTGCTATGGCTTCTACTTTTATTTAGAGTATTCAGTGCCTACTTCCGTTTGGCAGTGTATTTATTTGATACCCGATAGAGAATAGAGAAAAAGATGATTCAGCAATGCTGATTTTATCGCTTGATTTGACCAGATGTGCTAATATCGAATTGTTCATGTTTATCACATTTATGTAGCCACACTGATAGGTCTTCCGAAGCATTTTAAAATTTCTGATGAGTATCCTAAGACAGTCGAAATCTCATTTCCCGTTAAAAGTAATACCGTTGTAAAATATCAGTATGAAACATTCACTTAATTTATTGGAATGACATGCAGAAGGAGGAATTCTAAAACTGTTTTTATTACTTTGAGTATATAAACATGCATTTAATAGGAATCAGAGTAGGTTAGGTAAATATTGGTGATGAGGAAGCAGTGGATGTCCGTTTGGAGACTTTTGAATGATGCTCACCTAATAACCTGCAAATTGTAGAGCTGAGAACCCTTGAATATATATATATATATATATATATATAGATGTCGTCATGATGTTAGCTCGTGATGAAATCCTCCAACTAATCAAACAAACAAAATCCCTACAAAACCAGTAATTGAAAATTGATCTGATGCTCACTAGTGACTGGTCCTATTGAGGCAGTTAACCGGGGGTTCTAGTGGAAATCCGTGACCAGTAGGCTGCAGCAGGTTGAAGGTGAGGCAGTAACTCATCGAAGAAGATACTGCGAAGTGGTCGCGCCATGTCATAAATCGGCAGAAGTTAGAATTCATGGACTGGCCAATGAATCGGGTCCCAGTGGCCCAATGGTCTGCGAGCCAGCTCGTCTTGTAACCAGAAGGCCCTGGGTTCGTGCTGACGAAGAGTCCCAAACTAGGTTGACGAAACAGCTGACTGTCCAGTATTCTTTGTTGGTTTTCCAATGGTTCTGTGAATGATTTCAGATCATGATGAAGTCCTCCAACCAATCGAACAAAATCCCTACAAAACCAATACCTGAATATATATATGTATATGAATATGCACTTTTCGAATCCACAGAATCTGATGTCCCAAGGAGCACTTACTGAACCACCTTAATACACGAACTTATCGACTACTCCGGAGGGTAGACCTGTGAGGTGGATTTCAGATAGAGGCTACTGTCAAACTTACAGACAGTGACCACCAACTGATTAAGTGCAATTTGGACAGTCTATGTGTTATCCAACGATACTGCCTGTATACTCGAGGTCGGAAAGCCTTTCTCCAGACCTTACTACTGAGTGTCATCGATAATGGAGTTAGGGGAAGTGCTGAGACCAGATAATCATGCTTAACCACAATACTTGCTGAGAAAAACGGGTTGTATACCCTCATTCTACCTAAGGTGTTTCTGTATAGGGTTTTCAGGATGTTAAAAACCTCAGGAATACCTGTCCTCAAAAAAAAATTCCAGAGAGCAGTTCAGCCCAACTAATTGAATACAGACAGCTCTGATATCCAGAAGTACAGTAACTTTTGGTTTATAAGAATTGTGTCAGCTTCTAGTAGTTGATCTAATGTTCACGTGACCAGTACATCCACGACCCGAATGAAAGACAGACTACTCTTCATGACCAATTTCTTACGAAATTTTCCTCATCCTGAGAAGTAAGATGGCAGTCAATATTTTAGAGCCGACTGGTAGCAGAGTAATACCACGATGGTTGTCACATGTAAGCAATTTTTAAAGGTGGGCATGGCAATAGCTTCATTCTACAATTATGAAACATTCTCACTTTGCCATACTTTCTTGAATAACAATCCATCCAATTATATATAAAATTTAATGAATTTAATAATTTTTCTTCCAACCAACAAATATGCTACATTAGTTCCATGATTGGAGTCTCACTACTATCTTTAATAGGAGCCGCAGATAGGTTGTCTGGGACGGGTGCCTTATAGCGCTTCAGTAATTGAACCTCTGTTAGGATCTCGGTTTTGTTTAATAAATCGATACTAGCTGCCCATTAGGTATTGTAACTGTTGATGTGGAATGTCAGCATTGCCATTCAGCCAAACTGTTTCTTAAAGTGCTCCGTCTGGAGTTCCAGACGCCCCATTAGTTTGTTAATCTGCGTATCATCAGCCTTACAGCCCGTCTCGCTGATACCTAACCTCTGGCTGCTGGTAGCTCAGATGAGCTGGAATAGCTTCCGACTATCATAAATGCTGCAGCTGATTCCATTTCACATACACATTCTGACCACCAGACTTTGCAGTCTTTGTGTAAACATCGTTTGGCCTTGCGTGTGATGGCCTTTTGAATGTTTTTAAACTCGTCATCCTCCGCGATGGACCAAAAGGTGTCAAAAAGCTGCGGAGAACATGCAGAAAACCAGTGTTTTTAGTGGAACATTCTATTAACCCGCAAACGCCTTCACTTACCAATTTCTCAGCGTCTTGTAAGTGCAACGATTGTTCGTCTATACTATCTGGTGGGTCAGTCTTGACTGTAGGTTGGTTTGATGCTTCTCAGCGGTAGCAGGTACCATTTTATTTATGTTAACCTGTTGAGGTTGACGTTTATGACTACCACCGAATCGCAAGATAAACCTGGCACACACCAATCCATGCGAGTACTCCAGAAGAAATGGTAGTCTTCTATGCACCCACCCATATCATCGATGATTGGTAACAACGTATTGTCTTCCGGTCTAGGTAGCTGTATGGTGATGCTTGTGCCGGAAGTTGATGCCGGTTAAAAAAATAGGTTATGATCTACATAAGGCTTGAAGAGACAGTCCTACACATTTGACCTGTGACCACGTAGTCCTTATGTACCACCTAAACGAATCTTCCCTGGGCCTAGACTTCCAATCTGTGCACTTAAATAACCTCTCATCTAAAACTATGATATTTGTTTGACGTGCATGCTGTAGTAGCTCACACAGCTTATGGTAGAATATGTTTGTATGCCATGGATTAGGAGTTAGGGTTTCTCAGCTCTCCAGCGTGTACCTCCATATCAACCAGGCCAGTGATAAGCGCTTTTCACATTTATGAGATAACCCATATCCACACGAAGGCACTGTATAGGACTTACCTGTCAGAGGTCATGGAGGCGTCGCCACATGACAGCATTTTGAGAGCGAAAAATCAAAATCTACCTGCCGCTGGCAGTACCAGATCATTTATAGGGGTGTGGGTGGGTCCGTGGGATACTAGTGAAATAGGCTACCCATCTTCAGTGTAGCGTGTCAGTATGCATTAAAATTAAAGTATGAAAACTACACACACTGTAGGGAGAGGAGTCAGCACAAACTTTCATCCACATAATTATGATTGGTTAAGACTGAACAAACAATCCTATTGGTTATTGTGTGCTTACATGTTCTGTTGAATAGATGGCTCACAAATGACGTATATTCAGTTAACATTGGTGTATAATTTCAACAGAACGCATACTCGAAGTAGTCTAATAAACTGTAACAAATTATTTTATATTCATCAAATGGAGATCTAAGTAAATTCACAGTTTTTGGCGGAAATTTTCTGGCATATTTTATCTTATAAAATCTTATAAAATACAAAAAAGAATTATGAGAAACAAATTTACACTGAGATTTATTGTAATTTGTTTAACATACTACATAAGTATATGTTGTATTCTGTTGTGTTCTAATGCAAAATATATTAAAAGACATGGAATTATTCATAAAGGTAGTCACAAAATGTCATCATATAATGATGATGATGATCAGATGCTTAATGATGCACCAACATCGAATGGATACAGTTTATTACGTAATGATATAGTTAGACAACATTTACATGTATGGAGAGGACATTCAGCACCTCTGTTGCATGAACATTTACCAATTTTACCACGTGCTCAAAAAGGTCAAGTATGCCGGGTTGAAGTTGAAGAATTTCAACCGTTATTATCAATGGTTGGACATTTAGAACCAAAAGTATGTTTATGTGATATAATTAGTATTGTTTTTTTGTTTTCCTTCACGTTCCCCAGTGGAACATAGGGCTTCAAGCTAGTGGCTTGAAGTTTCTGTAGCAGTGTTTATTTTACAGGATGGGGTTGCTAGCCTCATGCCCAACCTTTCCCCTTCACCAGCATTATTTCTGGCTTAGCGAGGTAAAGGAGTGCGTCGGCCGGGGATCGAACCCCGGACCATGTGCATGATTGGCAAGCGTCCTAACCGCTATACCACCGACGCACTAATTAGTATTAGTATTACATATATGTATATGTAATTTTCTATTCATTCGCTTTCTGGGTGGAGACTGAATTTTCATTAATAGTGTTTTTTACTCGTTATTGGGTGGGATAGCCAGCTTCACTCCCAGTTTTCCCTCTCTACTAGACTTACTAAGGGATAAGCGAGGTTAAGGGGTGCTTGAGCAGGGAGTCGAACTCTAAACCATCTAAACGGTTGGCGAGTATATACCACTGAACCACCGATGTATATATTTATATATATATTAAATTCATTCAACTTATGATGTTTTGTCCTATTTTACTCCATCGGAAACCGATCATCATGATGTGGCCTGCTTCTTTGTATCAGTACTCACTGTCAGCACTTAAGCTTAGTATGCATTACCTCAAATGCCTCGTCGTCACTACTGAGTCAAACAGTTTATAAAACACACACACCGAGAGATTTTTTACAAAAAATTGTATTTCTTTTACACTTTTCACAGCTTTGTCACAACTACCTTGGTAAAGTATAAAATATACTTTAAGGATATATATGTACATTTATGCATAGTGTATGTCCACACAAACCATACAGTCAGCCATTATTATATTATTATTGTTCCCTTGGGTTCCTAGTGGAACATGGGGCTTCAACTGCACGTCTCCACTTGCTTCTGTCTTCTGCTGTGCTTTTCACCTGCATCCATGTTATTCCATATTGTTTCAACTCCTCTTCACATGATCTCCTCCATGTCACCCTTGGACATCCCACTCACCGCTTCCCTTTCGGGTTCCACTCGAGCACTGGCCTGACTCTCGATGTCACCCAGCGGCCTCCTCAGCGAGCGTCCAGTCCATCTCCATGCTTATTTATAACTACGGGTAACCGGTATTCATGCTAAGGTATCGAGAATAATTTTGGTTAGATCTATTATTTGTCAGTGACTTACTAATCATGTTTAGATTAAAACATGAAATCGGTATTGTAGGAAAAACTTGAACCTCAGGAGCATTTGAACTAACAGGTACTCCCTACAAACGTTATTATGAAACCTAGCCAATAACCACCTTCTAGTTAAGAAGTCTTTAAACGTCGTAATCACAGTTCGGTACTGCTGTTTGCTATGCTTGACATGGTAAAGTTGTCGTGGAGATTTGGAATCCTATTGGTCAATTGTGTATACACTTGAACCTCAGGAGAATTCGAACTAAGAGGCACTGCCTACAGACACTATTACGAAACCCAGTATATAACCATCCTTTGGTAAAGAAGTATTTTAGCATCTTTATCACAGATCGATACTGCTGTTTGCTATGCAATAAGTGGTAAAGTTGTCGTGGAGATTTGGAATCCTATCGGTCATTTGTGTATACACTTTTTCTGACTGATTTAACCTGAATTTGGCCTATTCGGGAAAACAAATTGGCGGTCAAAACCGGTCAATTTTAGTACAGAAAGACCATTGTGGAAACCAAAGGAGAGATCGTCAATCAATTACATCGAAATAGTTGTTTATACATCTATGTAATTCCCTGTAACTAGCCAATTATTGCAAGAGAACACCCACATGAACTAAAAACTGCGACCAATCAGGTTGACATATCCAGCTTCAGTTTATTCAAGCATGGCAGGACAACCAATCACTATGTAGCATCCTAAGAAGGCTACATTTAAGCAAGTTAAATTGATCGGTAATGCAATTAAATAGCTCTCTAAGAAGAAACCTATAGCCGAACTAATTCACTTCCCCAGTAAGCATTGATAGTGACATCTACCAAAATATTGAAGAGGTTATTGACAAAATCTTATCTTAGGAAACGTTCATTTTGAATATCAACATTTTGAGCTATACGTATTCCCCATCAATTTTCAAATTCACTAAAATGGCAAAAGTAAAGGAAGACAATAAAATCGAATGACCTACAGGTTGACCTTGAGAAGTAGATCAGAATAGTCAGATGATGTGAAGAGATCAGCTGACTGAAATGACTGACTGAAATAAAAATTTTAAGAAGAATGGAGACTGAACAAAGAATACTCTTTCCGATAACTTCATCATCAGGCTCCATAGTTATATATACATTATAGTGAATGAATGAATTAGTGTTATGAACAACATTAATGTTGTTTAAATAACATCGAAGCAATAATATTGATAGATTACAGTTCAATAGCATCAGCATAAAATAAGCCAAATATGAGAAAAATTAGGAAAGATAATATTACAAATTCATGAATTTACAGTCTCTTCTGAAGGCCGGCCAGGGCAGTAGTAGTAGTAATAGTGGCTGAACTTGCTTCTTTTGCACACAAAGCACTGGTTGTTTCACGCGAATTGCGATAGCCTCTGCTGTTTGGAGCAAGCAGTACCTCGATGTTTTTGGCAATTTATTTGGCACCCGAAAGGTGACAGAGAAGGATTCTTCAATGCTAGCCTGCTTTGTGTCCGGTTTGGACCAGATGGTCCAAAATCGAACTGTTGATGGCTTTCACTACATCTTTACTTAGCCATACTGGGAGATGTGATCGAGCATGAAAAATCAAGTTCCTAGAGCATCGGCCAATATACCTCGCTCCACCACAAGTGCAGTTGAATTGGTAGATACAAATAGAAGTGGCTAGCTAGTCTAGGTACTTCATCCTTCAGTCGAGGTAGCACCATCGGTCGTGTAGAGAATAATACATGTAGTCCGCCAGAATTAAAAGTTCTTTGAACTGATTTTCTTAATTTCCTCATAATTATCTCACTTGGTATATTGCCCTTGAATTGCAGTCGTATATAAAGTGGTTTCTTGTTTACAGATGGTGAGTAGTCATTTTCCGCTTTCTTTGTCATGTGTTTCCTGATAAATTTTTCTAGATAGCTATTTTCGATCAAAGTATCATATACATTGCTTAGTGGGCATTTTTAATCAGTTGAAATAAAAATCTTTAAAATGCTACAAAATTGAGGTTGAAACAAATAGGTATTAAAGCTAAAACTTATTCCTAAACCCTTACCTCACTTTAACATCAAGCCTCAACATCATACACAAACTTGACCATAAACCTGACCTTAACCCCAACCGAATTCCTAACCCTCAATCCTAACTGTAAAAGCAATCAAGCATCTTTTGACGATAAAGAATTTCCCAGGGAAAATGATCCGACTGGTTTCTTCAAGTCCATTTGGTAGGTTATTCGATTTGGTTGCCATTCCAGGCTATTATTCATTGGATTTTACAACTTCTGTCTAACTTAAAGTGTGATAACCATCCAAGCCTGACATAGTTATCCAATTTCCATACTTGTATCAGTCGAGAACCTTCCGTAGAGCAATTTTATTAAACAGTCTAAAGCCGAATTGATCTTGTATGAGTAGAATAATAAATTTTAGTTTATTCTACATATATGTCCAAACCAAATTCACTTTTAACAGTTTGAAAAAAATTGATCATTGGGTATATGATATTCAAATTTTTTATTTCCCAATGAATGAAAAACAAAACGATACTGTGTTTTTAATGACGTTTCGCTATTTAATGCTGCTGCTAATAGCTTTATCAAAGTAGTATTATTAGACCAGAATTTACAAAATCTCAGCATATGTATAACAAATTAATCATCGTTCCTCAGCATGGGGTCATTTTTCGTTGTCAAGTTGGTCAATTGGTAAAGATAACAAAACCAGGTGTAGATTGTTGGATTTGATCATTGTGTAAAATTATAAAAGCAGCGTGTGTTTACATAGTGAAATTACTTATTACATTCGTGTTGATTTTGTCATTTCATGGGGAGGCATTGGGTGTTGTAACCAGGTCAAATTCTGTTTTAGTCCATCATTCCTATTCAGTTCAGACAATTTGGATTCCACTTGATATCAAGTGCTTCTGATGACATGAGATGTCCTTTGTGATTTCTTGATGATGATTTCAGTATTGTCAGAATCAATTTTGTGGCCTGATTCTATAGCGTGTAAACCTGTGGCTGATGACTTTGTGAGCTTTTCTAGTTCACTAACTGGATTTCTCGGTGGTCGAACAGATGCTCTACAGTGTTCATTTCTTCTGATTTTGATTTCTCGAGATGTTTGTACGATGTATATTGCATCACATACATTCCAAGCATTTTATTTTATAGACACAATTAGATAAAGAAACTTTAGAGATTTTGTCTTTTATATGGACAAGGTTGTTTTGCAGTGTGTCTGATGTTTTGAAGAAAACTCTAATGTCGAGCTTATTGAGTACTCTTCTGATATGATCTGACGTCTCTGCTCTATATGGAATGACAACTGTTTAGTTCCATGTTTTCGGAATACATTTTCGACCATACTTAATGTCAGTGTTGACTTTGTTGATGAAGTTCTTTGGATAGTTGTTTCCCTTGAGAGTTTCAGTAATGTTTGATATTCCTTCTATTTTTTTCTTTCTCATCCATTATCAGAGGGTTTATTCTGATATGCTAAAACATTCTGCGAGCCAAACTAAGTCAAATCTATGATTTCATAAGATTCACTTGTACGCAGGTTAACCTTTTTATTGTAAAAATTTCACCAAATTTACCAATGTAGAAAATAACTTCCTCAATAATGATCAGTTAGAAGTAGTTTAATGTCAGTCATTGTCTTACTTGAACCGCTGCATGGTTCAGTCACTGCATGCTTTCATGAGCTATAGTCATCTTTTTGACTCTGGCTTCTTTTTATCATGTACGTGATGAATTCAGTCAATGATTGAGTTGTGTTTAACGTTAACCAAAAAGCTTTGACCAAGTTTATGCTGAATATTCCTCAGTGATGATTAAAAAACTGAGTGAGAGTGAATTATTCTGTCATGGCAGATACTACTTATTAGTGAAAATTGCGGATGTCATATTTAAATGGAAAATTTAGGATGATAAGTAATAGTTGTACCAAGTAAAAACTCTAAAGTGGTCGTTAGACTAACTGATGAAGTTTTGATACGTTTCAAGTTTGTTCACGGAGTGATGTCAGTTAATGAACAATACAAAACCCAAGGAGTAACGGACTGTCATCAAACTTATCAAAGCAAACCAAGTACTTACAAACGAAATCCAGAAAATTAGTTTGATGCTTGCCTGGAGTTCTGGTGAGAAGTAGCGACCAGTGACCAGTCTACAAGGTCAGGTGTGAGGACAAATTTCAGCCGATGTGGCTGGTTGAAGGTCGCGCTAAAACACCGGACTAATAGAAGTTTGAATTGATTGGTCATTGGATTCCAGCTCAAATGCCTGAGTTTGATCCCCTGTGGGGTTATAGATGTGTACGGATGAAGAGTCTCGAGCTAAGACGAAATGGCCGTCCAGGACTCCTTGGTTTTTAACGGTTCTGTAACTGACATCAGTCCGTGGTCAGATTTGAAACACAACAAATTCCTGCAAACTAACTCTTGTATATTTTGATAAACTTAAATTTAGCATAGGAAAAATAATCCCATATAGAAATTGTATGAAAACCAGTTATATTTGAGGCAATAAATTTACAGACACTTTCACGAATTTCAACATCTCAGAATATGCTAATATTCGTTGGGTGGAAAAGGTTATGTTGTATAAGATTGTGATTTAAGTAGTACAATAAAGTTAGGAATGTCTGATAATAAACTTGCTCTAGATATATAAGGAAAACAACATGAATGTATATGTTGCCATCGTGCGTCTGTGGCACAGAGGTAGAATACTCGCCAACCACGCAGGTAGTCCTGGTGTCGATCCCTGGCCGACGTACTCCTTTACCTCACCAAGAGTGGTAAGGAGAGAAGTTTGGGCATGAGGCTAGTAACCTCATCCAGTAAAAATAGACACCACTGCTACCGAAACTTCATGCTTTTAGCTTGAATTCCTGTGTAACACTGAGAACGTAAAGGAATAAAAAATATGTTGCTATTACTATAGATGTTTATATAAATATTAAACCAACTGCTTGTTCATAAGCAGTTTTGAACTAATAAATAAAATCTATGTCATGTTTCTGCTTATCGTAAGTGCTTTATGGGCTGAAAAGTTTCTCGAAAATGGTCATTCATCTTAGACTACGTCTTGGTTGTCATCATAATGAATAATACAGTGGGGATATCAGTTGGATCTTCGTAATACATTTATACGTGGTGATTCCGTGAAGGTTTATTGTCCAAACAGCTTTGAAAACTTCGTCTTTATAGTCCTAAGATTTATAATTTTGAGTCCTCGTCCACCAAATCGACATGCAGTGAAGGTAACACAAGTGAATGTGGGCCAATTTTAGGAAAATTCCCCCTTCCCCCAAAAGGGGAAATTAAAGATTGTTGAACTGTGGATATGTAAGAAAGACGTTTTTAAGAGGATAAAACGATATGTCACTTGGTTGGGGACGGGTAGAAGTGAAATACAGGATGTACATTTCCCTCTTTAATAAACTTGTCAGCTGGATGCTCCTGCATTCATAGTGAACGATGGTGTTCTAACTGAGATACGAACCCAGGATCTATCGTTTTAAACACCAAAGGGTTGTACCATCCAGGCCACTTGTGCAACATATACCATTTGTTAATTTGAAAACTCTCAGTTTATGACTCTTCAGCAGTACTCATCCACCACAGAGAGTTCGAACCCAGGACCTTCTGGTAACAAGGCGAGCTGGTAGACCACTTAGCCACTGGAACCTGATCCATTGGCCAGTCCATGAATTCCAACTTCCGCTAACGGAATTATATAAACGAAGTTAGAAAGTTGTGTGAGTACCTTGATCTAATTATGAGCGGCAGTAATAAATTGTGCTGGAAACGTGGTCGCATCAGTAAATATTATTGTATAGCACACTGTGAGACTTTATCAAAACAAATTTTACCTATAATGGAATTATACTCTACCACCACACTGCACAAGTTTTTTTCTTATATCGATGTTATCATATTTTAACATTTCATCTAGTCTACTACTTTAACAACATTTCACTCATCCTATTTCGTCTCCATCATATTGCGTTCACATATTCGCATTTCCGAATGTACTTTATTTTCCGATCATCTATTTCACGCATGTTTATTGAGCTTTAAATTGACCTCTATTTATTTAGCTTTTCATTCATATATCTGACCTATTGTGACTCATAATCCTATACACCAATATTCTAATAGCACTTTAGTATTTCTGATAAAGTATAAACCTTGAGCACTGTGGTAGAGTATAACTCCCTTATAGATAAGATTTCATTCTGATAAATCACACAGTGTTATACAGTGATATTTACTGATAACCTTTCGAGCACAATTTATTGACGCTCGTAATCATATCAAGGCACTCAAGGCATTTTGGTATTTCCACTCACTGTGAAACTTTAGTAAAATAACAGATTAGTAGTTATGTCGTGTCAAAATAAATAGTCGTATTTGTGTGACACATATCGCGCTAGCCTGAAATCGATTACAAAATATTTCGGTGAAATATGAGACAATGGTGGTGATTAGTCATAATAGATTTCTAGAGTACGGGGCAGGAAAAATTAGCAAGTCAGTTCAAGGTTATAAAAGGTGTCAGGCGGGTGAGTGGCTAGTACAAAGTGGTATGTATCACAGAGGAGGAGATAGTAAGACTGCAATGAGAGGTTCATCATGAAAGAACTAATATGTGAAATGAAATATGTAGAGCCAACGTATTCTAAGAAAACAGATAATATTAATCATAGTAAGTCGGGATTGTATAAGTGGAAAATTCGATAGTATTGAGAGACTGTTTGCACAATGGGTATGAATTATGACGAATGACAATAATCGTAATAATAAGCAAAGAAAATAAACAAGAGGGTTAAGGGGAGCGAGCACTCTTGGTGAGAAGAAGAATCATTAATCCAAGTTTGGTCACAGTAGAAACAGCGTCTTTAATGCATACCACTTTGTACTAGCCAGTCATCCGCCTGACACATTTTATAACCTTGAACTGACTTGTCAATTTTCCTACCTCACACTCTACAAATCTATTATGACTAATCACCACCATTGGCTCCTATATCACCGAAATATTTTTTAATTGATTTCAGCCTAACAAGTTTGTCACAAAAGTACTATTTATTTTGACACTACGACTGTACAGCTATGAATATGAAATCGTCCAAAGGAGAATTTTCTTCGCTGAATTTTTCGTTTTTTCTCTCAGTGGCGATTATTAATATGATAAATTTTTTACTAGTTGATCACAGATTGATATCAGTTAGAGAACCATTGAAAACCAGAACTGGAGTACTGGACAGCCAGCTGTTTCACCTGCCTAGTTTGAGAATCATCGGAAGTACGCACCCACCACCAGGGTTCCAATCCAGAACCTTCCGGTTACAAGGCAAGCTGGTTTGTATACCATTCACCCACTGGGACCCGATTCAATGGCCATCACATGAATGCTAACTTCTACCAATTTAGCGTGACTGGCACCAATCAATGTTATCGGTGCGACATCCATCCTCCTATCAAAACAACTCAAAAAAATAATCTGATACTCGCTAATGACTTGCTACAGGACGGAGTTTCCTGGAGTTCTAGTGAGAAGTCGTGACCAGTTAGGTCTATCTAGTCAAGTGTGAGGATGGATTTCTCACCGATGACATTGGTTGATGGTCACGCTAAATTCATCATGAATTGGTAGAAGTTAGAATACATGTACTGGACATTGAATCAGGTCCCAGTGGCTGAATGGTATACGAGCCAGCTTGACTTGTAACTGGAAGGTCCTGGGTTCGAACCTTGATGGTGGGTGTGCACTGTGGATAATTCCCAAACAGAGATGAAACAGCTAGCTGTCCAGTACTCCCTAGTTTGCAGTGGTTCTCTAACTGGTGTCCATTCGTGGTCAAACTCGTAAATACAAATCTAATCCCTACAAACTAGCTATAGAAAATTTAATAAATGTTTATGGAAACAGAAAAAAAATCAGTTTTATTGAAAAATTGATGAAAACAAAACACGTCTTTCAGCGAAGAGGCAAATTCAATAAACTCTGTAGCCGTACATTGGCATTTATGCACTAATTTTTCCCATGAAAGAGGTTGGTAGCAAAAGCCATGGGTTGTCGCAAACATACTTGTTATTATTAGTCAATGTATGAGGGGAGTTTAATGATTGTGTTACAGTCAAATAAAAGGATGAATGATTTAATGAATGAGTTGTAATCAAGATACACATTGAAACAAAGTAAAATATGGAATCACGTAAGAGTTCTAAAGAAATACGAAAGTTATGAGGAGTTAGATAAAACTAACCAACAGAAATTACGTTAGTAGAAACCAAAAAGTTTGTACCTATGATAATAGAATTGGTTGAATAATTTCCCTTTATATACAGAGCTTTGGTTTCTCTGTTTGAATGTTTAGAGCCTCAGCAATGCATAGAGAGAATGAGAGCATATCGTCTTTGGTAGGCTGTCCTTCACACTTTGTAGATTATTTTGACAGAGGCATTTGTTGAGAACGAATGACCAGTGTTGACAAGGTGTTCGAGTATTGCACTCCATATTGAGCCGGTACTACCTATCTACGACCATGCCAGAAAGTGTTCTTGAAGCCTTTTAGACAGGATACACGTCAAACGACCAGTATACTTGGCTCCAAAAGAACAGGTGAACTAATATATGCACATAGAAGGAGTTGGTTGCGATATTTTCTCCTTCAGGCTTCTGCAGACCAATGGACGACTGGAAAACACTGTTGTAGCCTCTGATCTAACTAGCAGATAGATCTCAGTGTTAATTCAGTTGAATAAACTTTTATCTGGGTTACAGTTACTCAGTTAACTCATCCGACTTCAAAATTACCCCCTGCAGTTCTATTTGGTAAGGGTTGAAAACACAGTACCTAATTGTATATGAAAAAATATAGAGATTTGTCGCCAAGGTGGATGATTTTGATTTGAATGAATCAGAGCTGAGGAAGTGCGGCGGCTCTGCGTGTTCAACCATCGCTATCTCCGCAGGATTGCTTGCGTTTGATGGCATCATCGCGTGAGTAATTCTGAGGTTCGGTGGCGTGTATTTGAACACAGTGGAGATCACCATTTGTTGAGTGTCGTCATCTAGGAACACCAGCTTCGGTGGCATGAACATGTGCTGTGAATGTCATCCCAGAGGCTTCCGTACAGGGGTCTGTTCGCTAGCCCTGAGACGGGATGGAAAAGGCGGACAGGTGGTCAGTCCATGACGTGGCATCGCGGGATGAAGGATATTTGTGCTAGATTAGCATCAGTTGGTGCGTCACGACTCCCTGGTTGGGATCCGAGAGATAGCTCGAAACGTTATCGGATATGGCCAAGAATCGCGACCAGTGGCAAAATTGTTGCAATTTCCTTCTTTCTTCCCTTCCCGATGAAAGTTGAAGAATACTGTTTGAACTTGTTAAGTATGGCATTTTACTTCCTGATGAAGTTGTTTTCCTGTTCTCCACCCAAATTTTCCTTTTAGTCTATGTTGTTTGTTTATTATTTTTTGTGGCGCATCTTCCTGGTACCATATTGTACCAAGTTTTTTTCCGTTTAAATAAAATAATAAAATAATCGATGGGTTAGGTGGTGTGATTGCAAAGCTTCATCGTCCTTCTAGACGACGTCTTCTGTGTGAGGTTATCATCGTGTACTACTGATCAATATGGTTGTCAGGTAATTTTTTAATAACTAAGTTAAAATTAACTTCTAATATCATAACAGAACTGATTTAAATGAAGATCGGTCAGATGTGAGTGCCAGCATTTCACTGCTAAGTCGAATCCTTAATGTGGACATCCATACGGTGACGCAATTAAATTAATCAAGCCGAAATATGGACTTTTATGGCCGATGTCACTAGCCAGAATTCGAGAGGTTTCGATTGACTGGTTTATGTGGATTTAGTCAAACTGGCTGCGTAGCTTATGGAATCAACCCACGGAAAAAGGAATCGACAGCTTGGTGTTTAGCAGACTCCGGTTATCTGGCTAGCAAACATTACTGTCTGATATAATGGTTGCTAACTAGTCATTTCAATCATTAGAATAAAGCATAACGCTAGTGTGTTACACAGTGATACAGTGATTTCATAGAGTTGACATATGTCAAGATTTCAATTTGAATCACGTTGTCCAAGTGACTTATCAGTAGTGTGCACGTATGATCTGAATATGAGTGAGCTGGCATACAATCACTTCCCTTGGAATTCTACCTCTAAGCAGCCGTTATCGTGTAGCCTAAATTAAAACATTCAGTTTTATGAAAGCAAAATGTTTCACCTAATTTTTTCTTTGCATAAATGGTTGAATGTAAAAGTACTTACTGGCTTCTTTGAAAATCCACGTCCTACTGACTGACTGGTTTCAACATAGAATATTGGACCAATGTGCAGCAATTACAGTCGCCACACTCCAAGTAGCGCACAAAGCACGAGAAGAAAGTAAAAAGAAATACAAAATAGACACAGTAAACAGAGATATGAGGCAAAAAGAATTGTAATACGGAAGAACAACATAGTTTTAATGGATAAGTCACGAAGAGTGGATGCATCTGCACTAGCCAGTGAGAACGGTTTTGAGCCATATCACCGGTTGTCTCCAGCCAACATTGATTTTTATTGTCCTGAGGACTCCTACCAGGAAGTCTACACCTCTTGACTTGGCTTAAACTAACTGTCGTAGATTTCATTTACTGATCAGGCCATGTTTTGGTTTGACCACCATTGGCTCTTTTCCAACCAGACCTTATGTCATCTAACATCGCCCATTGTCCAGGAAGGCGATAGTTGGGCATACGTAACACATGTCCTAACCATCTCAATCGACGTAACTTCGCAACCTCGTCGATTGATTTCCCCTCCTTACCTAGCACTTGACCGATGCTTCACCTCAGTATTACTCACCCTCTTATACCAATTCACACGAGAGATAGGACGCAGACAACTATGATCAAAAACAACTAGCCAGCCTTTCCATGTCTTCCACTTTCAATGGTCATGTCTCACTCACAGCCATAAAGGAGGATGGAGCGGACTGCTGATCAGTACACACGTCCTTTGATCGATAGCCAGCCGGATATCATGTCTACTAGGCCAGAGACGGCGTAAACTGGCATATGCGAGACAAGCCTTCTGAATCCGTGCTGAGATTTCATCAGCGACCAGCCCGCTGGCGCTGGCTGACGCAACTTCCCAAATAAGTGAAGTGGTCAATACGCTCCACCAACAACTTCGCTCCCTGTTTCTAAGCTAGGAATCAATGTAGTCCATTTCAGTCCTGTAGCAACATCTTACATTTGGCGGGAGTGAATCACATGCCAAACATTCGAAGATTGCAGCTCAAGGTGTTCAGAAGACTCTAAATATTGTCAGCGTCTCCACTCAGAAGGACTATATCATTTGCATGTTCTAAGTCAACGAGATTATTTCCTGAGTCTCTTAAGTGAGTTGGGGTTAATTCTATCAGTACATCTATTTTGAAATTGAATAGGAATGCGGAGAGTGGCCATTCCTGTCGGACACCACTAGTTGTCACCACTTCAGATAAAAAATCGCCGTAAGTTCTCACCTCAGTTCCAGCAGAGTGCCTTGATCAGCACAATGTATTTTCTCGGCATTCCTTTCACAGCCTAAAATCGCCAGAGAACCTCTCGTTCAACAGAATCGAATGACGCCTTTAGGTCAAGAAACATAACGATTGCCGGACGCCAGTGGTAACTATGCCTATGTTCCAGAATTTGTCGGAAGGTGAAAATTTGATCAATACACCCTCTTCCTGGTCTAAAGCTTGCCTTGTTCTCTCCTGTTTGTTCCTCCCGAGCAACGCTTAGTCTACGCATGATTATTGAGCCTAGAACTTTAGATAACATATCAGTCAAGCTAGTCCCCCTGAGATTATCACAAAAAGAATTGTCTCCCTTTTTGCATATCGGGATAATCAATGACTTACACCAACCCGACGGGACTTTCTCTGACTCCCAGATACTGCCTAGTACCTTAGTTAACGCAGAAAGTAAACTGTCTCCATCGTACTTAAATACCCTTGGAGTCATTCCATCGAGTCCCTCAGCTTCGCCTCGTCCTACTACCGACAGTTAGTCTCTTAAACTCCACCTAGTTCACTACCTGGCGCTTAACCTGACAAAGAGACTAGAAACTCCATCCTGTGACAAAAAACTCCACGGCTTCTGAAACCTTATAGCTTGAAGTATTTATTATGTTGTATACCCGAAATGAAGAATGTTTCACTATTCTAGCTAGATAGCATAATCAATGGATATGCCTATGTTTGTCTTACTAAACGTTGTTTTTTCCTTTCGCAATAGAAATTCGAGTGTTCCTTTGCTAATGGTGATGTGATCTATCGTCATGAAGGCAATCCGTTGATAAATCATGATCATATTCAAGTGACAATATTTTTCTTTCGTAATAATAATTCTGTTGTACAAACTGTTGATATCATGATTGATATTCACGATCCACCGAAATATATGCCGCTGAATACTACCGCTACTACTGCGACTACTTCTTCTGATGCTAGTGAAATGAATGTTACATTGGAAATGAAAAATAATAAACAAATGCAGACAAAATATAATGATTATTCAATGAGTACAATACCTGAGAGTAGAATTCAAGTGATAAGAGAATTAAAAGTTAAAAATTTAAGAGCTACAAGTGAAAGTATCAGTTCAGAAATATTAAAAATACGGTGAGTAATATAATGTATATTTATATATATTTTATGTTTCCTTATTCATATATGTATATAAACCACTTTCTACACTCCACGCTGTTTACATTTAGAGGGATTCTTTACTGTCAAACAGAAGGCACTGCTATGGGATCACCAGAGTTGCCAGTCTGTTTATGCACGCATTAAAACAAATGCAATTATGAGATTCTCTAGTCCTCCAAGAATGTGGTTAAGATACGTGGATGATACCTTCGTCCTAATCAGACGCAGTATGTTGAATGAACCTTTTCAAATAACAAACACAATGTTAGAGACCACTGAGTTTTTCAAAGAGGTTGAATCAGACGAAAATGATTTGGCTCGCCTGGACTGTTTAGAAAAAAGAAAACCAGATAGGTAACTTAAAATAAACATTTCCAGAAAGCCGACAAATTCGGATAGATACCTAGATAACCATTCAGCTCACCCATTTACCACCAAAGTAACTGTGGTCAAGAATCTGATCAACAGAGCCAAACAACTAGTTTCTGAAGAGGAAGAGATTTGCAGGGGACTAAAGTTTGTTCAGTCCACTCTTGAATGAAATAATCACCCCAAAGGCTTTAAAAAAGTATTTAAAATGTGAAGATAAGGATGAATCGAAATCTCTTGCTACGAATCGAGTTAGCACAGGAGTGATTCTTTACCGCAAAGTTAGTCCTTAACAATCCTGGGTGCATTTTAGTGCAACTAACATCTTACGCTGATCACTGGTGAAGGTTAAGGATAAAATAGAAGAAGGCAGCCAAGGGAATTGTGTGTACCGGATCATTTGTGGGGATTGTGACACTGCATATGTGGAAGAAACTTCCAGAGTGTTAAATATAAGAGTGGAGGAGCATAAAAAATGTCTGAAGGTGGTTCCAAAGACCTCTGCAGCTAGGAAACAGATCAGCGATTGCACCGCACTGCACTCGATAGAAATGGGACACAAGATCGACTTTCATTGCACCAAGGTTCTACAGAAAGGTATTTGGTTCGTATAAAGAAAGACTGACTGCGGAAGCCCTACATAGATGGGTGAGTCCCAAAAGTCTGAACAGACGTGAAAGTGTGATGTCAGCTGATGCATGGCAAGTCCTGATTAATAGATGATTTACGGTTGTTTCCCCATATACACAGACACACCATTTTATACCACATATATATGTATGCGAGAATGACGAGGGACTATTTAAAAGATTTTGAGTTCTTCATTAGAATGGACCTTCAAAAGCTTTAAAAGATACTGAATTGTTGGAATTGGTTACCTTTACAAGTCACTCTAGTAATGACTATTTGGATGGTCTGACAAATACAATTATCATTGTATATAGCTAAACATTTAATCGAGATGAACCATAAGGTTGATGTTAACTCAGCCTTTAAGGTCATCTATAAAAGCGGTCAAGGACGTTTACTGAAATACGCTGAGGCTATAGCCATTCATAAACTTAAGCCCCCCTTGTGTATTCAAAAACAGTTTGTTATTACTCTTAACCTACCTTGGTAATCCTTATTTGGTTGGATTACCAAACGTTTGTGTTAATTATTCTTAATTCTTTTTTTTTGTCACCTTGTTTAATTTAACTTTTCCATATATATTGACTTGACAAGTAAATGTGTGATCAGATTGTTCGAAATGTATAGCGCTAATACATCACATTTTTCAGATAATCTCCGTCTTCTAATAATGCTATCAAAATTATCATTGTAAAGATTATTGATAAAGTAGATGGGGTGGAAAATGTGTTTGTTGAACAACTCTTTTTTCTTCATACTGACGAATTACTGAGTGTATTCCATCATCAGTATGTGTAAAACATACCACAGGGACGTTTACAATATTCGGTTTAGTGGTGATCTATTCAACTGTAGCAGTGAGTTTTCAAACAAATGATTTTAAAACTCTCAACTATTGGTTTTTTACAGGAATTTCGTTTGACTAGCTGGAGGATTTCATCATGAGCTATCACCACTTAGAGAACCATTGAAAAACCAACAGGGAGCGCTGGACAGCTCTTTCGTCGCAAATTGGGACTCTTCAGGACCTACCCGCCTGGGGTTCTAGTGGGAGGCCGTGACCAGTAGGGTACAGCAGATTTAAGGTGGGGCAGTAACTCATCGAAGAAGACATTACGAAGTGGTTGAGCTATTTCATGATTGGGCAGAAGTTAGAATTCATGGAGTGGCCATTGTATTGGATCCCAGTGGCTTAATGGTCTACGACCTACCTCGCTAGCCTTGTAACCAGAAGGTCCTGGGTTCGAACCGTGGCGGTTGGTGCGTGCTGCTGAAGAGTCCCAAACTAGGCTAACGAAAGAGATGGCTATCCAGTACTCCCAGGTGGTTTTCCAATTGTTCTCTAACCGATGTCAGCTCATGATGAAATCCTCCAACCAATCAAACGAAATTTCTATAAAACCAGTAATTGAAAATTGATCTGATGCTCCCTTGCAACTGGCCCTATTCAGGCAGTTATCTGGGGTTCTAGTGAGAAACCGTGACCAGTAGGATACAGGAGGTTTTCGGATTAACTATTGTGTGTCATTCTTACATTTCTGAGTAGTGATTATGAATTCTGGAAGTAATAAAGCAGCTTAACATAAACATTTTTCATCTTTAAGAACTCGTGGCCAGTGGGGTTCACGATATCGAATATGAAGTGGATTCTTATGCATGGCATTAATTGGTGGTAGGGATAGACTGTAAATTAACAGTGGCCAAATAATCAAAAGTTTTTCCAAGTAACTGTGACATCCTGAACTCAATTTTTGGTAAAATTGATGCACTGCCCTATTGAAGAATCCCAAACTAGGATGAAGCATCTCTCCAGCGCTCTGTGCTTTTCAATGATATAATTAATTATGCTCTTTGAAAGATTTCGTATTCTCTTTTTTTCTTCATTTTCTTCATTTAGTTATGATATGAATACAGAAGAATGTCGTTTATCCTACGTTAGTCCAGACTACTTATTATCAAGAGGACAATTAACAAACAAATCTGATTGGTCTGTTTTAACAAGTTTCGGCGGGACACTTACACCAAAACTTGGCTTACCATTAACTGCAGGCAGTGCTGTCGGTGGTGTACGTAGATGGCCATTGTTTGGACAAATTGTTCATTTTAATCGAACTATGGTGGATTATATTGATCGTGATTGTCATGAAGCTTTATTACAAGGCTACAGGTAATTTACTGGTGACAATATGTTAAACTATGTGTGATTTGTGGTCATGACAGCTGAATATTTTGTTGTTTTTGATGTGATTGTGTTTTGTGAGGTGTATGATTGATTTGTGAAGCTTTTATTGTCCTTTTAGAGAACATATTTAGTGGTTCCTTCGATGTGAAGTGGGATTTTGGAATTCCTAACAAATGTTAAAGCTACTTCTTTTGATGATCTTGGCCATGATAAGTTGTCTGCGGAATTCGTCTTATGTTAGTGTTGGCTTGTATAGGTATCGATCGTTTCACTGACTTAGAATGTGACATTCTTCGCCATTTCTACCATATGGCTTGTTCTTCGTCGGTTGGTAAATTTGACGAGTATCCATATTTCCGCTTATTTCAAATTGTTCTAAGTACTGACCGCCTAGGAGTTCCTGGAGTTCTTCGTGCTTCATTTTTCTAAGATTTTCAAATTTACCAAGTTTAACTGATGCTGATAGCTATCTACGTGGAGTGATTTCAATTAAATTATCGCATGTTTGTTATTAGATGTTTGGAGGCAATCAGCCACAGGAAACCTTCGACCTAGGTTTCGTGCTTCTCGGCACTCACCAGTCAGCAAGGTGTATCTGCATTCTTGAAGGGACTCATTTCCCTTCTCAGATTTGAACCCTTGTCAAACAGTGAGTGCTGCAGTCAGAGACGTTGCTACTGAGCTACTCAGGCTGCCGATTGACCTCCTGTAGGACTGCATTAGATACTTTTGATCGGACACTAACCAGTGTCATGTGTGTAGTCCTTTGTTTATTGCAAAACGCTTAGTGGGAATTTTATAATCCTACCGATTAAAAATATGACTTGAATGATAGAATCTTTAAAAATGTTTAACAGTTAACCAATAGTATATAAATACATACATTTGCGTTTTGTTCAGTGTTCCAATAAATCAGTTACCGTTTCTGAAACACGTTAAATATCCTCAGTGTTTGTAAGTATGTCTCCACCGGTTTCTAGGAAACCTACTGGTTAGGCTGCTCGAACGACTTAGAGCTCATTCCTGATCAGCTTCAAGTAGAAATAACTCCCATGATTGTTGTGTGGCTATCTATCCTGTTGGACGTGAAATCTAGCCGCACTACCTACTGACTATTTAGTCTGGCTGTCAGGCTGTTTCCAACACTACCCCCAACTAACAAAGGGAGAATACAACACTTACGGCTGCTAAAAATTGTATTTATTAGCGCTGATAGGAATAGACTATAGCGATACACGATCACACTACAATATCACTCCTGGGCTCTTGTCCCTTGAAAATCATATTGACCACCGTGTTTCTCACTCTGCATGGATAAACAAATCGATCTTTCGAGTTGAAACGGCTGAGGCTCAGTTGACTTGATGAACTTCTTTGATTCCCTACGTCTCTTTAACATCTTGTAACAATCTGATCTGTGTGGATTGTTCTCAAAAGACCTTATCCTTATGAAAATGGTTATCAACGAAAACAATTCCTTATCACTGGTCAGGTAGTGGAAGTTGGTTAATTACCGTGAATGACATAACAGCTTCTGGTCGGTTTTTAAATATTTATGTCTTTTATGCTTATTATCATTCGACGGGAAAACACAAGTACAACATTTGAGGAAGCGAACACTCCCATCCAAGATTACTTATATTGTCCAAGGTGGTCAGTACTAAGTCGAAGAGTTTCACTGTTAATTTCCACACACCGCAGTTGACCTTCTGTAGCACTTGATTATGTACAAATTTGAGATAAAAGACTATGAATGTGATATAAGTACCATATGTTGCATATTCTAGCATTTCAGATGAATTTGAATTTTCTTACTTCCTCAGAAATGTCTTAACTAGTGGTTACTACAGACTGTGAAAAGAGGTATGAGGAATTAATTTCTCATTCATTATGCAGTTAACACTGAGTGACTAACTGGTTTCAATGTAGAACGTTGTACCAATGCGCAGCAGTTCGAGTCGCCTCACTTTATATAGCAAATGAAGCAAGAGAAGGAAGTAAAAACAAATGCAAAAGACAGACAGTAAACAGAGATATGAGGCAAAAAGAATGGTAAAATATCGAAGAACAATATAGTTTTGTTGGGTATTATAAGTCACGAGGAATGGATGTATCTCCACCAGCCACTGGAAACGATTTTGAGCCACTTCACCGATTATCTCCAGCCACTGCTTTTACCGTCCCGAGGACCCCAACCAAGAAGTCCATACCTACCTACTTGGCTTAAACTAATTGTTGTGGATCTCATTGACTGATGAAGCCATGTTTCGGCTTGACCACCACTGGCTCCTTTCCAACCTGATCCATCTTATGTCAGCCAGCTAACATCGCCAATTGTTGAGGAAGGTGATGGCTAGTGGTGTAACAACAGAAGACAAGGGCCAGGCAACAGATCGTTTATTACGGAAAATCAACACGTATTTATAGATTTTGATGTACATTATTGTAGGTTAATGTTAGTAGAAAATACAGTCTGTTGATTGGTTGTTTCTCACACAAAGTTAACCTTGCATCTCTTGTGCCTGTGTCAGTTCACCTTTATGTTAACTGTATCCGCCTGTCCATTTTGACCTTTGACCTCAATTACTGTCAGCCAATTTGGCTAGCAACCATCTCTCACCACAGTGGTGCATGTGTAACACATGTCTTAACCATCTCAATCGATGTAACTTCACAACCTCGTCGATTGGTTTCCCCTCCTTAACTAGCACTCGATGCCTGACTTCAATATTGCTCACCCTATCATACCACTTCACACGGGAGATAGAACGCAGACACCTATGATCAAAGACAACTAACCAGCCATTCCATGTCTTCCACTTTCAATGGCCAGGTCTCAATCACAGCCATAAAGGAGGACGGAGCAGACTGCAAAGCACTACAAACGCCCTTTGGTTGAGAGCCTGCCGGATATCATGTCTACTAAGCCAGAGACGGCGTAAAGTGGCATACGCGAAACGAGCCCTCTGTATCCGTGCTGAGATTTCATCAGCGACCAACCCGCTGGCGTTGGCGTTGGCTGATTCAACTTCCTAAATAAGTGAAGTGGTCAACGCGCAATACCATTTCACTGGCTAAAGCCTTTGTATATACGCAATCTTCTGTTAAATAGATATACATCTCTAAGATTGTCAATAATATATTCTTGTCAAATAACAACTAGAACGTAAGCTGAATTCATAGAATCATTTATATTTAGTAACATGAAGATGAAGTTTTATATAGTGACAAAGTAATATAATCTCAGTGTAATGCTAACATTTTGTAAAGTTAAGAATAATGTTATATACAAGCCATCCTTCGCAGCGTCGTTTCAGCTACGAACAGCATGAATGAGGACGTCAAAATCAGCCTCAATCAGAAAAGTACAACTAGCTTTCATTACTCTAAAACCAGTGTGGAGATTAACAGATCTCAACACACTAATATCAAGTGATTTAGTGTCTCAACATGGTCTTGAGCTTCACTGAAAGCATCTCCAACACTCCACTATATACCTTCCTCAGAAGTTGCTCACTTCACTTGATGACACTGAAGATGAGATGGCTGGTCAAAAGAGATAAGGAATCAGGGCGTCTAAGTGTGGTAATCATGAAATCATCTTAGAAACACAAAACGTAACGGAGTTAAGTGGCAATGTTCTGTTGAAGCTTTATATCTCACTTGAAGTTCATAAGAAGAATAACAGCAATATTCATGAAGCGATTTCTAATTTAGCTGCTAATCAAAAAAAGCTAATGATAAAGTGTGGGTTTCTGTTACCACATGGTATGGCTGCATCTCAACACTCCACACGCATGATTAAGTAATTTCGATCAACATTGTATAAGAGATATCTATGCAGATAACCATTTCTTGACTGCCTTTCACATAGACAATGGAATTCTTTCGTGTATCAATCGTTTTTACGAATAACTTACTTGTGAAGTAAAGGCATCTCATATGATTGGCTTGTTATTACCAAAACACGAGAAGACAATGTCGGACATGGCCTCCAGTGTGCTTACTCCTAATATTAGTCGGCTACCATTTGATTTGGTGCCCCCAAATATTATACATCTCATCCAACAGTTGTACGACAATGCTGAACCCCAAGTAATCCACAACGGGGAACTCACGGAATCCTTCGAAGTAAAGACGGGAGTAAGACAATCTGGCTGGCTGCCTACTATCTCCAATGATTTTCTCGATTGCGGTAGATTGGATAATGTGACAGAGAGCGGAAAACTAGGAAACAGGGATAAAATGGACCCACACAAAATACTTGGAGGATCTGGACTTTGCCGATGATATATGTCTGATTTCCTACAGACTGGAAGATATGCAAGTGAGAAACAACAAGTTGGCGATAGAAGAAGTATCAAAGATAGGACTTCAGGTGAAAATGAATAAAACAGAGGTGATGAAGATTCTTGACCAACAGCGTCAGCAACAACAACAGACAACAATCAGCATAAATGTGAGAGATCCTAGAGAAGCAATCTTCTTTACCTGCCCACTTACCTGGGAAGCATCGATTCAACTACAGGCCCACGGAACTGATGAGGATATCAAAGTTAGGATCGGGAAAGCAAGGCAAGCTTTCATTTCTCTCAAGTCTATGTGGAGACCAACAGCATTCAGCATGCAAAATAAGATCCGGATTTTCAACTTCACTGTGAAGTCATTCAGTGCTACTTACTATACGTACCGATCAGAGACTTCGCACCGCGCCGCGTCACAAAGGGCACTTCAAACAAACTACAGACCTTTATCAACAGCTGTCTTCGCTCAATACTACTCGAGATCAGATGGCTAGAAAAGATTACCAACAGGGATCTCTGGGAGCGAACCAACCAGGCAGGAACCAACTATGCAACAAATATACAGGAAGAAATGCAGGTGGACTGGCCATACGGTGGGCAAACAAATCATCAAGTGACATCACACACCAAGCCATAGCTGGAGTGGAACTCGAATGGGAAGCGGCGAGTTACTTGGTCATCAGTGCTAGGGTGATATGGAGGAGGAGGAGGTCATGTGGAGAGGAGATGAAAGCATGTGGGCAGACGTAGAGCGAGGTGAAAACGTTGGCAGAGAACCGAAAGCAATATAGACGTGCGGCTGAAGCCTTATGTTCCTCTAGAAACTAAAGTAAACTATAATAATAGTAAAACCATCTGATTTATGCACATAAAATAAAAAGCTTCAAAGAGCATTTCATTTCATTGCTTACATTGATTGTGATGTGATCATTACACTTAAAAAGAAACATAGTAAAAGTAATTTTGATTCAGATACCTTCATCGTTTTATCTACAACTTCTAAATGAAATAGTCTACTGAATAGTTTTGTTTTAATTTACCTCGTTTGTTCAATGTTCATTTTAACTTTACATCATATCTAACAATCTACTGGTCATTTGAATTCTTTAGGTGGTTTTCTTTGAAAGTAAAAGTAGCTATAATAATTACGATAATAACAACCATTCACCTATAGATTAGAGGCGTCAAAAATATGTTTCTGCACCTGTAAATATTTTCATTGAACAAAGAATGTCAGTGAGAAAAAAGACTTGTGTCATTTTCTACACATGGTTGACTCTTTTTCAGATGGTAGACGACTAAATTTAACGCATTAATATAACTTTATTTTACTCAATCTTATATTAACAAACTTCAAAATATGTGGATTTTGATGAAATTTTCGTCTCCATAGTGATGTTCAACTTAAAATGGTTGTATGGAAAACAGCAAATTCTTGCATATACATATGCAAGAATTTCAAAATAATTTCATAAAATATGAACTGATATCCATCTCACAATAGGTGGCTTTCCTGGCTCCGTAAGCCTGTAGGTAACATTAGCGTTTGAAACAGTGAATGCTGGATTCATAGCTCGGTGTGATTACCGTATCCTTCTTTGGAATGTGAGTACATCCACCTGAAGAGTCCCAAGTAGGAAGAAATTCACATTCTTGATTCCATTGACAGCCACTGTTGACCAAATAACAACATGTTAACATTTATTCTTCTTGATGAATTTAAATAAAGCAAGAATGAAAGTGGTTTGTGCACAATAATATAGCACCATCATTTATTTCGTTGGCTTCTCATCATCTGCTTACAGCTTGTAAATTTTACAGGATGTCAGTTGACAGGAGTTTCTGGACTTAGTAAACAGTGCTCAGAAAATTATAGTTTGTAGTAAAATATAGTTTTTACACCGGTAATTCAAGTTTAAACAAAAATAAATGTATGCATACAGTGGTAAAGGAGTTATGCAATAATGACAAGAGATGTTGCAAGATGCTGAGTGACTAATAAAATGGGTAACAATGTATTGAGTTCAACTGAAATCATATAAACTAGAGATAAGCAAAATTACACCATATCAGAGGGGGATGAGGTTAAAACCAGAGATTACTTGATGAAATGAAAGAGAGAATAAATGCATTCAGTTACCAGGATGGGCAAGGAAAGACTGACGACTGCTCCTTTCTGAACACCGAAATCGGGTTTCAGGCGTCTGATAGAAATTGCTACAGAAAACTTTAGGAGAATTGAGCTTTTCGTCTACTAATAATTTCAAAGGATTTTGCGATTTCTCGTATCAAGGAGATGCCTGTTAATGGCACAAATCCTTTAAAATTATCAATAGACAAAGCAGCCCAATTCTCCTCAGGTTTGTCAAAGCAGTTTCTATTAGACGCCTGAAACCCGATTTCGGTGTTCAGAAAGGAGCAGTTGTCAGTCTTTCCTTGCCAACCTGGTAACTGGATGTCTTTGTTCTATTTTTCATTTCATCAGGTAATCTCTGGTTTTAACCTCATCCCCCTTTGATATGGTGTAATTTTGCTTGTCTCTTGTTTCTATTATATGAGTTGAACTCAGTGCATTGTTAACCAATTTATTAGTTACTCATCATCTTACACACCTCTCGTCTTTATTACGTAACTCTCTTACCGTTGTATGCATATATTTACCTTATTTAAACTTGAACTTCTTGTGCAAAATCTATATAAGCGTAACTTTCTGAGCACTATTCACTAAGTTCAGAACTCCTATCAACCGACATCATGTAAAATTTGCTAGGTGTAAGCAGATGATGAGAAGCCAACGAAATAAATGATGGCGGCATATTGTTCTGCACAAATCACTGTTGTTCTTGCTTCATTCAAACATCATGTTATTCTTTAGACAACATTGGAGCGTTTGTAACAGGACCCCACGCGTAAACATTGACCAGGTATTTCAAGAAATGCTAAATAGCTTAAATAACTTTCTGATAGGTTTTTACTTTTTCACGTATCTGATATTTTCGAGCTGTTATTTCTACTACTTTTTGCCTGAAAGCTTTTGCTTCAGCGTCCCACCACACAATCTTTACATGATCTCACTTGATGTCTGAATTTGAAATACGGCTCACTCTTATATCTGTTTTGTAACACCTTTCGATAAAAAGCTGGGATTAACTATCCTTTACTTATCAGATTAACTAGTGACACACTATTTACTTTCTCATTCCTATGGAAGACAATTCTCATGAAGAAATAAGAAATTCATGTGTAGTACTACGAAAATAAAGTGTCTTTTGGTATACATATTACTGGATTTAATGTAAATAAAGTCATATTTAACTGTTACTTCATGAAAAGTTGGGTCATAAGAATTTCAGAATTAAGCGTTTGAAAGTCTTCTGCTTAGTTTTCTAAGAGGAAAGACTTCAGAAAATAAGATAAAACCAGTGAGAGATAAATAGGTGATTCGTTCTACTGTGAAACTCTTAGCCAACATTCACTATCCGTTTCACAAGACAAACCTGTAACTGATTATCCACTTAACTGTATTCCAAAGCCTAATGATTTCAAACTTATGTGATATGCAACCTCATATGAAAGATTTCATTAGAGAGTATCTGTCGTCCCACGAGAATTAGTCGATCCCATTTCAGGAGATTCCTAAGAAATCTATATAGTGATAGTTTTACAATAAGTGGAGATCAATATTCAGAAGTTCAGCTTATGAGGACGTGATTGGTGAAAAGCTTCATAGTGATTATGAGCAAAGAGGCTGACTAAAATATCCCTTTATTGTGAGTTGACTCTAATATTTGGTTATTGCAATTCAATTATTAGAAATTTACACTGATGTTTCAAAGACTGGCTCCTGAACTATTGCTGGAATTTAGCTTTACTGGGGCATTATTCATCTTGTTACTAATAATATATAGATAATCTTGACTATGAGAGGTTTTCTTACCCTTATGTATATTTATAATAGTATTGATCGTTTCACTGTCCTGGAAGAGGACCTTTTTCTTGTATGACCTATTCTTTATTGGTTGGTAAACTTGACCTATGTCAGAGTGTCTGTTAAGTTCAAAATTATCCGAGTACTACTGAAGACAGTCGATGGAGGTCAAGATCATCAGAAGAGACAGTTATATGATTTAGTTATATATGTCCAAACCAAGTTCACTTTTAACAGTTTGAAAAAATTTGGGCATTGGGTATATGATATTCATTTTAATAAAGGTTTTTGTATTTCCCAATGAATGAAAAACAAAACGATATTGTTTTTACTGACGTTTCGCTATTTAATGCTAATAGCTTTATCAGAAAGTAATTATTTTACATTTAAAGGGAGTTTATATAGACAGAAAAATGGTGTTGCTATGGGTTCACCAGTCTCCCCAGTAGTCGCCGACCCTTTCATGAATAGATTCGAAAATAACATCTTTTCAAGTATACTCACTCCTAAAATATGGTTAAGATATGAAAATGATACTTTTGTAGTACTAAAACGAGATCTACACACTTCATTCCTGGGGAAAATAAACTGTGCACCTCCCAGAATTAAGTTTACTTCGGGAGCAGAATCAGACGTCGGTGAACTACCATTCTAGACTGCCTAGTTAAGAGAAGGGAAAACGGAGATTTTAGTATATCCATATTCAGGAAGAAAACCCACTCCAATAAATATTTAGACTTCAAATCATCACACTCGATCAGTGCAACGATTTCAGTTGTTTCAAGTCTTCTTAGACGAACACACTCTCTGATAACGGATGGGAAAGAAAAAGCAGAAGAAATATCAAACATTACTGAGACTCTCAAGAAAAACAACTACCAAACGAACTTCATCGACAAAATCAACACAGACATTAAGTATGGCCGAAAACGCATTCCGAAAACATGGACCTCAACAGTCGTCATTCCATGTAGAGCAGAGACGTCAGACGATATCAGAAGAGTACTCAATAAGCTCGACATTAGAGTTTTCTTCAAAACATCAGACACACACACTACAAAGCAACCTTGTGTATATAAAATACCAAATCCCTAAAGATTCTCTATCTAATTGTGTCAATAAAATAAAATGTTGGCTTGGAATGGGATGCGATATACATCGGACAAACATCGCCAGACATCAAAACCAAAGGAAATGAACAACGTACCGAGAAATCCAGTTGAACTAGAAAAACCTGAAAAAAATCATCAGCCATAGCTCGTCTACACGCTATAGAATCAGGCCACAAAATTGATTTTGACAATATTGAAATAATTTGGTTTGTAAGGATTAGTTATGTTTTACGAGTTGATCACGGACTGATATCAGTTAGAGAACCATTGAAAACCAGGGAGTACTGGACAGCTGCTGTTTCATCCTAGTTTGGGAATCATCGGCAGTACGCACCCACTGGGATTCGAACCCGGGACCTTCCGGTTACAAGGCAAGCTCGGAAAAACATCAGAAATCACAAAACACGTCTCACATCATCAGAAGCACTTCATATCAAGTGAAATCTAAATTGTCTGAGTAGGAACGATGAACTAAAACAGAATCTGACCTGGTTACAACACCTCCCTCCCCCATGAAGTGACAAAATCAACACGAATGTGATATGCAAGTTCACTATGTTAAAACACACTGCTTTTGTACGTTTACATACTGATCTAATCCAATTGACCAACTTGACAACGAAAAATGCCCCCAGACTGACGAACGATAATTAAGTTAGTGAACTTTGTTTTGATATCATAACAGATGTACTATTACCTTGTTATTTGGTTTAGTGATCTTCATTGTTATTTTGACTCTCAATATGTCCCTTTAACTTGACTTAAGTCTATTTTCTCACCTACTAACTCTTTGTTATATATATATATGCTGAGATTTTGTAAATTCCGGTTTAATACTACTTTGATAAAGTTATTAGCAGCAGCATTAAGTAGCGAAGCGTCTGTAAAAACGATAATATAGTTTTGTTTTTCATTCATTGGGAAATACAAAAACCTTTGTTATAATGAGTTATATGATTCAATGAAAATTTTTTATCATAAACCTTCTTCACATTGGCATAAATGTTGAAGATTGTATCTGTAAGGACAATAAGTGCTTCACAGTAAAACCATTTTAATTTGAAGAACACAACGAGGCCTAAAATATCTACATTACTTACAAATCTTCACGATTAATTATACTGTAATAATTACCTTGGATTATGAGTAGAACATAGCGATTCATTAGGACACTTTCATTTCATTTTGTTATCTATACTTCCTTATGACTGAATCCATAACAGCCTATAAGATTTCATCTCATCTTAGCACAATCTCCTCCATGTCACCTTCGGAACAACGCCCAACTCGTTGCCTATTTATTATACGGGTTCACTCAAGAACCTGGCGTGCGATTTAATTCAGTGGTCTCCATTGAGTGTGCCCAATCCATCTCCATTTTCTCCTGCTTACTTGATGAGCGGTAGATTCTTTGTTGGTTTAGTACCTGACAGACAAACTTCCTTGTTGCTTGTCCTTTGTGGCTGATAACTTGAACTTCACTATGGTAAATGTCTGAAGTCTATTTAAAATGCTTTTGGTGAGGAGTGCACCCAGTTTCTCAGCTATACAGAGGCAGTGAATCATTTGATATTGGTGTTGAACATCCGAATCTTATTGTTTATGCTGAATGCATCAGATTTCCACACTGATTTTAGAGTAATGAATGTCTATCTTGCTTTTCTCATCTCTGCTGGCTTTGACATACTCAGCCTTGGTGACTGTACTTGAAATGATGCTTCCTAGATAAGTGAGAGAAGTGACCTCCGTCAAATTCCCCCTGCTGATAGTGATTGGTGCTTCTTGTTTTTGTCGTTGATTAGATAACTTTGCCAGCTTTGTCTTCTTTATGTTTAACTGAAATCCTTTCTTCTCTCCCAGCCTTCTTTGCCTCCATTAGTAGATACATGTAAGTATTTATGTGTCAAGTTGACCGAGAAGTAATTTGGAAACTACTTCAACACTACAGCGTACCCCAAGTCTTTATCAACCTCATTCAGCAACTATATGACAGTGGCACGTGCCAGGCGAACCACAAGGGAAAACTCAGCGAGGCGTTCGAAGTGCATATAGGAGTAAGACAAGGCTGCCTATTATCACCGATGATATTCTTAATTGTGGTGGACTTGATTATGCGCCAGACTGTGCATGCAAGCGACGAAACAGGAATACTCTGGACCACAGATTGGAAGACTCTAGAAGATCTGGATTTGGTGTGTAGATGATTTATGTCTAATGTCACACAAACTCGAAGATTTACAGACGAAAAACTACAAAGTGGCAGAAGAAGCTGGCAGAAAGAGAAGAAAAGACTCCGAGTAAACATAGAGAAGACGGAGGTGATGAAGATAGTCAACCAACCAACCAACTGCAACGACAACAACCAGCACCAATCACCATCGACAGGAGAGACTTAACGGAGGTTACTTCCTTCCTCCACTTATCTAGGAAGCATCGTTTCAACTGTAAGCAGTCGGAACTGATGAAGATGTCAAAGCCACCCAGCCAGCCATGCAGAATCAGAAAGGTAAAATACGCATTCATCAACTTAAAACCAGTTGGAAAATCCTCTGCACTCCGCCTCAGAATAAAGAACAATATTAGCATTTTCAATACAAATGTGAAGTCAGTCATGTCTTCTATATGGGTCAGAAGCTTGTACTGCGTGTCACGAAAAGGATTTGCAAAATGCTAGTGCAAACTTTTATCAACAGCTGCCGCCTTCGCCGGTTGGCTTCATACCGAAGATCGAATGGCCGGCTGAACAGAAAGAATCTGTCTCAATAAACTCTGGCTGGGAAGAAACCAACCAAGTGCCGATTGCTCAACAAATATGCAGGAGAAAATGGAGATGGATGGATCGGGCATACGCTGAGGACACCTTCGAATGACATCGTGCGCAATGCAGGTCATCGCTGGAGCGGAATTCAAATGGAAAGCGACGAGTGGGTCGTCAGTACGAGGGTGACATGGAGGACATCGTGTGAGGAGGAGATGGGAGATTATAGGCAATCGTGTGGTACGCTGAAGAGGATGGCATAAAATATAAAAAACTGGAGATGTGTTGTTGAAGCCCTATTTTCCACTCGAAACATTAGGCAATAATAATGATAATATATTCATATATCAAGATAGTAGTTATATACGGTAAGTCAAGATTAAAGTATTATTCCGCTGTTAACCATAACAGTTCCTCGAAACTGACGAAATGATTGTGTGTTTTTTAAATTTTATTTTGTAAACAGATATTTACATCGTAAAGGCAATAGTTATGAAGTTGACTATATCCCTATACAAATAACAATATGGAGTCGTATGAATGATGGTTCAAAAAGCCAGTTAATCACTGAGAACACTTTTCTCAAGGTGAAAATTTCAAATGCACAAAAACTGAAACCACCAATACTGCGAACATTTCGACAGGTAGTTAAATAAAAATTGTTCATTTTTCGTTTATCTTCATTCAAAAATTGTTTTCCTTGGGGTATACAAGTGTTACAATGCAACTGTGTATTCTTTCACGTAAAAATATACAAAAAGGTACGATTCTCAGCGGTTACGGACTTGGTTGGTGGATTTCATCGTGGATAACCATTGGAAAGCCATCTACGAGTACTGGACAGGCATCTGTTTCCTCCGCCTAGTTTGGGACTCTTTATCAGTACGCACCCACCCCACTGCCAGGGGTCGAACCCAGGACCTTCTGGTTACAAGGCTAGCGAGCTCGTAGACCATTAAGCTACTGGGGTCCGATCCAATGACCAGCTCATGAATTCTAACTTCTGCCAGCCAATTCATAACATAACGCGACCACTTTGCAATGTCTTTTTCGATGAGTTACTGCCTCACCTTCAACCTGCTGCTCCATACCGGTCACGAATTTCCACTAGAATCCCAGCTAACTGCCTGAATAGGGCTAGTTGCTAGTGAGCATCAGATCAATTTCATGGACCATTAGGTCGGGTCCTAGTGACTTAATGGTCTACAAGCTCACTTGCCTTGTAACAAGAAGGTCATGAGTTCGAACCCTGGCGGTGGATGCATACTGATGAAGAGTCCGAAACTAGTCGGAAGAAATAGATGTCTGTCCAGTATTCCCTGGTGGGTTTTCCAATGGTTCTCTAACTGATGTCAGCTCATGATGAAATCCTCCAACCAATTAAACAAAATTCTCTACAAAACCAACACTTGAAAATTATTTCCCCGATTGGATCCATTGGGTCTGTAATCTGCCAAACTTTGTCTCTAAGTGACTTGGTTGCTTTGATTGTCACTACAATTTCAGCCATATTAAGAAATCGTAATAGAGTCTGTGATAATCCTTCTTTATATGATAGTGCTATCAAGGCTTTAAATCCCTTATTACCTTTTACCTTCCTAATGGGTCTTCATACATTTTCGAATAAATTCTGGTGGGTAGTTACTCACTATTAATGTTGTCCTTATTTGTTTCATTTCATTATATAAAACCTCTGATTCACTGGATTTGAAGAATTTAAAATAGTCCACTTTATATAGAAATTTGCGCTGAAGATTTTGTCTAATAGGATAATAATTTAAAATAATAATTAGAGAACACGATTTGAGCAAATACGGTAAATTTCGGTAAATTCTCATCAGGCTTTACATTTACAAAATAATGAAATATTCGCCATAGGCATCTGAATTAATGTGGTTAATAAAATATACGATCACAGTTCAGAGGTGTGAATTGATGGATAACGATCAAGGTGATCATGGTAATAATAATAATAACAAGGATAAATTCATCCAAATGTTTATTTCATCTAGGCAGTGGTGAGTGTATAGATAGAATGTGCATACAAGTAGGGGTAGAGTGGAAAACAACTACTGTCAAATGGCGATTAGATAATCTAATAATAATAATAATAATAATAAATTGTTAAACCGTAATTAAAATATACAGCTGCAGAACTACATGATATTGATAATACAGTTAGCTTTCAAGAGTTTGGTTTGTAAGGATTAGATTTGATTTTACGAGTTTGACCACTGGTTCATATCAGTCAGAGAACCATTGAATCCAACAGGAAGTACTGGACAACCAGCTGTTTCATCCTAGTTTGGGAACCATCGGCAGTTCGCACCCACCACCAGGGTTTGAACCCAGTACCTTCCAGTTACAACGTAAGCTTGTCTTCTATTCAGTCACTAGGACCCGATTCAGTGGCCAGTATATGAATTCTAACTTCTACCAATTCGTGCTGCATTTCGCGCGACTGGCACTAACCAATGTCATCGGCGGTAACCTCATTCTCACTCTCGACTGGATGCACCCCACTGGTCATGACTTCTCACTAGAACTCCAGGAAACTCGGTCCTTCAGTTAGTCACTAGCGAATGAGGAATTCACGGGTCAGTGAATCGGTCCCAGTGGCTGAATACTATACAAGGTTGCCTTGTAATCGGAAGGTCCTGGGTTCGAACCCCAGTGGGTGTGTACTGCGGATGATTCCCAAAATAGGATGAAACAGCTGTCCAGTACTGCCCAGTTTTCAGTGGTTCTCTGACTGATATCAATCCATGGTGAAACTCGTATAAATTCAGTTTGCATTACAAATAGAAATATAATGAGATAATAAATATAGTTATCCGGTGTCACCAAGAGAGATAACTATTTTAGGTTGAGGGTGAAGGCCAAGGGAGAGAGAGAGATTTAACAAACGTTTTCTGAACACAGAGATTCCGTTGAGCAACTGCCTCCGTTATGCTTAGCGACGGAAGACGTACCAACCTAAAGAGTTGAGGCGGCACCCTGAATAGAATTGCAAAAGCTGAATTTTTTGTCAATCTTGTGCTCCGTACCCATTAAGTGTGCTAGTAGGAAACTTCTGGTTGACTTGACGACTCATTTACCTAAAGACGTCGGACAATGCTTCAGAAAGTGATGGTGGACTTGCTGAATCTTCCTACCTATGTAACTGTCTCCACATGAACATCTAAATTTCTATGTGCACACTGAGGTGGCCAAACTCGATAGCTTATAAAAGGAAAATGTCAGTTTCTCGATTAAATCAGAGGACGCAAACGCATCAAAATCATCCACTTGAGCTACTAATTTTCTGTGATATTTTAAACCTGCACTTATCGATTTTAAGGGGTTGGATGCATCAGAGTCTAAGTATTTATTAGAATGTGTATCCATCTCCAATGGATACTAGTATCTAACTCATTATCATGTTTTCATTCGACTTTACAGTTTAGCATGCTTAACTCATCCTACTACTGAGTTTATTATTTGTTTGAAGAACATATGGATATTTTCAAATTTCAGAACAGTAAATGATTCACCATCCACACATCCTCACCATAGTCTAGGAGTAGGGATGGAAGCTCTAAAGAGCTTAACGCTGTCATCTATCCATATACATATATCTACTACAGTTGGGGATATCTATGACCGTATTGTCATCCTCTTTATTTATTTCTGTATTTTATTCTGGAATTTGACCGCAGTGGAGGTTAAACATAACTATATACAGAGAGCTTAGTCCTGTTTTTAAGTTCAGGATTATTGTCCCATTCATTCATAAATGTCTCCAAAGTTGAATTCATTGGAATATTAATATATAAACTAATCACTTTTATCATCCTTTCCTGTTTGAGGTTCACCTTCAGGATTCGTTTCACCACAAATGAATTAATCAGCCTGGAATCTGACCGATTCATAATGAGGAACATGATCTCGATGCTGAATATTACGATTACTAATGCATGCAGGTGCCTTTAAAGTCAATGATTAGCCTAATAGGGTATCCTGTTTTACGAATTTTAATAGTAACGTACATTCTTCCAAGTTATCCACAGCAGAAGGCTCAGATAAGCATTTGAATTGAAGATAGGAGTAAGACACAGCTGTCTACTAATACCCATGACGGTATTCCTAATTGTGGTGGACTGGATTATGTTGGCGACTGAGGGGAACGAGAATACAGGAATACGCTGGACTAATAAGAAGACTCTAGAAGGTCTAGACTTCACCAACTATTCATGCTTAATGTCACATACATTTTAAGACTTACAGGCGAAATTAACAACTTATCAGAAGAAACAGAAAAGACGGGACTTCAAGTACACATAAAGAATACGTCGGTAATGAAGATAACTAGCCAACCACAGTCACAGGCATCAATCATTATCATTACTCCAAACAGCAGAGGCTATTGCAATTCGCCTCAAACAACCAGCGCTCTGTGTCCAAAAGAAACAAGTCCAGCCCCTACTACTGCCCTGGCCCTCAGTAGAGACTATAAACTCATGAATTTGTACCATTACCTTTCCTAATTCTTCTGACATTCAGTTTATTTGATGTTGATGCTGTTCAGCTGTAATTTATCAATATTATTGATTTGATGTTATTTAAACATTAATGTCGTTCATAAGACTAATTCATTCATTCATTATAATGTATATATAATTGTAGAACCTGATGATGAATTTATCGAAAAGAGTTCTCTTTGTCCCGTGTCTATTCTTTTGAAAATTTGAAACAGGTCGTTTCCCTTGCTTATCTATTCAGCCTTGTTCCAACTACAGGCGAAACGGATAAAGATGTCAAAATCAGAGTCTGAAATCAATCAAAGATTAAAATTCGGATTTTCCACACCATAGTCAGCTCTTACAAATGCCTCGGGAACTTAGAGTGCCCATCATCAAAAATATTTTGAACAGGCTTCAGACACTGACCAACAGCCACCTTCTCTGGCACCATACTGAAGATCAGATGGCTAGACAGGATTAGCAAAAAACAATAAATATGCTGAAGGCAATGGGGATAAATCGGACACATGTGCCAGCCCATTGATCGAGTGGAACCTGACTGGGAAAAAACAAGTTGGTCTCAGGTTCGAGGATGAAATGACGGGAGAGATCTTGTGAAGAGAAGATGATGAATCGTGATCAGTCATGGAGCCAGACAAAGTCGACTGCATACGGCAGGGCAAAAATGGAGATGTTCTCGACTCGGAACCCAAGGGAATAATAATGATACATTTTACTAAGTCGAACTTTTCATTCATCCAGATGACTTATGGGCACTACCTATAATGACTTAGTTAATAGTTGAGTCTTGTCACTCACCAGTTGGTTGTACGCCGGATAAGTAATTCACAGGGCATCAGTTCGAATCCTGTGACGACCCAAATTATGTCATTTCGCACCTCTAGTTATCATTCAGTAACCATACTAGATAATAGTTTAACCAAGAATTCATGAATAAGGCAGAAAGATAAATTATATAGAGATAAAATTTTTTTCTACTGCCCTTTCTATCTATTGCGTAATAAATATTGAAGAAAGTACATTTGCTTAGCAGGCGGTAAGATATTTTTCATTTTCGTTTGAATAATTATTACTGGTCCGTGGTGTTGTATTCGAAATTTGCACGACTATACATCTAAATGTATGCATTCTTTCTGCGTACCAGTCATCAGTTCACCTTATCAATCTTTTACCCACGGTATGTTAACGACAGTGATGTTGACAGTGATTTTTTTTCTGAAAAAGAGGAGGAAGGTGCAACAACGCCTTTGTATTCCTCTTATCTTTCGTGTAGATTCTCAGCAGGTGATGGCGAGAAAAACACTTACTAGACACACGCATATACAGACACTGTCTGCTTCAATGGGCTTATGATTATTATTTTTATTATTACCACCTTTGTCTTAGTCTCACAATGTGTTTACTATAAGTTGTAAATATTCAACATAAAAAAATGAAGATGGACACTTTGATAGAATAACAGCGTAAATTTGTATAAAACTTGCCAGGAGGCAATCCTGTTTGTATGGACTACTAAGAAACCTTACAGTGAACATTTAGTACATTATCGATCATTACCTAAATAAGAAGAGTAATCCGGTTGATGGTAATTCCCTAATGTGTAAAATTTTGTTTCGATAAAGTCTCACAGTGTGCTATACAGTAATATTTACCGATGCGACCACGTTTCCAGCACAATTTAGTACTGCCGGTCATAATCATATCAAGTTAAGTAACTCACACAACTTTCTAACTTTATTTATATAATTCCATTATTTTCCATCGCTTGATTTGATTGGTAGTAGTATTTTCCATATTTCTGGTATGAGTGATGAGTCCTTCCTATTGTATGTGTTGGGTGTAGACTCGATGAACCAGACAGGATTCAATATTCAATCTCTCTCTCTCTCTCTACCTACTTATATTACTTCTTAGAATTTTAACCCTACTCTGTGTTTGTGTGTTAATGTATGCAGTGTATTCGCTGAACTTTTTTCTATATTAATTATCTTCTCGGGGTCAGTCATTCTAACCTTAACTAAACTCTTATGTTCTGATAATCTGACTGCCCCTGATCTACCAGTTTGACCTATGTTGACTTAACTCACAGTCATTGCAAGGTATTTTGTAAATTATATTATTTCGTCTAATCGGGTCAACTGGGTTCTTCAACCTACAGAGCTTGTCCTACCTGAATGAGTTTGTAGGTTTAAATACCACCCTGATTCCTGTTTTATTAAGAATCCTACGTAGGGTCTTAGATGTCCCCTCCTTATATGGTATAACAGTGGATGAGTTATATTCTCTCTTATTTATGTTATCACTACTAGTTTCACAATTATTTTTATTTTGCTTTTGGCCTTTAGTTATCTTCCTAATGAATTTTATAGGATAGTTAATTATTTGACACCAACGCATCTTCTATCTGTTTCATTTCATCATTTAGGTCTCTTCTTGTACTACTTAGTGCTACTGCTCGGTTTGTGAGACTCTTAACTAAGCCTGCCATCCCAGATACATAACGGCTGAGATGAATTAAAGTCTAAATATCTATCAGTGTGCAGTTTACCTTGTTCTATTCGTTTTATCTTACAATCTAACATGACAGCTAATTCTCCTTGTTCATTTTCTGATTCAAGTGGGAATTTTATTCCCTTTATTAGTGAGTGTTTATATGTGTCATCATTGAGTGAAGGCAACAGTTGATGAAATTTTTGTTAACTACCAGTGGATAAAATTATAAAATTTTCAAGAATTAGTTTGTAGGGATTCTGTTTGTTTCAGGTTGATATTAGTCAGAGAACCATTGAAAACCACCAGGGAGTACTGGACAGCTTTTTCATCCTAGTTTGGGAATCATCATCAGTACACACCCACTGAGGGTTGAAGGCAGGACCTTCCGGTTACAAGGCAATCTCGTATACCATTCAACCACTGGGACCTGATTTAGTGGCCAGTCCATGAATTTTAACTTCTACCAGTTAGTTATTTTAGTGCGACCACCAACCAGAGTCATCGGTGGGAGCTCCATCTGCACTCTCGACTGATCATGACTTCTCACTAGAACTCCAGGAAACTCGGTCCTGCAGCCAATCACCAGCGAATGAGGAATTTATGGGCCATTGAATCGGTCCCAGTAGCTGAATGGTATACGAGACTGACGTGTAATCGGAAGATCCTTGGATCGAACCACCTGTGGCGGGTGCGTACTGCCAATGTTTCCCGAACTAGGTTGAAACAACTGTCCAGCACTCCCTACTGGATTCAATGGTTCTCTAACTGACATCAATCTGTGGTCTAAGCTGCAAATTATGAAATCCCAAAGTCTTAGTTGGATTGGAAAAGTTCCGTGTATTTCAAGCCAGCGCTTACAGCAATGTAGAAAGGTAACTGGTATTATTGACGTCTTATGCCCTACAAACCACAAGTTGAAAATCTGCATCTTATTTTGCATGCTGAGTGGTGTTGATGTCCACACAGACTTGAGAGAAATGTAAACTTGCCTTGCTTTCTCGCTCCTCACTTTGATATCCTAATCATTTCCGTCGGCCTGTCGATGAAACGATGATCTCAGGTAGGTAGGTAGGTAGGTAAATGAGACTGCTACTTTCAGATTTCTTCCATTTATGCTGATTGTTGTCTGTTGACGTTGCTATTGCTGTTGGCCAGTAATCTTCATCGCCTCTGTTTTCTCTATGTTCACTTGAAGTCGTGTCTTAGATGCTTCTTCTGCCAACTTGTTGCTTTTCACTTGCATATCTTCCAGTTTGTGGGAAATCAGATATAAATCATTGACGAAATCCAGATCCTCCAAGTTATGATCAATTTACGTGCTTTCAAAATAGGAAAGGAGGAGGGAGAAGAGAGAAAACTCTAACGACTAATGTTAGCTCGTAAGTTGGCATCTCAGCTCAAGAAGTTTATAGTTCATAAGATTGAAAACTTGTCCAGTTAGTTGAAGGCCCTAATATGAATGACTTATCAGTGTAATGTACTGAGGGAGTAAGAGATTGACTACAATTTCTCGTAGTAAATTTGCTATCCTTTGTATGTTCCCTGTGACTTACTACTATTTACTGAAGTAACTGCAATTAAACGTTTCAAACCAAACTTATGCATACAGAGGGAGATTGTAATTAATCTCTCCCTCCCTCGGTACATTACATTGATTAGTCATATGTATTAGTGATTTCAACTCACTGGGCAACCTCTGAATCTTGTGAAATATAACCTTCTTGCGCTGCCATATGAATCTAGAAGCTAACACTGTCTATTCGATTTTCCTATTTTCTGTCTTTTCTTCTCCGTGTCTCCCACTTCTTTTCTTTGTCGAAACCGTATAAACCGATGGTAACTTCAACTTCCAGACATGTTAAACTTTCATAGTATTTCCTCTACTACCATTCAAGCATTGAAGTTTGCTGTATTCGTTTTTATAGCCATTATAATTTCAGGTGTTGTGTGCAGAGGATGAGAACCTGTGAAATAGAATGATAATATCATTTTATACTGGAAATCTGATCTTTCCTTCTTTATCGAAATTTCTCGTTCGTTTCTTTAAACTGTTTGAAGAAGTGAGTAGTCTATTACTTGGAGTTTGTGATACGAGAAAGGGTGACAGTTGAATACACTGACTACTACTGTGGTGAGAGCTGTTTGCAAGTAAGAATTGTAGACAGCAATTTATGTCAATGTTTACGTCCCGAATCAGGGTCATGAGAAAAAACAATAACAAAGCTTAACCTTGAGGAACTCACCAACCAATCACAGCAGACCTAAAGTGTACATATATATAGCTTATATATGGCTTAACTTTCGGAGAAACGGTCACAAAAGATATAGAATAACCTTCAGCAAGAAAATAACTAGTCAGATGCTCGCTAATGAATTGCTACAGGACGGACTTTCCTGGAGTTCTAGTGAGGTCCATCCAGTCAGGTGTAAGGATGGAGTGCCCATCGACGACATTGGTTCGTGGTCACGCTAAATCACGAATTTGTAGAAGTTAGAATTTATGTACTGGCTATTTGATTGGGTTTCAGTCGCTGAATGATGGACAAGCTTACCATTGTAACCAGAAGGTCCTGGGTTCGTACTGCCGGTGGTTCCCAAACTAGGAAGAAACAGCTGTCTGGTACGCCCAGCTAGTTTTCAATGGTTCTCTAACTGATATCAACCCTTGTTCAGTCAATAAGCATACGAATTAGAATAAAGATATTTGCATAGTGTTATTAGAAGACAGAGATTATCTGAAAAATGTGATGCTATTTGTACAATACATTTCGAACAATAATCTGATCCCACATATTTACAAGAATAAAGGTAATTAACATGGTTTTTAAGAGGTAGAGTTGAAGTGGATGACTTACAATATTTTAAAAGATTATTAAATAAGTGAATCAGTGTTTAGATTTAAAAAGTAGGTCGTGCTGTCTAAAAAATTACCAATACGATGATGGTGATAACAATAAAGACGGCAAAGATGAAGTGAAGTGGAATGAATTCAAGGGATAAAATATTTGATTGGTTGGAACATTTCATCATGAGTTGACATCATTTAGAGAATCATTTGAAAACCACCTGGGAGTACTGGACAGCCAGCCGTTTCGTCAGTCTAGTTTGGGACTCATCGGTAGTACACATTCACTGGAGTTTGAACGCAGGACATTCTGGTCACAAGGCCAGCGAGCTAGCTCGTAGACTTTTAAGCCACTAGGACCCAATCCAATGGCCCAATACTTGATTAAATACTTCTAACAGATATTACTATGACCAAAGGAAAGACAGTGGTTTGAGAAAACTTTTTTTGAATGCATGACTTGGGTTTGTGTCCATGTATAGCTAGACCTTCAGCTGTACATAAGTGGAGAAAATGGTAAACCTTTAAAGTCATTGAAATTAGCCCTGGATATTATTAACTTTAAAGGATAAATTGCGGGGGGCTCGATGGTCTGACTCAAGAAAGTGTTCGCAGATAGAAAACTTCGTCACCCAATGCTTGCCTGTCATCGACCAAACTGGATAGTGTTCAGGTAGTCGTTTTCGGAAAGCATGCTCACAATATCCTATGTAATAAGCTCCACAGCAGCATGCGAAAGAGTAGATGAATACAGAGGTGGATAGTAGCCTTTAGTTTATTCTTGACGCGTGGCAATTTCTATATAATTACATATGATGAGCATATATATATATATATATATGAAACTGTTCGGAATGTCTATCACGCAACTACATTATACATGTCGGATAAATTAAATCTTATTGTTATCATTCCACACTTAGATAAATTCTTATGTTCTGATAATCTGACCACCCTCGAACTGCTAGTGTGACCTATGTGGTTGACCTCACAGTCATTGCAAGTTATTTTTTTAACTTATATTGTTCTCAAGTATTGGTTCTTGTAGGGATTTAGTTTGATTGGTTGGAGGATTTCATCATGAGCTGACATCAGTTAGAGAACCATTGGAAAACCACCTGAGAGTAATGGACAGCCAGCTGTTTTTTCCGCCTAGTTTGGGACTCCTCACCAGTATGCACCCACCCATACCGTTCGAACACAGGACCTACTGGTTACAAGGCGAGCTAGCTCATAGACCATTAAGCCACTGGAACCCAATCCGATGTCAGCTCATGATAAAATCCTCCAACCAATCAAACAGACTAAATCCCTACAAAAACCAATACTTGAAAATTAATCTGATGCTCACTAACGACTGGTCCTATTCAGGCAGTGACCTGGGTGCAGCAGGTTGAAGGTGAGGCAGTGAATCATCAAAGAAGACATTGCGAAGTGGTCGCTGTATGTCATGAATTATCAGAAGTTAGAATTCATGGGCTGTCTATTGGATTTGGTCCCAGTGGCTTAATGGTCTACGAGCTCACTTGCCTTGTAACCAGAAGGTCCTGGGTTCGAACCCTGGTTTTGGGTGCGCACTGATGAAGAGTACCAAAGTAGGAGGAGGAAACAGATGGCTGTCCAGTATTCTCAGGTGTTTTTCTAATGGTTCTCTAACTTTTATTATTCTCTTTAATTAGGTTAGTAGGGTCATTTCACCTACAAAGCTTGTTTCTGATTGACTTTGTAGGATTTCAGATGTCTCCTCAATGTATATGATTAATAATAGAATTATGTAAACGAAGTCGGAAAGTTGTGTGAGTAACTTCGTTTGATTATCAGCAATAAATTGTGCCCGAAGTGTTATCAGTAAATATTACTACTGTATAATACTGTGAGACTTTATGAAATAAATTTTTGCTTCATATTGGAATTAGACTTTGATTGTATTTTATCTAACCAAACAGGTTGATATTATGAAATCTGACAATGAACGCACCTGATTGTTTTCTGACTGTTCAAGTTAAGAGTTTTGCTGTACTTTTATTTACGTTAATACTTTATATCTTCCTTTATTCTAGGTGAATGTCACACACATCGGTGGAAGTCTATCAGTTCTACCAAAAGACAGTATAAGTATTCCACGTGATTCAATTCCTGGACTGGATTACCTAGATATAAATATGACAAAAATGCAAGGTCCTCTGCAAGCTCAAATAGTCAATCTACGCGACCCAACTAGACCAGTGACAAGCTTTCGACTGACTGATCTACGTCAAGGATTAATAGCTTTACAGCTGTTAAATTATGCGGAATCTTTAGTTAAAGTTAGTTAGTTGTTTTCTATGAATTTTGCAAATAATGTTTATTGACCAATATTTCTGTTCAAAGACTTATAAAAGGCTTACATATTCCACACAACCGGTTTTCATTCCGAAACTGAAAGAAAAATTACCGAGGCTAGTCACCTCTGATTGGATCTACCAGTTCAACTACTCCACTGTAGCCAGTTATATTGGCTGTCGCTCCAGCAGCTTAATGTTTTCTGCTCAGTGATACATAAAAATGTGGTATAATGAAGTTGTTGTTGAAACCTTCAACAGTTCTATATTAGATCACTTTGTCCAAGCAGGTCAGGGAGAGTCTTTCTCTATAATCATCTATCGGGTATCAAATAAATTACCAAGCCGTAGAGGCTATTGCAATTTGCTTAAATTAATTGAAGTTCTGAGTGGAAAAGAAGAAGGTCTATCTACTGTTGCTACTATGTCATACTGCTGAACCTGTAAATTCAAAAATTCTGTTTATTCATTTAAGTTATCTGATATTGGTTCCATTTATTGTTAAATTAATGCACATTATCTCCTCTTACTGATGCTTTCATAGTGTAACCTGTTGATACTAACTATTGATTCAATGTAGCTTAAAACGACAACAATAATGTCCATTTGAACTGTGGTCAAGATTTGACCGAATAGTTCCAAAATAATTGGGCACCAAGTGAGAACTAGACATTTGTAAAAATTATATTTGTAAAATCTCAGCGAAATAGAAATGCGTAATTCCAACGTAATTCCAACTGGTTACAACTTCTTCAGGGAAATTAATCGAAATTAAAATAACTAAGGTTTATGTATAAAAACAACATCCCTTGTTTTTAAAAACTTTTGTCCAGTCATATGAGTCATGAAACAGTCATCAAAACGCATAATAAACAAAATTGCATGAGCTGTGATCAAAATTTGACCTCAGAATTACAAATATTAGTCTACTTTTGTTATACACTGTAAACAGTGTGTACTTTTGCATAAGAATCTTAGTGATTACGTTCGACTAAAGTTCATGGTCGTAGATAACTGAATGGGAAAGATAAAAGTGTGTATACGCTAGGTACAACAATATGTGCGTGTGCGTGTGTTGGTTTGGGGAAACGATTGTGAATCATTTGTTAGCCTCTCCATAAGAAGACATAGACAATCAGGAATTTAGATCAAGTATGATTAACCAGTGATACATATCCATTCTTATTTATAAATCAATTCCTTTCAAACTTTTAGGATTTGCCCAAATATGTGGCGCTTCTGCAGTCAGTCTTTCTTTATACGAACCAAAACCTTTCTGTAGAACCTTAGTCCTATCAAGGACGATCTTATGTCCTGTTTCTGTTGAGTGCAGTGCAATTGATGATCTGTTTTCTAGCTTCTTTAAATTTGCAGAGGTCTTTGGAACCACCTTTAGACATTGTTTGTACTCCTTCACTCTTAAATTTACCTGTGTGGAAGTTTCTCCCAAATATATGGCATCACAATCTCCACAAATGATCTGCTACACACAGTTCTCTTGGTTGTCTTCTTCTATTTTATCCCTAACCTTCACCACTGATGATTGTAAAGTTTCAGCCGCATGAGAATACACACTAATGTCATGATTGTTAAGGATTCGCTTTATCTCATCCGAAGTTTCTTTGCGGTAAGGAATCAGCACTCTACTAACCCAAATCTCAGCAACAGGTTTCCATTCATCCTTACCTGTACATTTTAAATGTCTTTTTATGAAGGTGTTGGGATCCAAGAGTGGATTGAACCAATTTTAGCTCCCTGCTGATCTATTCCTCCTCAGTAACTAGACGTTTGGCCCTGTTAATTAGATACTTGGCCAAAGTTACTTTGGTGATAAAGGGATGTGCTGAAAAGTAGTCTAAATGTCTGTTCTAGTGTGTTAGCTTTCTGGAAATGTTTATTTTAGGTTGACCATCTGGTTTTCTTTTTACTAAACAGTCTGAAGAGGTTGAATCTGAGGAGAAGGATTTGTCTTTCCCATTGTCGATAAAAATATTTCTTTAATTATTATGTTCACATAAATGTAGAACCTGATGACAAAGTTATCGAAAAGAACATTCTTTGTTCATTTAAGTTTTCATTTTCAATGAATCGATATTTTTTTACTTCTACGCAAACACTTCACCTATTGCCATTTCGAGAAAAGATCTGGGAATGCAGATTGTGTGACTTGTGGGGGATTTCGGATTAATTTTAGTTTTTAGACTCCATTATGAACCAAAACCATTTAGAGGGATCAATGAAAACGATGGAGCACTGGTAGACTTCATGGGTAACTGAATCTCAGTCAAAGTAGTTGGATGGTTGAAGAGTTTGGTCTCGTAACCTGAAGGTCCAGGCTTCGGTCCCTGGTGGGGCCGTGTGTACACATTGCTGAAGGGTCCCGAAATAAGACGAAGTGGCTATCCAGTGCTTTCGGGTTTTCAGTGATCCTTCTAACTGTTGTTGGTTCGTGAAGAATTCTCACAGTTGAGATTCGGGGAATATTTCAGTACTAATGAAAATAAATGATAGCTTTGTTCTGAAAAATTTGATCACATGTGATACAGAATTCTCAGTGTACTTTATGGCAGAATATTTAATCTTCGTACATAATCTTCAGGTAGGTCGGTAGTCGACAGCATATCAAGCGGTAATTCGATGTTCCACTTGAATCAAGGTCCTATTCTTTATGATATATTTCCTTCATTTGAGAAGTGCACGTTGAGGAGATTGAAAACTAATTAAAACATGTGCATAAATAAATGTTGCAGACATAGAAACTGGATGAGTAGGACGATGATAAAGGGGTACGTGGTGATGTGTAATGCTGCATGGAAATTCAGGTAACACTGTGATTTAAGTAGGCGGCCGTTCAGTTTATCAACTTCACTGTAAAAAAACAGATGCAACTGGAAGTGATGCTTTTATGCACTTTTGCTGATCAGTTTGACTAGTTTAACAAAGTAGGAATATTATGGATACCAAGGAGAGATAAATGAAGTATTTCAAACGTCCTACAGCTTACTCGATTGAGAAATATCTTGAGATCTGCAGTGTGCAGACTGAAAGATGTCACCAGACCATGGGGCTATTTAGGCTAATTCTTGTTTAATGATTATTAATTTTTATTTATTAGAGACACTGGGGATACAAGCGTATCCAGCTGATAAGTCCTAAATGGGACGAAATGCACGTCCTTGATTTCTTCGCTCTACATAGTGTTAGTCTTTATACACGATTTACTTTAAAATGTGTGGTCTTTAAGTAGTTCAGGCAGTTGTCTTCAGTTGCTCCATGAATTCTCAGAAGTTCTCATCTCCTTCTTGCACTATGTCCTCTAAGTCATCCTCAGATCCACGTCCACTTCATCTTTTCGCATTATGGTTCCACTTAAGGTCCTCACACGTGATGTCACTCATTGGTTTCCCCAGCGTATGTCCTACCCATCTCCACTTTCCTCGGCATATTTGTTGGGGCTGTAGGTTGTTGGCGGGTTTGTTGCCAGCCTGAGTTAATTGTTGTTTATCCTTTCTGGATGTCCATCTGATCTTCAGTATTGAGTGAAGAGGGTTGTTGTTGACAAAAGTCTGAAGCGTGTTCAAAATGCATTTGATAATGCACCAACTAAGTCTGTGAAACATATAGGCGATATCACCCATCTGAAATTCGTGTTGAAAAATATTCTAAGTGGAGTAGACTTGCACACTGGTTTCAGAGCATTGAGGGTCTACCTTGTTTTCCGATCCTCTCTTTAAGTTCCTGGTCCATGACGCCTGTATTTGAAATGATGTTGACCGAATAAGTGAAAGAATTGACCTCCATCAAATTTCTCCTTTTGATAGTGATTGGTGCATGCTGTTGTCCGTCGATGTGTATTTTCATAACCTCTCTCTCTTCTCTACTTTCACTTGAAGTCCTTTCATCGCCGCCTTCCTCTTCTACCAACCTGTTGGTATTTCCCTGTACATCAAGTTTGTGTGATGTTAAGCATAAATCAGCGAGGCGTTTGGAGTAAACACCGGAGTCAGACAAGGGTGCTTATTATCACCAATGATATTCCTAATTGTGATGGACTGGATTATGCATCAGACAGTGGGAAACGAGAAGACAGGGATATCCTGGACCAACGTGAAGAACCTAGAAGACCTGGATTTCGCGGATGATTTATGTTTGATGTCACACAAAATTGAAGACTTACAAGCGAAAACCGACAAACTGGTCGAAGAAGCAGCAAAGACAGGACTGACTCCAGGTGAACATAGACAAGATGGAGGTTATGAAAATAACCAACCAACCAACCAACAACAACAACAGCAGCAACATCCAGCGCCAATCACCATCAACGGGAGGGATTTGAAAGAGGTTAATTCATTCACTTATCTAGGAAGCATTGTCTCAACTACAGACAGGAGGAACGGACGAGGATGTCAAATCGAGAATCGGGAAGGCGAGAAACACATTCATCAACCTGAAACCAATCTGGAAATCTTCGTCACTCAACATCAACAACAAAATTCGGATTTTCAATACAAACGTCAAGTCAGTCAGTTCTTCTATACGGATCAGAAACTTGGCGGGTCACAAAGAACATTTCCAACAGCCTGTTGCAGACCTTTATCAACACAACTATCTTCGCTCTATACTGAAGATCAGATGGCCGGAAAGAATCACAAACGAGAAACTATGGGAATAAACAAAACAAGAACCAATCGCCCAACAAATATGCAGGAGAAAAAGGAGATGGATTGGACACTCGCTGAGGAGGCCGCTGTGTGACATCGCGCGTCAGGCCAATGCTCGAGTGGAACCCAAAAGGGAAGCGGCGAGTGGGACGTCCAAGGGTGACATGGAGGAGATCGTGTGAAGAGGAGTTGAAACAGTATGGCCTAACATGGATGCAGGTGAAAAGTACAGCAGAAGACAGAAACAAGTGGAGACGTGCAGTTGAAGCCCAATGTTCCACTAGGAACCCAAGGGAACAATAATAATAATAAAGCATAAATCGCCCGCCAATTCTAAATCTTCTGGAGTCTTCTTATTGAAATGATACTTCACAAAGTATTTACTTCATTTTACTTTCTTTGCAGTTATTTTATCTTTAATACTTACAACATTCTAAGGTTTCTTTTGATGTAGAAGAATGAATTTTTGGTTACGAAATTTTAAGTGATAGCTGAATTAAAATGATTTATTTTTTTCGCAATATATAACTATGCATCAGTGTTACACTCAGATGATTCACCCCTAATGCAGACTGTTCTTTTTACATTCCTTCACGTTCCCGGTGGAACATAGGGCGCCTTCAAGCTAGAGGTTTAAAGTGTCTGTAGCAGTGGTGTTTATTTTTACAGGATGTGGTCGCTAGCAGCCTCATGCCCAACTTTTCATCTTTACCAGCTTTTATTTCTGGATTAGTGAGGTAAAGCAGGAGTGCGTTGGTGGCCGGGGATCGAACTCCGGACCATGTGCATGGTCGGCGAGCGTCCTAACCGCTGTGCCACTGATGCACACTGTGGTTGGACCCTTTCAATTGTTGTCTCATTTGCTAAATTTAGTGCTACCTTAGCTAGGAATGGTATCCTCAGGTTTCAGTTGATTAACTGACATGTTGAAATTCAATCTTTTCCCGAGCAATTTTGAGCCTACTTCTTTTTTCAGAGGTTGATCATCCACTTTGTTCCATTGACAGTTGTGGAAAATTCGTTGCTTACTTTGTTATTTTCTATCGTCAATTTGTTGAGGGTTTTAATCTGAGTTGATCTGGACTTCTTGATAGAAGTGTCTCTAGTATTTTTGGGTGGTTCAACAAAGATTTTTTAATTACTGTTGTTAAGCATACATTTGAGTTCCTCAATTTCACTTCGTATATTGTTAATTTTTTCTTTGGCTTGGGTTCCATTAGGACGTAGAGCTTCATATTTGAGCTGCAGTTGCCCAACTTTCTCTCTTTATTCAGCTCATAACCTAATAAGCGGTTTATCAGTGAGTCTAGGAAATTGACCACTCTTCCACTGAATTACTGATGCAAAGAGGAGGGGTCATCCGGTTGAGAACCGAGGGCCTCTCGGTCTGCAGTGGAATACTCTACCATTGATTTGTAGCCCTAATTGCTTAGTGTTTCATTTCCTAATAGTTTCATGGTGTTCCTCAATTAAATATAGTTTTATACCATGTCCAGCTGCCACCATTACCTCGCTTGTCATAATTGCAGTATGTAAGCGCAGGTAGTTAGGAATTCTGTAATTTTTCAAACGTTGAATGTTTAAAACACGATGAGTTGTGTAAGTTATGTGAGTTTGTTGATAAGCTTTCTAGTAAAACGTTCATGCATTTCAAAGATTTAAGAATAAAAGAAAGAAATATACATAACCATTTTAAACTAACACATAATTGGTTTCGCCTTCGTGGTTATAAATTTGCTTTTCTTAAGCTTCACAACTCTCAGCGACATTTTAATTCAATGATGTTAATTTCATCATAGTGAATTTTGTATACTGTTAGGAAAAGTGAAGCAGCCAATAAAAATGTTTAGATTTATTCCTTGTACCCTTTATCATTGATCAGTTAAATGTATGTTTCGTAGTTAAAAAATTAAGGGGTTCCTAAAGATTTCTAACAGGATCTCACAAGGTTTCAGTCGAAAGAAATTTTTTTATTCCTTTACGTTCCCAGTTGAACATGAGGCTTCAAGCTGGAGGTTCGAAGTTTCGGTAGCAGTGGTGTTTATTTTTACAGGATGGGTTACCAGCCTCATGCCCAACCTCCCCTCTTTACCAGTCTTATTACTGGCTAAGCGAGGTAAAGGAGTGCGTCTGTGGCCGGGGATCGAACCCCAGACCACATGTGGCGTGGTTGGCGAGCATTCTACCGCTGTGCCACCGACGCACGAAAACATTTATTATTATTATTGTTTCTTTTAATTCCAAGAGGAACATAGGGCTTCAGCAGTGTGTCTCCATTGCTTTCGGTTCTCTGCCAACGTTTTCACCTGGCTCCACGTTTGCCCACATGCTTTCATCTTCTCTTCACATGACCTCCCTCCACTATGTCATCCTTGCACTGACGACCAACTCGCCGCCGCTTCCCTTTCGGGTTCCACTCGAGCAATGGCTTGTCTAGTGATGTCACTTGATGGTTTACTCAGAGTATGACCAGCCAATCCATCTCCATTTCTTCCTGCCTATTTGTTTCACAATCCGTTGCTGCTGTGTTGGTTCGCTCATTGCCAGAGATCTCTGTAGCTGATCTTTTCTGGCCGGCCATCTGATCTTGAGTATTGAGCGAAGACAACTGTTAATGAGGGTATGTAGTTTGTTTGAGATGCTCTTTATGACGCGCCGGCCAAGTCTCTGATCCGTATAGTAGCGCTGACTGACTTCACATTGGAGTTGAAAATCCGGATCTGATTTTTAATGCTGAGTGCTGTTGACCTCCACACAGACTTGAGAGTATTGAAAGCTTGTCTTGCTTTCCCAATCCTTGCTTTGATATCCTTGTCGGTTCCGCCTGAAGTTGAAACGATGCTTCCCAGGTAGGTAGGTAAAGGAGGTTGTTTCTTTCAGGTTCCTTTCATTTATGCTGATCGTTATCTGTTATTGTTGCTGTTGATGTTGCCCAGGAATCTTTATCCCCTCTGTTTTCTCTATGTTCACCTGAAATCCCTCCCATCTTTGATGCTTCTTCTGCCAACTTGTTACTTTTCACTTGCATATCTTCCAGTCTGTAGGAAATCAGACATATATCGTTGGCGAAGTCCAGATCCTCCAAGTTTTTTGTGTGTGTCCATTTTATGCCTGTTTCCTAGTTGCCCGCTGTTTGTTGCATTATACAGTCTGCTGCAATCAGGAAAGTCATTGGCGATAGTAGGCAGCCTTGTCTTACTTCTGTCCTCACTTCGTACGATTCCGTGAGTTTCCCGTTGTGGATTACTTAGCATGCAGCATTGTCGTACAGCTGTTGGATGAGATGTGTAATTGTCGGTAGCACCCCGTAGTAGCGAAGTAGTTGCCAAAGCACCTCTCGATCGACGTTGTCGAAGGCCTTTTCAAAGTTCATGAAGTTGAGATAGAGAGGTGACTGCCATTTTGCTTGGGATGGACAGGAGCATAATTCCGCGCCAGTTCTTGCATTGACTTAAGTCTCCTTTCTTTGATAGTTTGAACAAGTATCCTTACGAAAACATTAACTCCATAACAATTTATGCAGCCATTGATTGATTGTAACAGTAAACGAAATGCATTGATAAATTAATAAGGAATACAGGGGGTCATCCCGTCAAGTGATTTTTCCTTTAGCACCTTTTGATTCGGATATGTGGCTCATTGGTATAAGCATTAACCTCACAGTCAGTCGATCAAGAGGTTCGAGTCCCCCTGCGCACCCGTTTCAGTCCGGACAGCTAGGTAGTATCATCAGCTCTCACAGAATAAATATGGCTCTTAGCCTGAATTGTGTTGGATCTATTCTGGACAACAGAGATTAAGCACTAAATAGCATGATTACCTGAATGTCATTCACGGACATCAATATTGACTGGGGCTGCTCAGACGTTTGGTGTGTTATTACACATTATATTTTGATTTAGTCAACAATTTATGAGGATCTGTCTTAATTTGTAGTATTCATTATTACAAATTACTCCGGCTAACATTTTCTAACTGTTTTCTTCTCTATTTTGTTTTTGTAAATCAAGGTATTTGTCATTACAATGACCGCTGTCGATCCATACTTTCAAATAAGTCAACCAGTGAATTTACGTATTGCTACTTTTTTACAACCTGTAGTCGATGTGAATCCATTGACGTCGACAATGAATGCACCGCCATCATTTCAAGTGTTTAGTTTACCATTATTTAGTTATACTGGCGCAATATCCGTAATTCAAAAGCACAATATTCAGGTAATTATTTCTTATCGGCCATTTTCTTAATTGCATTTTGAAAAAAAACTATTTAATCATAGTGCTCTAGTCGACTGGCTTTTATTCAGATGGAAACGTCAATAGCACTGGTTTATTTTAAGGTAGAAACGACATTAGTTAAAGAACAGGTAAAAACCAAGAGATATCGGTCCTCTGCTTTATCCTGCTTTTTGATTGTGAGGGAAAAGTCACAAGGCGAACACGTTACTGTTCAATCAAGACGTTCGTATCATATTGCAAATTGAAAGAAGTACGAGTTCAAAGTGTATTGGATTCCATCCTGGTGGTTGAATGGTTAATGGACACTCCTCGTAACCTGAAGGTCTTGGGTGCCTTCCTTGGTGACGTTGTTGGTGTATCCTCCCGATGGCTATGAGGCTAAGATAAAACAGCCGTCCAGTACTCTGAATTTGTAGCTGATGTCAGTTCGTGACAAAATATCCACTGGAATCAATCAAATCCTCGAAACTGAAAACTTGAGAGTTGTATTAGGTGAAATTAGTACCCAGATGGATTTCATCATATAGTGCTGCTCAATGAAGTGGAAACGCGGCTCTCTAAACACAAAGTCGAGAAGGGGAGCAGATGTGCGCTCAGATCATCATCTAGTGCAAGGAACCTTCAAGTTGGAGCTGAAAGCTTTCAGAACAACTGAAGACAGACCGCGATTCAAGTCTAATACTCAAAAACTGATGGAAAAAACTACAAGGGATCCCTTCACCACAGATCAGATCAGAACAAGGTTGAGGACACTGTGTAGCAGCAATAAAAAACCTGTGTAGAAGAACATTGGAACTAACTCTCCGAGGGTGATGTTCAGGAAGCGTGTGCAACTGCCCTATGGAGAAAGAAGAGACAAGACAACACAAGGAATGGCTTTCGAAGGACACCTAACCGGAATCTAATAGAAGACAGTAGAGCAGGATGGTGGAATAGGAGATGACTACTCAATGCAAGGATGGACAGCAGAAGGAGAAACTGAGTTCACAGCAATGTACACTGCACCAAATAAAGAGAGAAGTGAAGAAGAAGAGTGCTAGGAGAGACAATAGACAATTCGAAGACACACTGGCCGGCAAATGAAGCAGAACAGGCAGGCAGGCTGTATGTAAAAGAGATCTCAAGACATAATATCAGATAACCAGGTCTTCATTCGGGAAGAGACCAACGTAAGTGAAACCAATGAAAGATGTCCAGGGGAACCTGATCACCAAGGGGAAGAAACAAAACAGACAATGGGCTGATCACTTTAAAGGACTCTTGAATCGACCACCACCTGCAACTCGCCCATAAATACACCAAAACCAACAGCACGCACAGAACTGCCAATCAGGTGATACCAGTCCTCCAAAGAAAGCAGAAATCCAGAATGCAAACAAGTTACTGAAGTCCAGGAAGACAGCTGGGCCAGATGGAATTCCCCCCGAAGTACTGAAAACGGACCGAGAGACTGAAGCAGATGTGCTCATGCCATTATTACAAAAGGTTTGAAAGGAAGGAAGGGAACCTGCCGATTAGAAGAAAGGCTGAATACCTTATCAAACTACCAAAGAAGGGCGACTTACGTCTCTCTCCGCAAGAACTAGCATCAAATAATGCTCTTGTCCACACCAAGTAAAATACTAAGTCACATCATCCTGGAGAGAATAAAAGATGCACTGAATGCAGAAATCCACCTGTCACTTGAACAAGCTGGATTCAAGAAAGGTAAATCATGTGCTGATCAAACTGAAACTCTACACAACGTCATCACAGAACAAAGCATAGAATGGCAGTTAAACCTCTACATTATCTTCATCGACTTTGAAAAGGCCTTCATCAGACAGCGCTGACCGAGAGGTAATTTGGAAACTACTTCAACACTACGGCGTGCAGTGCCCATATCTTTATCAAACTCATTCAACAGCTGGCTAGAGAACAATGCCACGTGTCGGGTGTTCCACAAAAGAAAACTCAAAGAAGCTTGTGAAGTGAATACAGGAGTAAGACAAGCTGGCTACCAATGGCAATCCTAATTGTAAGCCAGGTTAAAGAGGACCGCAGAAAATAGAACAAGTTGGGAATATATTATTGAAGCCCTATTTTCCACCCGTAACCCAAGGGAACAATAATAAAAATATTACACAAATGCTTTAATCAATCAGATGTTTTTAAACTGATTTCTCACTGCACGAAATCAGTATGAGACCAAAAGCTAGCATAAGTCACTATCCATAGAAAGGTCTCACATATAAAGATTATCCCATGTGAACTGAGTGGTCTCTTCATAAAATGGCTGATATCAGTGTTGAGTTCAAACGTTTGAGTGTGATATAAGATAGAATGGTTTTATTAAGGTATATAATCAAATTTCTACGCATTACTAGTTGTAGGTACGTGATAGAGTCTCTAATTTCAGCACCATGTAATGTCTGTTTTGAATCTCCCAATAGACATTAATTCCTTCGTCGTTGCAAATACGCCTTAATGATGTGTACCAGTTATGGAGAGACTTGGGTCCACATCATGAGTGACAATTAACCATCATCCCATGCCACTAATGTGATTTCCTTTATACCTTATTTCCTTATCATTACACTTTGTCTGTAGTTCATATCTACCGGTGTATCTTTCAATTTTCAATTCTTTTCAATCTGATAAAAAAGAATTTGTTCAACTACAGGCGGAACTGACGAGGATATCAAAGCAAGAATCGGAAAAGCAAGACAAGCTTTCAATACTCTCAAGTCTGTGTGGAGATCAACAGCACTCAGCATGGAAATGAAAATAAGATCCGGATTTTCAACTCCAATGTGAAGTCAGTGCTAATTATTGTACGGATCAGAAACTTGGCCAGCGCGTCATAAATAGCATCTCAAACAAACTACAAACCTTCATCAACAGCCAGTTGTCTTCGCTCAATACTCAAGGTCAGATAACCGGTCAGAAAAGATCAGCTACAGAGATCTCTGGCAATGAGCGAACCAACACAGCAGCAACGGATTGTGAAACAAATAGGCAGGAAGAAATGGAGATGGATTGGCTGGTCATACTCTGAGTAAACCATCAAGTGACATCACTAGACAAGCCATTGCTCGAGTGGAACCCGAAAGGGAAGCGGCGGCGAGTTGGTCGTCAGTGCAAGGGTGACTTGGAGGAGGTCATGTGAAGAGGATATGAAAACGTGTGGGCAGACATGGAGCCAGGTGAATACTCTAGCAGAGAACCGAACGCAATGGAGACGCATGGCTGAAGCCCTATATTCCTCTAGGAATTAAAGGAAACAATAATAATAAGAAGAAGTGTATTCGACTACTGTCTACGCTGTTTAAAACAGACAAAGTCAAGGATTAATAACCGTTGAAAAAACAAGGACTTAAGACTTAACTAACCGTTAAATAAAACGAAGGTGTAGACTTGGGTGGATTTGCGTTCGTAGTTTTTTGTTTCAGAAACTACAATCCTCATTTACAAAAACACAAATGATGATTACACACAAGTTATCAACGTCTGATTCAGTCCAGTTGGTGCACTGCTGATTTAACATCCAAGTACATACTAATACCGAATGAAGAACTCAATTCATCTAATCCTACTGGGGGTCGTGGTGGGAAAGGGGAGCGTTGGGAGAAGACGCTAACACCACCGAGGAGAATTTAGTCGGTATTTGATTAATCCATGGGATTTAATTTTTTCCTAAAATTATCCTCAAATAACTGGTTTATAGTTAGTAAAAGGAAGACCAGTGTGTGCATGTTATTAATCTTAGTTAAAACTTTGTTTTAAAGTAACTTACAGTATCTATGGTTAGCCTGTAGAGATTATGTAATATGCAGACGTGTAAACTTACGCACACATTCACACACATACGTATAGGAAGAAGAGGATAATCTGATAAGCAGTGATGATAATAAACGACTAACTGTTACTATTTCACAGGGACGAATGAATGAACACAAAGCCGCATACACATAATCTGTGTTAGGGTTAGTTAAAAAAATAAAACACCGAAAATATATATCTAACTAACTAACTATGTCTTGTTAACTAACATGTTATTTTTATTTAAACCAGAGTGTCTTTAGTGTTAAAATATTTTTTCACATTTGACAAAGGCCATAATGATGTACACCCCTGCCTCTCTTTCACTATTTCATTTTTTTGAATTCTGGCGCCAAATTCTTTGTTGAATAATTCTCCTCTTTGTTTTGCTTTACTTTGTTTGACTCCTTGAATGTCAGACTAAAAGTTATTTTGTGGAAAATGTGTCACTGCGTGTTCCTGTGTGTGGGTTTAGGAGTGTGAACATCTGTTTTCTGCGTGTTAGTCGCCGTATCTGTGCGTCTGTGTGTGTGTGTGAGCGTGGCTACTGTTTCTATCACCACACTGGGAACTGCAAAACATAAATGGGGAAAAAGGTTTTTTCTTCCTATATTTCAAAATTTCTGACTACTATTCATTCTATTACTACTACTAATACGACTGCAAAACTGCTAATATATTTCCATTGCCAACTGTGCTATTGGAATTTTTGAAAGTCAAAAAAGGTATTACACCAAGTTACCAGTTTGCATTAAAGATAAATTATGATGGCGGGGGGGGAGGGCGTGTGATCAAGCAAAGCACGGGGTCTACCAATGCCCTGTAGCCCCACCACACTCCACTCCACCCTACCTCACCCCGTTCTATGTGTTGTGTACACAGTGTCTAATCTAAGAAGTCAGCTGGCATCATAAATCATACATTTAACTAGGTAAAGTGGTGTGCACTCCGCTCCTCATCAGTCCCCACATGTATAATATATATATACATACATTACAATACAATAAAAGGCGCCTTTTTAATATCATGACTAGTCACTTTGACATGATAATAAATTATCGTCATTATTCGCATTCTTATCATTGTGAAAATGATAAGCAAAATAAAAGGATAAACATTTTTGATCAGCTATGCTAAATCAATTGTAGTGTTCATCGCTTTTCCATTGGAGATCAAAACTGAACTGTCTTCTCTTAATGGTGTCATTTCAATTTCCTTTTTTTGCGTTGATTTTCGGTGTTAACACATACGGGAGACGTTTGACTGTGAAGACGTTTTTTTCTAAAGAAAAAATCTAATGGGAATTTAAAGACAGAGGCGTAAGGAAAAAATTGACACCTTCAACCCCTCCTCCAAAGAGAGGAATCGTTATTACTTTGGAAGAAAAAGGCCGGGAAAATTTGTAAAAGGAATTTTTAGTATCACAGTGAATTCAGCGGATTTTTGTAGTGTCCTGTATTATAGTGTTGTTGTGAAAAGAACAATTTTAAAGGATATTGGTTAGGCTGTAAATACTGCCCCGAAATTAGGCTTCAAGGCTGTAACTAGGAGGGGTAAAATCAAAATTATTAAGAATGCTGATATTTATTAAAGAGACATAAATTGAAAGACCCAATAATGAAAGAAGATGAAAATAGATTGTATGTGTTTATCGATGGTTCAGTCGTTGAATACTTGTGAGTCACGTACGTGGTTTGGAGTTCGACTTCAGGCCAACTCACTCTTAAACTTCGCAAGTCCAGTAAAGAGGAGAGGCTGGGTGTCAGGCTGGCAGCCTCACCACTAAGAAGAATGACAGCGCTTCTACAGAAAAATAAAAGCCAAGACTTGAAGCTCTACGCTCCACTCAGAAAGTAAAGGAATAAAATAGAATAAATCCACAAATCAACTATGGAAAACACTCTCTTGGCTACACCCAAACGTTCTGTTCGTTTTCATATTTATGAACACAGACCAACAGTTCATGAGACATGACACAGATTTGTTTATATTTAGCTCAACTGGGACTGTGTAAGAAATATCAGACAGATAAAACACAAAAAGATGTCAGTGGATTCCCAGAGATCTGGTACAGCTGTGGTGAAAAGATCACACGATTAACAAAAGGTTAAATATCAGGTTAACGAGAGAGGATCGATACCATCACAAGTGGATACAATCATAACGAATTCTACGAAGATGACTAACTACAGTGGACAGGTCACTAGGACACATATACAAATCATCCATGGGGAATTCCTAAATCCGCTACTGCGGCAGATATCATCCAGAAGAAAATGAACATCAAGAGATGAACAGCAATGAGAGAGAAAAAGAACTGTATAACTCAGGGTAAAGACAGAAATTAGATTAATTAGGTTTGTTTATAACGAGCCCAGTAATTAAAAATGTTATATGAGATATCAAATATTTTCAATAACAATGACAACAAGAGGAAATCCTTGAGAAGTTACTGTTTCCGGCAGTATCATTCCGAAGGTAATACCCTCGCACATATATACACAACGAAAAGGAATATTTTAAAGATTCATCACCAAAACTTTTCCAGTCTTCGTTAACAATTAAAAGACACAAGTATAAAACTTGGGCGCTGTGGTAGAGTATAACTCCATTATAGATAAGATTTTATTTTGGTGGATCACACAGTGTTATACAGTAATATTTACTGATGACCACGTTTCCAGCACAAATTGTTGCTGCTCATAATCACATCAAGTTACTCACACAACTTTTTTCCTTCATTTATATTCATGTGTGGAATTGACTAGATATTTGAATAAAAATCAATATGTAATAATGTACATTCAGAAATAATAATAATACGAGTGTTATTCATCAATTACAATCAGATGGGAAATAAGATGTTTTCTACAGTAAAAATTAGCAACTTGTTGGAATGTTATAATGTATGTGAACTGAAATAGAATTTTAAGATTATTCATTATCCTCCTCTGATTCGACTGACTGGTGGTAATAATATCTTCCATATTTCTGGTATTTGCGTTGAGTCATTTCTTTTGCATGTGTTGGGTGTGTAGACTCGATGAACCAGGATGACTGTGAGTTAACTCAACTACATAAGTCAAACTAGTAGATCGGGAGTAGTGAGATTATAAGAACATAAGAATTTAGTCAAGGTCAGAATAATTGCTCCCCCCACCCAAGTAAAAGGTCAGCAATTGCACTGGATACATTAACACACAGCCACACAATAGGGTGCGTGGTATATGGAGAGAGGGAGATCGACTACTGAATCCTGCCTGGGTCATCGAGTCTACACCCAACACATGCAACAGAAGTGACTCAACGCAAATCCCAGAGATATGGAAGATATTATTACCACCAGTTAAATCAGAGGAGGATGATAAGTAAAGTTAAAATGTACTCAATTCACACCATAACATTCTAACAAGCTACTTATTTTGTCAATAAAAACATCTTATTTCCCATCTGCACAACACTGTGTGATTTATCAAAATAAAACCTTATCCATAATGGAGTTATACTCTATCACAGTGACCAAGTTTTATACTTATTTCAGACAGGTACGTTTAAACGTAATCTTTAGAAGTAGTTATAAAAGTTAGCTACAAGTGAGAGATCAGTCCATGAATATAGTATAATCTTATCTTAGAAAATATCGGGTGGGGAAATAGTAACTAAGGGATAATTTCTTCGGTCTGAGAGATAACCTGGGTTCTTATTTGTGACAGAATATATATACTTTCCTGAGAGGTTGCATTCACAATTCACTGATAATTGTCAACAATCATTAAAACAACAATAAAATAATCCTTCCCGCTTAATTCAAAAAGTGGTGTCTCAGCTAGTATGAATAATTTATTTTCAGGTGTTAGATTTCGTCATGGACCTACATCAACTAGAGAAATCATTGAAAACTGGTGCTACTGGGTTTTCTTTAAGCGAATAACTAGTTCATTGTATACGAATAGAATTACATACTGGAAAAGGAGAAGAGATATAAATTATACCGGAAGTTAGAATAATAATTTATTATCAAAATGGTGACATTATCTATTTCAAAGAGAAGAATGTACTGAAATTTCAGGGTAATTCATACATAAGTGAAGATAGTTACGAGAGTGCACGAAGGTTATTCAAACACAATGAAAGAAACTAGAGGTAACAAAGGTGAGAGCTGTCTGCAAGACAAAATTGTACACAACAATTTACGTCAATATTTACGTCCCAAATCGGGGTCATGAGAAAAAACCAATAACAAAGCTAAACCTTAAGGAACTCAGCAACCACTCACAGCGGACTTAACGTGTGCAAATACCATTTGCAGATATACAGCTTAACAACTAAGCAACAGTCACAAGCAGTACAGAATAACCTTCAGCAAGAAAGCGACCAAACAGAAGACGTTGCTACTCTGCTAACAATAACGCTAATAATAATATACAAAAAAATAAATATAAATCTAGAATTCAAAGGTGATATCGAAGCAGAAATCCTTCGCAAACGCCTCTCCAAATCGCTTAGGAAAACATACTCCGCCGCAAGCCTACGACTGATGTTTTCCTGCAAGAAACTGTTCAACCAGAACGCGAAAGACAAGCTGTCGCATTGGGCCACCTCAACATGCATATACCAGTTCACTTGCTCTTGTGGAGCTGAGTACATCGGCCGTACCATGCGCCAACTTGAAAAATGCGCTCGTGAACACTATCCAGTCTGGCTTGTAAAAGGAGAACGAAAACGGGTATATAGTTCAGTGACAGAACATCTGGCCAATTCAGGACATTCAGCGCCTTTCGAAAAGTCCTTCAAAGTAATATACAAAATTCAATCAAACCTCTCAAAGGGAGTGAAGTCAAGACATTTAGGCATAGCTGAGGCGTTAGCTATCCAAAAATTCAAACCCACCCTTTTGTATCCAAAAGAAATGCATTCAACCCCTTTCTCTGCCATGGCCATTGTAAACAGGTAAATTTTTTAATAATGACCATCACATCGCCTTTCTTATCTAAACTTCCTGTTTATTCATGTTATTTTAAGTTTTCTTAATCCCTGTCTACACTGCCATATTTTCAAACCCACACTTCCTGTTTATTTTGTCATTTTATTATTTCTACATATTTAATCCCTGATTGCATAAACAATTATTCATCACACTAGTTTCTTATCCAAACATCCTGTATATTTTGTTATTTTTTACATTTCTAACCCTAATTGCACAATGTCAATTTTCTTAGTTATTATGCTACTTTGTTTGAGTTTTACCCATCCCCCTGTTTATTATGGCATTCTAATTCCTAATTGTAATTTTTATTAATTTAACCCCTAACCAGAAATTGTTCTGGAACTTTCCCATCCATTTGATATAAATATCTGTTGATTTTCTCAATAAACGATCTGTTTCCTGGCCCTTGTCTTCTGTTACTACAATAGTACAATTAATAAGAAAATAGGTAAAGACAAATGTCATGTTAAGGTGAAGGAGTCAGTGTTTACCATAGTAGTACTTAGTTAGTAAAAGTCTCTTTTTGGTAGTATAATTCAGGTTTCATCCTTCAAATGATGACATCTTCAGAAATTCTAAGTAGTTGTCAGACGTTTATTTCATTCATCACCTTAAAAGATTCTGATATATTGATCGAGTATCACGTATCAAAGATTTGGGGAACTAATGGAGCTGTTAAATGAAGCAGTACCTCTAGGACATAGGCTCTGAAGCGCTAATTTGAAAATCTTCGTAGAAAACCATCCTCCTATTCTTCCTACATAATTGTTACCACATTTTCAAGTAGAAGATATTAGAAAGACTATCTGTCTTTGACCATAGATGTTTGTATCCTATCTCACGTGTGAAGTGGTTAAATATGGTTAGTAATACTCAGATTAAGCGTAGGGGGTTAGGTAAGAAGGTTAAGTCAATCGATCAGGTTGTGAAACTATATCTGTTGAGATAGCTTAGGGATATGTTGGGCGTTCGGAGGCACCAAATTCCTCTACGAGCAATGGTAGCCGACTTTGGATTAGGCTGGAAAAGGGTTAAGAGTAGAGAAACCAAAAGGTAGGGAGGTGCGGACTGCACGGTTGAGGCACTCGGGATGCTGAGAATCACTGGTTGGAGACTGTGTGTTATAGTTGAAGATCATTTTTATTGGCTCTGAGACATACACCCTCTCTGTGCCCCTACATCCATCAAATTGTCATATTTTTCCATGTTCCTATGCTTCTCCTTTACCTTTCTGCTTGTGAATCTTTTGAATCTTTTTTTCTCTATCTCCTCTACCTTTGTGGACTGTTTGGGGAGTGTAGGAACTTGAACTGCTGCACTTCTGCACGAAGTTTTATACTGAAATTCAGCTAGTCATACTTATATAGGCATTGATAAGCACAGTTGCGAAAGCTTTTCTTATGGCTTTATTCAAATTTATCAGGGAAAACAACTTCATGAGATGTAAACATGCCTACACAGAATGTTAACTAACAATTTTTCCTTAATTTATTGGTATTAGACGGTTGGAGGCCATCGGCCATAGAGAGACTTCCACCTAGGTTTTGTGCTAGTTGGCACTCACCAATCAGTCAGCAAGGCGTATCTGCAAACTTGAGGGAACTCATGTCCCTTCGGGGATTGAAACCTGCGTCACTCAATGAGTGATGCGGACAAAAACGTTACTATTGAGCTATTCAGGTTCCCGACTGACCTTCTCTGGTGAGAATGTATTGGATATTTTTGATTGGACACTAGTCAGTAACTGGTGTAATGTGTCTAGTCCTTTCGACTAGGATTATTACCTGATTAACAAAGAAGGTTTTTAGCTCAAGTAGAGGACTTCGATTCAGTTGTGCTCTCTCAGCTGGTTAGTTTAATTGCGAAACTTCTATTGTCTCTCTAGGCAACATCTTCAGCACAAGCTTTAATATGAAGGGAAATTGTTTGAATTCTCCCTGAATGATGATATAAGTGTTTCTCCTGACAACCTTTGTCATGATTAGTTGCTGGTCATTTTTGTTAACTTGGAATTTGGACGTTTTTTCATGTGATTTACTTTTTATTAATTGGTAAATTCGATTTATGGCAATGTATCTGTTATTCACCGATTCATCTGAGTACCAGACTTCTAGAAATCCCCTGATGTTTTCGGTTTTTCCTCATTCAAATTGGTGTCCACAATTTTCTAAATGTATCGATAAGAAAGAATACATATGGTGTTTTTTTCACAGCTAATTGACATTCGTGGATTCTAAGTCGAAGAGGTCTCCCAGTGTTGTGTTTATCAAGGTTTATGCAATTTATTCTGTGAATGGTGTTAATCTTGTCTTCTTCTATTTAAGCATTGGTTTTTAGGGATTTGATTGGTTGCAGGATTTCATCATGAGTTGACACCGGTTAGAGGACCATTGGGAAACCACCTGGGAGTGTGTGGGGACAAATACTCGCCGATGACATCCGCCAGTGCCAATCGCGCTATGTCGTGAATTGGCAGGTATTGGAATTCATGAACTTGCCATTGGATCGGGTCCCAGTGGCCTAATGGTCTACGAGCTAGCTCACCTTGTAACTAGAAGGTCCTAAGTTCGAAAGGTGTGGGTGGGTGTGTACTGCCGAAGAGTCCCAGACCAGGACGAGGCAGCTGTCCAGTACTCCCTGCAGGTTCCTCAATGGTTATCTAACCGATGTTAACTCATGATGAAATCCTGTCACCTTGGCTTCTTTTTCTGCACAGTACTGAGTAAAGTGATTGTGTTGGTTTGTACGCTATGCCTGTTTCAAATAGTTTTAGTATTCTGGACATTATTTCAAAGTTATTCTTCAAATTTGGTAGCATGAATTCTCTTGTAGTTTTTGAGGATGGTCCCTTGTTGGTGTTACAACTTGAGTTTAAACACTTTTTGATGATAGTTAATAGGTATTTCTCTTCCATTCTCTTCAGCAATGAAGTGCTACATTCTGTTTGAATCCTTTTAAATAATGTTTGAACAAAGTTTCTCTTTTGTGAGTCATTAGATTGTTTATTGATTTATTTATTGATTTACTCATTGATTTTACTTTTAATAACAGGTTGTTGGTTACATAGATGAAAGTATGATTGTCTATACCATACGACAATGGCCAAATAATGATCCAAAGGATGACAAAGATGACAATCCTCAATCAGTTCGCAAATCACACGGACAATTACGATTGGATGGACAACCAGTTTACGGGGTTAATTTTGGTCCACCGCATATCTCAACAATGAGCTTGGCTTACATGCACAATGGGGATTATGAACCAACTGTGGAAAGAATTCCCCTGTCAATTACAGTACCGAATTTAATGAATTCAGCTAAACGATTTAAACGTGATCGCCTGTTGAATAATAATATTACTAATGATAAAGAGTATTTTGAAGGAAGGCGAAATAATCCTCGTCGCTTCAGGAATCGTCATGATGGACAACGTCAGCATTCACTACTGATGAATAAGCGCGGAAAACAACGTAAAAACAAAAAACGAGCAGTTGACAATTCGCCTATACTACAATTGGAATTATCAATTCGAATTGTTCGACTATATAATTATGTAAGTAATATGTGTTTTATCCTTAGTTTTTCTGATATGTACCTAGGTGAGGCAACTATATATTCAGTAATATGTGAACCGGTAATCGTATAGATAAATTCACTCATAAAACCATGTTCTAAAGACGTTAATTGATGATTTGGGTACTTTTGTGATAAAGTACTCCACATCTATGTGTATTTACTCTTCTACCTGCTCTTGTGGAGCTGTTTATATTGGACGTTGTAAGCGTAATCTCCGAAAACGTGTAGCTGAACACTATCCAGTCTGGTTAATGAAAGGAGAACGTAGAACTGCGAAGTCGTCTATTTGTGATCACCTGTTAGAGTCAGGTCATTTAGCCCCACGTGATTCATCTTTCAAAGTTGTCTACATGGCAAAATCGAATCGACCCAAAAGTTTACGTTTTCTTCACTGATGCATAGCCGAAGCTTTAGCTATACATGAACAGAAACCTAAATTATGTGTTCAAAAACGTTTTGTCAAACCCCTTTCTTTACCTTGGTCATAGTAATGCTCTTTCTAGTTTACTTTATTTTATTTTACCACTTGAATTCTTTCCACTTCACTTCACATCTTCATTCTTATCGTAATCGTACTCCTAATTTTTTAAAATTTTTAGACAACACTTGACATATTTAAAACATTTTTGATTTCAATTCACTTATAAAACAATCTTTAATAATTTTGTAATTTATCCACTTCAACTCTACCCCTTATAACATTTTAATTATCATTATTCTTATCAGTTATAAATGTAAATTGACTGAGCAATTATTTAGTGCCACTTAATAACATTTTCTGTAATATAAGTACGACTGTACAGCTTGAAAATGAAGTCGTTGAAAAGAAATTTCTTCGCTGAACAAAAAACTGTGTTTTTACTTATGAATAAAATACTCAGACTGTAATTGACACAGGTTTGAATTTGGGGACTAAATTTCTTGAAGGCTTTATGTATGTCTTGCTAATATGTACACTGTATTCATACCTCCTCTTCCATTCCTATGCGAGGAGTTATTAGGTACTCGTCTTTCGCCTATCTAAGCAGCATCATTTCAACTGTGGGTATCACACATTGTGATATCAAAGTCAGGATGCGAAACGCAAGAAAGACATTCATTACCCAAAAATTCATATGTAAATCTGCTGCAATCAGAGTAAAGAACAAGATTCGGATTTCCAACACTGTTATCAAGTCATTTCTTGGATATAGCTCAGAGACTTGGAGCGTCATCAGAAGCGTTTCCAACAGGCTACTGCAGATTTTCAATAACAGCTGCCTTCGCTCCATATTGAAGGGTAGATTAGAGCTTATGGTAAAGAGGCTGACATGGTGATGTGCTGCCGAATCGTTGTGTTCCAGTTGGAACCCAAGGGAATAATAATTAATAACAGATAATTTCTGGATGAAAATCAAAACAACTGGTGATTCAGCGAAGAGACTCTTTTCAACGAATTCATCATCAAGCTGTACAATTGTTTTTAAGAAGTTATATCCGGTGAGAGAATTGAATCATAGGTGTGAATGCATAAAATAATAATAATAGTATGAAATGCAATTAAAACTAAAATGTTTGTGATTATAATCATAGTTAAATGTCAAGTGGCAAAACAATTAATGTCATATATAGAATAATTCATAGGATGGATAGAACTTGGAGAGGGTGTACAATTAAAGGATTAGTAGACAAGTCGAATAAAATAAAAACGTTACATAATATTATGTGAAATTTGGATGGTTAGTAGATAAAGAAAGCGTCATACAATCAGAAAGAGCTGCTTATTTTTCCTGCAAAAATTTATCCCTTCATTCTTTGTTCGAATTACCTTCATGTTAGTGAACCTCAAGCTAATATAAATCCATGTCTTTCAAATTCATTGCAGCACAACCATTCATTTTTTAGTATTGCCATTTTGTATCAACCTCTATGCCTCGGTGATTCTCTATTAGAACACTCTCCAACCGCGTGCATGCTCTGCAGTTAAATACCTGGCCGAGGAACAACTATACCTCACTTAGCCGGTAGTAAACCTGTGCGTCGGTGGCAAAGCGGCAGAATGCTCGCCAACCACGCGGGTGGTTCAGGGTTTGATCCCTGGCCGACGCACTCGTTCACCTCGCTAAGCCAGTAGCATGACTGGTAAAGAGGGAAGGTTGGGCATGAGGCTAGCAACCTCATCCTGTAAAAATAATCACCACTGCTACCGCAACTTCAAACTTCTAGCTCTGAGCCCTATGTTCCACTGGGAACGTAAAGGAACAAAAAGGAAAAAAAACCAGGTAAAGAGGATATATTGGACATGAGGCTAGAAACTCCAACCCACTGTTAATGAGACTTCATCTCTGAAGCTTGACGTCTTATTTCCTACTCGAAACACTAAGGATAACAATTTCAAAAAATGCATATCAACCCCTATGAACGTATTACTGCTTATTTCCTTTAACAAGGTGAACATGGAATGAACTAAGGCGCCAAAACTTGAAACATTTTCAGTTCATCCATCATAAATTAATTACCACTTGTATTTGGGTTGTTTTCCTTGAACCTGGTTTGCTAAAAATAGTAAATTTTGATGTTATCTTCTATTCATTTGTGTACAGCATGCATGCTTAAATTTACTTTATTTCATTCTATGTACTGTCATGTTACCTGTGACATCTAACAGTCAGTATGCGATGTGATACCCGGGGCTATTTTTAAACATAAATATCTATCTATCTGTCTATCTAATAAACTGTCATTACATATTAGTAGAATGATTATACATAATTATGTTTAACAGTGTACACGGTCAAAGTATTTATTATGCCTACCTTTCTAGTTAAATTAACTAACTTATTAACTAACTAACTAACTAACTAACTAACCAACTGCCTAACTAACTAACTAACTAACTATCTCCTAGTTGTATAGTGATCTGGGTGAATATTTTTAATTCTTGATAGATGAAGGTTGAAACCCTTGAACATTAATCATTGCAACAGTTGTTATTCTACTTTCCCCTTTATATTCGTATGTTATGTAAACTAACTAACTACATGACGTATGTACATATTATTTTTGAAATGATTAAGGATTCATCTTCATTAGAATACTGATGATTCCATTTAATCATTTATGAAATGTTCAACAACTGGTTTTTTGTAGGGACTTTGTTTGTTTGTTTGATTGGTTGGCTGGAGGATTTCATTATGAGCTGACATCAGTTAGAGAATCACTAGAAAACCAGTGCTGGAGTACTGAACAGCCAGTTGTTTCCTCCTAGTTTGCTCATGATTAAATCCTCCCACCAATCAAACAAAGAAAAATCCCTACAAAAACCCAATACTTGAAAATTAATCTGATGCTCACTAGCGACTAGCCCTATTCAGACAGTTAACCTGGAGTTCTAGTGAGAAGCCGTGACCACTTGGGAACAACATGTTGAAGGCAGTAACTCCTCTAAGAAGACATTGCAAAGTGGTCGCACTATGTCGTGAATTGGCTGGCAGGAGTTAGAATTCATGGGCTGGCCACTGGTTTGGGTCCCATCGGCTTAATGGTCTACGAGCTTGCCTTGTAACATTGGTCGTGGGTACGAACCCTTTTGGTGGTGGGTGTGTACTGATGAATAGTCTCAAACTAAGACAAAATAGCTGTCCAGTTTATTTATCGACAGTGCACTGCATAACGCAACATCATTTTCTCTCTGAAACAAGATTAACCCCACTATAACACTTTTCTCTTTCATGCATTTCTTGAACTGCACAGAGTGGTGGGTTGAAAGTCAGTTAAACATTTGCCTGAGTTCATGTCCCGATTAGAAGGTACAACTGAAAGAGTAAAACAACAACAAGAAATAGCAAAAAAAGTAGATGCAGTATGCCAGATGGAAATTTAGGTAATCTAGTGTGGTTTAAGCAGACTGCCAGTATACAAGCTGTGCTGATGATCTTAGATGGTTGAAGGCAATCAGCCACAGGAAACCTTCGAACTAGGTTTCATGTAAGGTGTATTTTCAATCTTGAAGAAACTTACTTATGTCAATTCTGAGATTCAAATCCGCGTCACCCGGTACTAAAGTCAGTTAGAGACGTCACCACTGAGCTATTTGGGATCGCGATTGACCTCCTTTGGTGAGACTGTATTTGATACTTTCACTGAACACTAGTAACTAGTGTGATGTGTCTAGTCATTTGTTTGGTGCAGATTGAATTCGATCACTCAGGTTTGCAGTGGTCAGTGTTAACGTCTCTGACTGCAGCACTCACTGGGTGACGCAGGTTCGAATCTCCGAAAGGACATGAGTTCCTTCAAGGTTGCAGATACGCCTTGCTGACTGACTGGTGAGTGCCAACTAGTACGAAACCTAGAAGGAAGTCTTCCTGTGACCGATTGCCTCCAGCCATCTAATATCATCGAATCGATGTGCACCGTGATGGCGAGCTACCTAGAAAGGTGGCCACATTGCAGACCTGACTGACTGATGCAATTTAGTCTGCAACAAAGAGAGGACAAGACACATCACACTAGTCACTGACAAGTGTTCAATCAAAGCATACAAGCTATGCATTTACTTGGACACTTTCCCTTTCAAAAGAGAATGAATTGACGTTTTCTGTTTTTTTTCTCCTTTTCATATTTCTTTCCTATTCAGATAACCAACGGGGCTTTAAAATCAGGTGGTACATTTCGTTTGCCAACATTAACATCGATATGCTTTACAGCAGAAGATTTTCTAACTCCTGAAGCATTGAAAGCTGCACGTAGTGATTTGATAAATTTAGCCTTTGTTGTTAAAGTAGCACCTAGTCAAGGTGTATTACTTCGATTGCCTATAGTGAAAAATTTTACCACTTTTTATCATCTTCATACAAAACGTGGACGTGATAATAATGAACAGATGAACAGAAAATATTTTGATGATATCAACAGTGAAGATAATGACAATGTGGATATTCAACAACAAGAAGAACTGATCGATAAATCTCAAGTTGGTGTTATCCTATTGTCTGATTTAGAAACAGGTGAAATATGCTATTTAAATCGACGTTATGATCGAGCAACAGATTTAATGGGTATTAAACAAATTGGTCGAGCTGATTTTCCAACTGTTTATATGACATTTGAACTGCAAGTGAGTTTGTTTTTTGTTTTTTTGATACATTTTTTCATGTAGTGACTATATTGTTATTTAGGCTTTCTAAGATGACCTTATTTTGTCTTTTTTATTATTCCATATGGTTCTGAGTGAAACATAGGGCTTCAGAAGCACATCTCCATGTGTCTCTGTTCTCTACAGTCCTGTTTGGCTGGTCCTACATCTGGCTACAAGCCTATATTCCCTCCTCATACAATCTCCACTTCACAGGCCAACTTGTCTGTTCCTGTTCAAGTTCCACACTAAGTTATGTCTGGCGTGTGATGTCAACCAAAAGTTTCCTCAGCGTTTTTCCGATCCATCTCCATTTTCTTCGGAATATTTGTTTGGCAAAAGGTTCTTGTTTGGTTATTTGCCGGACTTCTTTCTTGTTGAGTGAAGGCAGTTGTGAATAAAGTCTGCAATGGCCTGTTCAAAATACTTTTGGTGAGAAGCAGGCCAAGTCTCTAAACCGTATGTAAGAACTGACTTGACATTGGTGTTGGAAATCCGAAATTCTTTCTTCCTACGGAGTGCAGAAGATTTCCATGGTGATTTCTGAGTAGCTGAAGGGATGCTGTCTGGATAAGTGAAAAGGGGTTACCTCGTTCAAATTTCTAACATTAGTAGTGATTGGTGCTCACTGTTGGGTAGTCGGTTAGTTATCTTTTCTTCACCTCTGTCCCCCCTATATTCTGCTGGAGTGCTGTATTCCCTGCATCTTCTGGCAACTAAATGAATGTCTGAGTACAAAACAAGCACTGTAGAACAAAATAAGTTAACTAAAATTCAACTGTGAGAAGTACCTGAGAATAAAATAGAATTTTTTCCAACAAGATGGGATCAAAAACTCCCTCCACAAGAATCACACACCAACAATTTCTTTGGACAGTTCAAGGTCAGAATGGTCTTGACTTACTCAAGCAAAATTGTATCGCAGAGTAACACATTATCAGTGTATCGTACAACCAAACAGAGGCATTAAAATTAGAGATAAAAAAGGGACAAAGACAAATAATAGGGACCAAGTCAGTATATGATATGCAGATGTCAGAACAATGACTTACAGTCAAGGAGAAAAACGGATAATAATTACGAAGTTAGTCGAAACATCCAAATTATTATTATCATTATTGTCTCCTTTAGTTTCTAGAAGAATATAGGGCTACAGCCGCACGTCTCTGCCAACGTTTTCACCTGACTACACGTCTGCCCACATGCCTCCATCTCCTCTTCGCATGACCTCCTCCTCTATGTCATCCTCGCACTGACGACCAACTAACTCGCCGCTTCCCGTTCGGGTTTCACTCGAGTGATGGCTTGGTGTGTGATGTCACTTGATGGTGGTTTGTTTTCTTAGAGTATGGCCAATCCACTTTCATTTCTTTCTGTATATTTGTTGCAAAATTGGATCCTGATTGGTTCTCTCTCAGATGTCTATGTTGCCGGTCCCTTCTGGCCGGCCATCTGATCTTGAGTAGTACTGAGCGAAGACTGCTGTTGATGAGGGTCTGTAGTTTGTTCGAAGTGCCCTTCGTGACGCAGCGCGCCGCCAATTCTCTGATCCGTACGTTCAGTAAGTAGCACTGACTTGACATTGGAGTTGAAAATCCGGATCTTATTTTTCATGCTGGGCACTGCTGATTTCCACACAGAATTGAGAGTTTTTGATGTGGTTGTGTTCTCTGAGCTGGATAGTTAATTTGCGCAAATTAACATATCAAAATCATCCACTTGAGCTACAAATCTTCTCTATCATATCCAGAATTGAGAGTAATGAAAGCTTGCCCTGCTTTCCCGATTCTCGCCTGTAGTTAAAACGATGCTTCCCAGGTGGGTAGGTAAAAAAAGTTGCTTTTTTCAGATTTCTCCCATTTATACTGATTGTTGTCTGTTGTTATTGTTGTTACTGTTGGCCAGGAATCTTCATCACCTCTGTTTTCTCCATGTTCATCTAAAGTGAAGTCCTATCTTTGATGCTTCTTCTATCGCCAACTTGTTGTCCAGGAGTAATTTTCTAAGCAAATACACCATTAAATACATGATGTTTTATATTTCATGTCACTTCTATTAGATCCTAGAATCCATAAATCTATAACTAACTCTACTTTCCTTTCATCAGCCTCCTTTACCAATTATAATCAATGAACGAATGGATCCCAATGTCATCTTACGTGTACGTGAAACAGCATCCTATGTACCCGTTACACCGTTACACTTAAATTATGGTATAGACTTGGATATACAATCAATTGATTATGAACAATACAATCGATCAATATTTGATAATTATGGACCAGAGCATATTGTCTATACAATACTACAAGCACCAAGATTACGTAGGCTAGAAGATTTAACTAGTGGTGATAAGCAGGGGCAGCAGCAGCAACAACAGAAGGGGAACAAGTATCCATACATAGGAACACATGATGCTGGTCGCTTAGTCAGTCTGTCTTCTGTTACCTCGAGTACACATGTAGGTGATATGAAGTTACAAGCTGGACTGGCTGTTAATCTACGTGAAGCGCATACACCATGTGTTACCCACTTTACACAAAGACAAATTGATGAGAATGATATTGTTTATGTTCCACCAACTCAAGATATTGGATATACAGTAAGTGGAAACAGTGTTTGTATTTTTATACTATTTAGTGATTAGTTGGTTTGTGTAAATAGTTTTCATGAATTATTATTATTTTATTCCTTTACATCCCCAATGGAACACAGTACTTCAAACTAGAGATTTGAAGTTTCGGTATTTGTGGTGTTTATTTTTACAGGATAGGGTTGCTAGCCTCATGCCTAACCTTCCCTCTTTACCAGTCTAATTACTGGCTTAGCAAGGTGAAGGAGAACATCGACCGGGGATCGAACCCCAGACCACTTGCTTGATTGGTGAACACTATAGCTCTGTGCCATCGATGCACAGTTTTCATGAATAATTGCCCAATCACAGATGTTTATTTGAAAAGTACGTCTTTACATCTACCTGCATCTACACACACATTTTTATGCCTGTTTCATAAATTCTGTGCGTTAGTGGTTCAGTGGTAGAATGCTCGCCAACCACGCAAGTGGTCCGGGGTTCGATCCTCGACTAACGCACTCCTAAACCTAGCGAAGCCGGTATTAAGGCTAGTAAAGAGGAAAGGCTGGTTGGGAGTTAAGCTAGTAACGTTACCTCGTAAAGGTAAAATCACAGCTACCGAAACTTCAAAGCTCTAGCTTTGAGTCTTATTTTCTCCTCTGAACTCAAAGGAATAAAATAAAAATTTTCAAGTATTTGTTTGTAGGGATTTGATCGATTTGTTACAGGATTTCTTCATGAGCTGACGTCGGTTAAAGAACCATTGGAAAACCACCGAAGAGTACTGGACAGCCATCTGTTTCGTCAGCTTAGTTTGGGACTCTTCAGCAGTACGCACCAACCCCACTGCCAGGACTCGAACCCAGGACCTTATGGTTACAAGGCGAGCTTGTAGACCACTAAGCCACTGGGACCCGATCCAATGGCCAACTCACGAATTCTAACTTCTGCCAGTTCACGACAAAGCGCGATCGCTAGCCAATGTCCTCACACCCGACCTGCTGCAACGTACTTGTCATAAATGTTGATATTTTTCGACTGAATGGATAGCAAGAACAGCAGTTTGTGAAGAATAAGATAACATCATCATTTATCTCTTTGACTTCTCATCAGCTGTGTACAGCCTAGGGAAATTATTGAGATTATATATAAAACTATTTTAAAATACTTGCAAAATTTACACGATACCAATTTGCGGGAGGCGCGATTACTAATAAACAGTGCTCATAAAATCACAATTATGTAGTTTATTCCCCATAGAGTTCAAGTTGAAACAAGAAGAAATGTTTGCTTACAATGGCAAAGGAGTTACGTGATAAAGACAAAAGATGAGTAAGATGATGAGTAACTAGTGAACTCAGTGGCAATATAATGAGTTCAACTCAAATCGTAAAAACAAGAGATGAGCAAAGTTACATTATATCAAAGGGGGTGAAGTTAAAGCCAAGGATTTTTAGTTAAACGGAAGAGAGAATAAAGAAATCGTGCTACCATGACAAGAAAAGATTGAAAATTGTTTCTTTCTGAATACACAAATCAGGTTCTAAAAGTTTAATGTTAACTGCTACAGAAAACTTGAGGAGAAATGAGCTATTTTGTCTGTTGATAATTTTAAGGGATTTCGTGATGTCCACCTGGATGAATATAAAAATCCTTTATTTCCTTTTATCTTTCCCTAAGGACCAAGATTTGATAGTCCGATACGCTGTATCCGGTCCAGGCGGTTATGAGTTAAATAATCGAGAAATGCGTATACAGCTTGTCGCTGAAGATAATCAAATACCAGTAGTTAAGGTATGTTGTTCAATTTTGTTTATATACAGTCTTTTATAGCTTTAAATATATTACTGTCTTCAGTTAGACTATTGTTTCTCTAATAGTTTTAGTATGAGCTTCGGTTATATAGTTAGCCACAGGGGATACCACTTATTGTTTTAAAATAACGAAGTTGTACACTTCAGTACTGTATAACTTCGAAAGATACACAACTGTTCCTTCGAAGAGGTGATGTTAGAGGGTGAGTGAGAGAGAGACCATTTCAACAGTGAATAAACTGCTTTTAAAGTCGAGAACGCTTCCAGTTCGTGACATAATTTGGATTTGAAAATCCCCATTGGATCGTATAAAAGAAAAGGCTTTCAGTGAAGAGTTAATCCTTGCAGCAATATCATTCTCAAGCTGTACAATCGCATATATGTATGTATATATGTATATATTATCTTAGCGAAAAAGGAATATTTCCAAAGATGCGTCAATGGAATTGTAAGTTCTTTAGACGATGAATTATGCATCATAAAAAGCGTTAATCGGGTTGAAACTGAAATTAATTAAATAAGTAAATTGGATCACGTAATATAGATGACAATATTGAGCAGAAATTGACTAAAATTGACCTAGGGTCAAGTTAACAACGGTGATAATAGGGGGTAGATGTTTATTAGGGAGGGAATGCAGAAAATAATACAATTAAAAAAGGAAAATTATGTATTCAGTGTTACGACAGATAAGGTCCATTACAGATTTAGCGACTGAACAGACTTCTTCTGTATGTACACCTCGTGATTTAACAGGTGGACTGTCATCGCTCCTGTGTTTTGAAGAACTTTGATTCGCCTACCTTTAGGAAGATTCCTGGGGATTCTGTAGATGTCTTTGAAGTCGGTTTCCGGGTTAGCTTGGTGTCCAGATTCGATCATGTATTCCATTATTGAGTTGTAGGGTGATCTTTCCTCTCCTTTATAAAACCGTAAGGATAAGTGTTCAATGATATATTCGGATAGCAAACACTGATTGCGGCCAAAATACCTAGCTTCACAAGAATATGTGAATTGACAGCTGCACATTGATGAAGACAACAATGGTAGCTTATCCTTCACGTTTATGAGAATCATTGGTCTCGTGAAGAAAGTTGGTCGATGTTCAGCTGCGAAGGTTTATTTTCAATGGTCGAGACAGGCGGCTTCCCAGTATTTCTACCTATGTGTCTCCAATGAAGTTGAGAAGTCATTTAAGAGCAGACAGTGTGGATAGTTTTAATGGTTTAGGCTTCATAGATTTTTTGATGAAGTGTTCGGGATAGCAATTTTTCATAGTGTCTTCACTCCCCCTTACATAATGTCAGGGCTAACACTGCTGCTGATTCTGTAGCTTAATAAACTGATCAGTTTTCGTTTTGTACATGGAGATACATATATATAGATCTCTGAAAACAATAACTCTTCGCTGAATGCTTTTGCCTTTAGAATTTGTATTTATAAACTTTGAAGAGTAGTAATTGAGTAACTTTCATTGAAGTTCAGCGTTCGATGTCTAAAATGAAATTGAAAATTTGTCAAAGGTTTCATCTAGTAACCCGGTTGATCACGTTTCAAAACAATTAAACTAAAAGCCGTTTTTGTACAGAAGGCATCTTTGAATGTCGTTTATTCTCCCACTGGATTAATACTTGAAATCAATCAAAACCCTAGAAAATGATTCATCAGTCATTGGTGATTGACTGTAAGACGGATTTCCTAAAGTTCTAGTCAGAAGTTGTGACTAATGGGATTCATGGATAACCCCCATACCCCATCCAGGCATTAATGAAAACAAAACACGTAGTTCAGCGAAGAGTCTCTTTTCGACGACTGATGTACTTGGCTTCACAGCAGCAGGTGAACTGATATATGCACATAGAAGTGGTCAGATACGGGATCTTTTCCTTAGGGCTTCTGCAGATCAGTGGGCGACTGGATAACACTATTCTTAGCAATGCTGCAAAGAATGTTCTTCTCAGAGATGATGTAGTCCTTCTCTTGAGAATATCGCTTGTTAAATCTCCCTTAAAATCGAAGTTCATGTAGAGTTTTTTTTTCAGGCGCAAGTGAAGTTTCATTTCTCCAAATTTTTAGTTTGATATTTTTGTCGATGAATCTTATTGGGTATCCATTTTGGATGAAAATTTCTCTCAAAATATCTAATTCTGTTTCTAGAATATTGGAACTACAGATTCGTCGGATGCGGGTGGCAGGTGATTTAATTAAATTCCGCTTTTGTTGAATGAGTACCCGGCTATAGAAGCTTGGTAGTTGACCATTCCAAGTAGTTTTTCTATGGATCTATCTTCTTAGGCTCCCATCAGTTCTTCTTGTTAGTTCCGCAACAAGAAACGCAATTTTTGATTCGTTTTCTATTTCAAGAGTGAATTTTATTGCTGGATGGCAAAAGTTAAATGTCTTCAGCAGTAGATTGGGGTCATTGTTGTTGTCACAAATAATGAATATGTCGTCTAGGTGTCTTAAATATTAATTTTCACTAATGGGATTCACCCAGTCAAGTGTGCGGACAAATATTGCCTATGATACTGTCTAACAGCTGCAGCAAATATTGAGCGTTGACAAAATTTAAAACCTATGGGTCAGCGAATTACATCCCAGTGACTAAATGCTCGACGACCTCAATTCATAGTCTAAGGGTCCTTGTTTCGATCCCCATAGGGTACTTTCATGTGTCAGTAATGCTGAAGCTCCTCAAACTAGAATAAAACAGCTTCTTCAGTGTTGCCTGGTTTCCAATTACTCTCGTACGGATGATGAAAATGGTGGTGACGAATTGAACGATGTTTGTGTAACTGGCGGAGTGAAACAAGGCCTCTTTATGTCTGAAACATTCACACCCCCTCTCTCTCTATGTTTCTCAGAAAGAAAGCAGTACACCGTGTATAAAGGGAAGTCTTTCACTTCGTTGCCTACTGAAGCTGGTGTCCCTCAGGGCGCTGTCCTTTCTCCTTTTCTTTTTTCTTTCTTCTTACATGACTTGCCTCAGTCTGATGAAATAAACTTTATGAAGTACGCTGATGATTTAACTGTTTCAATGGCTGTAAACTCCCAGCTAGATTGTACCAAAATAAATAGCTTTCTGTCGGGAGTCAGTAAATGGTCTGAGTCTAACGGTCTTAATTAAACCGAATCCTTCTAAATGTCAAACTGTTAATTTCAGCTTAAGATGTAAACGACAGTTAAAAGAAGCCATCGATTCTCATGACAGTTGTAAGATTGATGACAATGATATAGGAATTAAATCAGAAATTAAGTATCTTGGACTTATTCTCTCTTTTGATCTTTCCTGGTCTTCCCATGTCTCAGCGATCCCCAGTAAAATATTCCGCCTGACATTTTACATTAAGAAGTTAAGGCCTTCGTGTATAACTCAACCCCTATTCTTACAGTTCATAAACTCTTGCATCCTACCTATTCTTCTTTATTGTTCACCCTTATTCTTTCCTGGTTTGCTTAAAAAGGACTTTGTCACAATTCGTAGAATGCTGAAGACTGTCAGCAGGATGAGTGGTGTCCCAGTGGACTACATAGTTAACGTCGTTGTCGATAGGCACTTGACTTCGTGCATCCACTTTACCGTCAGCTTTCACCTTGCATCTCCTCAGGTAGAACAAGAAGTAACTTCAGAAAACTGTATGCTCGCACGTCTCAGTATAAAAATTCTATGATACCATACTTGGCAAGTATTTTATGTGATGAAAATAGCGTCAGGCAAGAGTTGACTAACCTTTTTTCATCTAGTAAATAGACAATCTCCTCCATCCATCTTTATATACCTTCAAGTTTTACTTTTATTATTTCTATTGTATTTATGGTCCTGTTGCTTCTTTGTTTTTACTTTCATAATTGCAAACACCAACTTATCTCTATGACTGCTGTAATCTTTGTTTTTTCCCTCATCATATCATGTAAAGAGAACACTATATTCAATATTTTTAAACATGCTAGGATTTCTATACCGAATCGACAATACTGTATGAAACAAGCCCACGGCAATTTCCACTTGTATTATTACCATTACCTTAGCTGCTATCATTATTATTATTTCCATTTTTATATGCTGCATGTTTTTTTTTTGACATTAGCCCTATTGTAAATGTGGAGAATTTTCTATGTGATTAATTTTATTTATAATTTGAGGAAATTAGATGCAATATTGTGATTAATGCTGAAAATTCCATTCTGTATCACAAGTACTGTTTTTGGAATACAGTAAATTATTATTATTATTATTATTAAATACTCATTTCTTTTCATGCTACCTTTTGTCACTGATTCTTTCTTTCTTTTTCAAACAGGTAATTTCTCCACTGACAGTTCATCGTGACGGTGAATTACGCATAGACTCGAGTGTATTATCAATTGAAGATTTAGATACCCCGGAAGATAAATTATTCCTTGAATTTAAACGTTTACCAAAATATGGTAAAATTATTTTAAAGCAACCGCCTATTGTTCAATATGATCAACGAAATAAAAATTCAAATCAACCGCAACAACAACAACAAAGACAGAAACAGCAGCAGCAACAACAAAAACAAAAGTCACAACAAACTCCAGTGGTTAAAAATCAAAATCTATCATTCAGTTTATATAATTCTGGCAGAATAATGTATGCTTTAGCTTTTTTCACTATGATGTTTTTTTAAAGTTAAATCTCTCTTATGGCTGTTGATTTTAGTGTAGGGTACCAACTAGCTATCTTTTCAAAAAAATGCTTTTCTTAAGTTGTTTTCTATGGTAACAAGCCAGAGAGGAATTTGAGAGTACTGTTGAATACCACTGTCAAGTGATGTTCCATCTGAGTGTGAATTTTATCAGGTTTTTAAGGGTCCTTACCTGAAGCAAGTTACTTCACTGCACTATTTCTTCAATTTTGTTCATTTTCTTGAGTTTATCAGAGAATGAAATAGTCGAGAAGCACTATAGCTCAGGATTGTGAATGGATAAAAACGGTGTGAGGTTCTTCGAGCTTTTGTATTTTATCGCTGACATGGACTGGATCACACTGTCAGCGACAACATCTAATTGGACTTGAGCATTTTCTCAATGAAACGCTTGTTAACACTGAAATTCTAGTTGTGAGAAGGTAAAGTGTTTCATTTGTGCGTTGGTACTCGTTGACCACGCCTAACACAGCCCGGCGTTTGATCCGCGGCCTATGGCGCTTAGATGATAGTAATCCCAGTAAATAGGTGAAGGCGAGGTGTGAGGCTGGTTACCTGACCGTGTAAAAATAAACATCCCACTGTTACCGAAACTTCATATATGAATCTTGAAGCTCTAAGTTCCACTCGAAACGTGAATGAATAAAGCATTTAACCATAAATAAAGTTTTCAAGAGTTGGTTTGTAAGGATTAGATTTGTTTTTACGAGTTCGACCATGGATTGATATCAGTTAGGGAGCCACTGAAAAACAGCTGGGAGTACTGGACAGCTGTTTCATCCTTGTTTGGGAATCATCCATAGTACGCACCCACCTCCAAAGTTCGAACCCATGACCTTCCGGTTAAAAGGGAGGCTCGTATGCCATTCAGCCACCGCAACTCGATTCAATGGCCAGCCCGTGAATTCTAACTTCCACCAATTCCTGATTTAGCTCAACCACTAACCAGTGTCATCGGTGGGACATCCATCCTCACACTTGACTGGTTGGACCTCGCTGCCGATTATTCCCAAAAATAGGATGGAAAATCTGTATAGTACTCCTTAGTTTTCAATGGTTCTCTGGTTGATATCAATCCGTGGTCAAACTCGTAAAAACACAAATAAAGTGTTTCGTAAAGGTGTTACCATTCACTTTATTTTTACATATAAAAAAATATCGATTTATTCAGCTGTTGTTTAGAGACAGGGGATTGTTTTATGGATGAAAAACCAAGTATAGAAAAAATGTTTCGAAACTGAATGCATGCGTAGTAATGACCTAATATTACTGTTATTCATTCCTTGAGTGACATGTGAAAAACGCAATCTCCGCAGCACCTGTCTATTGCATTCATTTTCCTGATATCATTCTCAACTCGCCCCATCACCGTCTACAAGCTTTCATTTTGTCCTTGATTGATCTTATCCAAATCACCTTCAGACGTCCAGCTCGTCGTTTCACATTCAGATTCCACTCAAAGGACCTGACATGTGATGTCACCTGGAGGTTTCCTTAGCCTATGTCTAATTCCTTCCCATTTCACCATATAGCAAGTTTATTTGATAAAGTCTCACAGTGTTATACAGTACTATTTGCTGATTAGACTACTGAGGTTAAAGGGCCCTACTGACCCAATTAGACAAAATAATATAATTTACAGAATACCTTGCAATGACTGTAAGGTCAGCTATATGAGTCAAATCAGTGGACCGGGGGTAATCAGATTATCAGAACGTAGAATCGTTGACCCCGCGAAGATGAGTAATTTAGAAAGGAACTTAGCAGTTGCAGTGCATGCGTTAACGCACAACCACACAGTAGGATGGGACGCAGTCAAAATTCTAAAAAGTAATGTAGATAGATCGAGAGAGAAAGAAAGAGGGGTCAAGAGGTACTGAATCTTGGTTCATCGAATCTATAGCCCATCACCAATACCAGAAATATGGAAAATATTACTACCAATCAAATCGAGAGATGAGAATTAATGGAATTAGGTAAAGGAAGTACCTTGATATGATTATAAGCGGCAATAAGTTGCGCTAGAAACATCATCAGTTAATAATACTGTATAATACTGTGAGACTTTATCAGAATAAATTTACTCTTCGATGGAATTATACGCTACCACAGTGCCGAAGTTCTATTCTTACGCCAATTCCATTTCCTTTTGCATATTTTTTTGGATAACAGATTATTGACTGTTTCTCTATCTGCCAGAGTTCCTTCTTGCTTATCCTTTCTGTAAGTCTGATAGTCAAAATGATGGAACATTCTTAATATAGACTTATTCACATCGCTTGACTGAAGCACACGCAAAATTAAACCATTGTAACAAATCAGATATTGTCATGAAAGTAAGAAGACAGACGAAGCTTTCTTCACTAACCGATATTATAGTCTGAGAATAACTGAACACTAAGGAACACTGGGAAACTATTTCATTCTACTTTGGAACTCTCAGCGGAACCCTACCAGAGATCGAGTCCATGACAGACAGGCTACGAGAGCATCCCGTTGATTATTTAGCTACTGAGCTGGAATTCAATGACCAGTGGGTTCCAACTTCTGCACGTTTGCAATTTAGCGCTGTCATGATGATTTTTGAGGTCGTAGGTACACACAGTGAAGAGTTCCAAAACGGGACGAAACAACTCTCGAGTTCTCCTTACTTTTAAGTGTTTCTTTAATCGATGCTTATCCGTGATAAAACCTACACTGATGCTGATCGAAATCCCCTGTCAAATTTCACGTCTGAAAACAAAGTTTTGTTGAGCCTCAAATAACAATCTACCTATACAACCTGAAGGGTTATGAAGAAGGGTAGAAACTTTTATGAATAAAATTGAATTAGTGGAGCAGTTTTCCTGAAAATTCTTAGGAGAAGTAGAAAAAGTGAATATAACCAATTGCTGTAGACTTTTATGGGCGTCATCTTTTATTCTCTTTTTATGTTTTCAACTGGAATGCGGGGAATTCAAGCCTCGAATTTGCAGTGATAGTGGTGTTACTTTTAGGAAAAGAGGTTGCTAGCCTCCGTCTTTTCGATTTTTACTACAGTCTAAGTGAGGATGAGCAGTGCATCTGCCGAAAATCGAATACAAACCAGGTGATTTAATCATCAAGCTGAATATACATAGCGCATGTTGACCGTAGGATAAGCAGGAATTAGTCTGTAAATATCCTAAGAAAGTTTATAATAATAATAATAATCTACTTTATTCCAAAAACAGTACTTATAATACAGAATGGAATTCTCAGCATTTGTCACAATATTGCATCGGATTTACTCAAAATATAAATAAAATTAAAAATTAAAACAAAATTAATCGGAAAAATTTGTCCACATTTACGACATAAAGTCAAAAATATTCGAAGCACGAATTGAGATTATTAAATATAATAATAATAATAATAATAATAATAACATTGAGTTTGTTTCAAACGGTATTGTTGATTCAGTTTGGAAACTTTAGCATGTTATAGATTATTGGATCTAATGTTCTGTTGATATAGTATAGTGAGGGGAAATACAAAATTAACAGTTATAATACAGCATAAATTATGTCCACACTTATGAAAAAAAATAAACAAAAACAAAAAATTGAGAGGATTATAAATATAAGAAATACAATAACAATAAAGTTTGATGCTGTAAGGGTGGAGGAAATGGTTTGTTTAGTGGTACAAAGAAGGTTAGTTAGTTCATGCCTGACACATAAAGTACGCGCTAAATATGGTATAGTGGAATTTTTATACTTAGACGTACGCGCATAAATTCTTCTGAAAAGACTTCTTGTTTTACCTGAGGAGACACAAGGTTGGAGCTGCTGGTAGAGTGGGTGCTCAGAGTCTGACAAAATTCCTCTAGCGAATTTGTTGCATGACATCAATTGCCTATCGGTGACAATGTCAACGATATGGCCCAATGGGTTACCACTCGTCCTACTGACAGTCTTTAGAGTTCTACGAAGTATGACATAGTCTTTTTTAAGCAATCCAGGAAAGAATAAGGGTGAACAGTAAAGAAGAATAGGTAAAGTATACCAGTTGAAAAACTGTAAGAGGAGTGTTCGGGTTATGCCTGAGTGCCTCAACTTCTTAATGTAAAAAGTCAGACGAAATGTCCTTTTAGAAATCGCTAAGACATGGGAGGACCAGGATAGGTCAGAAGAGAGAATTAATCCAAGATACTTAACTTCAGACTTGGTTTCTATATCCTGACTATCATCAATTTTGCAAGGGTCATAGGAACCAACGGCTTCATTTAACTTTCGTTTACATCGGAAATAGTAATAGTGTTTATTTAGATCAGTTAGTTTATCACAAGATCTAACCTTTTGAGATGTTGATCCTTAATCTTTTAATTGGTGTTGAGTTGTTTATCTGTGAAATCAGTTCTACTACTCTCAGTTTACATTCCACAAATGCATTAAACGTACTGAATCGTTATTTTAGAATATTTCTATGAATTTTTAAGTTTCTGGTGTAAAAAAGTACCTTGTATCTTTTAAAGTACTCTTCAACTATTTTTAACTAGAAATATTCATCGAATATTATCTACCAAACATACCGGAAATCACTATTATTTAAATTAACCGCGTGTCTACTATTTTGTAATCATTTAAACAAAGATTATGGAATATGTTATTTAACCTTGTACAAACAGCCTGAATCCATCAGTCAGTCAGTCAGTTAGTTAGTTAACCAGTCAATCTGAATCCATTAAAATTATCATAAAATATTCAATATTCATTAAGTTTCAGACATTTTTATGGCATGTTAAACAATATGCCATATTTATTTTATTTACTGAACTTAAAGTTCTCAATGAATTAAACACCACAGGGCAGTAGTAGCGGCCATGATATCAATAACATTAACAGTAGTGATAAGTATAAAGCTGTTTTCGACAATGTCACAACTTTAAGGTCAAGTTATTCAACTTCTAAATAAATAATAAATTTATTTATTTATTTAAATATTTATATACATACGCCAAATGTACAAGCATTCAAATGCCATCTAAATACATAATAATAATAACAAATGTTCTCCGTGATGAAACTATGCCAAAATTTGTATAAAGTTTTGGAAATATTTATAAGATTCTACTTGGTCAAATGAAGATTTCTAACACTTTGGATAGCCAGAATTTTTTTGTACTAACATGGAAGTTTTAATGTGTAAAAAATTGTACTAGTATAAGGAGATTAGAGGCAGGCGTTGGGAGGATTTGGTGCTTATTTGACGCTCATCAACAAGATGCATCTGCAACCTTGAAGGAGTTAGTGTTTTGCCAGAGATTTGATTCTATATCACTCACTGTGGCTACAAATGAACTATTCAGGCTCGTGAATAACCTCCCGTGGGACTTAAATGGAAACACTGCCGCTTAGTGTTTGTATTGACTGAATTCCGTCAGTCAGGTTTGTAATTATGTCATCAGACGTCATGATGTATTATTCTGGAGCTTCAGCTCAATACATACATATATACCTATCACCTTGAATCAACTATGGAGCACTGAGCAACTGGTTCGTGCGAATTCGGGGCTCTTCAACGTGGTTCTTTATGTAAAGACGAAATAGATGCTCATCCATGGCATTGATTATCAGTAGACATATATCACGGAGCTCTCCTGATATTCAGTGACCTTGCCCTGTAACTTGAAGGTCCCGGATCCCATCCCTGGTGGGATCGTGGATATGAGCGGATGAGGAGTCCCAGAATAGGATGAAACAGCTGTTCAGCACTTTTATTCTCTGATCATTCTCTTACCAATATTGGTATTTCACGAGAGATAAATGAAAATCAATACAAGCTCCTGCAAAATCTCATAATCTAAATATATCTATTATATGTAGTGAGAGTTCATTGAGTTATAACACCAGGAGAAATTATCTATCATGATTGGATAAATCATTTCGCATATTGATTTCTTTTTCCAAAAATTCTCATTAAGCTTATTCATTTCATGTGTTCCACTTAGTAGAAAGATTGGCCTGCTTAAAACATGGGCTACCAAAAGCCTTTGTCATTATATCGCATCTTATTTCTCGCCTTCACATTATTTTAATCTCCAATAAAACTATGATCCCTAATGGCACTGTTTACTCTTGTGAGTATTTAAAATGTTCCCTACCACCTGATTGTGCGTGTCAGCGTAACCCACTGCATGAGATGACTGTTTCTGTGATCTCAAATTGTAGTCGTGCACTCTTTTTAGTTAACTTTCAACCAAATGTCATGCGTTTCCCGAAAGAGACAAAGAAAAGAAATGCCATGAAATTGTTAGATTTTTGTCGCGAACCAACAACATCTAGAGAAATCAGTGAGAACTAGGAACTACTGAATACCTGTCTCATTCTATTTTAGGACTGCTTAGCAGTGAGCACCCACGACGCCCCCCCCCCGGTAATCAAACTGAGGTTCTTCAGGTTATGAGACCAAAGTTGTTGACCATTTCAGCCTCTTTGATTAGAATTCAATGACACTTGAATTCTCACTTTGCCACAAAACGTGACAAAAATCAACGACTATAATTAATCCGAAGTCTCCACAAATCCTGTAACCTGAATCTCATAAGGGACTAGTTTACACTTCGAGTTAGATGGCAGTTCATCAAGCAATCTGTTGTCAATCACAATTTTATTTGAAGATTCCGGACGGAGAGAAAATATTATGCAACAAATTTTGCTCAGAGTTATGTATATTACACAAACATTGTCCAGAATAAAGCTATTATAATTAAGATGTGGCTAACTGCCTCAACTTTATAGACTTTGAGAAGGCCTTCGACAGCATTGACCGCGAAGTAATTTGGAAACTACTCAAGTACTACGGCGTACCCTAAATATTCATCAACCTTATTCAACAGCTGTACGACAACGGCACACGTCAAGTGATCCACAACGGAAAACTCAGCGAGGCATTTCGAGTAAACACAGGAGTCAGACAAGGGTGCTTATTATCACCAATGATATTCCTAATTGTGGTGGACTGGATTATGCATCAGACAGTGGGAACCCAGAAGACAGGGATATCCTGGACCGACGTGAAGAACCTAGAAGACCTGGATTTCGCGCGTGGATGATTTATGTTTGATGTCACACAAAATCGAAGACTTACAAGCAAAAACCGATAAACTGGTCGAAGAAGCAGCAAAGACAGGACTCCAGGTGAACATAGACAAGATGGAGGTTATGAAAATAACCAACCAACCAACCAACAACAACAACAGCAGCAACATCCAGTGCCAATCACCATCAACGGGAGGGATTTGAAAGAGGTTACTTCTTTCACTTACCTAGGGAGCATTGTCTCAACTACAGGCAGTCGGAACGGACGAGGATGTCATATCGAGAATCGGGAAGGCGAGAAACACATTCATCAACCTGAAACCAATCTGGAAATCTTCGTCACTCAGCATCAACAACAACAAAATTCGGATTTTCAATACAAACGTCAAGTCAGTCAGTTCTTCTGTACGGATCAGAAACTTGGCGGGTCACAAAGAATATTTCTAACAGCCTGTTGCAGACCTTTATCAACAACTGTCTTCGTTCTATACTGAAGATTAGATGGCCGGAAAGAATCACCAACAAGAAACTATGGGAACAAACAAAACAAGAACCAATCGCTCAACAAATATGCAAGAGAAAGTGGAAATGGATCGGACACTCACTGAGGAGGCCATTGGGTGACATCGCGTGTCAGGCCAATGCTCGAGTGGAACCCGAAAGGGAAGTGGCGAGTGGGACATCTAAGGGTGACATGGAGGAGATCGTGTGAAGAGGAGTTGAAACAGTATGGACTAACATGGATGCAGGTGAAAAGTACAGCAGAATACAGAAACAAGTGGAGGCGTGCAGTTGAAGCCCTATGTTCCACTATGAACCCAAGGGAACAATAATAATATAACTGCCTTAAAGTACTGAAATTACAGGCTGTGGGGCCAGGGTTCAAATTTCGCTCTATTTAATTCATCCTTGGTAACTAGGTAGTATCGTCAACACTCATATATTAGGTACGGCTCATATATAACCTGATAAATGGGAGATATGTTCCACGTAAATCAGTTTCCATCGGCTAATTAGTAAGGATGAACCAATCCTGTGTAAATCGGTGTCCTGCTTAAAACTTGGGTTACCAAAACAACCCTATCATTATTTTGCATGCAGTTTTGCTTATTCAAATTGTTTAAATCTATTAAAATATAACCTCTAATGGTATTATTTACCCAAGTGAGTATTTAATAAGTTTATAACCCGATCATTCGCGAGTTTCTACTAAACTTGAGAAAAAACATTTTCCTAGACAGCAGCTTATCCCAATACTACATGAGATGAGCGTTTCTGAGTAGTGATCTTGGTTCACAAAATTTACTCCTGAGCGTTTTACAATTAGCATCCGACCAAATGTCGTAAATGGATTCGTTTGCGATTTAGGTCAGATAAATTTTGATGTAGTTATGTTCTCTGAGCTAGCTGGATGGTTTATTTTGGAGGCTTTCATTGCTCTATCAGGTGATATAGACAGCACATACTTCAATTTGATGAAGTGAGCTTTTAGATTTCTCCACGAGTTCATTAGTCATCTCTCCTGGTGGGTGATCCTGAACGTGACCGGTTGTTTTCGTGTGTTTTCACACCCTCTAGGCTACTTGTATTGGTGTTGATTGTTGCCTTGACTTGAACTTTGACCCCTTGTGTGTGAGATTTCCTTCTTCTCGGTTGGTAAATATCGTATATGTCAATGTGTCTGTTGATTGATGATTAACTAGAATACCAGGCTTCAAGTACTCTTGGTGTTTTCTCTGTCTAATATTTGAACGTTGTCCCAGTCGAATTGATGTCCGTGGCTGTCTGTATGTAGTGATGTGAGGGAGTGAATGTCATGTCTTTTGACGACTAGTGTATGATCATTGATACGAAGACGAAGGGGACGTCCACTTTGGCCAATGTAGTGTTTTTCGCAGTTGTTACTACTTATTTTGTAGATGTGTGGTGAGAGCTGGCCGCCAGCCAAAGTTGGTAGACAGTAATTGATGTCAATGTTTATGTCCCCAATATTAGTGGTGAGAGAATGAGAACAAAGGCTTTGCGTAGGCGGATACAGTTAGCATATGGGTGATCTGACACAGCCACACAGAGATGCAAGGTTAACTTTCTGTGAGAAACAACCAATCAAAAGACTGTATTTTCTACTAACAATAATCTACAATGATGTACATTAAAATCCATAAATATGGTATACGAGCTCGCCTTGTAACCAGAAGGCCCTGGGTTCGAATCCCGGTGGGTGCGTACTACTGTAGAGTCCCAAACTAGGACGAAACAGCTGTCCAGCACTCCCAGGTTTTCCAATGGTTCTCTAACCAGTGTCAGCTCATGATGAAAATCCTGTAACCAATCAAATCCCGACAAACCAACACTTGAATATCTATAAATATGTGTTGATTTTCCTTAATAAACGATCTGTTGTCTAGCCCTTATCTTCTATATATGGTAAGGCGAGTTTCTTTGTGTTCTCCTTGAAAGTCTTTTATTTGGTAGGTTGACTTAGGGTAGATATCTTTTGATGTGGAGTTCCTTGGATATCCATTCTTTTGGAAGACGTCCATGAGATGTCTTTCTTCAATTTCCCTTGAGATCAGATAGAACTGTATCACACAATCTATTGTCAATTAATGCTTTATTTGAAGCTCCTGGACGAGGAGAAAATATTGTGTCATAAACTCCGCTGAAAATTCTGTACACTGCCCAGAGTAAAGCTGTAATTATTGTTATTCTGTCAAACATACAAATGAAGGTAATCCCAGGTGAATGAATATTTCGGCCCCTTTAACCTCCTGGTGAATAGACTTAAATGCGGACCTTGTCAATTTTAACACAAGCCACTCCGTAGGGTTTTAGATACCTGAATACATGCAGTTAAGTCAGGACAAATTTTGTATGTGGTTACTTATATATGTTTAATAGACTTTGTGAAAAGTGTAGTAGCAGAAAACAAGATCTGTGGCCTGCCTTGCAGCCAGAAGTTCCTGGGTTCGAACCCTGGTGGGTAAGTACTGATGTAGAGTCCCAAACTAAGGCGAAACAGTGGTTCATTACTCTCTCCTGGTTTTCAGTGGTTCTCTGACTTAACACTGACCTCTGATTAAGCTTGAATCAAATCAGATCCATGCAAAATAACTCTAGAAGATCTATCGCCACCAGCCAGTTGACTTTTGACGTTAAATAGGAGAACAGACATTTCGTACATTGTATTCCACTCCCTAAAATGCTTAGAATGTTATCAAGGCTTCAAATAACTAAATACCATTCCTAGACAATTTCATTTTTCTTTTCCTATTTTTCTCTTTACTAACCAAAAAGATATCAACAATCTGGAGACAATGTAAAACAAGACGATTTTATCCTGACAGTAACTGATGGTGTTCAAACATCACCACCACTTCAAGTATCTATTGAAATTAAACCAAGAGTATTACAAGAAAGTAAAGGTCATCAATATGTTAATAATACAATATTGGTGAAAGAAAATACAAGTGTCATACTCACTCCATCAGTTTTCCCCTCTGATATCACAGATGCATCGATGATTACATCTGGAATGTCTACAGCACCCCAGTATTTTGTGATTGTATTTCCAACGAAAGGAAATCTGTTTTTAAATAATAAGACGAAAGTGTCACAATTCACTTATAAAGATATTTTAGAAAATCGTTTAACTTATCGTCATGGTCCAGCTGAAATTGGTGTAAAAGTTAATTATGATTTTGTAAGAATTTGGGATTTCAGTGCTGGACAAACATTCAGTTTAAATTTCACTCTGATACCAGTGAATAGTCAACCTCCAGTATTGAAAAGTGAAACTTTACTACAGGTAAGTTAGTTGTTTGTTTGTTTTTTCATACAATAATGGTGGATATTTTTTTGGCTGAAGTCAGTAAACTACTTATTTTAGGTTATTAAAGTAGTATAGGTGAAGTATAGGAGAGGGAGGTGCAGAAGATAACCAACCAACCAACAGCAACAGCAGCAACAACCAGCACCGATCATCATCAACGGGAGAGATTTAACAGAGGTTACTTCCTTCACTTATCTGGCTGGAAACACGGTTTCAACCACAGGCAGTCGGAACGCATGAAGGTGTCAAAGCCAGCCAGGCAGCCAGAATCGGAAAGGCAAGATACGCCTTCATCAACCTAAAACCAATTTGGAAATCTTCTGTACTCAACACAAGGAAAAAGATTTGGATTTTCAACACTAATATCAGGTTGGTCCTTCTATACGGGTCAGAAACTTGGTCAGCACGCTACGAAAAGGATTTCCAACAGCCAGCTGCCTACTCCATACTGATGATCAAATAGTCAGAAAGAATAAATAACAAGAAACTGTGGGAATAAACCAACCAGGAACCGATCGCTCAACAAATATGTACGATAAAATGGAGATGGATGGATTGGACATACACTGAGGAAACCGTTGAATGACAACGCACCAGGCCATTGCTCGAGTGGAATCCAGATAGGAAGCGACGAGTGGGTCGTCAGTGCGAGGGTGATTTGGAGGATATCGCGTGGCAAATTGGAGAAGATGAAAGATTATGGGCAATCGTGGGGTAAGCTGAAGAGGATGGCAGAAAAAAGAATAAAGTGGAGAGGTGTTTTTGAAGCCCTATGTTCCACTCGGAACCCAAGGGAATAATAATAAAATAAATATTAAATAAAGTAGTATAATTTTCCATAGTTTGGTTTGTAAGGGTTAGTTTTGTTTTTACTAGTTGATCACGGACTGATATCAGTTAGAGAATCACTGAAAACAAGGGAGTATTGGACAGCTGTTTCATCCTAGTTTGGGAATCATCCACAGTACGCATCCACTGCCAGGGTTCGAACCCAGGACCTTCCAGTTACAAGTCAAGCTGGCTAGTATACCATTCAGCTACTGGGACCTGACCAGATTCAGTGGCGAGCCCATGAATTCTAACTTCTACCAATTCATGATTTAGCGCGACCCCAACGATTGTCATAGGTGGGACATCCATCCTCACACATGACATTTGGATGGACCTCACTGGTCACAACTTCTCACTAGAACTCCAGGAAACTCCATCCTGTAGCAAGTCACTAGAGAGCATCAGATTAATTTTCTATAGTTGGCTTGTAAGGAGGGAGTTTCCTGTAGTGAGTTCTAGTGAGAAGTCGTGACCAGTGAGGTTCAACCAGTCAAGTGTGAGGATGGATTTCCCACTGATGACATTGGTTGGTGCCAGTCACGCTAAATACATCACGAATTGGTAGAAGTTAGAATTCATGTGCTGGCCATTGAATCTGGTCAGGTCCCAGTAGCTGAATGGTATACGAGCCAGCTTGACTTGTAACTGGAAGGTCCTGGGTTCGAACCTCGATGTTGGGTGGGTACTTCCGATGACCCTCAAACTAGGATGAAACAGCTGGTTGTCCAGTACTCCAGTACTGGTTTTCAATGGTTCTCTAACTGATATCAATCCGTGATCAACTCGTAAAAAGTAGTATAAGCCAAGTATTGAGCAGTTTTCAACTTTTAATGGTGCATTTCGATTTGGATGGTAAAAAAGGATATAACTTTGACATTTAGTGAAAGTACTCTCTCTTTATTCGCTTTTTACAACATGCACGTATCGTGACACATTGATAGAGGGAGAAATTTACACATAATTTTCACTTCTGCTTGACGTCAATTAACAAGAATTACCTACAGAAACTAGATTTCAAATTATTATTCTTCCCTTGGGTTCAAAGTGGAACACAGGGATTCGAAACCACATCTCCACTTTCTCCTGTTCTTTGTAGTCCTCTTAGCTGGCCTCACGCTTGACCGTTGTCTCTCTCATCTCCTTCTTACACGATCCCCTCCATGTCACCATCTGACCTTGGCCTAGCTTGCCGTTTCCCAATCGGGTTGGTTGGCATACGATGTCACCAAATGGTCTCTTCTCAGTATGTCCTCGATCCATCTCCATTTTCTTCAGTGTGGCGTTAGCGAAGACAACTGTTGACAAAAGTTTGCAGTGGAAGTGTTTTTTCATAAATTAGTCCTTTAAAATAGCTAGTTTGTTTTCGAAAGATAATGGCGAACACTAATTTATAAACAGTCATACATACGCACACACACACAAAGATGCCTCAATGTGTGTTTAAACACAAATGTAAAACACTCGACACTCTGAAAGCATAAACCTATGATTAATTTGCAGACAGCTCATATTGTTTAATAAACGAAATCAGTAGTGCAACTGTTTGAAGTTAAAAGGGCACTTTTGAATTGACTTGACAGTTTATCAAAATGCTACCTCTGGCGCCATATACATTTAGTCAAAATGTCTTATATCGTCTAACGAGCCGGAATTTACATCACAGTGCTATCAAACAAATATTTTCTTTTCTATCTGTCTAAATTCTTTAAGATGTACTTTTTTTCTCCAAAATATAACTGGAAATTTTGCATAATTTTCAAGTGCTTGGTAAGTAGGGATGGATTTGGTTGGAGGATTTCATCATGAGCTGACATCGGTAGAAGAACCTCAAGAAAACCATCTGGGAGTACTGGACAGCCAGTTGTTTCGTCAGCCTAGTTTGTGGCTCTTCATCGGTACTCACCAACCCCCAGGGTTCGAAGCTAGCACCTTCCGGTTACAAGGCGAGTTAGCTCGTATACCATTAAGTCACTGGGACCCGAACGAATGGCCAGCCCATGAATTCTAACTTCTGCCAGCTAATTCATGACATAGCGCGAACACTTTGCAATGTCTTCTTCGATGAGTTGCTACCTCACCTTCAACCTGCTGTACCTACTGGTCACAGCTTCCCGCTAGAATCCCAGGTATTTGATTTCACCCCGAACCGACATCAGTTAGAAAGCTATAGTGAATAACTAACCGACAGAATTCGTTCAGAAATGTATGAAGACCTACAATGAAAATAAGAGTAGTACTGGAAATGATAAAAATGACAAAAATAGTATAGAATCCAAAGCCTATGTAGTACTGCCGTATAAAGAAGGAATGTCAGAGGCCTTACGCAGAATTCTCAATGACGCTGGAATTAGTCAGGTTGGCATTTAAACCAACTAACCAACGCACTCAGAGATAAACTTTTTCGGCTTATTGACCAGATAGATCCAATTTAAAAAATGATATAAATTATCAGATACCGTGTAATGATTGTGATGCCGGTAACATAGGTAAAACAAATAGATCGGGGTCAACCAGATAACTGGAACATAGAAATTAAGCTAGACCCAGAATGATAATAATAATAACAATAATAATTTGCTTTATTCCAGAAACAGTACTAGTGGTACAGTGTGGAATTTTCGGCACATATCTACAATATTTGCATCTAATTTTATCAAACATTTAAAGGGAGTATTTCAAAAAAATAAATAAATATGTAGACAACAACACCAAAAACAAACACAAAATTAATTTTAAAAAATGTGAAAAAATACCAAGAAGTAGAAAGGAAAATAAACAGCATATAATAATATCTCAGTATTGGGTAATGGAAGCTATGATATGATTATGCATGGTGACAGTAAAGCTATAGTCATACAAGAAGTTATGAAATGATATTTAAGAATGTTTATCTCGAAGATGGTCAGTTAATTTGGTTGAAACAACTCTAAACAATCTTAAAATAACATTTCAGGGTTGTTTTTTTATCAGCTCTAATGCGGTATTTGTGGTGGTAGTGTGAGTAACCCTGCATAATACAAAATTTTAAGATGGTGATATTGGCTTTCACAACCAAGATTGTCAGTTAATATTTCCGAACAAAAAGCAACAACCACAAAACTAATAATTACATGATGGTTAATGGCAGGACAATTTTTACTACTCATAATGCTAATATAGTCGGAACCAGTAAATACACAAAAGAAGGAATATAGTAAAGTACAACAAAGGAAGCCAATGTTAATATTTTAGGTAGCTAAGTATGTTTGAGAAGGAGTTCACTACAGAAAACAAAATAAGAGAGAAATAAAAAGAGCCTAAAATTATGTTGTTAACAACAAAGCAAGTCATAGGTTTCGCGCTTAACATTGTGTCTGTCACTTAGAACACGGGCCAAGTATGGTATCGTTGAATTCCTAGACTTGGTTGTACGAGCATAGATTATTTTATACTGATTTCTGGTTCTACCTGATGAGATACAAGGCGAAAGTTGGGAATAGAATGGGTGTTGGGGGTCTGAGAGTATGGTTTTAGACCATTTTTCGCATGTATTCAGATGCCTTTCAACTAATGTAGTGACGAGCTGACTGAGTTTTACACCACTAGTCCTACTAACTACCTTCAACATCCTTCTCAGGATGGTATAGTCCTTTTTCAGTAGCCCAGGAAAGACTAACGGGGAGCAGTAAAGTAGAATAGGTAAGATACAAAAAGTTGACAAATTGTGACCCTGCTAAGTTAAATAATCCAGAAAAATGCTCAACCATTGCACTGCATTCACTTGCATGTAATCACACAACCATAGGGTGATTGGATCAGGGTGACAGTATTAAAAAGTAATATAGCTAAGTAGAGAGGAAGATTAATTTTCAAGTATTGGTTTTGTAGGGATTCAGGTTTGATCGGTTGGAGGATTTCGTCATGAGCTGACATCAGTTAGAGAACCATTGGAAAACCAGCACTGGAGTAGTGAACAGCTGTTTCTTCCTGGGTTATAGCCCTAGTGGGTGAGTGCTGCTGAAGAGTTTCGTCTGTCCAGTACCCCAGAGCTGGTTTTCCAATGGTTCCCTGACTGATGTCAGCTCATGATGAAATTCTCCAACCAATCAGAAAAATTTAATCACTGAATTCTGTCTGTGGATTTAACACCGTACACTTGCAATCGGAATGATGCAACGCTTATACCGGAGTTATGTGAAAGGACAACAAAAAACAAGGAGGTAAGAGAAAGAGAAGTATAATGTAAAACAAATTATGAAGCTATATGACTAGATCGACATGATTATGACCAATAAAAATTATCTAGTATGGAATTACATTTTATCACAGTGCCCAAGTTCTACACTTACATAAGGAAGACTATGGGATTTAGTATCAATGACAGAACGATCAACGAACTCACTTTGAAACCTGAATTCTCCAGGTTCAATCCCTATAGGCTTCATAGGTGCATTCAACTGAAGAGTACTAGACTAGAACAAAATATTTATCAAACACCCCCTAGCTTTTAATATTTCTCGAACTCTAATGTGTCTGTTTGCCATGAAATCTAACTTATGATGTGTGTAGCTTAATTTGTTGCTTAAATAACCCGCCATACTGTTTTTTTGTTTTCGTTGTCAAGGTGAAAGAAGGCGATAAAGTTGAAATAACTCCGTATGCTTTATACGCATCCGATCCGGATACAAATGAAGCTGATATCCAATTACATGTTATCCATCCACCAAAATGGGGTCATATTGAATTAATAAATAAAAAACTTGATGAATCTAATCATCAAGACAATTATAATACATTGAATAAAGAAGATTCAATGTCCAATGAATTCGATGATACTTATTCATTAGACCTTGATCCAGCAATTGACGATAAATTAACTAAAAATAATAATAACAACAATATATTAAGTTTTAATATGCAAAATATACGTGATGGTTTAATCTATTATGTGAATTCTATTCATGATAATGGTCAAGAATGCATTGAAGATATATTCAGTATCAAAGCTTTCGATGGTCTACATTATTCTCCGAAAACAATCGAAATTAAAATAGCTATCCAACCGACAAATGATGAAATCCCGACTGTCCGACTACTGAAATACTTTTCAGTACCAATAAATACAAAAAAAGTGTTAACACCATATTTATTTAGTGTTAGTGATAGAGATGTACCAAGAGATATGCTACAGATACGTTTTACTGAATTACCAATCTACGGAAGTCTATCAGTGTATTGGCAACATGGTGAAAAGTATACAATAACCCAGTACAGTAATCCAATTACTCAATCTTACTTAGGCATGCTTAATTTACTCTATTTACAAAATGCTTCATTAATAAAGAATGCTAAAAGTGATCAGTATGCCTCATCAATCATTACAATGGATCAATTCACTGTGACGGTGTCCGATGGGAAGCATACAGTTGAACGACAAGCGCATGTATTAATTCGACCAGAGAATCGGTATCCACCAGAAATGTATATAGACAGGAAGACAGACAATGGTAATGCTGATGATGGAATTATACTAGATGGTCAAAAATGGAGTCGACTTGATTTAGTTCCAGGTGGTTTAATCATCAGAGATATGGACACATCAGAGGATGATTTAATACTAACGCTGTTGGAAACACCAAAATACGGAGTTATCCAGCGTTTACCACGTATGCTGAACAGTGATGGAATAGTAGATCCATTGGATTTAATTGAAGAAGCCTGGGATATTGAAGAGATGAAAGTTGGTGGTGATTTACAAGCGTTGGCTCAATTGTCGGTTGCAGGTAGTATTGGTGGACCGAAAACTATTAAATTATTACATCGTGGTGATCAGTTTACAAAGCGTCAGATATCAACTGGACGTATTCAGTGAGTCATGATCTATTAAATGGTGTGTGTGTTATTAGTAGTGAATATTTATGAGTGCGTCGGTTACAGCTCTCGCCGACGATGCATGTGGTCCGGGGGTTCGATCCCCTGCCGAAGAACACTTAATATCAGTGGTTGGCCTGCAAAAATTCGGGCTACCGATATCATATGTTGAAAACTCCATACTTGTATCAAAAATACGGTTCTGGAATCAAGCTGTAATCAAAATAATTTTTTTTTAATAAATAAAATAACTTTTAGTGTTGACAAAGTCATTCATTCTGATGATGAAACGTTCGCAAATGAATGCTAGAGCTATGAGAATAATAAACAGATGTTCTATTATCCTGCATAAGGGACCTTAATGTTACCTTTTTATTTATTTTTTCTCTGAAATTGACCATCACACATACTACGGTCATTTCTGACCAATTGCTGCTACGTCGACGTGGAAGTCAGGTTTGCGTATTGCAATAATTCAAAGAGCAACACTGGCCAAAAATGAATTTTCCTTCACGCCCTCACACGACACGAAGGTTGATTAAATAGAGGTTGGACTACAGTATAAGTCTTTTATACCATTTCAAGGTTCTATGGGGTGGAATTCTACTATTGACGATTAGGGGTGTAACTGCATACAAACAATAACCTAGATATGCTGCCCTTACGCTTTTGGGAAGACGGCGTAGAAAACGTTGATTTACCATACCATAGTCTGTAGACGGCAGTAAAGTCCTGCCTCATACGGCAGAGTTCCGAAAAAATATTCAAACAGATCGATCGTATGTGACCAGATTTGTAGTTATGCAACAGTATTACCGTTTTTGTTTCAGGAATATCAAGAAGTGAACAACACACAGCCGGGTAAAATCTTCTTTAGATGAACTTTTAAATAATGCTGCATTAATCTTTGTGAAATATTTCTGCTGAAGACGTTTTTACTTTTATGATGGACAATATCCCGAGCCTAGTTTATCCAAAAGCTAATCTTTTTCTCATTCAGTCAGTTAATAAACTTACTGTCTCATATACGCACAAACCTACTAATCATTACAGTGAAAAAGAAAAAATTATAAAATTGAGGCTTTTTTATTCCTTTTGCCTTCCGAGTGTAACAGAGGCCATCAAGCTTCCAGTTTTTTTGAAGTCTCGATAACTATTGTACTGCTGTTTTGTTTTACAGACTCTGGTCTTCAGTCTCACAGTCGACCTTACCTCTTTTTTTCGGAATTCCTGTCAACTGGTAGACTAGGCAAGTAATTCCAAGATAATTTGTTTATTAGATATATAGCACAATGAGTGAAACAGTATTATTTACTAGATGACGAGGTTTCGAACACAATTTACCTTCTCTGTGGAAAAATATTAAAATCATCCCTGTACCCAAGTCAGGCTCTGGTATTAATGCTAAGTTTAGACCTATCGCTTTACCTCTCCTTTTTTGAAACTAATGGAGAAACTATCGTTACTAAAACTTGTTCCCTCTCTAAGCTTCTCAAACGATCCAAAGCAGTTTGCTTACAAACAGGGTAAAAGTACTTTGGACGCTGCTGCTGTGTTTCATCACAACATTGTATCCTCCTTAGACAAAGGGGCCAAGTTTGTACGTTGTACGTTCCTTGACTATACATCTGCTTTCGACTCTGTACCTAGAGGCCTATTGTTAAACAAGCTTAGCCTTACACAAACTGAGCCCTGGGCTATCAACTGGCTACACTCTTACTTCTCTAATAGGATGCAGTACACGGTATATAATGGTGTATCTTCCTCTCCTTTGCTTACTGAAGCTGGAGTTCCTCAGGGTGCTGTTCTTTCTCCGTTTCTCTTTTCCTTCTTCTTACATGGTTTACCCCTCTCAGATGAAATCAACTTCGTCAAAAATGCAGATGACCTGTCTGTATCGTTTCCCATTAAGTCTCAGTCAGACTGTCTCAAATTAAATAGCTTTCTGTCGGACATCAGTGAGTGGTCCAAACTAAATGGTCTCATGCTGAATCCCTCAAAATGCCAGACTATTGACTTCTCCCTTAGGCATAAACGAGATCTACAAACACTAGTAAGTTATCATGAAGACTGTTGCATTGAGGGGACTAAAATTGAAACTAAGTCTAATGCTAAATACCTCGGTCTAGTTCTATCTTCCCACCTTACTTGGACATCTAATATCCTAACGATTTCTAAGAAAGTGTTCTGCCTGACCTACTACATTAAGAAACTAAGACAATCTGGAATCACCCAACCTCTACTTTCACAATTTGTCAACTCTTGTATCTTACCTATTCTACTTTACTGCTCCCCGTTAGTCTTTCCTGGACTACTGAAAAAGGACTATACCATCCTGAGAAGGATGTTGAAGGTAGTCAGTAGGACTAGTGGTGTAAAACTCAGTTAGCTCGTCACTACATTAGTTGAAAGGCATCTGAATACATGCGAAAAATGGCCTAAAACTATACTCTCAGACCCCCAACACCCCCTCTATTCCCAACTCTCTCCTTGTATCTCATCAGGTAGAACCAGAAATCAGTATAAAATAATCTATGCTCGTACAACCAAGTCTAGGAATTCAACGATACCATACTTGGCCCGTGTTCTAAGTGACAGAGACAATGTTAAGTGTGAAACCTATGACTTGCCTTGTTATTAACAACATAATTTTAGGCTCTTTTATTTCTCTCTTATTTTGTTTTCTGTAGTGAACTCCTTCTTCAAACATACTTAGGTACCTAAAATAATAACATTGGCTTACTTTTTTGTACTTTATTCTATTCCTTCTATTGTGTATCCACTGGTTCCGACTCTATTAGCACTATGAGTATTACAAAATTGTCCTGTCATTAACCATCATGTAATTATTAGTTTTGTGGCTGTTTTTTTCTTATTTTCTATACTTTTCGACAATATTAACTGGCAATCATTGGTTGTGAACGCCATAGTCCCCACCTTAAAAATTTTTGTATTATTCAGGATTACTCACACTACCACCACAAACACTGTATTAGACTTTGGTAGGCTTTGGTACTTTTTCGCATTTATAATTATTTTGTGTTTATCCTGTTTCTTTTGCTGTTGGTGTCTTCAGGTTTATTTTTTTGGTTTGTTTAATACTTATTTTAAATGTCGGTAAAATTAGATGCAAATATTGTAGATATGTGCTGAAAATTCCGCACTGTACCACTAGTACTGTTTCTGGAATAAAGCAAATTATTATTATTAATACTATAGTTCATAATCATATCAATTATAACCACACAAATTCGAAACTTGAGTTTTATAGTTTTATTTATTCTTTCCTATTTGTCGTATGTAGAATGGGATTTTCCAGATGTCCGAGTGGACAGGTGTTGAATCATTCCTATTACACGTTGGTTCGCAGTTGACTCGATAAATAAAGCTTCCGTTATCGATCATATTCCCTTCACCCTATTGTATGGTTATATGTCATTGTATGTAGTGAGTTCTGTAGCTGAACTATTCTCCAAATTTCCTATTTTATTCGCGTCAACCAATCTAGATTTTGCTGATAGGTTTTTATGCTCCGCTAGTCTGACTGACCCCGTTCTACTACTTTCACCTATGTGCTTGACCTGACAATCATTCAAGCAGTGTATTGGATAAACTAAGTTGTTTTATTTTGAAGGCTCCACAGGATTTATCCTTTAACCGACACAGCTTGTTTCTAATTGACTTTGTGGTTGGTTTGAATGCCAGTCACTTTTATTCCTGCCTTGTTAAGAATTCTCCGTAAAGTCGTTTCCGTGGTTTCTTCTCTGTATGAAAGTACTACTGATGATTTAAATTCTTTATTGTCGGTGTTGTCGTTATTCTGTGCAGGTTTGTCACGTATGTCGTTGTTCTTATTATTACTGTCATCACTGTTTGGACATAAGGGAAAATTTACTGCCTATACGAAGAATAGGAAGGAATAAAGAAAACTATAAAATTAAAGTTTCGAAGTTGTGAAGCTACAATTAGTGATATGATTGTGAACAGTAGTAAACTGTGTTCGACACTTTGTCATCTAGTAAATAATACTGTTTCCCTGTGGGCGATGTGTCTAATAAACAAATCAATATGGAATTGCATACTATCACAGTGACCAAGTTTTACAACTGTATTAAACCAGGGAAAGCTTAGCAGTTCGTCGGCTGGGAATTGGACCCAGACAGTGTGCGTAGCTGGCGAATATTCTACCCCTGAACTACCATGGCTAAAAGGCTTAAGGGCGGTCAGTAACAGCGCAGTCTTAAACAATGGCTCAGAAGTTACCCTGATACTTGATCATATTGAAATAAATCAGAAAATAGCTTTTGTGGAAATGGTTCACGAAATATCATATTCCATGATATATTTATCATATTTACATCAACTGTGTTTTTCAAGCTGATCTCCATAATTTTTTTTCAATATATTGTGTGGCTGAATTTAAATCGTCTAACCAAAGGATCATTTAAGGCGGCTTTCAAGTAGAAGTTAAATGATAACACATGAATAAATAATTTCAAATCATACTCTTTCCACAAGAGGTGGCTCTCGTTGTCCGGTGGTCTACTGGATAATGCTTTGGTGTTTGGAGCAATGGGTATTAGGTTAGAGTCTTAGTGGAAGCATCTTCAGTCACTTTGAAGGAGGTAGGCCTAGCTGACCACTAGCAATTCACGTGTTGTGGATCGTACTGGTAGCCGCCACCAAACAGATAATCCTGACATCATCGCGGAATTTGTTCATGGTGCCAATATACCAAAGTGAATCTGAACAATTCACTTCGGATACAGAAAGGCCTATAAATTTAGATAAACACAAATGTCGCCTTAAATATAGAAAAAAGAAATCCTCATCGAGACATTTAGAAGACAAAAAGGATTAGGTGAAGAAATATTTACTTTTCAATTAGATCCTCATCTCTGACTCTACTGTATTACATATAAAATTTCTAATACAATACAAAAAGTTTACCAATCTAGTGCGGATAAGTACGTTAATAATAATTAGTCAATATCAACATGTCAGCTGTTGGGTGACAATCAACCAAGAAAATTAATAAAAACAATTAAAGGATAGAAACGGTTACGGTAATTGGATTGCATGATACTTAATTTTGGAAAAATGAAGAGTAATTAAGGAATAGCTTCGGTGGCATAGCGGTTAGGACGCTCGCCGACCATGCACATGGTCTGGGGTTAGATCCCCGGCCGACGCACTCCTTTACCTCGCTATGCCAGAAATAATGCTGGTGAAGAGGAAAGGTTGGGCATGAGGCTAGCAACCCCATCCTGTAAAAATAAACACTACTGCTACAGAAACTTCCAGCCACTAGCTTGAAGCCCTATGTTCCACTGGGGGAACGTGAAGGAAAAGAAGAAAAAATAAGGAATAGTCTAGTGTTCAAGTTGATTACGTAATATGCAATTAAAAACGAATTAGTCAGAAAAACGAGGTAACTCGGGTAATAATAACTTGTAAATGTCCAAGATAAGAAAAGTGGATGCATGAATTCCCTCTGAATACACAGGTCTGGCTTCTGCAGGTGGATCCCAACGGCTTGAGCTGTATGTAGAAGATGAACTCATAAAGCAAATTTATTATTGGTTGGAATACGATAAATAACTTTAAATGCTGTATTAACATCAACTTTGTGTTCACTGTCAACAAGATGTGCTTAAACAGAGCTACGAATAGATGTCGTTTGTCACTTGCCTAACTATGCAGGACGACTTACGGAAATACGATGATAAACCTGCCTAAATGAACGCCCAATTTAACTAGCCCTGCAGGAACTGTCAAACTGGTTGATATACACAGAAGTAGCGAAATTAGGTGGTCTATCTTCATTTCTCAAACATAAAGTGGAGTGGTTGTGAGGAGACAGCGAAGTTCTGTTGCACTGAATGCTTCTTTAACTGTATTTTTCAGGCGCTGTATTACTATTTCGCTGATGTCATCACCAAGAAAATCGTAATTTTACGAACAGGAGCTTTTTGGGAACCATCGCTATACTGGCTTGTTTTGGTGCTTAATTCATGTTTTTCTCAATGGACTTATCTGGACAACCATTTTTATTAAGTGATTCTCTGAGATTTTTCAAGTACTGGTTTTGTAAGTGTTTTGTTTGATTGGTCGGAGGATTTCATCATAAGCTGACATCAGTTAGAGAACTATTGGAGAACAAGTACTAGAGCACTGGAAATCTGTTTCGTCCTGTTTTGGGACTCTTCATCACTTCGCACCCACCGAGATGCATAGGTCCTGGTTCGAACCCTGGGGGTTGGTGCGTACCGATGAAGAGTCCCAAACTAGAACGAAACAGATGTCCAGTGCTCTAGTACTGGTTTTCTAATAGTTCTCTAACTGATGTCAGCTTATGATGAAGTCCTCCAACTAATTCCCTGATAATCTTAAGCTTCTCATTGAGGCAGTCATTTGAACATATAATCCTATCTCTTTGAACCAAACACTTTACGAAGTTCCGTTTATATTTCAAAGGTGAAAAAGTCAAAGAAATGTGTGTACTGACCTGTCGTTGTAGGTTTTCTGTCTTTCTATAGTCTCTATACTGGTACATTGAAATTTTAAAATACCACCGTGGTTTCCTCTAAAAAGGTATAATGTTCAGTGTATATATATATATATTTCGATGTGAACCATCATTCAGAAACTATAAAAACAAACCTCTCCATCTCGTACTGTCGTGATTTAGTAAAATAAAGCTATTATCCCCTTGGATTTTTCTTTATTTTATCTTTACAGCTATCTATACACAGGTTCATATCAAGAACAATACATTACAGACTCATGTGTACTACGTCTATCTGATGGACAATTTACAACTAATCCCATTACTCTACGTTTTCGTATTCGTCGAGTGAATGGACTCAATACAGGTTTAGGCCAATCTTCGCTGCCTTACCTTCCTGTTGGTCATATACAACATTTACGTCCATTAGAATATCCAGAATTAAAAACTGAAAATATGGAAAGAAGTAAGTATAAGCATTGGAATAAGGCAAGACCTATTTTAACTTTTTCTTTCAAAGATTCATATACAGTTTGAAGTATAATAATTTATAACTCTTTCTGAACAATATGATTTGTGGTTTTAAGATAAGGAGAAAAGATAAAATCCACGTCCATGCTTGAATTCCCTTTTTGATTCGGAAAACTATTCAAAACTTTTACTTTTTTAATCAATAATCTAAGTGAAATCAGGATATTTAAAAGATTTATATATTTGAATAAGGCATTTAGAAGACAAATTTCGCGAGATGATATCATCATTTCATAGTTTCTTTACAACCGCTGAAAAACTAACATGGTTAACAATAATAAAATAAAGATCATGACAATTACTCAGTTATATAAAAAAACAAAAGTACATACTGATGACCAATCATATTTAAATAGATCAAGTAGTCCATAGTAGGCGAAGATTGAAGTCTATTGTTTATTGTACACACAGTTTAGGCTGTATGTGAATAATCCAAAGTTCTTCCATCACTTTCAATAACCAGCCTTGAATTAGAGTTATGTGAAATAATTGTGAAACAGTCATTAATAATATTGATTTTGTGACCTGACATTAATAAGTGTTTTGCAATCGATGATGCTGGATTTCTATTCAGATTACTGGCATCGGAATTTTCTATATGATTTAGTAGCCATTGTGGAACATGTTCTTTTCGACGACATTGGAACATTCTGTTGGTTCTGCATATATAGGTGTCACCAAAGCTGCAGGTGAACTTGTAGATACAGTTTGAAGTAGAGTCCACAGAATTTCGTCCTTTAATCGTAGGTACAGGGATTGAAAATGTCCGGTAAATGAGTAAAAGAGATGCGGTGGCGTAGAATGTGCATTTGATGGCTGACCGAAGTCTTTGAACTGTCAACTGCATAATCTGGTCGCCCTTGAATGGCAGGTTAATAAAGATAGCTTTCTTTGGTACAGTAGCTGTCTTTTCGAGATGTGCTTTTTCTTTACTGTGACAAGTGATAAAGTTCTCCGGATAACCGTAAGCTAATAAAACTGAATGCATATTTCGAAACTCACCCATCAATGTGTCACTCGTGCATATTTTTCGGGCCCTTGAGAACAAACATTTCACTAGGGAACGTTTATACTGGATAGGAACAAAGCTGGTAAAATGAAGATATTGTCCACTCCATGTCTGTTTACGAAAAATAGATCGCTGAATCGTTCTATCATCTCTCCTGGTCATTGTAATATCGAGGAAACCGAGTTTGTTATTCGATTTGAGTTCGGAAGTCAGTCGGATATTTGGATGAATATGATTAAATAGGGTAATAAAGTTTTCAATAGATTTACTATTATTACCAATAATGAGAGTATCATCTGCATAACGTTTATACAGCATAAATTCTCCAAGCACACCTTGCATTTGTTTTTCCAATTTCGACATGAATATATCTGCTAACAGGGGCCCAAGAGGGCTCCCCATCGCAACATCATCGATTTGTTTGTATGCCTTTTCTTGGAAGGTGAATCTTATATTTTCTGTACATATTAGGATGATGTCTCTGATGTAAGTGACAGGAATAGGTAAGTTTATCCCATTGCTTGTGACGTAATCGCAAATGAAATCAACAGTTTCATTAAGGGGAACATTGGTGAATAAAGATTCTGTGTCAATTGAACACATAACCTTATCCTTAATGTTCAAGGTGTCTAGCATATCTGTCAGATCAAATGAACTTTTTACAGAATGATTTGATAATGAGTCTCTTACAGGCGTAAGGACCTTTGTAATCTACGAAATGATATCATCTCGCGAAATTTGTCTTCTTAATGCCTTATTCAAATTTATCAAAGGGACTAATTGTTTTAATTTACATATTTGACAAGTGTTTAAGCAGGACAAAGCGAATCTGCTTGATGCTGGCTAGTGCTCACGGTTGTCTTACACCACTTTGTGCAAAAATATTCTTTACATTATGAATGGATACTGTCGGTATAAATTTTAATAGTAAATTAAATGGCTGTATATACTACTAATTATTATATGAGTAGTTGAAAACCACTCACATCAACCAGTAGTATCTACTGGGCAGATAATCGAAGTGACCTAAACCCCAAATGTACGTTTCTGTTGTTAAAGGCCCAGATCATCAGCTATGAAGTCGTGAAGCGGAGTGAACTCATGATGTTACTGAGTGACTGACTGACTGACCAACTGATTTTAACATAGAAATTTGCACAGAATTGCAGTAGTCTGAGTTGCCTCAGTCCATGCTGCACACAAATACGAGGGAGGAAGAATGGTAACGTGGAAAAACAACAGGGTTTCATTTAAATGGCAGGTCACGAAGAATGAATGCATCTGCACCATCGGTCTCCAGCTGTCATTGGTTCTTAGAATCCCAAGGACCCCAATCAATCAGGCAGTCCTTACTTCCCTTATTGGCCCAAACTAATTGCCAGAGATTTCATCGATTGACTTCAAGCTCGGTTTGACCACCGCCAGCTCCTTTCTACCTTGCTCCCATCTAAGATAAAATTGCTTGTCGGGGAAGGCTATGGCTAGGCATGAGTAACGCGTGTCCGCGCCATTTCAATCGATGTAGTTCCACAACCTCCTTACCTAACACCTTATATTTCGTTTAAATGACAAAATATAAAGTATCTTTATCCCCGCAATCCAGTTAATCATCACTCATAAGTCAAAACAAACGTACTAGTCAGTTAACGATCACATAATACGGTGGCTGCAACAAATTTAGAATGAGATGAAGTTAAATCTTTATTCTGTGTATTCTTCGTAAATCCTTCAAGCATGAAGTGGTTTTATATGTTACCTGTGAGATATATCCCACTTCTTCCCGACTTTAACTGACGTAGTTATATCCTGTTCTACGTATTCAGTTAGAGTTTTCATCACTTGTGGTCTCTGAGGCGTACCTTGTCCGGTGTAGTAATGGCAGTTGTCTTGCGTATTTTCGGTCTTTTAAAAGCCTTCTGATACCCTTCATTAGACGTCTGACTGGTGACTGACTGAAGGATGATGTATCTGGAGTTCTGATGAGAAGTCATGATCAACTGTGTCCAACATGTCAGGTATGAAGACGCGTACTCGCCGATGACATTGACTGGCAGTGTCCCTGATCACTGGTCTCGCTTCCTAACTTGATGGTCGTAGTTTCGACTATGGTTGCGTACTGGTACAGATTTTTACACTTGGACAAAGCAGCTGTCCAGTACTCCCTTGTTTTCAATGCTTCCTTGACTGCTTTTGTCGCATGTGCTACTGACACGATTTATAAGTAGTACACAGACGTGAACAAACAAATATGCATATCATCTGCAAGAATATCAAGTAGTGGAGAGATGAATTCAATGGCGAATAGAAGAAATGAAGGATTCTTGCGAAACAATGTAGAAAAATTGAAAGGATGTCAGAGAAGCACAATTCAGGAGACATATATAAATTGTAGTTTCAATGCATGATATTTTCCCATATCCGTACAAGAAGTTGCCAAGTACTCTTGTGTCCTGCCGTTACAATATCAGCTTGTAATCTCGTTTGAAATAGATCTAAGCAGTAGTTAGCAAATTCACAAATGAAGTTCCAATGAAATATTTCTAAAATACTTTTGTCTACTTATAAGTAGTTCACAAATATATTAAAAATTTCCTCTATCTATTTTAGATGAAAGAGAAGGGAACCAAATGCATCAAAATGACGCCTCAGACATGGAAGTAGAATTGCTCAATTCAATCATTTTAACAGCTCCATTGAACAGTTTCACATTTCTACAATACAAAGATCTTCAGCTGGATAAAGTCAGAGCGAATCAAATCAAAATCATACTTCAATCAAATCTGTCTACTCTTTCCACGTGTGGACTGCTAGCTCATACATCCAATCCATTGATCAGCATTCAAGAGTTTACTGATGACGATGTGAGAAATCATCGCATTGTATTTTATGCCTCTAATGATTGCGAAAAGTTTCTTGATAAACACTTCCCAATGGATTTTAAACTGATATCACCTTCAGAAGACTATTTAGGTCAAATATCAATAACTATGTCAATAACAAAAATGAAACACGCTCTTCCAGAATTAGAAAACTACTCGGAGATAACAGTTCTACCGTATACAGACACAATAATTAAAAGTGACCACTTATCTTTTAAAGATAAAGATACGAATTTAAACAATATAATTTATGTGATATCAGATGAGTCCACTAGGCAGTTTAAACTTGACGGGCAGTTGATCAATGTGTTCAATGAAAGTTTAATATGCTTTACTCAATCACAAATTAATTTACAACAAATCTTATTCAGTTCATATTCAGCAGGCAATTCAAATTATGCTATTGACCTATACATATTTGATGCTGGTGATATTGGTCAGATAGACAATCTTAACCAATTGTGCAATGACATACTTCATACTGTTAACAGATTAGATAAACAAAATATGGCGAATCCATTTTTAGAAAGAATGAAGTATACTACTAGTAGTAGTAGTAGTAGTAGTACGGTTAAAGAAAGCCAATCAATTGTAACAAAAAGTGAACCAATCCGGCTGAAAATTAAAAATAGAATATTCCAGAATGTACAACAGAATACCGAATTAATGATCAATCAACCACCTAAACCAGATAGTATAGAAACTGTACTTCCAGGACATGTTGGATTTTATTTAACCGCTGAAAATATCTACTATACATTGAATCCTTGGACAAAGTTTCATCTATTAAACAATGAACAAATGAATTGTAAATTATTTAATAAAATGCAAAATCATTCTATTGATGAATATTTTTATCAGGATGATTTAAATCGACGTAGATTAGTTGTGATTTTATTGAAAAATCAAAAGAAATTGAAACAATCGCATAAAAGACAGTCGAAGTTATCATCAATTGATACGGTGTGTCAGATTCATTATGAAATTGAAGATAATCAAAATTTAAATAATCATAAAAAGAGATTTAGGTAAGTTGATTATTTCTGAATTAGAACTGGTTTAAGAAATTCTAGAAATTTGAATGACTTTCTAATAGTATTTTAGTAAGATCCTAATTCTTAGTCTAATTAAACGAAGTTGTTTGTTTATTTGAACGGAAGTCTGCTTAAATCCTTGAAATAAATAAGTTTCCATCTAGTATAATAAATCATCTTTTCTGTATTTTTAAGTGTTGGTTTTGTTGGGATATTGTTTGATTGGTTGGAGGATTTCATCATGAGCTGACATCAATTAGAAAACCATTGGAAAAACCAACAAGGAGTACTGGACAGCCAGCTGTTTCGCCAGCTTAGTTTGGGACCCTTCAACAGTACGCACCTACCCCACTACTAGGGTTCGAACCCAAGACCTTCTGGTTACTAGGCAAGCTAGCTTGTAGACCATTAAGCCACTGGGACTCGATCCAGTGGCCAACCCATGAATTCTAACTTCTGCCAGCCAATTCACGACATAGCGCGACCACTTAGCAATGTCTTTTTCGATGAGTTACTGCCTCACCTCCAGCCTGCTGTACTCTACCTATAACTGATGTCAGCTCATGATGAAATCCTCTAACCAATACTTGAAAATTTTTCTGTATTTCTCATTGTTATAATCGTCTACAGATATCTCCTTGAATGGCAACACACACTCTTGCATACTTTTAATTAGCTATCAATCTAGTGCACTGTACGTCTCGAAGGAAATCAAAGAGATATATTGTAGGGGATTGGATCTTCCTATAGATTGAACAATGTTACATCACCTAACGACACACTGTAGATTATTATTTGACTTAAAAGTCCTGCGGGATGAGTAGATATTATTCAAGTGTTGGTTTGCAAGGATTTGATTGGTCAAAGGCCTGTCCACGAGTTGATATCAGCTAGAGAACCATTGGAAAACCACCAAGGAGTACCAGATAGCTGTTTCGTCCTAGTTTTGGACTCTTCATTAGTATGCACACACTGAAGCGCGAACCCAGGACCTTACCGTTACAAGTCAAGCTTGTAAACCATTCAGCTAGTATGGCGCGACTTAGTGGTCCATGAATTTCAAATTCTGTCATTTCGTACGCCCTGGAAGAGTCTTAAACTAGGACGAAACAGCTGTCCAGTATTCACAAATCTAGCTGATGTTACCTCATGGCCAAACCTATTAATATTATTGGTTAAAGAAGACACAGTTCAGCAGAGATTATTCTTTTCGTAAAATCACTTCCTGCAAGCTGTAAAGTTATATAATCTCCTAAAAATTATGATTACACCTATGAAGGTCACTGTTAAGTAGTTAAGTCTTGCGTAAGTCAAAAATATTAATGCATGAATATCGCTCAGAAATGATTATCCTTAAAACTCTAAGCTGGCACAAAAACATCTCCCAATATGACTGTCAAAACGAGGAATTAGACCAATCAGTAAATAGCTGCATTCTTGAACCATGTATTTTTATCCCTCTTTCCGTATCAACACAGAAATCTTTCAAAGTGACATATGTGTAAAGCCAAGTCATTAGTGGTAAAAATTATAAGAATTATAGCAATTAGTTCAAAATCAAAACAAGTCCTATCATCTGAATATCCAAGTGTTGGTTTGTAGGGATTTGTTTCATTGGTTACAGGATTTCATCATGAGCTGACATCAGTTAGAGAACCATTGGAAAACTAGTTCTGGAGTACTAGACAGCCACCTGTTTAGTCCTTGTTTGGGACTCATCATCAGTACGCACCCGCCGGCACGGTTCGAATCCAGGACCTTCTGATTACAAGGCGAGCTACCTCGTAAACCATTAAGCCACTGGGACCCGATTCTAACTTCTGGCAATGTCAGCTCATGATGAAATCCTGTAACCAATCAACCAAATCCCTACAAACCAACACTTGAATATCGATGAGATGCTCACTAGCGACTTGCCCTATTCAGGTAGGTGGTTACCTGAGGTTCTAGTGAGAAGTCGTGACCAATAGAGTGCAGCAGGTCGGGTGTCAGAACAAATACTCGCCGGAGACATTGGCTTGTGGTCGCGCTATATCGTGAATTGGCAGAAATTAGAATTCATGGGCTGGCCATTAGATTGGTTCCCAGCGGCTTAATAGTCTACGACCTAGCTCGCCTTGTAACCAGAAGGTCCTGGGCTCGAACCCTGGTGGGTGCGTACTGCCGAAGAAACCCAAACTAGGGTGACGAAACAACTGGCTGTCCAGTACTCCCAGGTGGTTTTCCAATGGTTCTCTAACTGATATCAGCTAATGATGAAATCCTGTTATCTGAATATCAGTTGCCAGCATCACTGGATATATTTCCTGAAGCTGCAGTGGGTCTACTATGACAAGGTGAAGCGAATGCTCATTGAAGGCATCGATGAGGGCAAGACTGTATCACACACGACTTAACGAAGTTCGAAATCCAGTCCAAGCGGCTGAATGGTTGGTGAGCTTCATCTTGTAACTCGAAGGTCAGAGGTCTGACCCTTAGGGGAGTTGTGGGAGGACAAGGCGAGACAGGTGTGTCCACTGGCCCCCAGTTTTTGATGATCTCTGTAAACGATTTTGGTTATACAAGAGTGACAGGTCACATTGTTATTATTATTATTACTAATGTGTCATCCTCAAGAATTATTTTATCTTTAGCCCATCTAGTTCTTGTGCGCTTACATTAGCTGTTATTCCATACCGCTGTAACGGCAGAAGATTAGAGACTTGTTAACGGACTTTTATTGAGGAAAAACACATCATAAATATTTATACATTCTAGCCACATTAAAATTCGGCTGGGTCAGCAGACGATAAATTTAATAATGTGAAATATTCCCGTATCATGAATTAAAAGTCAATCTGAACGAAGAATATTCTTTTCAAGAATTTCTCTTCAGGTTCTTACAATTATAAAATGTAATATGTTTGTTGTAGTTACAATAATGATAGCCAGTTATGCGGCGGATACATCTTTTTACGTAGAACAACAGATTAGCAGTTATGGGGTATCAAAACAAACATAGTCGTATTTTTGTGATAAACGTCGTGCTAGGCTGAAATCGATTACAAAATATTTCGGTGAAATTGGAGACAGTGGTGGTGATTAGTCACAATAGATTTGTAGAGTGTGGGGTAGGAAAATTGACAAGTCAGTTCGAGTTTATAAAAGGTGTCAGGTGTCAGAAGCTGTTCCTACCGTGGCCAAACTTGGATTGATGATTCTTCTTATCACCAAGAGTGCTTCTTCCCCTTAACCCTAATGGTTTTTTTCATTTGCTTTTTACTACAATTATTATTATTATTCGTCATAATTTATGCTCTTTATGCAAACATTCTCTCAATACTATCGAATTTTTCATTTATACTATCTGGACTTATTATTAGTGATATTATCTCTTTTCTCAATATATGTCTCCACCTGTTTTATTTCACACATTCGTTATTTCATGATGAACCTCTCATTGCAGTCTTGCTATCTCCTCCTATGTAATACATACCACCTTGTACTAGCCCCTCACCCGCCTGACACCTTTTATAACCTTGAACTGACTTGTGAACTTTTCCTACCCCACACTCTACAAATCTATTGTGACTAATCACCACCACTGTCTCCAATTTCACCGAAATATTTTGTAATCGATTTCAGCCTAGCACGACGTTTATCACAAAAATACGACTATGTTTGTTTTGATACCCCATAACTGCTAATCTGTTGTTCTACGTAAAAAGATGTATCCGCCGCATAACTGGCTATCATTATTGTAACTACAACAAACATATTACATTTTATAATTGTAAGAACCTGAAGAGAAATTCTTGAAAAGAATATTCTTCGTTTAGATTGACTTTTAAGACAATAAAGTGTTCTGACTGGTGGGAGTTTGGCCGAAGATTAGACAGTAGGACAAAAGGTTGTCCAATGAGGTTATTTCATGTCCACATCGTAAACTAGATCCAGATTTGAGGAATAAACACTTCTACCTTTGCAGCCAGCCATTGATATAAAATGCTGATTTCAATTTCTGATTGCTTCCTATCATCTTCATCTATATACTACTAACAAATCTTGTCAGTAGTGCACACCACACCGCTTACTGAAACTTCAATATGTTTGAAGCGATTCTCTTAGTTGACCTTTTCTGAATACTGTTAATCTTCATTTAACTTTGTAAGTATTTTTTTATCTTAGTATGGAATTAAGTTGGACTAAAGTTGGCTTCGATCGTAAAGTGTATACAATCTGCCCGGAACGTGGTCTTTTAACACTGAGTGTTATAAGAAAGGGTATAAATGAGACAATCCAATCAACAGTGACTGATGTCTACGTTGGCTTATCATCTAGTACAGCTATTGAAGGAGAAGATTTCAGTCTACATTCACAGAAATTGCTAGTCTTTGAAAAAGGTAAAAGGAATATCAATTTACTAATGTCCTTGAATGATTTGTATTTTTTTTAAATATGGTAATGGTAAAATGGAGATTGAAGTGATTTGGTGGATGGTAAAAATGGCAGTGGTATCCATCCAATGATTCGCATTTTGTCCTATTCGGGACTCATCATCTGGATGTACCTTGCTCTCCTTCAGTGAGTAATGGTATTCCTATTGAGGGTCGAACCCAGTACTCATCGTTTCTAGCGCCAAAGTCTTATCTAAGAGATCACTTGGACTACAAGAGTCACTTCGTGTACAACGGTGATCGATGTCTGTTGACGTGCCGGTTCCTTCTGCGTATGATTCGACGATATTTGTGTTCTGTCGAACAATTCAGTATGGGTCAGTCAATAAAATTAAATTAAATCAAAATAGGATTGTTCTGACGGATTTTTACCTATTTATTGCTAATGACATTCAAAAGCTACATGAGGATGTCATATACTAATTAATTCATAGTGAAAAGCACAGCGTAGCATTTGAAATGAAGATGGAAGCAAGACAAGACTGCTTACTTATCACCAGTGTTGTTCCTGACCGCAATGGACTGCATCATCCCATAAATTTTTAGGGGTGAGAAGTTAGGAATACGTTTCGGTGGACCAAAACCTCCTAAAATATCCAACTTTTACTGATTGCTTATGTCCTTTATCTCACAAACTTGGAGATCTACAAAAATTAACCAAAACGTTGACAAAAGAGTACGCCGAGGGAAGGATTCAAGTGAACACAGAGAGGGTAAGGGTGATGAAGATATCCAACCAAAAAGACATACATCATTCTGCATCGATCGAAGGCGTCAAAGGCAACTATCCTGTATTACTTACTCGAAATGAATGGTCTCAGCTACAGAAGACACGGATGAATATGTCAAAGCCAGAGTCCAAAAAGCAAGACAAGAGTCCATTACATGGAAATCATCACGGAGTTCTACAACACGTGGTACAAGGAAAAACATTTGAGTTTTTAACACCAGTACCACGCCAGTGATTCTATATGGTTCATAAGACTGGTGCTGGTCAAATGGAAAGCATTTCCAACAGGCAACAGCAGAATTTCATCAACGGTGGGCCCCCTTCACTCTGTATAGAAGATGAGATGACTGGTCAATCAAAAAGCGGAAGAAACAAGGGATTCTTGCAGATAGCTAACCAGCCAAGAACCTACAACACAGTAAACATGCAGAAGGAGATGGATTGAGTATACACGCTGGGAACACCAAGTGGCGTCACATACTAGACCGAGGAGTGGAACCCAGATAAGAAGCTACGAGTTGAACGTCTGAGAGTCATATGAAGGAGATCTTATGAGCAGGAGAGAGTGGAAGCTTTTGGGGAGTTGTAGAGCCAGTTGAAGGTGGCTGGAGAGAGCTGGGTGTAATTTAAATGTGCCTCCGTGACCCTATGTTCCAGTGGTAATGCATAATAACGATGATAATAATAATAATCATACAACCTTCTTTAATGGGTATATTCAATTTTTAACCAGCATCTAAGTATCCTCGCACTACAGACGAACATGAGAAACGTTTAAATTCTTCCTTTAAAATAATAAAATCAAATGGCCAGTCAGAAAAAAATTAGCAGCAAGAAACACTGGAAACAAAAAACCAGGAACTTATGGCTCAATAAATATTCTGAAGGAAATGGAAATAGATCAGATACACTCTTAGGAGACCTTCGCATGACATTTCGTGCCAGGCGCAATCTCGGGTGGAACCCTAATGGTGGGAAACGAAAATTTGGGCTGGGGTTGGAAGATGAGATGCAGGAGATCTTGCGAGGAGGATATGTAAGACTGTGGTTAGTCGTGGGATAAGTTGAAAACATCTGTTGAAGCCCTATGTTCCACTCAGAACCCAAGGGAACAATATTAATGATAAACAAGTCAAGTTTCACTAATCACTGATCTTCTCCACCTCAATAAGTTGCTGGACATCATTTTTCTGTTCATGGGTAAGTGCCCTTCCTAACATGACAAGCTAGACTGTTTATTTCGCCAAATGAGTTTCAGGGTCTTGTGGTAAACAATTAGCGGTGACACTAAATTTCATGTGCATCTAATTTAATCATCCCTTCCGAAATGTTACTCAAATCCAAAAAATCCCAACTTTTGATTTTATCTAACCGGAAGCACTTTAGAGATTAAAGATGCCCCTTAAACATTTCGAAATACTATTGAACAAAGAATAGCTAATTACTCATATATATCGGATAGTGTGTTGGTGGTTCACCGACAGAATGCTCGTTGACCATGCACCTAGTCCGAAGTTCGATTCCCTCACGAATCAGTCATAAAACTCGCTTAGTAAGTAGTAAGCCAAGTAAAGTGAGAAGGTTTTGCAAAAGGCTAGCAAGGGAATGGATATATATAACTCGGTTAAATCAGTAATTTATCCTTGGAGTTATTTCTGTCACTGTTCATAAACGTTGTCAAGATAAGTCTGTTGGTGCGAATTTCCATGTAACATATAAAAGATGTTGCTCGATAAATTTACAATTGTACATTCAACTACTTATTTTTGTCAAAAGTAGTATGAGTGTAGAAAGTAATACTAACCTTTCAAAAATTAAAATCTTTTATTACGTAGGTGAATCGAAAAAAGATGTATTGATACGTTTTCATCCAAGAGAGAACAGTTTCAGTCGACAACCATTACGTTTTTACATCGATCTTAAACTACCAACTGGAGGTATTCTGGATAGAAAACGTAGAGCTGAAGTAGTTGTACAAGGTAAGTGCAGACAGCTTTCGGCGAAAGTCAGTTCTTGATCGTTTCATGTTCATTCATATCAAAAATGAATAAATCTTATAGTCTATACAGTATGTCAGAGATCGAAATTACTTCGGGATTGTAGAGGTGATCTATACAAGTTTTGGTTAAATTAGTACTGAATCCTCCTAAACAGATTTCCCGTTTACCTCGCTATAAACAACACCTACTATGTGAAGGCCAATCATACTACTTAGTTGGTCAGTTTGAAGTAGATGGAGCACGACTTGAATTCAAGCCGTTGAGACGACATTAAGTAGTTTATCCTTAAATCAAATATATTGAATTTGAGTGGTCGTGAAAAGGGTAAACTTTCGCTGCGTTGAATGCTCTTTTTGCTATATTTTTCCCAACCTTCTATATGTATCTATCAGTTTGACTGCTCCTGTAGAGCCAGATACATTGGGCACGCAATTAAGCATTTTCATTTTGGGATTTCTGAACATCATTCTGCCTAGTTAAGCAAAAGACAGACAAATAATATAGAATTCAAAGACGCTGTAATACTGCCGTATAAAGAAGGAAAGTTAGAGGATTCTCAATGACACTGGAATTGGTCAGGGTGGCATTTAAACCAACCAGCCGAATCTCTCAGAGACTAACTTTGTCGGCTTAAGGAGCCAATAGATCCAATTAAGAAAAATAATATAATTTATCAAATACCATGTAATGACTGTTAGTGAAGTCGATTACCTAGGTCAAACTAGTAGATCGTGGTCAACTAGATTATTAAAACATACAAATTCAGCTACGCCTAAAATAATTGACCCTGCTAAGTTAAATAATCTAGAAAAAAGCTCAGCCAATTCACTGCATTCACTTGCATGTAATCACAAAATAGGGTGGTTGGAACAGGGTGAGTATTAAAAAGTAATATAGGTAGGTGGAGAGAGAGAGAGAGGTTAATCCATGAAGCTTTGTTTATCGATTCAACACCGCACACGTGCAATCGGAATGAAGCAACACGTATACCGGTTATACGGAAAGTGGCAACAAACAACAAAGGGAAGCTGGAGAAACAGAAAGAGAGAAAATATATATAAGACAAAGAGTGAAACCGTGTGACTAAATTGGCATGATTATGAGCAATAATTTATGCTCGAAACGTCATCCAGTTGTTAATACTGCATCATCACTGTGTGATCATTACAATAAACTTTTCTAATATAGAAAAGACAGACAAAGTTTATTTGCATATCTGTTCAAGTTCATCCTGCAGATACTGAACAGAAAGAAACACCGCATTAACAAGGCTTTTAAAGTTATGCATCATATTCCGACTAATCTCAATTTGCCTAACGTGTTCTTCTTTCACGTAAAGATCTGGAGCCGTCGGAATCCATCTTAGAAAGACTAATTTCTGTGTTAAGTAGTTCATTCAGATGCTGTCCCTACTATGATCGTAACTGTGTTTTTTCAACTTTCTTTAAATGTCGCGTAAACTTTTTTCATAGTTTTATCTGCTACTCATTTAAGTATTACATTTTCTGGGCTTATTATTACTTACACACGCTTTTGAACTGTAATTCCATTGATCTTAACAACTCAGTATTATCTTTTTCTTTAAAACACCAAGTTCTAATTCGTTTGTGTAAGATTTCTTCACAAACTGTCATCAGTTAGATAAATATTGAAAAGAATAGACACGGAACAAAGAGTACTCTTTTTGATAAATTCATCATCAGGTAGCATAAAAAGAAATTTGCATAGAAAAAGTACTTGGACGGGACAATATACACACTTTCACAGCTTCGTTCCCATCAATTACAAAAGGAATTTAGTGAAGACCCTTAGCCTTAGAGTTAGAACTATATGCTCTGAAGAAGTAATTAAAGATAAATTAAGCATGGTATATGATACTTTGATCAAAAATAGCTATCCCGAAAAATTTATCAAGAAACACATAACAAAAAAGCGGAAAAGGACTACTTACTATCTGTAAACAAGAAGCCACTTTAGATACAACTACAATTCAAGGGTGATATACGAATTGAGATAATTACGAGGAAATTAAGAAAATCAGTTCAAAGAACTTTTAATGCTGGCGAACTACACTTATTATTCTCTACACGACCGATGGTGCTACCTCGACTGAAAGATGAAGTACCTAGACTAGCCACTTCAAATTGTATTTATCAATTCAACTGAGCTTGTGGAGCGAGTTATGTTGGCCGTTGCTCTAGGAACTTGATTTTTCGTGCTCGAGAAAATCTCCCACTATGGCTAAGTAAAGGTGTAGTTAAAACTATTAACAGCTCAATATTAGACCATCTGGTGCGAACCGGTCACAAAGCCAGTGTAGAAGAATCCTTCTGTATAATCTACTGGGTGCCTAACAAATTACCAAAATCGTCGAAGCACCGCATGCTACAAACAGCAGAGGCCATTGCAATTCGCCTAAAACAACCAGTGCTCTGTGTCCAAAAGAAACAAGTCCAGCCCCTACTACTGCCCTGGCCCTCAGTAGAGACTATAAACTCATGGATTTGTACTATTACCTTTCCTAATTCTTCTGACATTCAGTTTATTTTATGTTGATGCTATTCAGCTATAATTTATGAATATTATTGATTTGATGTTATTTAAACAGCATCAATGTCGTTCATAAGACTAATTCATTCATTCATTATAATGTATATATAATTGTAAAACCTGATGATGAATTTATCGAAAAGAGTACTCTTTGTCCCGTGTCTATTCTTTTGAAAACTTTAATAGGCATTTTTAATCAGTTAAAATATTGAAAAGTAGGGAATACATACAGCTAGTCCCAATCTGGGAATTTCATACATTTGGTTCCCTTGATAAATTTTCAATAGAGAAAGAAAGACCAAGTTTGCAGTCGAAAATGATGCCATCATTCTATTTCACAGGTTCTCATCAGCTGAAGAATACTTTAATGTTTAAGTCGTAGTAGAGAAGAAATACTATAAAATTGACGCATCCAAAATGTAAGCGAAATGTAAGCGAGAAAATGGATATCCAAAGGGATTTATACAAAAGTATAGCAGAGAGAAAGATAAGAAAGAAAACAACCAACTATAGAAAAGAAAAAAGTGTTTGTTTGTCTCGCATTCAAAGGAGATGCAGTGTCACAAAAGGTCGACAAGACAGTGGAAGGAGCAATAAAACTCATAACATCATATAGCACTACTTCTTCTATAAGCCACTCTAAACTGAATAAATAAATTACTGATGTCACTTCCGACTGCGTTTATGAATTTACGTGCACTTGCGGGAGCAAGTATATTAGAAGGGCGGAAAGAAGGGCTTCCATCCGGCTTTCTGAACATATTCCAAGAAACTTGTGTCTGAAAGGAAGCAAATATTCTCAGAGTGCAATTACCAGACATACTGTTGACACTGCTCATCTCGTAGAGATTTCTAAGTCCTTCAAAATATTGAATAGACAAAAGACTGCAAATTTACTACGATTTGCCGGAGCCATCGCAATCAAACGATTCAAACCAACCAGACTTATGCATACAGAAAGACAGTGCGATTAATCTCTCACTCTCTTGGTACCTGAGTTTTGATTTTGATTACATTAAATAGTCATACAATTCAGTGATCTCAACTCACTGGACACATCTTAATCTCATAAGCTGTAACCGCTTTTGTTTTTTGGAGTTGCTATGTGAACCTACAAGCTAACACTGTTTTGTTAATTTTTTTTTTCTGTCTTACCACTACCCCCCTCTTTTCTACTTTGGAAGCGTATAAATTGATGAGGAAAACTAAAAATTGTAATTCTTAGATTTTGGGCGCGTCAATTTTATAATATTTCTTCTCTACTACCAATTAAACATTAAAACATGCTATTATCATCTATATAACCATTATCATTTCAGGTAGGGGTGTGCAGCTGATGAGAGCCTGTGAAATAGAATGATGATATCATTTTATACTGCAAATCTGATCTTTCTTTCTCTATCTAAATCTGGGAATTGTTCAGCAGTACGCACCCCGAACTATTAGGAGATAGCTGTCTACCACCCCTCCCCCCGTAGTTTCTAATAGTTCTCTAACTGATATCCTTTCATAAGGATAAAGGCTAACTTGTATAGCCTGCAGTCTAACAAACCAAACTAAAAGCTTTATAGATTTATTTTCACACAAAGTGACTATCCACGTTTAATACAAGATTTTTTCTACAATTCAGGTATTCATGGAAAATGTCAGTCAAAATCCTACTTTACACCAGTAAAAATTGGGGAATATACAATGAAAACGTCAAATGTAAGTTTACATGATGGCTAAAGTTGTAATCCAGGATGTGAGTTTTTCCCTCCTAATTAAGACTCTTTATTATCTATAATAAGACTCCCATTATTCACATACTGGAACGTCAGTTCTCTACTGACTGACTGACTGACTGGTTCAAACGTAGAACTTTGCACAGGTACGCAGCATTTCGAGTTGCCACACTTCACTTGGCACACAAAGAAAGAGAAGAGATTAGAGAAGGATTAAAAGCAGAGATAATAAACAGAAATGTGAGTGAGGCAAAAAGAATAGTAACATGGAAGTAAAAAATAGTTTTATTGAATATTATAAATCGCAAGGAGTGGATGCATCTGCGCCATCGTCGAGAACGATTTTGAGCTATATCACCAATCATCTCAAGCCATTGGTTTTTACCATCTCGAGGAACCCAACCAGGCGATAGTCTACACCTCCCGACGTGACTGGCTTAAACTAACTGTCGTGGATTTCATTAACTGATGAAACCATGTTTTGGTTTGACCACCACTGGCCAGCTTTTTTCCTACCTGATCCATCCTATGTCAGCTAACATTGCCGATTGTCTAGGAATGTGATGGCTAGTCTTGCATGCCTAACACATGTCCTAACCATCTCCATCGGTGTACCTTCACAGCCTCGTTGGTTGGTTCTCCTTCTTACCTCACACTCGACGCCTAGCCTCAGAGTATTAGTAAAGCATATCTGCGATCCGAAGAACAAATTCTTAATAAGGTACCACAATTTGAGTTAATATGGCTCGTCAGGAAATGTACCCGAAAATTCCTTCAGTACACTTGTTTAATCCAAGGAGTGATAGCTGCTTCATAAATACGACGAGAGATTATATGCAGCTATGGATTATTACAGTATACATTAGAATTATTATTCTATCAGAAATCAGCCAGTGGTCCAAGGAAAACGGTCTTACCTTAAATCCTTCGAAATGTCAAACAGTCAATTTCACCTTTGGGCATAAACCTGACCTAAACAAACTGGTTAGCACTCATGAGATGTGCAACAAAGATGGTACTGAAATAGAAATCAAGTCTGAAATTAAATATCTTGGTGTCATTTTATCTGCTGATCTCTCCTGGTCGTCTCATATCTTGACGATTTCTAAGAAAATATTCCGTCTTATCTTCTACATCAAGAATTTAAAACATTCTGGTATAACCCAACCATTACTCCTACAATTCGTTTACTCTTGCATCCTGCCTATTATTCTCTATTGTTCCCCCTTAGTTTTTCCCGGGCTACTGAAGAAAGACTATAACATATAACGCAGGATGTTAAAGGTTGTCAGCAGGGTAAGCAACGTGCCACTTAACCAGCTTGTTAATATTCTGGTTGACAGGCACATGGACTCATGTGGAAAATGGGCCAAATCCATTTTATCTAACTCACACCACCCTCTTCACTCACAACTCTCCCCTTGCATCTCATCAGGTAAAACCAGAAGCCTATATAGAAAACTATATGCTCGCACCAGCAAGTACAAAAGCTCAACCATACCCTACTTAGCTCGGGTTCTGTGCGATAAAGAAAGCATTAGGCGTGATACATATAACTTATTAAATAGACAGTAGAACAACTGGATCTCGTCTTTCCAACTCATATCATTTATAGGTACAACATTTTCTTTCTCTCTTTTGCTTTTCTCTCTCTTTCTCTTTTTTTCCGTTATGTGCTGCTTTGTTTCTTTCTCTCGCTTACGCCAGTAAACAAGACACCTCCCACTTTTCTAACACCTTCAAGCACTGTTCAGCTTTACCTTTGCTACCGACATACCAATATGTTGTTGTCACAATGAACTGAGATTTCCTTAATCTATGTGGAATTGTATTCATTGATAATGTACTAACTGGATGAAATACTGTAGTAAAAATGCTGAGAATTCCATTCTGTATCACAAGTACTGTTTTGGAATTAAGCATATTATTATTATTTATTTTTTGCTAGTGACATAGAGTGGCTCAGTGGCGAATCTAAACTCCACTTTGCTCTGTGTTATCACCTTCATCTGTCTCCACTGTTGCCCATAAGTCTTCATTTTCCCCTCTTCATATGATCTCTTTCATGTCATCTTTGGATGCCCGATTCGTAACTTACCATTCTTGTTCCACTTGTGAGCTTGGTGTGTGCGTATGTGTGATGTTACTTGAATGTGTCCTCAGAGTTATGTCCAATCCATCCTTACTCGCTTCTACATACTTGTTGGGAAATAGTTTCTCAGTTGGCTTGCTACCTGAGTCCCTTGTTATCTACGGTATGTGGCCGTCCGATCTTCAGTATCGAGAAGAGGAGTTGGATGTAAATGTGAAATTCTTCAATAATCCTTTGTAAATGTTTAACATGACGCACGAGCCACTCCTCTGAACCATACAGAATCACTGACTTGATATTAATTTCAAAAATTTAAATCTTGTCTGTTATGTTGAGTACTGTTTGTCTCCACAAATGATTTCGGACTATTGAGTGCCTGTGTTGATTTCTGCTCCTGGCTGTCTTTGACATTCTTAGCAGCAGTACCTGTAGTTGAAAATATGCTTCTTAGATAAATGAAAGAAGTGGTCTCTTTCAGATACCTGCCGTTGACGGTGATTGGTGCTTTTTGTTGTTAGTGGTGGTGGTGGTTGGTTATATTCATCACCTCCGTCTTCTCTAATGTACACTTCACCTCCTGTCACCTTTGCTGTCAACCTCTTCTGACAACTTGTTGGTCTCCTCCCGTAGATTTTCTAGGTTGCCAAGGCATTAGACAGACATCAGTCGTCCACGAATTCCAAATCTTCTAGGATCATCTTGTCGTCTCTATGGACTCCTGCCTCCCTGGTACACAACCACGGTCTCCCGCATGATCCTTGCCCACCACAATGAAAAAAATATCAGCATGGGTGACAGTAAGTAAGCAGGCTTATCTTACTCCTGCCTTCACTTCCATTGTTATCAAATCATTATTTTCAGAGGAATTTCTTCTTCACTACACATAAATATAACACAAGTTTACTTATATTGTGTCATTTTATTTATTTAGAATCCAGTGAAACGAGATCTTAGTGATTTCCTCTACACAAATGCAAATGAACAACATCAGTCACAAATGGATAAGCATGTCTATTTATCTGATGCACAAATAACAAACAATAATAATAATGACAAAGATTATAATGAACAGTCGCATGATGGACAAGATTATAAGATGGAGAAGAATGCTAATGAGGCTGACAACTATCCAGTTAAAAAGCCTATAAGTTTAACTGAATGGCTTGCTACAAATGACCTACCAGATTCTAAGGCATTAAGTGCATCGTATGAAAAGTATATGCATTCAAATAAACATTCAATTCATTGTTTAGAAGGTAAGTGCCGAGTGTAGAGTAATAAATCTTGCTGTGGGCGTTTTTTTCTCTTTTTTTACTTCATATACTACTACTGTGGTTATAGCTGTCTGCAAGACAAAATTGTAGACAACAGTTGACGTCAATGTTTACGTCCCATAATCTTGGTCATGAGAAAAAAAACAAGAACAAAACCTAATCTTGGGGGAACTCAACAATCAATCACAGCAGACTTAGCGTGGGGCGGATACGATTCGTAGATATATAAACGGACTGTCTAAAAAACGGCCACAAAGAGATAACAGAATAACCTTCAGCAGGAAAACAACCAAACAGAAGACGCTGTTTCTCTGCTAATAATAACGCTAATAATAATGTACATAAAAATCTATAAATATCTGTTGATTTTCTCAACAAACGATCTGTTGCCTGGCCATTGTCTTCTGTCGTTACACTACTACTGCTCCTGTGAAACTCTTCCAAGGAAGGTTAACACTTTTTAACGTTAAGCTATTTACTGGTATATAATCTACCTTTGAAAGTAATCGATAGAGATGAATTCAATCGTTCTAAAAGCCTGCGTTTTCTTCAATTACACCTAGCTGCAGTCTCTAGTAACACATCGACTGTTCATTCTACTTAGATGTGGTTTATAAAGTAGTATAAAGTTACTTAAATAAATGAATTCAAATTTAGTTTAACAGTAGCTTGGAATTTTATGCCTAAAACAAAATGTAGTATTACGTTTACTATCGAACAAAGTCAATAAGTGTGGTATAAAGTTATAAAAGAGTTAATAATTATGAAAACTGTCTGTAATTATTCATAGAACAACAGTGGTTCCTGAAGAATAATATGGTATCATCATTTATTCCATGAGCTCCTCATCAGCTGCTTACAGTCTAAATAAATTACTACACTGAGTTCATGTACAGAAAAGCTTTAACATACTTGCAAATTTTACATGATGTCAGTTGACAGGAGGTTGCGGAATTAGTGAACAGTGCCCAGAAAATTACGCTTATATAGTTTTTACACAGGCAGTTCAAGTTTAAACAAAATAAATGTATGCATACAACGATAAAGGAGTTGCATAACAAGAGTTGAACCCACCAAATTGTTAATCAATTTATTAGTTACTCGTCATCTTACACATCTCTCGTCCTTGTTATGCAACTCCTTTATCGTTGTATGCATACATTTATTTTGTTTAAACTTGAACTGCCTGTGTAAAAACTATATAAGCGTAATTTTCTGGGCACTGTTCACTAATTCCGCAACCTCCTGTCAACTGACATCATGTAAAATTTGCAAGTATGTTAAAACTTTTCTGTACATGAACTCAGTGTAGTAATTTATTTAGGCAGTAAGCAGCTGATGAGAAGTTAACGAAATAAACAGTGGTGGTAGCATATTATTCTGCACGAACTACTGTTGTTCTTGCTTTATTCAAATTCATCAGGGGGAATAAATGCATGAAATTATTCATAGATTTAAACGTTTAAAAAATTATAGTCTGTTTGAGGAATCTATGACATTTTTCAGCAAATTTTTAAAGTTAGAACTCAGTTTTCGTGTGCCAGGGTGTGAATCATATGGATTATGTGAGAAGTGATGTTCAACGATTGTCCAGGTGGAGATTAGAACCCAGGACCAGATAATGAAAAGTCGTCTGCTAAAGTCAATGAGTAACTTCTCCAACGATACTTTTAAAGCGCTTATAGGATTTGCACCAGAAATAATGTATCCATAAGCTTAAATTCTCATCTATTCAATAATTAACCACTAAAGTGAGAGTAGTATGAACGGTTCAGTGGTAAAATGCCCACCAGCCACGCGGGAAGTTTTTTAAAGACTCCTAATCTATGCATTCGCCTAAAGCTTGCCTACTAGTCACTAGCCTTTAATAAATTCAGAAGAAAGGGAAGGTTAGCCATGAATCTAGTAACTCTGCCCTACAAAAACAACACTGCCACTGATATGACCTATTCTGAGCTATACCTCAATTGTAGTCTGCTAGTATGGCTTTCTATCGCCATATGAACCTGAATCAGACAAATTACCCTTCTTGAGCTATGAGACCATCTAAATGATAAAAAAGCCATCAACATCACTGTAGTGACCACGAGTAATACCCAGGTGAGCAAATAACGCAATGGTAATCATACTGGATTAAAAGGGAGAGCAGATTGTTAACTGGTGATGTGTGTGAGGATATGAGACAGCATTGTCCTGGTAGACTGTCATCCGTCAGTCATCGTGCATCACGTTAATAACAGACTGACAACTCAAAGCTGTCTCAGATAGTCCCATTACCAATTTCAATTGCTTTAAAGAGCTAATCTCTGGGAATTGGACTTGTTTCAAGTTTTATCAGTTAGAGAAGCCCCCTAGAAACCAGAAAGTACTGGACAACTGTCTCGTCGTAGTATGCATTCATTATCAGTACACATCCAATGGGGTTCGAACCCAGGACCTTCCGGTTTCAAGACAAGCTCGTAGACAATTCAGTCAATTCAAATAAGTCAAACCCCTGCAAAGTAGCTCTTGGAATTCAATTTGATACTCGCCAGTCACTGGATACAGGAAGATGTTGCCTAGAATTCTAGTGAGAAGTCATCACTAATGGGGTCCGTAAGATCGGGCGTGATCTTCGATGACACTGGCTGGTGGTCTCGCTAAAATCATGAATTCGTAGGAGCTGGAGTTCATGGGCCAGTGAATCAGGTTCCAGTAGTTGAATAGCCTACAAACTTGTAACCGGAAGGTCTTGGGTCCGAAACTCAGCGGGTGCATAATTCTGGAGAGCAAAAATCCAGGACGAAACAGCTAATCAGTACTCCTTGGTTCTTAACGGTTCTGTGACTTGTATTAGCCCATAGTCAAAACTGAATCAAAATTTATGCTGACCAAGAAAAGGGAATCTGAACCATTGGCATTTTCACCATACAAGTAAGGAACTTCTGAAGGTATACATGAAATTTTTCTTGGTGAGGATGAAAAGGAGTATTCAGACCCAAAAACTCACGTTGAAACAAAACAATCTAGACTCATACGCCCCTGTAAGATAAGAAATCTATGAAGCAAATCAGGCGGTTACGCAAAAATATTCAGCAGGTTAGGACAAGTTGTCGTCAGTCTTAAAATCGAATGCTATAGGATGGAGGGAAAGGTTTACCAGTGATGCTTTGTTTATCGAATCAACTGAGTGATTCAACTCCTGTCCCCAATATTTGGGAAGTTGTACTACGCTTTTGACTTTAAAAAACAGTGTTTGGAATATGGGTTGTTCCAGTTGGTAAGGTTACGAAGGACAAACTTTGTTCGAAGCATTATTCAGGAAATAAATAATATTGTTTCACTGTGATACGTGTATGTATATATATATTATATATATATGCGAGAGACAGGTTAATATTGAATTACATAATACCATAGTGTCAATGTTTTTTACATGTGTAATTTTTGCATGTCATTCGGCATCATTTTTAATGTGTTTTAACAAACTGTTAAATCACAATTATTCACTTCTCTCGACTACATAGGATGGAAATACTATCAGCATCGTTGTTACCGCTTGTATGAACATCAAGAGATGACTTGGGAAGAGGCGCGCAATTACTGTGAACTACAGGATGGTTTCTTAACAAGTATTTCTGATGAAGCTAATATGAAATGGTTAACTGAAACATTCAAGCTACACAATGCTTTTTGGATAGGTAAGTATGAATTAGTTTGAAATAATACTCTGTAAACAATGTGAAAATTATTAGCTCTTAAGGGGTTTATACTTAGGGGGCAGACAATTTCTGTCAGGCATCGATAGTTCAGTGATAGAAGGCTTACCAAACATGCATGTGGTCTGGGTTAGACTCCCGGTCGACTCACTCCCCGAAACTTTGCTTAGCTAGTAGTCAGGTCGGTAAAAAGAGAAGGTCAGGCGTGTAAGACTAGCAATGCCACACCCTTAAAAAACAAACGCCACTGCTACTGAAACTTGAAAGCTTAAAGGCTGAAGCTCAGTATTCCACTCGGAACACAGGATTACGGAATATACACATTTGATCATAGGGAATAATCAAAAGACAGTTGCAGTGGAGAAAATTTTCTTTTCGACGAAATCATCAACCAGACTGTACATTCGTGTATTTATGATGAATGGGTGGGAAAGTACCAGAATAATTTCCAATCAAGGGTCACATTAATAAAATTACAATTAGGAAGTAAAATGCCATAATAAACAGGGGGACGGATAAAACTCAAACAAAGTAGCATTATAGTTATTGGGAAGATTGACATATTGTGCAGTTGGGGATTAGAAATGTAGAAATAATAAAATAGATAGGATGTTTGGATAAAAAAATCTAGTGGGATCATAACTAATGTGACGAATAATTGTTCATACAATTAGGGATTAAACCTGTAGAAATAATAAAATGACAAAATAAACAGGAAGCCTGGATTTAAAAATATGGTAGTGTAAATAGGGATTAAGAAAAACTAAAAAATAACATGAACAAACAGGAAGTTTGAATAAGAAAGGCTATGGGATAGTCACTGTTAAAAGAATTACCTGTTTATGATGGCCATGGCAGCGACAAGGGTTGGACGTATTTCTTTTGGACACATAACGTGGGTTTGAGCTTTTGGATGGCTAGTGCCTCAGCTATGCCCAGATGTCTTAATTTTACTCCTTTTGATAGGTTTGATCGGATATAGTATATGATTTTGAACGACTTTTTGAATGGGGCTGAATGTCATGAATTGACCAAATGCTCCATCGCTGAGCTATATACACATTTTCGTTCTTCTTTTGCTAGCCAGGCTGGGTAGTGTTCACGAGCACGTTTTTCAAGTTGGCGCATGGTGCGGCTGGTGTACTCAGCTCCATACGAGCAAGTAAACTGGTATATAAACAAATTATGTTTGTATTTGAACTCATAGCTAGTACAAGAATTTGAATAGAGCAAGAAAAACAATTTTGTAGAATAAAATGCTACCATCATTGCTTATTTCTTCGGTTTCTCATCAGATGCCTAGATGCCGAAGTCATTATTAATTATATCTACAGAAACAATTTTAACATACTTGCACAGAGTTCATTTTTAAACGAAAGTCAATCAATATATATATACAGTAATTATATATATATATATATATATATATATATATATATATATATAATATTAAACACTATTCCGAACAATAATGATCATACACAATGGAAACTTTCGACATTACGTAATCAGATGAAAGAGAGGTGAAAATATCCAGTTGCCAGGCCGGGCGAAGAAAGACTGATAACTGCTTCTTTCTGAACGCATAAATCAGGTTTCAGGTGCTTGATGGAGATTGCTTCGGCAAACTTGAGGAGAATTGAACTCTTTTGCCTACTGATAATTTTGGACGATCTTGTGACATCCACATTATGACCTGTGTCAAGGAGATGCCGGGCGATTGTACTGTTTAAAGCATTTGTTCCCTTTAGATATAAGCTTTTTGGTACATGTTCAGAAAATAGTAGATATGCTCTTCTTTCTTGATATAAGTATAAAACTTGGGCACTGTGGTAGAGTATAACTCCATTATGGATAAGATTTTATTTTGATAAATCACACAGTGTTGTACAGTCGTATTAAATGATGACGTTTCGAACACAAACTATTGCTCATAATTATATCAAGTTGAACTTGATATCAATCAAAAGTATCCAAGACAGTCCTACAGTAGGTCAGTCGCGAGCCCGAATAGCTCAGTAGTAACGTCTCTAACCGCAGCACTAGGAGACACGGGTACGAATTAATACTAGGACTTCAGATAGCTTTATCTTATAGTCAGTGAGTTGGTAAGCACCCTGTTATGGGATCATACTGATGAAGAGTTCTAAACAAGGACGAAACAGCTGTCCAGTAATCCTAGCTGATTTTCAGTAATTCTCTTACTGAATTCTGTTGATGACAAATCAGGAAACCAATCAAATACCTGTAAACCTATACTTGAGTATTTTATTTTCAATAAAATAATAATATGAATTGTAATAATAATGTAAATTAAAGCGTCACTGTTTATTGTCTGTTTTGATTTCAGGTCTCCATCAAACACGACCACATGGTACATGGATATGGCATAATCTTGAACATGTTAGTTATACAAAATGGGATACAGGTTATCCTGTTAAACCAAAATGGAGATTGTCAACGGACAATCGGATAAAACGTAAATACCGCCATAAACGACAACTACACCAACATCAAAGATATCAAAGAGGACCAAAAGCTTGTGTACTTGTAACTGCAAATTTAAACTGGCAAAATCGACAATGTAATCGATTAATAATGGGTGTAAATTTCATATGTATGAAAAATCCTGAAGTTTTTTGAAAAAAATACATAGGCAGACAACACATTACAGAGAAAGTGATTCACATGCCAGTAATGATAATAGATACATACAATGTGTTGCCTTTTGAAGTCACCTGTTGAATAACCATCTTGGTTGACCCGTCTGCCATCCCATTGCCTGTTTCCCTGTTTTCTTCTTCTTCTTTCTAATCTGTTGATGAATGGAGTTTCTTTTTATCACAGTCAAAAAGAAAAGAGTCTATATTAAATGAACATCACAGTATAAACTTCACTTCATATATGTAAATAAAACAAAACGTAATTTAACATTGTTACTTGTATTCATTTAAGTAGTATCAGTAGTTATAGTTGCTTTTTTTGCACTTACATGCATAGACACATAATGAAAATAAAATGAACACATGTGAAGGAAGATACGCACAAAACTGAACCAAAAAAGTCTTCACTATAAACATACTTATTTGATTAGAACACAGACCCTCCTACACATACAGTCACATTCATGCCTGTGTTCATTATGGTGTTCTGTTCCCCTTTTTGTTCATTTTCATATATCAAGATATCAAGACATCCACCCACACACACACACACGCACAGACATTCATATTTCACTTACTCTCAACTTAATAGACTGTAAAAACTGTTAACATGTTGAATAATCATCACTGTCATACTGCTGTTTACTTTGTTTATAAATTTAAAAAATATTATGAATTATTATTATTACTATTATTGTTTACTTGGGTTCTGAGTGGAATACAGGGCTTCAGTAACACACCTACACTTTGTCCTGTTTTCTAAGGTTCTCTTAAGCTGGCGCCATGATCGCACATAATCTCTGATCTCCTCCATGTCATGCTTGAAGCGATACTCCACTCATCATTTCTTATTCGGATTCCGCTTGAGGTTATGTCTAGCGTGAGATGTCATTCAACGGTCTCCTTCTTTATTGGCATATTTCTTGAGCTGTAGGCTTTTGATTACTTCGTTCCCAAAGTTTGCTGTTGCTGATTCTTTCTGGCGAGCTGGCTATTTGATCTTCAGTGTGGATCCAACGAAGGCAGCTTTCGATAAAAGCCTGTAATAGTATGTTGGTGACGCAGGCGCCAAGTTTCTGACATAATATAGAAGAAATAAGTGACTTAACATTTGTGTTCAATATTATTACTATTATTCATTCTTCGCAAACATAGGGCCACAGCGGTGCATCTTCATCACAGTCGACTCACAGTCATCAGCTGCCACCACTGTTAATGAGCTTTCATTTCTTCACATAGTGATCTTCTTCATGTTATCTCCTATGACGCCCAAATTGTCTTTTCGGATTCGAGTTCCGCTTGACGGGGTGTCACATATGATATTACTTGGAAGTGTCCTGAGTGTATAACGAATATGTTGTTTTCAAGAGTTGGTTTGTAAGGATTAGATTTGTTTTTACGAGTTTGACCACGGTTTGATTTCAGTTAGAGAACCATTGAAAATCAGCAGGGAGTACTGGACAGATGTTTCATCCTAGTTTGGGAATCATCGGCAGTACCAACTCTTGCTCCCTAGTGACTTGCCACAGGACGAAGTTTCCTGGAGTTCTAGTGAGAAATCGTGACCAATGAGGTCCAACCAGTCAATTGTGAGGATGGATTTCCCACCGATGATATTGGTTGGTGTCAGTCGCGCTAAATCACGAATTGGTAGAAGTTAGAATTCGTGTGCTGGTCATTGAATCGGGTCCCAGTGGCTGAATGGTATACCAGCCAGCTTGACTTGTAACCGGAAGTCCCTAGGTTCGAATCCTAGTGGGTGCGTATTGTGGATGATCCCCAAACTAGGATGAAACGGCTGGCTGCCAGTACTCCCTGGTTTTTAATGGTTCTCTAACTGAAATCAATCCGTGGTCAAAATCATAAAAACGAATCTGTTGTTGGGTAAAATTTTTTCTGGCTGCCACATGACTTCCCTTGCTGGTCATCCTTTCCTGCCATCTGCCTGATCTTCAATGTCAAATGAGGAGGAGAGGGGACTGGTGTTGATGTTGATTATGTAGTAGCCTGTTAAAGATGCTTTTGGTAATTTAGGCGTATGTATGCATATAAATGTTTTTAGCCATCATGATGTCACCAGCAGCGGCTAAGGCTCTCATGCAGTGGGAACCAATCTCCTCCAGGATAATGACAGCCAGGTTCAACTCAAAAGGAAAAAAGGTTACAATCATTCAATGCTACCCACCTACAAACGTCTCAGAACATGAGAAGAAGGAGGATTTCTACAGTCAACTACAAACAGTAATGGACAACATCCCAAAGAGCGATATCAAAATCCTGATGGGAGACATGAATGCGAAACTGGGAGGAGACAATACAGGAAGAGAACTCACCATGGGTCGCGAGGCCCTCGGTGAAATGAACGACAATGGTGAACTCTTCTCAGACTTCTGCGCCTTCAATGATTTGGTGATTGGTGGCAGTGTGTTCAAACACAGGGATATGCACAAGGCGACATGGATTTCACCAGATGGACACACCAAAAACCAGATAGACTTCATTTCAATCTCAAGAAAGTGGAGACGGAGCCTACTGGACACAAGATCGAGGAGAGGAGCAGATGTGGGTTCAGACCACTATCTAGTACAAGGGACTTTCAAGATGAAGCTGAAAGCCTCGAGGATACCTGGGGATAGGCCACAATGCAAGTTCAACACGCAAAAGCTGAAGGACACAATCACACAGGACATTTTCACTGCAACTGTCAGAGCAAAGCAGGAAACACTACCTGGCACCGCTGAGGAATCATCGTGGAAGACCATTGGATCTCTCTGAAGGTAATTTTCAATGAAACGTGTTCAACGGTTTTATGAAGAAAGAAGAAACAAGACAAGGAATGGCTCTCAACGGACACTTGGAAGCTAATAGAGGAGAGGAGAATGGTGAAACAGAAAATGATTCAATGCAAAGATGGACAAGAGAAAGAGACGCTGAGCTCAACTTACATAGCACTGGACAAAGAAGTGAAGAAGAGTGCCAGGAAGGACAAAAGACAATTCTACGACAACCTGGCTACTGAAGCTGAGAAGGCAGCAGGCAAAAGGGACCTAAGGACACTATATCAGATAACCAAGTCTCTATCCGGGAAGAGATCAACACAAAAGAAACCTATAAAAGAAAGCCAAGGGAACCCAATTACCAAAGAAGAAAGACAGATTAAACAATGGGGGGACCACTTCAAAGGACTCTTGAACCGACCACCACCTACAACCCGTCCAGAAATACCAACGACAGCACGTACACGACTGCAAGTTGATACCAATCCTCCAACGAAAGCTGAAGTCTTGAATGCAATCAAGCTTCTGAAAGCTGTAAAAGCAGCTGGACCAGATGGAATACCCCCGGAAGCACTGAAAGGGGACCCAGAGACGACAGCAGATATGCTGACTCCATTATTGCAAAAGGTCTGGAAAGAGGGAAACGTGCCTACTGACTGGAGGAAAGGTTACCTCGTGAAACTACCAAAGAAGGGCGACCTGGGACTCTGCAAGGACTGGCGAGGAATCATGCTCCTGTCGACGCCAAGTAAAATCCTGAGTCGCATCATCCTGGAGAGAATAAAGGACGCACTGGATACAGAACTCCGACCAGAACAAGCTGGATTCAGGAAAGGCAAATCATGTTCTGACCAAATTGCAACTCTACACATTATCATCGAACAAAGCATGGAATGGCAATCAAATCTCTACCTCAACTTTATAGACTTTGAGAAGGCCTTCGACAGCGTTGACCGAGAAGTCATTTGGAAACTACTCAAGTACTACGGCGTACCCCAAATATTCATCAACCTCATTCAACAGCTGTATGACAACGGCACATGTTAAGTGATCCACAACGGAAAACTCAGCGAGGCTTTTGGAGTAAACACAGGAGTCAGACAAGGGTGCTTATTATCACCAGTGATATTCCTAATTGTGGTGGACTGGATTATGCGTCAGACAGTGGGAAACGAGAAGACAGGGATATCCTGGACCGACGTGAAGAACCCAGAAGACCTGGATTTCGCGTGTGGATGATTTATGTTTGATGTCACACAAAATCGAAGACTTACAAGCGAAAACCGACAAACTGGTCAAAGAAGCAGCAAAGACAGGACTCCAGGTGAACATAGACAAGACGGAGGTCATGAAAATAACCAACAGCAGCAGCAACATCCAGTGCCAATCACCATCAACGGGAGGGCTTTGAAAGAGGTTACTTCATTCACTTATCTAGGGAGCATTGTCTCAACTACAGGCACATGGAACGGACGAGGATGTCAAATCGAGAATTGGGAAGGCGAGAAACACATTCATCAACCTGAAACCAATCTGGAAATCTTCGTTACTCAGCATCAATAACAAAATTCGGATTTTCAATACAAACGTCAAGTCAATTTTCCTTTACGGATGAGAAACTTGGCGGGTCACGAAGAATATTTCCAACAGCCTGTTGCAGACCTTTATCAACAACTGTCTTCGTTCTATACTGAAGATCAGATGGCCGGAAAGAGTCACCGACAAGAAACTATGGGAACAAACAGAGCAAGAACCAATCGCCCAAGAAATATGCAGGAGAAGGTGGAGATGGATTGGACACTCGCTGAGGAGGCCGTTGGGTGACATCGCGCATCAGGCCATAGCTCGAGTGGAACCCGAAAGGGAAGCGGCGAGTGGGACGTCCAAGCGTGACATGGAGGAGATCGTGTGAGGAGGAGATGAAACAGTATGAACTAACCTGGATGCAAGTGAAAAGTACAGCAGAAGACAGAAGCAAGTGGAGGCGTGCAGTTGAAGCCCTATGTTCCACTAGGAACCCAAAGGAACAATAATATGCATATAAATTTTTAATATACTAATTTTTCAACAGGAATTAGTAACAGAAAGAGTTGATGATGAAATCATGTTGAAATCCTGTAACCAATCAAATTCCTACAAACCAACACACGTGAATATCAATCTGATGCTCACTAGTGACTGGCACTATTCTGATAGTTAGTTACCTAGGTTCTAGTGGTACGTCGTGACCAGTGAGATCCAGCTGGTCGTGTGTAAGGAGAAATACTCACCTGTGATGAAACTGGCTAGTGGTCGCGCCATGTCGTGAATTGGCAGAAGTTGGCTTTCATGAAGTGGCCATTGGATCGGGTTCCAGTGGGTTAATGGTCTACGAGCTCACCTTGTGACCGGAAGGTCCTGGTTTCGAACTCACAACGGCGAGTGAGTACTGACGAAGAGTCCAAAGCCAGGACGAAACAGTTGGTTTTTCAGTACTCCCTGAAGGTTTTCCAATGTCAGTTCATGACGAATACTGAAACCAATCAAATCAAATACCTGCAAACCAACACTTGAATAAAAAACACTTTATCTTTCCACTATACAAATCATGCAGTGATCTATAAGAATGATACGATTTGTATTCGAGATACTGAGAACTGAAAAGAATCTGGGGACCACAGGAACTACGGGGTATCTGGACGTATAAAAGTCATGGTTGAATTGTCGTATGTTCTGTTTCTGCTTATTGTTAGTTAGTTAATTAATTTATCTTGTCAGAGTTTCGAATACTAAACAGTTGTTGGGATTCACAGCTATCCTCAACAAATTACCCATATACGAAGCTATAAGCCACACGTATTCTGTTAGGGATTATGATACTTCCCAGTTGCCTAGGCTGTAGTAGATGGCGCTTAGTTTGAATCAAACACTAAATAACTGAAAGCTAACTGTTATTAGATCACTCCCAACCTTCCCTCTTTATCAGGCTTGCTGCCGGCTAAGGGAGGTTTAGGAGTACATTGGCGGAGGACCGAGCCCCAGACCACTTGAGGCGTGGTTTTCCAGCACTCTACCTCTGTACCACTGATACTTTTGAGCCAATGAACGACGGATATTTACCAACTTTGGTTTAAATGGTTAATCGTTTATGTGGATGGCCAAGTTAAACTTTAAGCACTACTAAATACCAATCAGAGAATGACCTTGAATGGTCCATCCACATGAGCTGAAGGTTCTATTCCGCTTGATTCGAGTCAAATACCTGCTCTAACGCAGTTGCGCTTGCAGTTTGGTGAGGAAACGGTTTTCCAGTATCGCTTGGATGTGGGGTTGCTTAGGAACGAATGGATTTGTTTATGTGAATGTGACATGAGTATAAAAAGCTTCAGCTGGTCGACTGATGGATATGTCGATCCCTGTGCAGTTTGTTTGAGACGAGTTAGTGTCAGGGTTGGTAAGCTGATGATTCTAATATTTCGTAAGGAACATTTTTTTGCCAGGTGCCATCTGTCTTTAACCCCGATTTTGTATATTTGTAATTACTGGGTTTTAAAACAGTTTGTGAGGAGTGCAGCTGCTTAAAATAGCCTCGTATCAACAGTTCAGTGGTACCAGCACTGCAGAGACATCGCGTCATCAAAAATGGAGAGAATTACTTCGTTATTAGGAGGAGAAGGTGTCATCGTACAGGTGGACGAAACTGTCTTACTGAAGAGAAAATACAACCGTGGTCGTGGACGATCGGCTAATATGACACCTCTCTACAGAAACGATTTGTTGAGAGGATAGCAGATATAAAGTCAACTACCTTAGTACCTATTATCAATCGACTTGTGAAGCAGGGGTCTATAACACACACCGATGATTGGAAAGGTTATAACTCCCTGTCATCCTCTGGATATATTCATCACAGAGTGAAGCATGATTTTGTGGATCCCAATACGGGGACACACACCAATTCCACAGAAGGCTTTTGGGGAAGGGTAAAATATAGGGTTATAAATGGATCTCAAAAGGATGTCATTTAGATGAATATATGTACAGAATGTAGTGTAACTTCTCCATTGATACTCCTATGCTAAGCTGGGAGATGTTTGCATCACATATCAGAGAAAGATACTCTATGTAACAGTTTTATGCAGTTTATACGCAATTTTTTTAACAAATATACGTTTTGCATAACAAGAAATGCCTCTTTCATGTGATTGGCTCTTTGAAGGTCATTCGCTGATTGGTAGTTAGTGCTGCTTAAAGTTTAACTTTGCATGGATGGATGATTTATTTTAATCATTTTCCTTATAACTGATAAAATGCCGTAATTTAAAGCTGGTATGAATAACCTTTATCTGGTACAGTTGGATAACTCATGCACTTAACCAGCGATATGAATGAAATAGTCCCGATTTTTCTTTGAAAACCTTTGTAGAATTCTTATTTGTTTTTGATGTAATTTTGATTCGGCCACTGCTGACATGTAACTTCCTAGTACATAAGCTTCCACGATTTCTGTGCATTAACTTGAAGTAATTTGTTAAACGCTGACCCAAGTGGTTGGGTGGATAATGCCATGGCATTTAAAATGATGGATACTGGGTTCGACTGTGAGTGAATAAGCACCGTCACTCACTGGGAAATCCAGGTACATCCAGATGACGAGGCCCAAATAGGACGAAATACACACTCTGAATTCCACTACTAGTTACCATGTATCAAATTACTTTATAGAATTCTTCCTACTATTTTTAAAAAAAATTGAACAAAGTAGTAACAACCTGTATAACAGGATAATATGAGCTCAGTCACTTTAACTGCTTACAATTTAAACAATAAAAATGTGTGTAAATTACGAAAATAAAAGTTTGAACATACTTTTATCATGATGATAATAAATTACTGATTGGAAATATAAGTAACATAATGAGTCAAGAATGATGTAAACAGCTGAATTATTAAGTATTAAGAGAACTGGCTATTTATTAGATTATTGAGGTTAGTCGGCGGGATGCCCTGCGCGATCCAGGTTTCATGCTAGTTGGCACTCATTAGCAAAGGAGTATCTGCACTTCTGGAGAAAATCATGTCTCTTCTCAGATTAGAACCTGTGTCACTCAATGATGCAATCAGAGACGTTACCAATGAGCTATTCAGGTTAGTGATTGACCTCCTGTAGGACTGTATTGGATATTTTTGTGTCTAGTCCTTTCTTTGGTGCAGACTGAATTCTATCAGTCGTGTTTGCAATGTGGCCACCACGACACTAGGTGACTCGTCATCACAGTGCACTGTGAATTGTTGCTATTATATGGTTGGAGGCAATTGGCAGGAAGCCTTGGACCTAGGTTTCATGCTAATTGGCAGTCGTCAGCAAGGAGTATCTACAACCTTGAGGGAACTCATGTCCCTTCTGAGATTAGAACCTGCGTCACCCAATGATGGAGTCAGAGACGTTACCGCTGAGCTATTCGCTCTCACAATTGACTTTCTGTAGGACTGTATCAGATACCAGGGATTAACTGAACAGTTATTTAGTACTAGTTTGTTTTTCTGCTAACAATAATCTACAATAATGTACATGAAAATCTATAAATATGTGTTGATTTCCTTAATAAACGATCTGTTGCCTGGCCCTTGTCTTCTGTTGTTACAAGCCGACGATATTACTTGATATCTAAAGCCAAAGAAGGCGAGAGTAGAGAAGAGTATTAAACTAATTAACGAAAACTCTTCAAAGCATTTTGATACTCACATTTTCGCTGCACACATCGTACACAGAAAAATCTATATTATTACTATTATTCCCTTGGGTTCCTAGTGGAACAGAGGACTTCAACAACACATCTCCACTTTCTTCTATTTCCTGCTGTCCTCTTCAGATTGATCCACAATTACCCATAATCTCTCATCTCCCCCAAGTTGCACAATCTCCTCCATGTCACCCTAAGACGACCCACTCATCGCCTCCTATTTGGATTCCACTCGAGGACCTGGCGCGCGATGTTATCCAACGACCTCCTCAACGTATGCCCGGTCCATCCATCTCCATTTTCTCCTGGATATTTGTTGAGCAGTCGGCTTTTGGTTGGTTTACTGCCAAGCAGAGTTTCTTGTTGTTAACTCTTTCTGGCTGGCCATTTGATCTTCAGTATGCAGCCAGCGAAGTGGGCAGCTGTTGACAGAGGTCTGCAACCTGTTGGAAATCCTTTTCGTGACACGCAGTGCAAGTTTCTGACCCGCACAGAAGACAGCAAAATCTAGCGAGAATTAATTATTCTTAATCTAAAATAGAATCCCCTACTTGCAAATCACATATTTCCAGGCAAGAAATCACCAGTTTTATTGGGAGATTGAAAAGTATTCACATCACAACATGTGGTCTGCTGGATAACAGATTAATGACTATCAAAAAAACAAACACGAGTCAAATCGATGAGGTAAACCTTACACAAGTTAAGTGGTTGTCTAGCGTTTGGATCATTTCCATTAAGCTGCTCTTCTTTTCTCTTTTCTTTCTTCTTACAAGACTTACCTCTTTCGGATGAAATTAACTTCGTCAAATACGCCGATGATTTGACTGTGTCGCTGCCAGTTACACCCCGATCTGACACTTCCAAACTTAATAACTTTTTGTCGGATATGAATCAGCCAATGGTCTAAGCTAAATGGTGTAACGTTAAGTCCCTCCCCAGTGTCAGACAGTTAGTTTCGCTTTCACGCATAAATGTGATCTACAAGAACTGTTTCGTTCAAAAGATCCTTTTAACAAAAACGGCACTGAAATAGAAACTAAGTCTAGCATAAAATACCTTGGAATAGTTCTGTCGTCTGGTCTTTCTTGGTCATTCCATATCTTGACGATTTCTAAGAAAATTTTCCGCCTAACCTACCACATTAGGAAGTTAAGACAATCAGGAATCACTCAACCTCTACTTTTACAGCTTGTTAACTCGTGTATCCTACCTATTTTACTTAACCACTCCCCCTTGGTGTTTCCTAGGTTACTCGAAAGGACTATGTGATAGGATCCCACACACTTTGTTGTTGTTCAATTATCTTAACGACTGTTAATCTCGTATAAGTGGTATATCATCATTTCGCACGCATTTTTTTATTGACTATTACGACCAATTATTTCAAATACTGTTAGCTGTCCGTATTGGTTGTAAAAATGTATAAATACCATTTCCTAAATAAGTTTATTCGTCGTCGTAGTTTGTCGTAGTTGTTGTACTACAATACACAGTCACAGACCAGACTTTGTCTTTTGATATTTGCGTGGTTCGTTGAATCGGAAGGTACCAGAAGCAGATAGGCATATTAGTCAGGCGCTGACAGAGCAAGGCGACAACGTCCCCATTTTAATTCCCCTACCGTTATAACACTATGCCACATAGTGAAGGGCAGTAAAGGTTGTTAGTAAGGTAAGTGGTGTGTCATTTAGTCAGCTGGTTACTACTGTGACACCTGGCCATTGAGAGTGGAAGACATGAAAAGACTAGCTGTCTTTGATCACAGGTGCCTGCATTCTGTTTCCCGTGTTACGTGGTATAATATGGCGAGCAATATTGTGTTTAGGCGTCGAGTGCTAGGTGTGGAGGGCTAATCAATAGACGAGGCTGTGGAGTTATATCAACTGAGATGGTTAGGACATGTGTTACGTATGAACGACTAGCTATCGCCTTCCTCAACAATGGGCAATTTCAGCAGACATAGGGTGAGGCTGGAAAAGAGCTAGTGGCGGTCAAACCGAAACATGGCTTCATCAATCAATGAAATCCACAACAGTTTGTTTAAGCCAGCCAGTCATGTAGGGAGGTGTAGACTTCCTGGTTGGGGTCCTTGGGACGGTAAAGACCAATGAAGGCTGGAGACAATTGGTGATATGGCTCAAAATCGTTCTCAATGGCTGGTGCAGATGCATCCACTCCTTGTGACTTATCATACCCAATAAAACTATATTGTTCTTCGTTATTACTTTTTTTACACATATCTCTGTTTACTGTCTCTATTTTGCGTCTCTTGTTTACTTTCATCTCTTGCTTTGTGTGCTACATGGAGTGTTGCGAATCGAACTTCTGCACATAGGTGCAAAGTTCAGTGTTGGAGAGACTGTGGTCGATAGACACGTGAACTCATGTGGGAAATGGTCTAAATCAATATCGTCTGACTCTCCGCAACCTCCCTATTCTCAGTTCTCCCCTTGCTGAATTTCACCAGGTGAAATTAAAAGTCATTACAAAGGATTATATGCCCGTACAAACAAGTACAGAAACTCAACGATACCATATTTGGCCGGCGTCCTATACGATAGAGATAATATTAAGCGTGAAATCTACGACTTGTTATATTATTAGCAAAATAATTTACTCTTTTATCCACCTCTCAATTAACTTATAATTTTAGCTACTAACATTATTATCACTATTATTTTATACTTTTTGTGCATTTTTGACTTTATTGTCACTGTAAATACCAGAGAAAAACTGCTATTATCGATCCTGTAATAATAAGATTATTTTATTTTTGTTTTTGCTGTTGTCCAGTAAATTAGATGCAATATTGTACTAAGAACACTGAGAATTCCAAGATGGATCATAAGTAATGTATTAGAATAAATTCAATTATTAATGTCATTATTAACAATCCGCCGCTACTTGATGTGATTAGTCTCCAACTACTCATTTCAACGAATAAGTAGTGTATACTATCGCAATCAAACCTCTGCCTCAACTTTATAGACTTTGAGAAGGCCTTCGACAGCGTTGACCGAGAAGTCATTTGGAAACTACTCAAGTACTACGGCGTACCCCAAATATTCATCAACCTCATTCAACAGCTGTATGACAACGGCACATGTTAAGTGATCCACAACGGAAAACTCAGCGAGGCTTTTGGAGTAAACACAGGAGTCAGACAAGGGTGCTTATTATCACCAGTGATATTCCTAATTGTGGTGGACTGGATTATGCGTCAGACAGTGGGAAACGAGAAGACAGGGATATCCTGGACCGACGTGAAGAACCCAGAAGACCTGGATTTCGCGTGTGGATGATTTATGTTTGATGTCACACAAAATCGAAGACTTACAAGCGAAAACCGACAAACTGGTCAAAGAAGCAGCAAAGACAGGACTCCAGGTGAACATAGACAAGACGGAGGTCATGAAAATAACCAACAGCAGCAGCAACATCCAGTGCCAATCACCATCAACGGGAGGGCTTTGAAAGAGGTTACTTCATTCACTTATCTAGGGAGCATTGTCTCAACTACAGGCACATGGAACGGACGAGGATGTCAAATCGAGAATTGGGAAGGCGAGAAACACATTCATCAACCTGAAACCAATCTGGAAATCTTCGTTACTCAGCATCAATAACAAAATTCGGATTTTCAATACAAACGTCAAGTCAATTTTCCTTTACGGATGAGAAACTTGGCGGGTCACGAAGAATATTTCCAACAGCCTGTTGCAGACCTTTATCAACAACTGTCTTCGTTCTATACTGAAGATCAGATGGCCGGAAAGAGTCACCGACAAGAAACTATGGGAACAAACAGAGCAAGAACCAATCGCCCAAGAAATATGCAGGAGAAGGTGGAGATGGATTGGACACTCGCTGAGGAGGCCGTTGGGTGACATCGCGCATCAGGCCATAGCTCGAGTGGAACCCGAAAGGGAAGCGGCGAGTGGGACGTCCAAGCGTGACATGGAGGAGATCGTGTGAGGAGGAGATGAAACAGTATGAACTAACCTGGATGCAAGTGAAAAGTACAGCAGAAGACAGAAGCAAGTGGAGGCGTGCAGTTGAAGCCCTATGTTCCACTAGGAACCCAAGGGAACAATAATAATAATACTATTGCACTATTATACTCAATGTGAACAATATCAGGATAAATTTTGAAGTCTCGAATACGTCATTAATAGCTAGAAATAAGATAACACACTAAGTAGTGTAGTGTTTTTGTTTAAACTTAACAATCAAAAAACGTTTAGAACCTTCAAGACATGAAAATTCATAGCTGTCAATAATTCATGCCTTAATGGAGAAGATTTGTAGTTCAGGTGGATGATGTGATACTGAATTAGTTGGTTAGTGTTCTCTGAGGAGCTGGTTGATTTAACTGCGAAGCGTTTGGTCGTCTTTCTAGACAACATCTTCAGCGCAGGTTTCAGTATAAACTGGACCTATTTAAATTCTCCATGAATGATGTAATTGTATCGCCTGGCAACCACTGTCATGACTAGTTATTAATCCACGTCTCTATTGTTCATTTTTATCGACTTGGAATTCGAACTTTCTTCTCACGTGATTTACGTTTTATTAGCTAGTAATCATGTGTTTGTTAATCGCTGGCTGATTCACTTCAGTACCAGGCTTCTAGGAATTCCCTGGAATCACAATTTCAGTGTTTCATCTATTTAAAATTTTTACATTATCCCTATGTAATCGAATTGGCGTCCATAATTATCCATATGCATTGATACGAAAGAATATATCTCATGTCTTTTTACAGGCAAATTTGGATTCTTGGATTCTGTCGGGTTCGAAGGGGACGCCCAACTAATTAATGCTTTAAATTCACCTCCTTGAAAAGTTTTCTGCTTGTATTATCAAAAAGCAGTAAAATTGTGGTGAGAGCTGTCTACTAGCTAAATTGGTAGACAGTAATTTACGTCAATGTTTACGTTTTCAAGATTTGTCGTGAGAATATATGAACAAAGACTGATTCAAAACCGACCACAGCAGACTTTGCGTAGGCGGATACAGTTAACATATAGATGATCTGTCATCCAAGAAACAGTCACAAAGAGATGAAAGATTAACTTTAAGTGAGAAACCACCAATCAGAAGACTGTGTTTGTTTGCTTAACTAAACTATAATAATGTACATGAAAATATATAAATATGCTTTGATTTCCTTAATAAACGATCTGTTGCTTGGCCCTTGTCTTCTGTTGTTACAAAATTAATGAAGAAATTCGAATTTCTGATATAGAGTTGAATTTTTTAAACATAGAGCTTTATATACCTCACACAACGGTTGAGAAGGCAGAGAGAGAGAGAATTGACACTTTAATGAGTCTGGGACATAACAAGGAGTGAGTGTTTCTGCACCCATATGTGGAAGATTTTAAGCCTATTCAACGAACAACACTAAAGAATTGGATCTTTGCTTTATGACAAAAACTCAGCCAGGCAAGCTACACCTTCATATATGGGTGACTCAGATCAACAGTTGAAGACTTGATAGATCGATACCATATTTTAACTTGATTTGATCACCCCTAACTCTTATCTAATCGCATTCGGACGAAGTTAAAAAATAGCGACCGAGGGATGCAAGCGCTCCAATAACCTTGAACGTGTGCTAGTCATTGGCTTACGAAACCTGTCGTTATCATAGTGCAAATTTAAACGCTATTCACCAACTAAGGAGAAAATTTCACCCAAATCACGTTTTTAGGTAGGGTTTGGACAATGTGTTAATAGCTCGTTAGGATTAGGATTAGGGTTAAGGTAGGTATTTCGGTTAGGATTAGGATCACGGTTATAGTTAGGGTTAGGATTAAGGTTAGGGTTACGATTAGGGATAGATTTAGAATTGGTACTATTTATTTTAATTTGTTTTATTGTCCACATTTCCCTGGTAAGTAGTCATCGATCCTCCCGCTGGAAACCATAGTAATTCAACCGAGGGCTTTTCGGGTAGACTGCAGAACAGGCTAAGAGCGATAAACGAGTCAAAAGAGAAGCTCACCTTAAGTTACCTCAGTCAACACATGTACAAAAACTGGTCAAACCTTAAATAACCTGGTGCCCCTCACTCTAACTGAGACGTATTTTTAAGCCACTTAGTTTTATGGTTGGTCGGCTCAAGGTTACTTGTGCGTTCACCTCCCTTGGGACGCTGTTGTTTAACCTTGCCCCCCGATTCGTATGGCGATAGGCTTGGTATGCATAAGATATGTCCTAGCCATCTCAGACAGTGCAGCTACACAACCGCTTCGACTGACTCTTCCTTTCTTCCTTAACACTATACGCCTAACCTCAACATTACTCTCTACTACTACTACACATCCAAATGAAGTGATCCAGACGTCAATAATGATTTCATCCTAGTGCACGTTTTATGGGGATGAGCAAAATAAAAACAAAGTTGGTTCATTTGAAAATTTACAAGTTTGATTATTTAGACTTCAGTAAAAGCAAATTCACTATATTTTTATGAAGACATTCAGTATACCTACCTATCCTCGGTTAGTAATCAGTTGTTATATAGGAATAATTTTAGAATGTACACGGGAGGGAGTGTAAGCGGTTATTGATTTAATTCCATTATGGGTATTTTTTTATTTTGATAAAATCACACAGTGTTGTACAGTAATATTTACTGATGACCATGTTTCGAGAGCAATTTATTGCCACTCATAATCATATCAAGGCATTACTCACACAACTTTCTTGCTTCATTTATATACATGAGTAAACAGTGATAATTAGACATTTGAATAAAATCAATATAAGATAAAGTACATTCGGAAATAATATTATTAGTGTTATCAATAAAATACAGTCAGACGGGAAATAAGATGTTTTTAAAGTCAAAATAAGTAGCCTGTTAGAACGTTATAATGTGAACTGAATGCATTTTACCATTATTTATCATCCTCTGATTTGACTGACTGGTGGTAATAATATCTTCCATATCTCTGGGCTTTCCGTTGAGTCACTTCTGTTGCGTGTGTTGGGTGCAGAGTCGATGACTCAGGCAGGATTCATTAATCGATCTCTCTCTCCATATACCTATATTACTATTTAGAATTTTGACTCTCTCCCTCCCACCCATTTGTGTGGTTGTTTGTTAATGCATGCAGTGCGATTGCTGAGTTGCTTTTTACCAAATTACTTATCTTCGTGGGATCAATCATTCTAACTTCAGCTAAATTCTTATGTTCTGATAACCTGACTACTCCTGATCTACTAGTTTGACCTATATAGTTGACTTAACTCACAGTCATTACAAGGTAATTTGTAAATTATATTATTTTGTTTAGTTGGGTCCACCGGGTCCTTTAGCCTACAGAGCTTGTTCTACCTGAGTGAGTTTGTAGGCATTACATTTTTATGATAGCAGAAACAATATAACATTTGGTATCATTGTTGGTTTTAACTGTAAATTGTGCATGATATCTCTAGAAAACAACTGAATCATGCATGATATGAACTTTTATATACCAAAACAAGATGGCTGTAAATGCAATTAACACAATTGTTAGGCATTATATAAACATCTCTGTTGCCATGATTTCAGGTTATGAATTGAACATCTATATCTCCTTGTTCCACCCAATCAAAAGTACTATAAACAGTAAAATGTAGGGTCAATATGTATATGTAACATATGTTTAAGCCGTAGGAAATCAAACCTTCAAGAATACCAATATACATCATGACTAACGGACTGTTTTCAATCTAAAACTTTGCATAGAAATGCAGTAGTTCGAGCTGCTATACGCCCTCCATGTAGTACACAAAGCAAAAACAAAAGAGAGGAAAAAAGATATTCAAAAGGACGATAATATGCAGAAATATGAAGGCGGAAGAATAGAAACATGGAAAAATATGACGGTTCAGTGGAATAAGAGATTACAGAGTGAATACACTTGAAAGAGATTTTGAGAAACAAAATACATGTACAGAGTCTTAGTCATTGGATCTTAGCACCACGAGGACCTCAACCAGGAAGTCTCCCAACGTGGATGGCTTAAACTGACTGTTGTAGATTTCATTAACTGATGAAGCGATGTTTCCGTTTGACCACCACTAGCTAGCTCTTTTACAACCTGATCCATCCTATGTCAGGCAGCTAGCATTACCCATTGTTGAGGAAGGCGATGGCTAGTCATGAATGCGAAACACGTCCTAACCATCTCCATAGATGTAACTTCACAGCCTCGTCGATTGATTTCCCTTCCTTATCTAGCACTAAACGAACATCTAACCTCAATATTACTCACCTTATTATACCACTTAACAGAGGAGATATAATGCAAGTACCTGTGATCAAAGACAGCTAGCCCTCTCGTATCTTCCACTTTCAGTGGCCATGTCTCGCAGCCGTATAAAAGGATGGAGTGAACTATAACGCCAGAGATAGCGTAAACTGGTATTTGCGAAACTAGCCTTCTGTATCCGTGCTGAGATTTCACCAGCGATCAACCCGTTGGCGTTGGTTGATGCAAACTCCCGAATAAATGAAGTGGTCAACAGGCTCTACCAACCACTTCACTCCTTTTTTTTAAAGATAGGAGTCGGTGTAGTCCAGTCCTGTAGTATAATCTTATATTTGATGGGAACGAATTGCATACCAAACATTCGAAGATTACTGGTCAAGGTGTTTAGAAGTCTCTGTATTTTCTCAGCATCCTCACCTAGAAGGAGTATATGACCTGCATATTCTACGTTAATAAGACTATTCCCTGGTAATAAGTCAATCCCTAAGTCACTAGAGTCAGTTGGATTCAATTCCACTAGTAAATATAAATCTACGATGAAATCAAACAGAAGTGGGTACACTGGACACTGCTGACGGACACCACTGGTTGTCACAATTTAAGATGACAACTCTCTATAAGGTCCTACAAGGCTGTGTGAGTTTGAGTAGAGTGCCTTGGTCAGTGCTATCTATTTTCTCGGCACTCTACGATCAGACATTGCCACAGTACCTCCCAGTCGACGGAGTCGAATCCCGTCCCTAGATCAAGAAATTTGGCAATTGATGGACGCCAATAAGTATGCCGATGTTCCAGAATCTGTAGGAAGGTGATGATATGACCGATACACCCTCTTCCTTGTCTTCTCATGTTTGTTTCTCCCGAGTACCACTTAATCTACGCATGATTACTGAGTCTAGAACTTTAGTTACCGTATTAGTAATATACATATGAATTACTAGCATGTTATATATGACCGGTTCTACAGAGACGGTGGTGATCAAACATACGAAGTTGTCTGATATCTTAAAATGACAGAAGTTAGATTTCATGGATGCCGCAACGATGGAACTGATAGCGCAACCTTTTGGTCATGAGTCTTCAGGTGTATGCCTGGAAATCTAACCAAATTTTCACAAGGCTGATGAATATCTGCGGTAGTTTACTGACAAAAAAGTTTAAGTAAGAGCTCCTGTGTATGCACCCTATACTATCATTTAGATGGTATGTATTTCATCAATGCGTTTCTATTGACAGGTCTACAGCAATAAGCTTTTCTTTCAAAACTTACACAAAAATCAAGTAATAGTGATACCGTCAAACAGACTGCCTTAATTTACCACTGGTTTTGGAAATGTTGTGTTCTCACAAATACTCCACCTTAAAATACAATCCCGAAGCAGACAGACTCAGTGACAAAAATACTATTGTTGATGTGTAGTAGGCATGATATCTGACAGTGACAGAGCGCAATTTACAACGCAGTTATACAAAGTAAATTTTTTACCAACCATGCTACGAATCACACTGATTGTATAAGGGTTGATGATAATAGCCAGACTGAAGTGGGTGGAACGGGATTCGAGCTCAGGACACTAATTGAGAGCTAGTGAGCCACTTCTCCAACAGATAAAAATCTCACATATAAAAATGTACGCGCTATATTCAGAACAAGTTAACGAGGAGAGCTTAATAAAACTCGTGTTTGTTAACCCTATTGAATCTAAATAACTTTTTCATTATTTTAACTTCCTATGAGACATCTTAAGTTCATCTCTACTTTTAGGATTATCACAGTGCCTTTAATCCCTACTTTAAGATGTCATACCATATTGTGTTGCGCATTACTTAGAGTTCGATTTGTTTGTTTTTTTTCTGATGTGATAGTTCGAAACGACAGCAGGTGAGGATAACACATTCAATAACTATTACGGTAAGGAAAATACAATGGACTTCACACATTCCATGGTATACCAAAATTCATATATGTACTATAGAAACAGCAGTCTTGTCTTCAAGTACCTTTTCGGTATATAACTGCAGTGTAATCCACTTAAATTGAGAATTGAGTAAAATAGGGAGGATACGAAGTAGAAAAGGGCGATTTTTGTCCTGGGAGCTGATGCTAACTAAAAACATTTCGTCGTTTGCGAAGTTTAAAGTAATTCTCACTATCCTGGTGCGGAGATGGGACCTACTGTTTTAGGCACTCGACTACACCCTAAAGGTCCAAAGTCAGAGTCGCAGATTTTATCCGTATACAATGTGTCCCAGTTGTGCTGACCAACTAATTGAATAATAACCAAATAAGTATTAATAGAGACTACTATAAGCATTTCTTTACGAACACTATTCAACCTCAACTTCTTTTCACTATGCAAATAGACAAGCGAATAGTGTAACACCTAACCCCGTGAAGTATATCGACGATGACAGTTTATTGGACACCAAACATACTTTTCTCAAATGGACATCTAAATGACTCAATATTCAAAGTATCGAACTTAGAAGGGATTGACAATTTCAGTATCTTTTTTGTTGAGGAGAAGTTGATGCACTAAGTTAATAAAACGAGATGGCGGTGTCAGGTTGAACTACTAGGTAAAAGTTTTGTTAGTCAATAGGCTCGACTAGCTGCAAGAGAAGTTTAGTAACTCAATGTCTACCCCAAGGGCTACTTTAACTAAAAAGATGAATTTATAGTATCATCAAATGTTCGGTGAATGATATTCGCAAAGAAGTGCATCAACTCAGGTTGTCACACTATAACAAGAATGAAAAGACAAACGCTATGACACTGTGATAAAATCCGAGACAGAAGCACGAGAACTAAGTGACGACCAATTAATATTTCCAGAAATTGGAAGACATAAGAAGTGTATACATCCACAACATTGCAAACGATTTCGAAACGTCATTATGAATCTTAATTTTCTGATTACTAATACTGCTAGCTGAGGAAAGTGCTAGACCATCTTATACAGCACAGACCAATCGATGAAGACTGATAACAACATATTCGCATAAAGTGATTGAAATTATCGTCAATGCAAAAGGTTAAACAGAGACACCTATGTTGGAAAACCTCCGTATCTTTGAACTTAAGCGGCCTTGTCTCACAACAAATGTTAAATACACACGCTGCGGTGAGTTGTGTTCCTAGCCAAGGCTATGTGATAAGCCCGCTAAACGAAGCTTACACATTCATCATGAGGCTGCTTATGCGACCAATTCATCAGGCTAATGCAACTACCGACATAAGTGAAACATTGGACATAACCAAGAACTCTCTCCCCTATCCCTTAATTAAGTTTTAGTGCAGAACTAATCTGTGATATCAGCTTGAATTTGGCCAGGTAGACCTGCTTACATAGCGCACATAGATTTCTAGTTACTGAGTTATAATGCAGTCCAGTTGACCTAAGTGAAGTGGGATTTGAAATAGGAACAATGTAACTCAAGTGTGCACAAGCTAGTAACTTACATCTGAAAATAATGTGTTGATAATTATCAGTAGTTAAAGGACCTTGATAAGAGCCCCATACCTGTTGGTATTAATTAGCAAGGCACGGCGACTAAAATATTCTCAAAATCAGACTCAACCACTATGCCAGTAAGAAAAAACCATAGAAGGATTGGTGGGAAAAATACAGTCATCTAACCTTAGATACATATAATGATTCCAGTTTGGTGGTAGACTATGATTATCCAAATATGTAACATAATACTGCTAGTTTATTGTGGCATCTGACACACTGGCATGTTATACGCAAAAGTGCATAGTAGCTGAACTTAACTAAGCTAGGTGTCAGCATCATAGACTTGACTTAGAATACATAAATCAATATCACAATCAGCGACTGTTGTATGCCTTTTCCATATGTCAATTAGGCCCCGAAAATCACTGCACTTTCCGACTTCGCATCTGAAGATAGATACAGGTCGGTTGATGCATACTGCCTACTATGAGCGACTACTAAATTACCTAGTCAACTACTAACCTTTATTGTCGCAAGGAAGCTACTGAGAGTTAGTGACTACAATAGCAACTGTTACATCTGACTGATGCCACTTTGATATCAAGAAAACGAGTGTTCAAAAAATCCACGATTCCTTTTGGACCTTAATAAGCTAATAAGACATAGATACAAAAAATACACAGCTGCAAGAAAATGAGTGAAGGACTTTTCTGTTTACTGCCATCACTAACTTTCAGCTTGTGACATGCGATAAGGCTTCCTTAATCAATAGAGGGACAAGAATTTCTGCAAAAGGTTTGACAATAGTGCTATCAAACTGCATACTAATAGTAAATGGATGTTAAGATCAAACTAGGACTCCCAACAGCTCAAAACCTACACTATGACTTGTTACCAGGAGATGAAAAAAACAAATGAAAGCCAAATGAAACGGATGTATTACTTATTTGTTCAACAAAATACCATCAAATTTAGTCTGGAACCATTTCATCGCCTCTTCCTTTTGGACATGATGACTGTTACCAACTCGGTTTTTACAACGGCGTCTGAAAATCACAGATTACCTCAGTATGCATGAATTTACCGATATCGCACACGCAATCCGGGCCTTCCCAAAATTACGTAGAAGTTCATTCCGTAAATACCAATTGAAGGGTCATATTTAATTCCCAAATCAATGTGTTCTGTGAGTCCGAAACCGAAATTCCCTGTCTTACTAAAGCAGGACTTCGGAAGTTCATATTCCCGGACCTTCAGACCTTTCTCAAGAATCTCTGAAAGATGCTAGGCTCGAAAAAATGCATTACCTTCGGCTTTAGGGCCGCGAACAGTGCAGTGGACAGCGATTTTTTCGTTACGTCTGATTGAGAAAGTTCTTATGGTCTTGTGTGCTTTACTGAAAACTGGCTGCTGGCCCGTTAACTGCTCCAAAACCTTTGCAGCCCGAGTCAACCTATCACCACTTTCACCAACGCATATATCCACGCACAGTTTTTGAATTCTGATCTCCCTCATTGGGTTACTTGCCTTTTCCTTCACCTCCTTTTTGACAACCATCTTTGGACACAAAAGTATAGAGACCGCGTGCACACTCTACGCGCCACCAGGAAACGCGCTAACCAACACCTTGAATCAGTTCAACAAGGGTTAAAAATCACATGTCAATGCATTTGTTTATTCAAGCCAGTACACAATGTCTTTGTTATCTACTTGTATAAACCAACAGATTTCTGGGCACTTGCTTCTTATTATTTTGGAAAGGAGATTTATCCCGCCCATTGCTGTGCGACTGGATTGTTATTTTACACTCCATAGGATAATATGAACACCAAAAAGGTTTCCATCGTTTTGGGATGCGTGTATTCTACCAGCATCCATAATTTTCACTATCCTACGAAGCACTTCTCGTGTACTGCTATTTGATAATTTTACTATGTTAAGAACAATAAAATTCCTTTGCTCCAGAAAGTCAGATTTCAGATTTATTGGTTGAGGATAGAAGGCTTGGAGCCTATGTTAATCATTTTCTAGTAAATTTCTGTGCTTGTCCAAACCCCTCTTGAATAAATCAGTTGAGGCTGCAGACACCACTTCTTCTGGAAGTCGGTTCCAAGAGTTTATGACTCGGTGTGGTAACCAGTACCCAACAGCAATATGATTTACTCTCCTGCTATGAACCCTAAGGTGTTCCGACCTGGTGGGAAGAACAGAGAGTAGGTCAGGTCCGTAGTCATTATTTAAAATTCCGAACATTGTGACTAAATCTCCTCTCTGCCTACCGTATGACAGGGGGAAGTGATTTAAACTGTCTAGTCTTTCCTCGTATGATAAGTTAGTCATGCCAAGAATCATGCGTGTTGCCTTCATTTGGACCCTTTCTAGAATACATGAGTCCCCTTTAAGACAAGGACTGGCTATCTGGATACAGTTTCCTAGTCTTGACCTCACCAGAGATGCACATAAGGACGTAAACATATCTCCGGTGATTATAGTAAAGTCTCTGCGAATTGACCATAACGATCTGTAACTACGTGCAGCCAACGCCCGACAGTGTGCCGTAGTTTTTAAATCGTGACTTACGGTGACACCCAAATCCAAATAAGTCTGAACTGATGGGAGTGTTATTCCCCCTAGCACGTAGCAGCTGGTGCTTGCTTGTCCGATGTGCATTGTTGCACATTTTGCTATACTGATAGGGAGCAACCATTCTATGGACTACTCTGACAATTTGTTGAGGTCCTTTTGCAACGTGTGCGCATTACTGTCGCCCTTTAGCTCTCTCCAAATTTTAAGCCATCTGAGTATAGGACCATAGGGGATTCGGTGAGCAGAGATAACTCATTGATGTACGAAATCAATAGGAGAGGTCCGAGTACCGTGCCTTGTGGCATCCCGCTACGTACTGCTGTCCAAGAAGAGAGTTTCGAGTTGGTCCTAACCCTTTGCCTCCTATCTATTAGGGATTCCCTGGGCGAGTTTAGTACCTTGCCTTTGATACCGACACTTTCCAACTCCATGAGTAGTCTCATGTCAGGAACTTTATCGAAGGCTTTGCTGAAGTCTATGAAGACGATGTCAACGGGTCTTCTATTGTCCCTTGATTTGCCCCAGCTTTCTCTTGCGGTAAGAAGGTTTGACGGTCATGAGGGATTTCCTCGGAAGCCATGCTGTGCTCTGGATAACAGACTGCTGTTTTCCGGATATGCCATGGTACTTTTCTTGATGATTCTTTCGAGTGTCTTGATTAAAGTTTTGGTGAGACTAATTTGAGGAGCCTTATCTCCATCCTCCTCACCGAAAATCTCCTTCATTATTGCCGCTCTTATTGGGAGACTTCAAGACCTGCTTTCTTTCGGAACAGTACCAGCAGTTCCTTACTTATTCCGTATCCCACCCTTCCATGACTTTACAAGTTGTTCCGTTTGTCCATAGGGATTGAATAGTTTCTCAGTCACAGAAAACTATCTTCAAAAAATCAAATACGATATAAAAATATCTGGGTTTTGATCCACTATTCAATCAATCTGAACTTGGTAAGAGTCAGGAAAACTGACTGTGGAAAATTTTTACACTTAGTGGATCAATGTATATGTTTATTCATTTATAAAATTATATTTGTATATATATGTTTATTCACCTGAGATGTTGTGACCAGCGTCACCGAGGATTTGTCTGAATCACTTCTGCTGGGTAATAACCTGCAGGTAACAGAAATTTCGCCCTCAGGCCCACTCACGACGAACACGTATCGGATCCTTGGCAAATACAATTCCACTTGATCTACACATTGAAGTGGTGATAAACGGAATCTTGGTCTTCAAGTTATTACGGAACTTTGGTTGACTGAAAGATACCACTCTCATGGTAGAAGAGAGGACATTTTCAGCTTAGTGAGTTTGAATTCCTTCTCTTCAGAATATGAAAGATTAAGTCAGCTTGAAGTCCTGAAACCATGTATGATGCCTTCTTTGAGAATGGAACATATACCTTCTTGTGCGGTTGATAAACTGTGCAGAATACTGTTTCCGGATAAGTTTTTCCTATGAAGCATAATTTGACCGTCTAAGCAAGGTAACTGCTGACATAAGGCATCTGCGGACACTAACCACGCAGCCGTGACATAAAACCCCATATCACTTCTGAAAGTAAGGTGAGCGTTTCCAGTACACCATAGCAAAGGTTCTACGAAGCAGGAACTCGATATCCCTATGTCTCAATACCTCAACAGCTGGAAATGAGTGGCATGTCGGTAAAAAGTCTCTTTAAAATGGACCTACAAATTACATAAACTGTTAATGCAGTAGGGTCCTGACTGAATAACCACTTATCCCCCAGTCTTCTTGGATGATTTATCAATTGCCGTCCACTAAGTTCAGTCTTATAATTTTCGCACATAGGTTCAGAAAATTTCTTATTATATGAAATAAAGGTAAGGATTCTTTCCACAATGGTCACTTATCTTGAAGTGAACAACACAGCCTGCAGCGAAACAAATAAATGCGCGAATGTAATTTAGCGCTGGAAGTTTCACTCGCAACATTCGAAACAGATGTTCTGCAAGACCTAGTAGCCCATTAAAAAGTAGCGGCGTTGCCATACTCAACTCATCCACTAGTGTAGTGGTCAGCTCGGGGCCTGGAAAAGGAGGGAAGGCCAGACATTACGTTAACGGCCCTATCCTAGCAAATCAACCTGATCTCTTCGGAAGATTCAAGATTCAGAAAAAGTATGAAAAGCAAACATATGGAAAGGACTTGGATTGGTGAAAGCTCTCAGGGGGGGCCAGTTAGTCAGCTTTCCCTTCCAATGAGGGCAGAAACAAGCACGAGGACGTAGAATGTTTGCACAATATTCGGAGCTAGGAGGGTCAGTCAGATTGCGAAAGGAATGAGATGTGGTGTTGTGGTGCTAGGAATATCTGATAATAGATGGAATGATAGCGGACTCTCAAAATTATAACTCAACAGTCATCAAACTACCCATCAAATAACTACAAACACACCATGGCACTAGCCATTATGATGTCGCCAACACCAACGAAGTCTCTTCTATGTGAACGAAAACATTATTCTCGAAGGGGATGTGTCCACGGAGAAGGTAGGATTCGGCGAAAAACTGTATTCCCTAACGCCTAAGACCCCAAATGACGACATCAGAAAAGTAATCGGTGATACGTAAACCAGCCTGGCTGGAAACAGACAGTGAAACAGTATTAAAAACTGGATGATATTTCGAGCACAAGTTATTGCTCATAATGAAATCAATTTAGTCAAACAGTTTCACAGTTTGTCTTATATATTTTTTCTCTTCCTGTCTATCCAACTTCCCTTTGCTATTTGTTGCTACTTTCCGTATCTCTGGCATAGGTGGTACGTCATTTCGATTGAACATGTGCGGTGTTAAATCGATAAACAAAGCTTCAGTGATTAACTTCCCTCTCCACCCAACTATATTACTTTTTATTACTCTCACCCTCTCCCACTCTATTTTGTGATTATATGCAAGTGAATGCAGTTCAATGGCTGAGCTGTTTTCTAGGTTGTTTAACTTAGCAGGGTCAATTATTCTAGGTCTAGCAGCATGTTTATGTTCCAGTAATCTGGTTGACTCCAATCTAATAGTTTGACTTATGCAACTGATGTCACAGTCATCACATGGTACTTGGTAAATTACATTATTTTTCTTAATTGGGTCCATTGGATCCTTAAGCTGACAAAGTTTATCTCTGAGAGAGTTAGCTGGTATGGATGCCACCCTAATTCCGGCGTCATTGAGAATCCTACGCAAGGCCTATGCCTTTACTTCTTTATACGGCAGTACTACTGAGGTTACAGGATTTCATCATGGGGTAACATTGGTTAGAGAACCATTGGAAAACCTGGGAGTACTGGACAATTGTTTCGTCCTAGTTTGGGATTCTTCGGCAGTACACACTCACCGGGGTTCGAATCCAGGACCTGGTTACAAGGTGAGCTAACCTGTTGACCACTAAGCCACTGGAACCGATCCAATGGTCCATGAATTCTAACTTCTGCAATTCACAACATAGCGCAAACGCCAGCCAGCTGGCTGTCCAGTACTCCCAGGTTTTCCAATGGTTCTCTAACCAGTTTCATCCCATGAAGAAATCTTGTTACCAATTAATCAAGTCCCTAAAAACCAATGCGTGATTACTATAGAGGCTTTGAATTCTATGTTATTTTCACTACTTTCATCACTTTCATTGCAAGTCTTAGTTTTTCCATGGTTCTTCATATGTTTCTGAATCCATTCTGGTGGGTAGTTATTCACTAGTAATACTTCTTTTATCTTTTTGATTTCGTTATTTAAATCTTCTGGCCTACTTGTTAGCCTCTTGACCCGATTATAAAGACATTTAACTAAACCTATCTTTACCGATTCTGGGTGGGATGAATTAAAGTCTGAGTATTTATTGGAGTGTGTCAGTTTCTTTTAAATACCAGGATGTAAGCCACCATCATGTTTTATTTCTATTCTACAGTCTAGCATGGTCAACTCACCCTATTAGTTTTCTGACTCAAAAGTGAATTGGATTTCGTCTACTATTGAATTTATATGTGTAAAACAGGAGACTGAGAGATGTGTTCAGATTTCAACACAGTGAATGTGTCATCCACATATCTTTGCCATAACCTAGGAGCCATGTTAAACGTTCTAAGAGCCATATGTTCCCAACTATCCATAAATATGTCTGCCACTGTTGGGGATATTGATGATCTCATTGCCACCCCATTTGTTTGTTTGTATAGTTTATTTTGAAATTTGAACGCAGTGGAGGTTAGACATAATTGAACACCTCATATTATTTCATCCACCGACAGCTTAGTCCTACTTCTGAGTTCAGGATCAATGCTCAGTTCATTCTTGATTGCCTCCAGAACTGCATATATGGGGATATAGTATATACACTGGTGGTTTCAAAGCTAATCAATTTTCCCTCTTCTTGTAACTGAATTTTCTCTACTTTCTGTCTCATTTAATGGAAGATAGTTACCTCAGAATTTGACTGTCCTTAATGGGGAATAATATTAATGCTAAATATTTAGATAACCCGCAGTTTAGGTGTTCCTAAAGTCAACTATTGTCCTGATAGGCTATCCTGTTTTATGAATTTTGATAGTGCCACATATTCTACTAGGATTATTACTTTTAGAAGTAAGAGTAAACCATTCCGGATCACCCAAAGGTGACTCCATACAGCGATCTAAATAATAATATATATTCCCATTTGTTTTACATCAGGGACGCCAGATTACAGGCATCATCAATGTAATAAATAACATATACCAAGAGTAAGCATATTTACAATTATTTACTCACAGAAAATATACACAGGAAAGGGCAATGGAGCACCGCCTATAATGTCACTTCACACGGACGGAAACAATGCGCATAGCATAATACAAAGCGTCTCCATTGAAGGAATTTAACTAAAATGCGCGTCATATTTGATGGTTGCGCTTCTGGGGATAGGTATGCTAGGTGTCAGTGGACGTGAACATTGAACGTTTGTTTATTGGGACTGGCAGCCATTGGTGGGCAACTCGAGGGCGCGGATGGCACGATCGCGTGAAAGTTGGAAGAAGGCAGAAAGAACACGAATAAAAGTACTTTATAACTTCATCTGTACTAAGCATTTGGTGGTAGACTTTGTAGTTGTCTTCACTTTAATTGCCAAACAATATAAATTCGTTCAAAGAATACTGGAGTTTTGGATTTAAGGTTGGGACAAGTACATAGTCTTTACCGGTTCAAAGCGTCTTCGTTACATTAGGAACTTAGGGCTAGGTCTTTCATAAACTGATAGAATTGCTTTGTGAAAGGCCAGTTGGTTCACCAACAGTAATGTGGTCGGTAATATAAACTGCCAGTGACCCACCACAGCAGTATGTGTGCAGTTAAGCATACACGAAAATATTGTAAAAGCAATGGGTAATTTTCAGTCCATACGTGGCCAGGAACCAGAATTATTGTGAACTAATCCATATAAAATGACATTCGGAACAAATAGGGGCTGAAAATATTGCCACGCGAGTCAGTGGGATTTCAGATGAAACCATCGGGAGATTTTCATTATTTCTTTAGCAGATTTATTGGCTCTTTAGGGGTAGTTATTGGGATTTTTATTGGTATAAAGGTGATATTCCACCACTTTCTTGCAGGATGCGTCGCGGTGGAGGCTGATGAGCAATCTAAGAGGTAGTCGTAAGATTTAGACCAGTAATCTTTATAGACCTTTTGTTATTGTGAGTGACTAAATACCTACATTCTTTATCCTCATTCAGAAAGTCATACAGAAACTGAAATGGTGAGAAAGAAAACAGAAGGCAAGTGACAGCAGCTTAGAAGAAATCAAGTGGAGTCCCCAAGGAGTGATTTATAAATTCACATATATGTACTGTGTGTAGAAACTATGATTATGTTGATATACTAACTGGCTAGTCCTGTTACCTTAACCTTTATATTATATGTGTGAACTAATATTAATGCCCTGTGTAGAAATGTTTATCATGTCCTTCCAGTAATATTAACATATATTGTTGTGATTTATTGTAGCTTAAGCGTCTAGTGAGCCTACAATATCTATGTAGGCTAAAAAGTAAGGTATAAGAGTCAGACGCAGGATAGTGTTGTCATCTTTGAGCAGTTTGGTGAGTGAAGAGATGAACAGTGGAGGTGTTTCTGCATCATGCACGTTAGCTGGTAGTCTATTCCAAACGACTGAAAACCTATTTAAGAAGAAGTTGTACCGCACGTAAGTGTGACAATGCTCTTGTAGCAACTAGGTTGTCAAGATTTCCAAGATTGTAACTGGTGACAGTGGTAGATTTAGTTATTGGCCTGGAGGAGTGCAAGCGAAGATTAGTTAGCTTGTAGCGAAAAATAAGGTTTAGGTTAAGACGTCTTTTCTAGATTGGTTCTAATCTCAGTCTCTCGCAACGCTCAGAGTATTCGAGACTACATTCTAAACCAAGAGTTCTTGAGGTAAATTATCGTTGCACTCCCTCTGATTTAAGCTTGTCATTCTGTCGCAGTCCACAAAGAATAAACAGGCAGCATTATGAAAAAGGTCGGACACAAACCATGGCTTCACAACAAAATAAATTGCGAGTTATGTACCCTAGCAGCCTAAGCGTTTTCCGTCCAGCACAATCAATTTTTTTCAGAGAATGTTAAATTACTAGAATATCTGAATCTGAGATAATAATAATATATATTTCCTATCAATGTAGGACACACCAGTTGTACAGGCATGGATAAGTATTATTTAAATTACATGAATTTGATTTATAGTGAAATTACATGGTTGCTGTCCTCTCTGATATCAGTTAGTGAGCACATTCTGATAGTTAGTCGGTCAATGGAGCACATAAAGAAATATAGAAATATTGTCTTCGCATTAACAAAAAAACCCAAGTACGTGTCGGATAAATTACAAATACTTGGGAAAAAAATAAAGCTTGAAGTCAATTCCTCCATATAACTTTGTTGTGTGCGGCATCGTATCTTGTTTTATGTTCAAATTGTGTATTAATTTAAAATAAGTGATTAATTTTTATGATTTTGACATCATTTTTTGCAAGTAATACCAGATGTGAATTCAACTGAATGCAGATTAATATTGGTCATTGTCAAGCAGATTTGTTTTACTGCGCTCAAGTCACCCATAGCCCGCTATTTGTCACAGCATGGTTGCTCCGTACGAATAAGTTGATAAACGCGTAGAAAGCTATATAAAAACCATTTTAGATCGTTGACAGTGCTTGTATAAGATGATGTACAGCGTCTTGTTATGGTGACAGTGGATTTCATCAAGGATGCTGAGCCATTACTAGCCAAACCTTGAGGGATGATATATGAGTAAGTGACTTCAATTGTTTCTCAGCTTCAGTCGGAATGTAGATCAATGCAACTTGTACTACAAAGTAAATACAACAGAAATGTACCAGAGGACAAAGAAAAACCAGGTGGAGTCTAAACGATTTGATTATATTCGCTGTACATTGTAATTTGATGAACAAAAATTTGTTTCTACTATGTCTTTTTATGCATTTATGCTACTAGTTTATTTATAGTCTTTAGGGAAGTAAGGGTATTTAAGCGCGTTTAGGTACTGTAGTAGACTAATAGTTGATTCGTTCTAGGAATAAATAGTTTATTTATATAGTCGGTAGAGTGAAATAGTGTGTACAGAGAGCGTTTGAAACTTATAACCGTATTGCAGTTCCTGACATCTAGGGGCAGATTGTTCCATATTTTAGAATACATGACTGTGAAGAAGTTTTCGCGGAGTGTTGACTTAAAGGCTTTTATTGTCACTGTGCAATTTTGGTTACGCAGATCGTAAGAGCCTTCTTGCGCGAATTGTATGTCCTTACTGTCTGAGAATGATATTTTGTGTAGGACCTTATAGAAGAATACTAGGTTTATAATTAGTCGTCTTGTCCAGAGTGGGTCAAGTTGTAGAATCATGCAACGTGAGATGTAGTCTTTCTTACATTCGTAGCCTAGTAGTTTCGAGGTAAAATATCGTTGGATACTTTCAATTCTTAGCTTTTCACGTGTGTGAGTGCTGCTAATAATAAATGGACAGTATTCTAGTAGTGGCCTCACACAGGTTTTGTACAGAATGAGCTTTGCTTCATTGTCGTGAAAGTTCCTGAGTATGCATCCTAAGAGCATCGTCGACTTTTGAGTCTGTGATGCCACTTGCTCAGAGAATGTTAGGTTACTCGAGTACCTCAGACCTAGGTCAACGACACTTTGGGGTTTGGTTAGGTTAGCCGATTGAAGCGTTAACTTTATGTCGATTGAGGGTGCACCGAAGCAGATCCAGCCACATTTTTTAAGGTTAAATTGGAGGTTCCATAAAGACGACCAAGCAGTCACTTTATCTAGTTCTTTTTGTACAACATTCTGGAAGTACCCTAGGTCATCAGGTTGGAATGTATAAGCTACTTTGAGGTCATCTGCAAAGATGAATGGTTTACCATGAGTAAAGCAAGCACATATGTCGTTAATATATAGGGTAAATAGAAGGGGTCCAATGACACTACCTTGTACTACACCAGAGGTGATTGGGCTAGGTTTCGAAGTTATAGATCCGAGTTTAACTATTTGGGACCTGTTGTTGAAGAATGATTTAAGCCATCCTAATAGTGGGTCACGTATTCCTAAGGAGTTCGGCTTATGTATTAGTAGTGAATGGTTGACACGGTCAAATGCCTTTGAGATGTCAAAGTAGATGACAAGTACTTGTTGTCGTCTGTCACGACTGCTGGTCACAAAGTTAAAGAAGTCTAAGTGGCATGTTAAACAAGATCTGGATTTTAGGAATCCATGTTGGTTCGGACTTATAATATTGCAACTAAGCATATGCTTCATTAGGTTTTCTTTAACTAGTCTCTCCATAATTCTAGAAGCTATAGGTGTGATATTAATTGGCCTGTAGTTACTGACGTCTGTTTTCGAGCCAGATTTGTGTTTAGGCATAATAAACGTTGTTTTCCATACATCAGGGTAAGTTTGGGTTTCTAAGGACATTGTGAATATTTTAAGCAGGAGTAAGGGAATGTCAGGGCCACCATATTTATAAAAATAGGATGATATGCCGTCAGTACCGAAACCTTTTGAGCATTTTAGGGTTCTTATAGTTTGTTTAATGTTAGTATAGTTAAATTCAATAGTGCTAATTAAGTTTGGTGTGTGTGGAGATGGGGTTTGTGCCACATTAGTAGCAGGGTGTATATTGAGTAACTGGACTGTGGGCTTAAGGTAGTTACCTGCAAAAGTTGAGTTGAATAATTCACACATGTCTGCGGAATTAGTACATAGCCTACCTTTGTCTATGAGGAGGGAAATGCTGTGATTTTTGCGATTCATTCGCTTCTTTAAGATTTCCGTGAGTGCATACACTCTAGCAGGACTGGCTACTGCGATGCGTTCTTCGTTTCTCATACGGAAATTTCGAGCTTGTGAGATGGAACTAAGGGTGTTAAGTATTAAACCTAGTGTGCCAAAGTCGTGGTGTTTGAAGTAACTTGTTGAGAGTTTCTTCAGTTTCATACGATCCTTTGGTTTTATGAATGACTTCCTATGTGGGGACAGCTCAAGTGTTTGCAGTGGAATGACAGCATCTAAGCATGTGTTCGAGTTATGGTAGAAGATGCTCAGAGCTCTGGAGAGGTCATCAGTGGTGAAGTATTCGCTCCATTCGGAGGATCTTAGCACTGATTCTACTAAGGTCCAGTTTGCCTTACTATAGTTCCTATATAGTACTTGTTGTGAAGTGGAGGTATGAGCTGCATTGCGATTCAGTGGAAGTGGCGGAGCACACATTACTGTTTTGTGGTCACTACCTGAAAACTTAGAACCCACTAAGATTGAGAGGGGGCTTATATCGTGACAGAATATTAAGTCTAGTACATTGTCACCTCTTGTAGGGATAGTGACAGTTTGTTTCCAGCCGAAGATGTCCAGTGTCCCTAAGAGCTTGTCGTATTTAGTTGGCCCTTTTAATAAGTCCCAGTTGATTTCGGGTAGGTTGAAGTCTCCACATATGATCTTATGCTCGTATGGAAGAGTGGATACTTGCTCCAGTACATTTATAAGTTGTGTCTCGTAATCACTAAAGGTGCCAGGTGCTCTGTAGATACATCCTATTAGTAGTGTAGCACTTTTGAAGTGTACGTTGACCCACAGGGTGTCGTGCATGTCATTGAGTTCCTTATTTTCTAGCTGTAATACAGTAAGTGTGTTCAGGAAGTACATTAGGCAGCCTCCTCCCTTACCACTCTTCCTGTCACAGCGAAAGTGTATGTACCCTTCGATGCTTATCTCTTCGTCTGGTATATTGAAGTGACACCAGGATTCGGTAATAATGATTATAGGGGGTTTGTATACCAGCGTGTGTGCCCTGAGCATCGGTAGTTTGTTAAGGATAGATCTAGCATTAATAAGTATTAAGTAGAGTTGAGATTTGAAGTAGTGTTTGAAGTGTTTAAGCTCGTCAATAAGGTTCAAGTGTGGATCGGCATCCGCTGTTTCCGCGTGGCATATCAACCCTGTGTTGCAACTAGTTTGTCCACCTATGTCTGTCAAGTTACTATCCGTTTTTTTTAGTGGGTAATGGGTTTGATTATTAGATAAACTATACAATGACGTGGTTCTAGGCTTGGGTAGGTTGGAGAGTTGGGTTGAGGTTTTTATTTGGCATATGCTTGTACAGTCTTTGGGTGTGACTAATGGTTCCGTATGTACTAGCCCATGTCTGTTTTCTTCCCGATAGGGGGCCAACGTTGGTTGTATGGGTTCAGAAGGGTTAACATCCCCACCAGCTGTTTGGTTAGCGCTGACAGGGATGTGTTGGATAAAAAATCATTGGTACCTTGTGATACCCATGACTTGTTAATCTGCCTACTGTGTGTGGACATTCCAAGAGACCTTACATGGGTGTCGTTATGTGCGTAGCTGCACTGTGGTTTGTTTCCCAGAGGGCTTGTTCCGTATAATCTGCCAAAGTTAGTTTGTATGTCATACCTGGTGGCTGAGCTCCGAGTGTTGTCACTTTTATGACATATTTATTTTCGAATATTAAATAAAAATTGTCCATTCGCGGAAACGAATGGACTATTTTTACAATATTCAAGTTGAGTACATGCACAAAAATACATGGAAAATTTCTTTAATATTACATAATTGTAAAAAAAAAGAAAGAAAGGAAAATAGAAGAAAATTCGCACAGCAGCCCATGTTATTTCCAATAATATGTACTTTTACTGCAAGACTGTCAGTTTTATGTATTTTTAAATGTGATTGTTCATGCCATGTGTCCATGTGAGACATTCATATGTGGTGCAGAAGTGTGATTTTAATATCTAATATCTATAAAACCATTAAATGTAATACAAAAATCTTTTCAATTTTGAGCATTTGGATGTTGTTTACATATGTGAATCATAGGATATCAGCGAGTTGTGTGTAGCCATAGTCTTTAACATAGGAGAGTTTTATAAGGACAATATGCTCTTTGCGTGTACATAGTGTGGAGCAATTAGAAGATATAGAATAAACAAAATTGTCACGTATTTTAGGAAGTTCATAACAGTACTATAGGTTCAATGAGTATATATGTGTATGAGTGTTACAATTTGTCTCGCAGTGTATTACAACAGATGGTAGTACAGTAAACGTTCACAGAGTAGTTTGATATGAGAATAAATTTACAGCATCATTGGTTCAATTGTCTTCCACGTCTGAGTCTATACGTTCCACGCATATAAGTATCATAGATTTTCAAAGAGCCTTTGATGGTTGAGATGCAGAGGTTCGAAATGTCGAAGGAGGTGAAAAACAGTCTGCGAAGGTATTTTACAGAGAGTTGACTGATCATCCCTCGATAAGAGATTACAACAGGAATTTGCAAGATTCTTTGAACTGTATGTCCCATTGCAGACAGGAACCGTTGGAATGCAGCAACCATTGTTGGAGTTCCGTATTTTGACATCTTCGACGCATGGCTGGTATAAATGAAGGCGTCGCTGCAGATTGTTACGTCGAGAATGTATGCTGCTCCGTCTAACAAGATAATCAGATCAGGTTTACAGAAAGACGTGGGCGTTGGAACACATGGCTCGACGTTAAATCTGGTATTCATTTTGCGCAATTTGTTAGCGATCAGCTTGAGGACGTAGTTGTGTCTCTTGCATCTGACGTCATGAGTTAGAGCGCAATGCTGAAGAATATGTTGAAGATTTTCCGGTTGACCACACCCGCCTCTGCAGTTGATGTCCGTTCTAGGACGTCCACGCGTACTTCTCGTTTTTGTGCCCAAGAGGCCTCCACGCAGTTGAACGGCTCGTACATAGAGTTTGGGCAAGACCATTTCGGGGTTGAGAAGCCATTTGTGAGATTCAGGGCATTTTGTTGACTCAGTCAAACCGTAACCATCCGCCGATGAGTGTAGCTGTTGTGCCCAGCTTTCATGGGCTTCTTCTATTGATGTCACTATTTGTCTATGGGCCTGCATCGGAAGGTTGCAGATCCTAAGAAAAGGTGTGAAGGTTTCGGAGGACGCGATGCTCCGTATGAGCGGATTCCTGTTGTTGAGTAGTGCCTCGATTCTTTTGCGCCTATGAATCGGAATCGTTGTAGAGAGATTCATAATTCCCAGGCCTCCCTTTTTGATATCCGCGTGGAAAAATGCAGTTGGAGTGTCTTTCGGGAGGTGAAGCCAGCGGCGGACAGCTGCACGAATAAGTTTGTCCATCGTTTTCAGGGTATTCTTGTGAGTGATGCTGAGAGTCAGTGAATATAGTAGACGAGGAATCAGATTGTTCTTCTTGATACAGTTCAGCTTTGCTGTTGAATCGGTCGACTGCTGCATCTGCTAACATCAGTAAAGTGAGTTCTTCATTTTGGGACCAATTTCGTCGTGTTCGACAGTCGTTGAGGAGGCGACCGAGAAGGACCTCATTGTATTCGGCGGGGTGGATTTGACGCAGATGTTGAGTCAAACCTCTCGGAGAAGCGAAGTTTGAAGGACAGTATATACACAGGAATCTTGGAGATACGATTGAGGATTGGGATTGATTGGACAGCATGGAGTGTGGTGATGACGGATTGGATGTGAGGGGCGAAGGATGAGCTGCTGGCAATTGGGAGATGAAGGAAGGAGAATAGGAGTCTGTTGTTTGAGGGTCAGCTTGAATCATGGCAGAGGCCATGGATTGTGATGAGGGTTGGCTTGACATAGCTGACATGACTGGAGATTGCGGTATCGCAGGCTCGAGTTTGGAGGACAACCAACGATGGACTGTTAGTTGTGCCACGGACCGTTCATAGGCCCTCACCCGTGGCTTGACAAATGGTTAAACCAAAATCAAACAAAGCAAACAAAAACGAAACAAAACAGAAATAAAAACAAACGTAAAGAAAGGTACTGTTATACGATATTCCACGTAATCACTTTGGGATTGAAGCAAAAAGAACGGAAGCCGAAAATGAATGGGGAGGAGGTGATATGAAAGAGTCCTCTTTCGAAAACAATAAGAAGGAGATGCAGCGTGAGAATGACTATCGAACAAAGGAGCACGGAGAGAAGAGTCGAGAAATACCTAGAACAACGGAAGAGGTGAAGAAATGTGGCAGTTACAACACTTCGAGAAAGGCAACGAAATGAGTATGATGATGAGGCAATGGGAGGATGTCGATAATCAAAAGTCAAAACTGTCAGAGATACGGCGTCAAAATGGGTATCAAACTACAGATCTCAATGAGAGGAGTCGAAAGATGCCAAGAACAACGGTAAAAGAGGAAGAAATGTGAAAGTTACAGCGATGCGAAATAGCCAGCGAAATAGAGGTGGGGATGACGTAGTGGAGAGTGGTTACTTTTGAAAACGAAGACTATGGAAGATGGGATGATAATATAGCTTTCAATCGATAGGACTTGAAGAGACGAGCAGAATGAGTACAAACACGGGGGGTGAAAGTAAAAGGGTGCGGAAGTTACAGGGGTTTAAATTTGATAGATGGGTGGGGCGGGATGACGTAATGGGAAAGTTGATGAGTTACAGAATCCCAGAAACTACAGGAGATGGGCTATTGATATGGGTATCAATCGACAGGTCTCGACGGGAGGAGTACAATTATACCAAGATCAACTTCAGAATCTGTAAGAATAAAGAATTACGCGGGTACAGAAGGAAATACACGAAAAGGCCACTCCCAAAGCCAACTCGAGAACGATGGGTGCTATGGTGATAAGAATTGCACGAGTCGATTCCTCGGGCCGAGAAACCTTGGGATGGTCGTCGGGAACCAGCAAAGAAAAAGCCCAGGCCGAAAAAAATAAAGACAAACAAAATATTCAAGAAGAACACCATACACCTATACACCAGCATACAAGCAGGTAGTATAGCCATGCCCACCAATCAGAGTGGCTGATTAGTAGCTTAGCTCGCGATCGATAAAAAGTGAATAGAGCCTGTGGAAACGGATTTTGGCTGAATTTCGGTCAATGCGCAAAAGACAGCAAAATTACAGTAACTGAGAATGAGTGAAAGTTCGTGCCTGAGGCATAAAATATTGGTCTCAGTAGCAAGTTTGAAAACAAATACCGAAAAGCAGAAAAATGCCAGGACAAAGCGGTTTGCTGGGAATGACAGAGCGCTGAAAGTACTACAAAAAACCGCAGAGTGATCAGAATATGTTGGGGACAACGAGGAGATATTTCAACGTAAACTTGGAAAACTGCGTAAATTTCGAGAGCAAAATTAACGAAAGTTGAGAATAATAGGGCCTATTAGGAATAGAAGCTACGGCGGGATGTGGTGAAATTTGAAGATGTACAGCGAATAGACAGTGCAGATTTATGGAAATTAGATCAGAGGCTCAGAGGGGTGAAAGGGACGAAGGTACAATTAGACAAACAGGGGAGGATCACAATATTTTTAAAGGTTGCTAAAATGTGGTCGAAAGCTACCCCCCGTTAAAAAGTTTGGGAGAAAGCAAAAAGCTACGGGTTTTTTTTTGTAAAAATAAAGAAATAGTGTCGACGATTTGGAATCTGAGATGTATGTACAAGTTTAGCTTTGGAAAGAGGCAGCAGAACTCTCCTGTTAGGGGGATACTATGCGAAGAGGGGGGGCTCACAACTTTTACACAGGCGATAGAATTATGAGGCTTTTAGGTCTACAGGGTGAAAAATGATGAAAGAATTTATTTTGGATGGTTCATGATAGAGATATTTGGACAGAGAAGAAGAAGACTGAATAAATCAGAAATATTATAGGTGGTATTAGGAGCAAAAGTGGAATAAGGTCTCGTGGATGGAAATAGAAAGGTAATGAGGAGACAAAAAGTGGCCTCGGTCTTACTAGATAGACCAAGGGAGATTAAAAACAAGGACCGGTGTTGTCACTGTCACTAGATCAGAAAATCCTTTGTTGAGTATAAAGTACTTTTTCGGCCGAAATGGCTAAAAGTACCAAAAACAAAATGATTTGGAAAAGAAATGGGCAAATAATGAGGATAAAATAGGTATCAAAAGATTCAGCCTGGCGAGCTGCAACCGATTATTACAATTTCAGAAAGTTAGAGTTAGACGAAAAAGAAATAATAGGTGAAAATAGTGGAAATTCACCGTTTTTCAGTCAGATACTGGAAGTTAATTAGCAAAAATCGTAAGTTGAAGGAATTCCTTGGTAAAAAGTATATGAAAAGAACAAGTCTGAGGACTAGTAACACCGTGTCAAAAATAATGGAGAAATAAGCTATAGTTCAGATGAAACTAACGAAAAAGTAAATTCCGAAAATCAGGGTTTAAGGTAGATTCGGACTGTCACACAATTGAGACGACTGGTGATGAAAACGTCAGATTTCCAGTATAATCAACACTAAGTCAATAAAAATAAACTATTAAGAACAAAATCGACAACTATTAACAGATAACAATCCTCCTATTAGAATAATAGATACTTAAAGGAGGGCAACTTCAGTAAAGGGTGGAGTTCGTTAGAAAAGAAATCAGAACTATAGATATAGCACTGAATAGATAATATAACACGCAAAACTTCGAAAAATTGCACAGACTCACCAAATTGAACCAGATATATCCCATAAAATATACATCCAAAACCTGCAGATGGCAGGGTCAGTGATAACAGAGTTTATATAATACTTCCAAGGAAAAATAGTATCTCACAAGTATTCTTATGTGTAGAATGTGAAAATTTAACAGTTTCCGGTAAAAATTGTGTGTAAATAGTTTGTATACGGTTTGAAAGAATTAGAACGAAAATGTAGCGTCTCAATTCCAATTGCGTGATAGCGTCACTACACCAGCTACCAGTGTGACTTGGCACAGTATGCAAGTAGGTTGTGTCGTTGTTGTCCTTGGGCTCTATGTCCTTATTTTTGTTTTTAGTTTGGTTGCTAGCATGGTTTTGAATATTATTTACCTTAAAGCGTGAGATATTCTTGGGAGTCTGAATATGTTGGGGAATCTTCGCAACAAGTGGCGTATTTCGGCCTGTTTTGTTACCGAGTTCCATTCGCGTTGTCACGTTTTGGTTAAGAGAGGATGTTGTCAGCTTACAAGAGGGATTGATTACCATCTTATGGCTGTCCATAGACATATCTAGATCCACCGTAGAGGGAGGAGAGGTTACTTTAGGAGTAAGACTATAGCTCACAAGTCTTTCGTTTGGTTTCATTTTCTCTGGAGCTATTTTTACGGGATTAGAGAGGGGGGAGGCTATGGGTTCTACCGTGTTGGTAGTGTGTATATCTATTTTAGTGGCTTGAGGTGTCCTGCCATTTGGTTTATTAAGGTGATTGTAAGCACGCCTTTCAATCACTGTCTTATCTGCTACAACTTTTACCTGTTTGTAGCTTGTGTCCTGTAATAGGATACGTTGTGTGTTGGTGAATTTTTTAGCCTCTGTCTGCGTTTCGAACTGAAGGCGTATAGGACAGCAGTGGTCGTGCTGACTCTTCTTCAGTCTGTGACATTTTGTTTGGGAGTTAGGCATTTTCGCCGCCCTAAGTAAGATGCTTTGAACCTTTTTCAACCCCTCATTATCCGGTATATTGTAGACAATCACACTTAGTTTAGTATCAAGTCTTTTGATAACCTCTGTTGTGATGAAGTTTATCAAGGTGTCTATCTTAGATACTGATTCTGTGTCAAGTTCACCAGGGTTTATGGTCTTAGTCAAGATGTTCAGAGGGGCAAGTTCACATACCTGTGATTTTATATCACCAACCTGTGTTGATAGTTCAGATAAGTTGGCCAAATTTTCTGAAAATCCTGCATTCATATCTTTTCTACACCTTATGTCCCGCATCTCAGTCTTCAGTTCTTCTACAGCCAGCTTGAGTCGTTCTATTTCTGAAGTAAGTGTTGGAGCTGGACTTGGAATCTGAATTTTTGTGACACGTACATAGGGTGAAGTGAAGAGGTTTATGTCAGGACCAAGTGCTGAGTTTGTAGAAGCGTTGCTACTGCTGTTTGTCAGCAAGTTTTCGCCCTCAGTTTCAGCCACAGTAGATGGTAGTGAACCGGCAGCTCGACGCTTGCGGCGTATTGGAAAGCTGTGTGCCTCATTTCCATACTTTGTGGGAGTTGTGCAGCTCGTCGTTGCGAGCATATTTATACTATTAGTCATCACGTTGACAGGTGACTGAGTTCGTGGCTTTTTTGTATGACTAACCATAACTAATTAGTGAAAGAGTTATTGCTTAAATTTATGGAACTGGAGAAACACTTGTGCGAGTCTCACAGTTAAAATAGAAATATATAGCGAATCAAGCTAAAATGTAACGCAAACGTTGAACGTACCGCTACAGTTTGGGATTCTTCGGCAGTACACACTCACCGGGGTTCGAATCCAGGACCTGGTTACAAGGTGAGCTAACCTGTTGACCACTAAGCCACTGGAACCGATCCAATGGTCCATGAATTCTAACTTCTGCAATTCACAACATAGCGCAAACGCCAGCCAGCTGGCTGTCCAGTACTCCCAGGTTTTCCAATGGTTCTCTAACCAGTTTCATCCCATGAAGAAATCTTGTTACCAATTAATCAAGTCCCTAAAAACCAATGCGTGATTACTATAGAGGCTTTGAATTCTATGTTATTTTCACTACTTTCATCACTTTCATTGCAAGTCTTAGTTTTTCCATGGTTCTTCGTATGTTTCTGAATCCATTCTGGTGGGTAGTTATTCACTAGTAATACTTCTTTTATCTTTTTGATTTCGTTATTTAAATCTTCTGGCCTACTTGTTAGCCTCTTGACCCGATTATAAAGACATTTAACTAAACCTATCTTTACCGATTCTGGGTGGGATGAATTAAAGTCTGAGTATTTATTGGAGTGTGTCAGTTTCTTTTAAATACCAGGATGTAAGCCACCATCATGTTTTATTTCTATTCTACAGTCTAGCATGGTCAACTCACCCTATTAGTTTTCTGACTCAAAAGTGAATTGGATTTCGTCTACTATTGAATTTATATGTGTAAAACAGGAGACTGAGAGATGTGTTCAGATTTCAACACAGTGAATGTGTCATCCACATATCTTTGCCATAACCTAGGAGCCATGTTAAACGTTCTAAGAGCCATATGTTCCCAACTATCCATAAATATGTCTGCCACTGTTGGGGATATTGATGATCTCATTGCCACCCCCATTTGTTTGTTTGTATAGTTTATTTTGAAATTTGAACGCAGTGGAGGTTAGACATAATTGAACACCTCATATTATTTCATCCACCGACAGCTTAGTCCTACTTCTGAGTTCAGGATCAATGCTCAGTTCATTCTTGATTGCCTCCAGAACTGCATATATGGGGATATAGTATATACACTGGTGGTTTCAAAGCTAATCAATTTTCCCTCTTCTTGTAACTGAATTTTCTCTACTTTCTGTCTCATTTAATAGAAGATAGTTACCTCAGAATTTGACTGTCCTTAATGGGGAATAATATTAATGCTAAATATTTAGATAACCCGCAGTTTAGGTGTTCCTAAAGTCAACTATTGTCCTGATAGGCTATCCTGTTTTATGAATTTTGATAGTGCCACATATTCTACTAGGATTATTACTTTTAGAAGTAAGAGTAAACCATTCCGGATCACCCAAAGGTGACTCCATACAGCGATCTAAATAATAATATATATTCCCATTTGTTTTACATCAGGGACGCCAGATTACAGGCATCATCAATGTAATAAATAACATATACCAAGAGTAAGCATATTTACAATTATTTACTCACAGAAAATATACACAGGAAAGGGCAATGGAGCACCGCCTATAATGTCACTTCACACGGACGGAAACAATGCGCATAGCATAATACAAAGCGTCTCCATTGAAGGAATTTAACTAAAATGCGCGTCATATTTGATGGTTGCGCTTCTGGGGATAGGTATGCTAGGTGTCAGTGGACGTGAACATTGAACGTTTGTTTATTGGGACTGGCAGCCATTGGTGGGCAACTCGAGGGCGCGGATGGCACGATCGCGTGAAAGTTGGAAGAAGGCAGAAAGAACACGAATAAAAGTACTTTATAACTTCATCTGTACTAAGCATTTGGTGGTAGACTTTGTAGTTGTCTTCACTTTAATTGCCAAACAATATAAATTCGTTCAAAGAATACTGGAGTTTTGGATTTAAGGTTGGGACAAGTACATAGTCTTTACCGGTTCAAAGCGTCTTCGTTACATTAGGAACTTAGGGCTAGGTCTTTCATAAACTGATAGAATTGCTTTGTGAAAGGCCAGTTGGTTCACCAACAGTAATGTGGTCGGTAATATAAACTGCCAGTGACCCACCACAGCAGTATGTGTGCAGTTAAGCATACACGAAAATATTGTAAAAGCAATGGGTAATTTTCAGTCCATACGTGGCCAGGAACCAGAATTATTGTGAACTAATCCATATAAAATGACATTCGGAACAAATAGGGGCTGAAAATATTGCCACGCGAGTCAGTGGGATTTCAGATGAAACCATCGGGAGATTTTCATTATTTCTTTAGCAGATTTATTGGCTCTTTAGGGGTAGTTATTGGGATTTTTATTGGTATAAAGGTGATATTCCACCACTTTCTTGCAGGATGCGTCGCGGTGGAGGCTGATGAGCAATCTAAGAGGTAGTCGTAAGATTTAGACCAGTAATCTTTATAGACCTTTTGTTATTGTGAGTGACTAAATACCTACATTCTTTATCCTCATTCAGAAAGTCATACAGAAACTGAAATGGTGAGAAAGAAAACAGAAGGCAAGTGACAGCAGCTTAGAAGAAATCAAGTGGAGTCCCCAAGGAGTGATTTATAAATTCACATATATGTACTGTGTGTAGAAACTATGATTATGTTGATATACTAACTGGCTAGTCCTGTTACCTTAACCTTTATATTATATGTGTGAACTAATATTAATGCCCTGTGTAGAAATGTTTATCATGTCCTTCCAGTAATATTAACATATATTGTTGTGATTTATTGTAGCTTAAGCGTCTAGTGAGCCTACAATATCTATGTAGGCTAAAAAGTAAGGTATAAGAGTCAGACGCAGGATAGTGTTGTCATCTTTGAGCAGTTTGGTGAGTGAAGAGATGAACAGTGGAGGTGTTTCTGCATCATGCACGTTAGCTGGTAGTCTATTCCAAACGACTGAAAACCTATTTAAGAAGAAGTTGTACCGCACGTAAGTGTGACAATGCTCTTGTAGCAACTAGGTTGTCAAGATTTCCAAGATTGTAACTGGTGACAGTGGTAGATTTAGTTATTGGCCTGGAGGAGTGCAAGCGAAGATTAGTTAGCTTGTAGCGAAAAATAAGGTTTAGGTTAAGACGTCTTTTCTAGATTGGTTCTAATCTCAGTCTCTCGCAACGCTCAGAGTATTCGAGACTACATTCTAAACCAAGAGTTCTTGAGGTAAATTATCGTTGCACTCCCTCTGATTTAAGCTTGTCATTCTGTCGCAGTCCACAAAGAATAAACAGGCAGCATTATGAAAAAGGTCGGACACAAACCATGGCTTCACAACAAAATAAATTGCGAGTTATGTACCCTAGCAGCCTAAGCGTTTTCCGTCCAGCACAATCAATTTTTTTCAGAGAATGTTAAATTACTAGAATATCTGATACTGAGATCTACGACTGAGTTGAGCTTGGCTAGTTTTTGTTCATTTACTTCAAGACTTCGGTGGAGATTACCGTCGCCAATGCAAATGCCACCACATTTGTCAATGTTAAACCTTATACAGGATTCAGCGCACCATGTTGCGAGACTATTAGTTCAAGACGTATTTTAATTACGATATCGTTTAATTTATGACTGTAGCAGAAGTAAACGGCTTTGAGGTAGTCAGCATATAAGAATGGTTTACCTGAGGTGAAGCAGTTACAAATTCTGTTAGTGTAGACTGTAAATAGAAGTGGTCCTAGGACACTACCCTGCACCACCCCACTTGTAATCTACCCAGGATGTGACAATGCAGATCCGACTTTGGTTATTTGTACCCTGTAGAAACGAGTTTAAACAGTTAAGTAATAGACTGCGAATCCCACATAAGTACAGCTTATTAAAGAGAATTCTGTAATATACCGTGCCAAATGCCCTAGATATATCGTAGTAGAGAACAACGACCAGCTTGCGTGCTTCAAGACTACTGGTGATGCAGTTGAAAAAGTCGAAGTGACAAGTAACGCATGACCTATTTTTGAGAAATCCGTGTTGAGACCTCGAAGCAAGACCTTCCCTAAGTAGATTGTCTAACAATAGATCTCTAACAACCTTCTCCATGATTCGCGAGAAAACTGGGGTTACATATAGGTGTGTAATTGCGAACGTTTGCCTTATCATCAGATTTGTATTGTGGAGGTATAAAGCTAGTTTTTCACTCATTAGGGTAAGTGCCAGCGTTCATAAATATTGAGAATTTAAGAAGTAATAAGGGAATATCACACCCACTGTTTTTGAAAATTATTGAAGCAAAGCCATCCGGTCCCGTGGAAGTAGAAGGTTTAAGGCTTTTAACTGCTTGTCCTATCAATTGATTGGTGAACACTAAGTTCCTGAGGGAGGAGCTAGTAAGGGGTGCGGTTTCGGTGGCGGTGTGCGTTCCTAAACTGAAGTTCGCAAGCCACTGGCCGAAAAGTACACAGGTGTTGGCAGGCTGATTGTAAAATACTTTCTTGTGAGGTAAGTAAGGGTTGTCCCTCGCCGAAAGCATTCGTTTTTATGTTTTGTGAGGTTATTAACTTTGAAGTTACTTTTAAGTGCGCTTAGCTGTTCGCTGAGGTTATTTTGAGAGAATAGGAGCTTGATCGATTCAGGTGACTCGTGGATTGAGTGCAGTGGTGATATATCCTTAGTGGAATGGTAATGTTTCATCAACTTCCTTAACTAATTGCAGTATTCCCTTGGAATGTGTTCAGCTTGGTGCTTACTTAATCTCGCTATGCAGCGAGGAAGGGATTGACGAAGAACTGAGTAATCTCCGAAGAACCCTGATGGAAAACGGTTTTCCGCCTAGGTTCATAGACAAGATCCTTAAATCAAAGAAGAATTCCGAAAAAGTTCAATCAGTCCCGAAGAAGATACCTCTGCATAATCTAGAATTCAAAGGTGACGTTGAAGCAGAAATCCTTCGCAAACGCCTCTGCTAATCTCTGAGGAAAGCATACTTTGTCACCAGCCTACGACTGAAGTTTTCCTGTAAGAAACTTTTCAGCCGGAACACGAAAGACAAGCCGTCGCACTGGGCCACTTCAACTTGCATATACCAGCTTACTTGCTCGCGCAGAACTGAGTACATCGGCCGTACCGTGCTCCAAATTGGAAAACGCGCTCGTGAACACTATTCAGCCCGGCTGGTAAAAGGAGAACGAAAACAGGCATATAGTTCAGTGACAGAACATCTGGTCAATTCATGGCATTCATTGCCATTCGAAAAATGTTTCAAAATAATGTACAAGATTCGATCAAACTTATCAAAGGGAGTAAAATTAGGACATCTGGGCATAGCCGAGGCACTAGCCATCCAAAAGCTCAAACCCATACAATGTATCCAAAATAAATACGTTCAACCCTTGTCTCTGCCATGGCCATGATAAACAGGTAATTCTTTTAGTAATGACCATCCCAATGCCTTTCTTATCTAAACTTCCTGTTTATTTACGTTATTTTAAGTTTTTCTTAATCCCTGTTTACACTATCATGTTTTCATATCCGAAATTCCTGTCTATTTTGTCATTTTACTATTTCTACATATATAATCCCTCATTGCATAAACAACTATTCGTCACATTAGTTATGATCCAACTAGATTTTTTATCCAAACATCCTGTCTATTTTTGTTATCCATTTCATCCATCCCCCTGTTTATTATGGCATTTTAATTCCTAATTCTAATTTTATTAATTTGACCCTTGACCGGAAATTGTTCTGGAACTTTCCCATCCATTTATCATAAATACACAAATGTACAGTCTAGTTGATGACTTCGTTGAGAAGAAAATTTTCTTCGCCGCAACCGTCTTTCTAATAATCTCACTATCTTCTTAAGAGAAACGATATCTAGACACAGGGTAACATTCCTTTAAAATAAGGAAGCTACAGTCTTCAGGGAGTCACTGGTAAACCATTCATCCCACCGACAACGTCTAATGACTTTTTGGACTAATCTCCAGTCTGTATGTTTGTAACTACAAAATATCATGCCCCCGGAATCTTGTTTGTTTCCTGTATTTAGTGGTGAGAAAGGCAGAGAGCAGAGTGCCATTCTATGGTCACCACTAGAAAATCTGTTACCAATATAGGTGGAGACTGGGTTTGTGTCATGCCAGAACACAAGGTCCAGCATGTTGGTACCACGGGTAGGTGTCTGAACGTGTTGTTCCGTCTATAACAATCGATAGAGGCAAGTAATTTGTTGAAGCGCTGGGGACCGGAACTAGTTGGCCAGTTGTCATCTGGAAGACTGAAGTGTCCTGCAATTATTTTGCAATTAGTACTAGACGAGGAGGTGTGTGCAAACGATTTAGCAGTGTAAGGGCTACTCATCAACCTGTTATTCAACATACCAGTACGTGTCTTGTTGTTTTTTGACAACCAGAAGAATGTTGTGGGGGAATGTGCTTCGGTTGCAGGACCTTGGGGTTTTGGAAACCTAAGTTTCTTTAGGGTGGAGTATGCTGAAAACCACCGGACATACATGTGTTTTGAGAGGGTTTCTTGGTATCTAGTGTGAGTTTTTTGACACGCCTACTCCCAGCAGGCTTATTGAATACAAAGAATTCCTCCCCACCATTAGACTCAGTCCTGCGAAATTTGTTCACCGTAGTGAGATAACTACTTTTAGGTGAAAATTTCTTGGGACAGTCTGAAGCAGTACTAGCCATTTTAACTCCTGTTAGTGAAGCTTTGTTTACAGGGATGCTGGTATCTAAATCAGTTCCTAGTCCCATTGGTAGGCGTGGTTGTTGTGTAGTTCGCTGAATGCTACTGTCAGTACACGGTGACTTTTGCGGTACATGATCCACTTACGCCAGAGGAGGTGACCAGATTATTACTACACATTATTCTGCGTTGACATGGTGTTTTGTCCTGAGCTATGGTTACAGACTTATAACTACTATTTGGTCTTAAATGATCTTGAAGTGCAGTAGACGTACTAGCATCAAAGGAATTACCAAAATTAAAAGCGATGGTACAATATAAATAAATAAATTTATTCTCATAGTACAGTACATGAGGGACGCCAGTTTACAGGCATCATCAAATTGTTACAGAAATAGAACCATATAATTCAATCACAATTTACAGGCAGCAGCAAGATATGCTTTACATGTTCGCTGGAGATTATACATACACTTGATAAATGTTAATCCCAGTAGTATAAAACAGCCTTTTCACTTATATACAATCATTTCTGTGCAAAGTTGGAAAAATCTGCTAGATTGTCAGTGAGTGCAACACATCAGGAAATACAGAGGTATTGTCTTCGCATTAACAAAAAACCAGGTCTTTGGTGGATGGATTATAAGTGCCTGGGAAAAAAATAAAGCTTGAAGTCAATTTTCATACACAACTTTGTTGTGTGCAGAATCCTTGAATTATAGTTCATTGATGTGTTATTTTGAAATCAGTGATATGTTTATCTCATTTGATCTGAAATGTCATTGTTGGGAGTAAATACATAAGCTTCAGACGCAATAATTAATGGATTTCTACTGCTTGTGGGTATTTTCTTAGCATGAGGAAGGTTTATGAATTTCAGCTGTTCCGACAGGAGTTGAAAATATTAACTGCTCAGCAGCATTATGGATATAAGTTCACCACATTATCTTAGGAAAGGTGGGTTGTAGTTGGTAAGGTATATAAAGTGCCCAACGAGCGTTCATCTGTCCATGTGATGTTGTGGTGAGCTATACCTTTTTCATGTTGTCGGTTTATGTCCATTTTATTCCACTTATTGTGTTGGATAGTAGTTTTACAAACGAGATTTCTTGTCTGTTTGAGGATACGTATCTTAACCGTCAATGTTTTATCTAGAATTATAAATATAGGTAAAAAACAACAGGTGTAGTATTTAAGCTTATACATTAAATGGACCTATAATTTCGGAGGCTCTCAGATAGGAACTAGAACTACTATCGTTTGCAAACTCTTGTAGTTTGTCATTAAGCGCCTTTTTGAAGGAGGCCAATGTACTTGCTTGACGCATTTCGATTGGCAGTTTATTCCATATCTGTGCATACCTAATCAAGTAAAACTTCTGCCTGGTGGCTGTTTTACATTGTTCGATAGCTACTGTACCCTTAGTATGTCTTAGTTTGTGGCCATTGTCGACTGTATACGGGGTCGTTTGCATTTTCACGGCACACTGGACATGCCGCAACAATTGGGGATTTTGTTTTTTATAGTCTTTAGAGGCACTGAGTTTGGGATATTGTAAACCATAGCCTGATGAGAAGAGGCTTTACGCTTCACCACTTTGGCAGCCTAGAAGTCATTGTGATTTTCTGCTTTATTTGGGTCGTATGGAGAAATTTTAGGATTTTTTAAAAGACAGGCTTTTGGGTCCGAATCCGCAAGCTTGTTTTGAGTCACTTTCAGTAAAGACTTAACCTGATTAATGTCAGAACGGTTTTCTGCGATATTTGAGATTGGCAGTGTCATGCTATCAAATTGACCCAAAAACTGAAGCTAGACATCGGATGAAAAAGGATATAACTGAAGAATTTTTTCAGAAGTAACGACCAAATGAAGCAGTAAGCTGCTGCTATTGGAGGCTGTAGCCTCGAGAATACGCAGTGGCAGTTAAATTCGCGTTTGTCGGCTTCTGAGGCCTTTACACGCCACAAGACACACTGCAAACACTATGGTCATTTGTTGGGCGTTTAATGATAAAGGAATACAGAAGGCTGATGCATGCAACTTACTAAACTATGCTCGTTTTATTCTTCACGAGACTTCCTGTACTTGAAGGTGCTGAATGGTGAACGCTTTCTGATGTGTTCAACTAGGTGTCTGCGCTCCACTTGTGCACCAGTGCGCTTACGAAGTGCACGTACAAGAATAACTAGCCTCCTTACTCAATCCGCACTACTGATTAGCAACGCTGACAATTTTTTTGATTACGGCTTGATTCCACACCGCATTTTCTGGTACAGGTATGGAATTTTCAGCATGTGATATCGGTAACCCAAATTTTGCAGGCCGACCATAAATATCAGTTGTGCGTCGGCAGGGGATCGAACCCTGGACCATGTTCATGGTCGGCGAGCGTCCTAACCACTGTGCCACCGACGATTGTTCAATAAAGGCTGACTTTCTATCGAGGATTTGGCCAGAAAAATCATGTGTAATTCACTTTATGACCACACGCAGAACCAGAGGCCATTAATAATTCATTGAAGTAATTCCTTGAAAACTACCAGGATCCTCATTCTTCGATGGCCGAAAGTCCTGAAATTAAAGAGCGAGCGTCGCACTTACGAAGGAACAGGTAACAGTCATTGATAAAACTCCAGAATTCTGAAAGGGAAATTGGCGATGGGAACAGCTTAATTATGTCTTGAAATGAAAGTAGATGCCAACAATACACATTCTTCCCTGGCTTATTTACAAAGAGTAGCTCATTAAGCCCATCAAACAGGAAAATAGGCACATCTGGATGATTGATTAGAGCATTTCAGGGATTGTGATGGTTAGAAACATGAACACCCAGCACTCCGGGCGTCGACCACAAGTTGTAGGAGAATGTATGACTGGATGAAAGTTGTGTGATTAAAAATCAGGTACTATGGGTCTGCACTTACCAGATAGGACGGGTAATCATAGTATTATATCGCAGTGACAGACTATAGTTGAACTTATGTATAAGAACCAAGTGGTCATATTTCAAACCCTTTTTGATTTGGAAAGCTTGATTGATGTTGACGATATCCTGAAAGTTACCTTTCTCAATAATGTGTGATAGAAATTCCCAATGTGTAGGTACATTCACTTCTACATGAGAGGGCTATTATTATCCATAAAATGTTTGAACCATACTACCTTAAGCAGATGTTCAAATTGGATGCCACTGGCACAAATTAACTAGTAGTATACTGTGCTATGCCTTCTGAATAGCAGAACGGTAAATTAGGTAGCGAAGGGAAATGAAAATTTTTGTGATAGCACATAGGAAGCATAGAAAGAGGACAAAAGAAGCGGAATGAGGGTGACTTCTGCAAATTTAGACTCTGACATAAGGCTTCTGTATTTTGCTCTCACTGCATATAATTTTGCCAGACGCACAGTTCTAACACCAAATTCCAGTGTGTACTCCTGTTATATGTTCAACATAGGTGGCATTGAGCCAATATCACATGATTTTTATCTTAAACTGAAAACGTTTGAGTGTCTTCAGATAGCTGAAGATCTTGTAAATGAAAAATTATCACCTCTAAGTAAGAAACACCAGATGCCTAGCTTTTTTAAAATGTTCATACAATCATACACTTAATGAATATCAGAATCATGAGTAATTGAAGAAGCCAGCCAGTTAGGCTGCCTGGGCAACTTCGAGCTCGTTTCCAGCTGGCTTCAGCTTGAGATAATGCTCATGATTCTTATGTGGTCACTGATCCTGCCAGACCTGAGCTGTGGCCACGCAACCTTCTGACGCTTTGGCCTGGCCCACGTAACCTGGTGGCCAGACTGCTGTTTATGCCGCCGCAACTGGTGAAGCGATAACATAACAGTTACGGTTATTCAAGGGTGTATTTATTAATGATGTTATGAAGAGAGTATTAGGATAGATTTCCTTTCCTTCGCTTCTCCGAACCTCCGAAATTTTTTAAACTACTAAGCGCCTAAAAGTACTTTGGGCTATCAACCTTGAATGCAAAACCAAAAAAAGAATCCTATTACTAACTGTGGTGCAAGATAAACCAACCCGGACATTTATACATGATAATTGCTTCTATGGTTTGGCTGTTCACTCTCACATACGTAGCTAGTGATTCGTTGAGAATCATCGATATGAAATACTGAATTTATCATGAAACCAAACCTCGAACCATTTCATTATTCCATACCTACTGCTGTACAAATCACCACCGCAGATTTCACGTTAATCCATAGCAGACATCACCCTACTTCTGAAAGTGGCCAGTAAACTCACGTAAATACTCCGTATTACGCGCCTGGAATGAAATGCATCATATCTACTATTTGTCCAAGTGACCCAAAATGTCATCCATAGCATGCTGTTGCTGGGTGTTTTTGAATCCCATTTTTCATGCCTCCACGCAGCGCCGTCATATTTGCAAGTGCCTCAGCGTGTGTTTATTCAAACATTAAAAGGAGGACTGGGCTCTAGGAGCATATCAGAAAAGACAAATGCTTAAATCATCGTATATGGACTATGTCTTAAATTATGATCGCCTACTGATAGCATGTGTGTGAGTTAGATCTCCATTTGCAGAAGAATCCTGCTCTTGTCATAAGAGAACGACTAACTCGAGGAAAATATAGTCTCCGGTACCGATTCGGTGAATCCATGGATTGACTGATATAAGATTGTTTGTACCTCTGATAGTAGCTGGCAAATGGGAGTAGACGTATCCCGCTGTCTATGGAGGGATCAGCAGATAGTGTCCGTAAAATGATAAGGAAGGAACCACTTGATCGAAATTATATGGGGGGATATATCGAAAAGTTGAAAAAAGCCAGACAAAAATGGAGACATTTACTTCACAAAGCCTGCATAGCTTACAGGAGTTACAGGTACATAATCATGCAACAGTAGGGATCATTTTACAGGACGTCCTAATTATGGTAAGTAGACTGCTAACGATAATCAGACATCCAACCTCAATGATTATTCCATACAAGGATTTCTTTACCATATTTTTAGCAGTTACTTCCCATTTGAGGACTGGACGCAAGCATTAAGTTGCCAGAAGATTAACCTTGACCGTTACAACAGTCCACCGTGTAGTCATGCAGATGAGTGCACAAACTCAGTAGCACTACACAGAGCTACACTAGATACACCTTGCCTTATATTGATAGCTGTTATATAACTAAGCCACGGCCTTAAAAGATTGATCTATATGTGGAGAACACCAAAATAAGGATGACAAAATACACTACCTGGTTAAAGTGTGGGCCATTTGACGGACAGATGAGAGGTCATGACCCTCATACCCTCAATTGTTGCAGAAATGGGAATGATTTATTATGGTGGATAATCGAAGTTCACACCCTTATTTCTCACTCCTCATTTATGCATTTGAATACAGCGAAAGGAATATTTTGTGCGGAAGAATATGGCGCTGCTTCATTGTTCGCAAACCGCTATTTTATCCCAAATGGTGAGAGTGGTTTCTGTACCGGTATGGGGTACCAAATATGATTCAGATTACAATACTATAGTACATCCACGTTTTTAACTTCTACGATCTGTGTCAATGTCCAGGTCTAACTACACTGGACTTAACACTGTCCTTACAAGACCTTCAGCAGCAATGTGCAATAACCAACGCGAAAAAACAGAACACAGATTGGTGACTCAAGAATCCTTTATTCTTGCGATAAAGATATTGTTATTATACACAAAGTCTAAGAATAGATGTCATAAGAATTGATCAAAATAATAATTCTGATAGTATTTCTCCGTCTTCTAACGAACAGCGTAAGATGGAACGATGGCTGCAGTATCGGGGGCTCCCGCCAAAATATGGAGTTAGTTTTGAGTAAACAACTATGAATCGATAGTTCATTCTTAAAATACACTGACAATGTGCTAACGCTATACACGGCCAAATACGAACAACCTTGTATTAAGAAGCACAAGTTAAGACTTGAAAAGATTTTTCGTTAAAGAAACCAAGTTTCGAAGAGCATGAGGGAATGTAGAAGTGTGTAAACGAGCGAGATAATTGTGCAACAAATGAAAACCAGTGTTCAATAAAACAGTGATATTCGAGAAGACTATGTAAAATTAGTTTTTATAAAACCATAGTGTAGTAACGTTAACTAATTTTATAGGGATACTGCTACAGTTAATGTAAGAGCGCTACCAGGGCACCCTACTGGATTCGCTCTATGACAGTTCTCGATGACGTATGAGAAGGGAATTTTGTCAAAGAGTAGATGCCTCCCAGTGCAACAAACTGTTGGATGACTTAGCGTGCGACTTCAAAAGAAGTCAAATTTATTGTCTCCCACTGATTACTCAGAAAAGCCAACTGATATAAGTCCATATGAACAAATTAATTGGTGTGAAAAACATGGCATTCTTACTGGTGTGATGAAACATGATATTAGGACTATCGTTTAGAATGTACTGCATTTGAATCCAAAAAGTAATCAGAACCTTGTGTTGGTATCAACTTCTAAGAAAACAGTCCCAGTAATAACGTATTGGACTTTGTAATCCTCACTTGAGGTCGAATTTTGACCTTCCACGCATTACGTGAGTGGTTCGTAGTTGTCGTACTGCTTTGGTTCTTGCTGCTAGTTTTTATGTCTTTAGTCTTAATTATTGTGGTACAGGCGAAGGAAACCGTTTTCAAAGATACTCTTTTGACCTTTGGTAGATAAAATTCTTCAGTTTTGAAAAAAGAATCAAGCGATCGATTTGTCAATGAGCTGTAAAACATGAGCAGAAATTTCTGGATCTCTTTGTCCACTAGTGTTTTCACTTTCATCTTGTCATTCTATTTAGCCTATACGTTTTCAAAGCATCAGAGTGAGCCTTATATGGATGAGGTTTTTCATGTACGTCAGACATTGAGATATATTGAAGGGGACTGGAAGCATTGGGATAACAAGATCACTACTCCCCCTGGCCTCTATTTGATATTTGTATCTGTCTTCAGAATTTTGAGCTGGTTAAACATAGCCCCATCCAAACTTACCATATTGCATTTCCGAACTTCAAACGTAGTTTTTAGTCTTTGTAATCATTTAGTAATACTGAAGTTACTCCGAGCAACAAAAAACCCATTCCCTAGTGTTTTTGCTCTTTCTCTTATATCGGAACCAATTCTTTTCTTCTTTTCTACCTTATACTATACTGACCATTGCTCTCTATTCTTTGTACTTGCGTCTGTTTGGCTTGGTTTCCAGAGGAAACCGTGGTTAAGTGCGCTCTTCCTGTCATATTCTATTTTCACACGGCAGTCTAATATCGTTTGGGTTCTTTTACTCATGTGTATATCTGCTTCTGTAAAATTATCAAGAGATTTGTTTGGAAATGAACGACTTCCACCTAGCGTTTGGATAAAAAAGCTTTTGAATATGATTATTTCACATCCGCTATCTGTCGCACACATAGTATTCGAAAACATCTTCCGTTTTTGTATGCCCTATGTTTTAGTTTTGATTTCGTTTTTAATCTTTGTCATCATGAATGGAGGTATTGTTTTGGGTGATAGAGAAGCTCATAAGGCAGTTCTAAACATTCCTCAGTTTTTCTACTTTGTCACTTTTTGTGCATTTTCCACCCCTTTTCAGTTTGTTAAATTCATTGTCACTAACTTTAAATTGCTGTGGAATAAGTGTGCCAAACGCCGTTGGAAGTCTCTAATGATACTATTACTGATATCATTACTCTTCATACTTATTATTATAATATTTCTGAAATATGCATTCTTTGTTCATCCTTATTTAATTTCCGATAACAGACACTATACATTTTATATCTGGCGCAGAATTATAAATTATTCTCCTCTAGTGTATTACGCTTTATCCGTTGTCTACCTCGTCACAACTACTTACTTTTTAAAAGCTTTGTTTCATTCTAATCGACATGTACTATTTGACTTCTTTGTGGTACGTTTGGCCCTATTGATTTGTATATTTGTCGTTGTGATTTCTTCAGGGTTATTCGAACTGCGTTACTTTTTGATCCCGTTTATTTTTTGGCGTATTTTCTCTTTATACTATGCGGATAGTAGGTATTTATACTTTGAAATTTTGTACAATTTTTCAATTACTTTGGTGACAGCATATCTTTTTATTTACAAGCCCTTTGAATGGTCAAACACACCTGGTGTTCATCAGAGATTTATGTGGTGATTTTACTTTATTACGTATGTTGAATATCGTCAATCGTTGTATTTTCTATTTTTGCAGGTTAATATGCCCTTATTGTTGTAAATGTAATCTTATGTCGACGTTTTTTATACTTTAATACCACACCTATTTACTAAATTCCCCATTATTACTTGTAATGTATATATATATATATACCCTTGGGTTCCAAGCCGAACATAGGACTTCCACATAACATCTCCATTTTCTCCTGTTCTCCTCAGTCCTCTTCATCTGGCTTGAAGGTTGCCCATAAGCTCTCATCTGCTGCTCACACGATCCAGAGCCTCCTTTAGTCCCCCCAGGATGACGCGACTTAGTATTTCACTTGGCGTAGACAAGAACATGATTCGGCGCTATATCTTGCAGTAGCCGAAGTCTCCCTTCTTAAACAGTTTGACAAAGTGTGCTTTCTTCCACTCCACAAATACCTTCCCTTCTTTCCAAACCTTTCACAATAGTGGCGTAAACATATCCATTGCGGTCTCTGGATCGGTTTTCATTGCTTCAAGAGTAATTTCATCTGGTCCTGCTGCCCTCCCCGGCCTTCAGTAGCTTGAATTTACTTCTGTTTTTTTGGAGGATTAGTATCCACTGGCAGTTGTGTCTGTTGGTAGTATTTCTGGATGAGTTGCAAGTGATGGGAGCCCTTTGAAGTGATCAGCCCATTGTTTTCTTTGCTTCGCCTCTTTGATAATTAGGTTTGCTTGACTATCTTTCATTGGTTTCATCTGCGCTGATCTCTTCTCCAATAGCTACATGGTTATCTGGTATAGTGTTCTGAAGTATCTTTTGCCTGCAGCCTGCTCTGCTTCAGATTCCAATGTGTCGTGGTATTATCTTTTGTCTTTCTTAGCACTTTTCACCTCTTTATCCACTGCGTTGTTCATTGAATTGCCTTCTTATATATATATATATATATATATGGAATTATTTAAACACTTGTTAGTTATCTAAGAAACCCGACTTCATAAAGTCTTAGAATTAATTATTTATTTTAACTATGTGCAGCTTTTACGCTAAAATGTTATTCGGCGTTAGAACCTGATCGTCTGTATCATAGTGTGTAAACTGTAGTTGGAACCAATGCTAATTAAAAACGAGTTTCCGAAGTCAACCTTTTATAGTTTAATGAAGTACAAATGGCTAAATCAGCATTTCAAAGCCAAAACCTACATGGAAAATGTTTGTTGTTGTTCATCTCGCCATTACATCACTGACTGGTTTCAACGTAGAACTTTGGACTTATGTGGAGTAGTTCGAGTTGCCACACTCCATGTAGCACACAAAACAAGAAAAGAGAGTAGAGAAAGATTCAAAAGAGACATAATAAACAGAAATATGAGGCGAAAAAAATAGTAAAATAGAAGAACAATGTAGTTTTATTGGATATTATAAGTCACAAAGAGTGGATGCATCTGCGTTAGCCATTGAGAACGACGATTTTGAACCATATCACCGATTGTCTCTAGCCTTCATTGGTTTTTACCGTCCCGAAGACCCCAACCAGTAAGTCGACAACTCCCTACGTGACTGGCTTAAACTAACTATTGTGGATTTCATTGACTGATGAAGGCGTTTTCGTTTGACCACCACTAGCCAGCTCTTTTCCAACCTGATCCATCCTATGTCAGCTAACATTGCCCACTGTCGAGGAAGGCGATGGCTAGTGCATACGTAATACATGTCCTAACTATCTTAGTCACTACTACATTCTTTTCCTGAAAACATTAAAGCCTAGCCAAGTTTTCTCTAAGTAACAATGGAAATTTGTGTCAGTATTAATTAGTTATTATTATGATTATTATTCAACTCTGAGTTTTGAAGGGAACACAGAGCGTCAGCAGCATATCTATATTTTTATCTGTTCACTGTTGTCATCTTCAACTGATTTAACTGGTTGCCCACAGGCTTTCACTTCCTCCTTATATGATTTTTCTTCATATCACTCCAGATGCTCAAGTCACATTTTTCCATTCACTTTCCTGAAATGTGATATCACTTAACAACCGCCTCAATGTATGCCTTATCAGTGTCCAATTCCTTCTGCATATTTGTTGGGTGATATGTTCTTCAATGATTCACTGCTAAAAATGTTCCTTGTTGCTAATCCTTTTGCGGCGGCATTTGATCTTCTGTATCGATGTAGTGTAGGCAGGTATTGATGAAAGTCTGCAGTAGTCTTTTTCAGAACGTCCACTTATAACTGTAGCTATAGTAATAAGTGAGTTTTTTTAGTTTATTTTTCTGAAATTCTCTGTCTTACAATGGTAGCTTCACACTGGTGTTAACCACAGATTTACATTACATTGGTAACGTCTACTTTTAGATCATTTGGTTAATACATCAAAACATTTGCTGAAAACGTTTGTTCCTTTAATATCTTTAATTTCATCACAGATGTACTAATGGAATTAACTCTAACTAACTTCAGAAACTCAGGGATCAGCTTGTTACCAGGGAATAATCTCGTTGGCTTAGAATATACAGATGATACATTCCTTCTAGGTGAGGATGGTGACAAAATACAGAGATTTCTGTACACCTTGACTAGCAATCTGCGAATGTTTGGCATGCGATACGCTCCTGCCAAATGTAAGATGATGCTATAGGACTGGATTACATCGACTCCTAGCTTAAAGATAGGGAGTGAAGTGGTTGGTGGAGCGTGTTGACCACTTCACTTATTTAGGAAGTTGCATCAGCCGGTGCCAGCGGGTTGATCGCTGACTAAATCTCAGCACGGATACAGAAGGCTCGTTTCGCATATGTCAGTTTACGCCGTCTCTGGCGTAGACGTGATATCAGGCAGGCTGTCGACCAAAGGTCGGGTGTACTGCTCAGCAGTCCGTCCTGTCCTCCTTTATGGCTGTGAAACCTGGTCATTGAAAGTGGAAGACATGAGAAGGCTAGCTGCCCTTGATCATAGGTGCCTGCGTTCTATCTTCCCTGTTAGGGGGTATAATACGGTGAGCAATATTGAGATTAGGCATCGGTCGAGTGCTAGGTAAGGAGGGGAAATCAATCGACGAGGCTGTGAAGTTACATCTATGGAGATGGTTAGGACATGTGTTACGTATGCCTAGTCATCGCCTTCCTAGAGGAGCAATGTTGGCTGACATAGGGTCAGGCTAGAAAAGAGCTAGGTAGTGTTGGTCAAACCAAAACATGGCTTCATCAGTCAATGAAATCCACAACAGTCAGTTTAAGCCACGTAGGTAGGTGTCGACTTCCTGTTTGGGGTCCTTGGGATGGTAAAACCAATGGCTGGAGACAATTGATGATATGGCTCGACATCGTTCTCACTGGTTGGCGCAGGTGCATCCACTTCTTGTTATTTATTATTCCCAATTAAATTCTATTGTTCTTCTATATTACTATTCTTTTTGCCTCATATTTCTGTTGATTATCTCTTTTGAATCTCTGTTTACTCTCTTTTCTTGCTTTGTGTGCTACATAGGGAATGTGGCAACTCGAACTGCTGCACATAGGTGCAAAGTTCTACTTTGAAACCAGTCAGTCAGTATGACTGAATTACATTGAGTAAGATGTTTTTTATGAAGGATGATCTTTATGTTGTCCCTAGAAGGTGGTGGCGTATAAGAATAACTTTATAACTGATGTTTTGGTTAAAGTTGCTACTCTTTAAATCATCACAAAAAGCAATGCAGAAAAAAGACAAATATTATACAGTATTGAGCGGAGAACGGTGTGTTATACATTGTAACCACCAAATGTACAATAATAGTGTCTATTGCCTACTGGGGTTAATTTTAATTCACGGATTTTGTCTATCAAACTAGACCTGAGATCGCGTTTTCTTATTTTACGTAAACTAACTGGCACTATGTGTGTGTGTGTGTGTGTGTAAATGTTTTAGTTTGATCATCCCCATACATTTTAAAGCCTTAAATTTTAAAATTTCTAGTTGAAATGCGTAAAATTTGTTTTAACCAGTCTGTTTGTCGTGTAAAAAATCGTTACTTCACACCAGTGAAATAAATTACACTCAGGTAAAAGTAGTTTTACGTATTCAAGTAATGATATCTTAGAATAGTTTATTGTGAAAGTAAGTGAGAATAGTTAGTAAGAAAGTTTACCCATTACTTATGTACTAGGTCTCTTCCTACTGCCATACAGATTAGTGACAATACCTGCCCTTTTGAAATATTGTTGAAATTTGATAGCTGAGTGATGATGATGAAATAAGGGGACATATTACCTGTCATCTATTCTACAAAATACTTAATTATTTACTAGTTGGTCTTTTTCCTTGATATAAGCTGTTACTCCTTAAACCAAATGTAATTGCTACAATTGGAGATAATAGAACATCAGAATAATTGAACACGTATTTTTCTGGACAAGTAGGAAAGATGCTTTCTTTGGCAACGGACTTTAGGCTTTGGCTTAGTTTCATTATAACGTCATCTGTTCTCTTCTTTGTAACCGTATTGGAGTAGTTCTCGAATGATGTTCTTTCATTTTCAGATAACTCATAGAGAACATGTGGGAGTATTTTGAGATATTCTGCTCCAGTTCAGGTAGTCTTGATCGAACTGCATGGATGGGATTCAGAGTGTGTTGTTTCAGTGTAGGCGAGTTAGGGAATATGTGATTTCGTCTGAGATGCTTCCAGAATACTTTGGGATATTCATGTTTCTCAAGGCAATTTTCTCCAAGAAAGAAAATCTTTGCATTCGCCTCAGCAAACTTGACGGACGAACGTAGAAACATGTTCAGTCCCTTTACCGTCAAACGGTCCTTGCTTCTCTTCTAATCACGGAATATATATATTAGATCATAGGAATTATTAAAAAGACGGTTGCAGCGAAGAGAATTTTCTTTTCGATGAGGTCATCAGCTAGACTGTACATTTGTGTACTTAGATTAAATGTGTGAGAAAGTTCCAGAATTATTCCTACAATTGTTGAACCCAGTATTGTTAAAAGTATTAGTTTGCTTATCTTAGAAGTCGTGTGCTAACTGCTCAACTTTCGTTAGTCAATTCACTGGCGGGTGGGAGAGAATGATAATCGTGTTTTTAATATTATAGTACTGCAACACCGGTTTGTACGACAGGAAAAATAATGGCACCGGGAAACATTTATCTCTGCAACTGGATAACTATCGACTTTTCTTAAATCGTCAAGATGAATAGCAAATATGGTAGTTTACAATTGGTGTACAGTTCAAAATAGTGACACATACATTTACCAGTCTGTTGCCTTAAACTTTTCGGAATGAATACTGACTAGGAGTGACGCGAAGTCTTTTCCAAGGAAACCGTCTAAGTTTCTGTCTATTGTCTTTTGATCGTTAGTTAATGGAGATACACTGGTGGGTTCCGTACATGGAGATGAGCGAAATCTGTGTAATGGGCTGCGAAGGAGAATAAAATAGGTGAGACATCGACAATGGGTAATATCTGTTAATGGTTAGGCTTATTACGCCAACAGGTCCTTAAAATGCTGTTGTAGGTTAGATGATGCCTGAGAATGATGCGACCTGAATAACTGCTTAGGAGAAGCAACTATAGAGGGCTGATTAGTACACAAATCTTCACGGAGGAGAGGTCAGCTTGACTGATATTGTATGTTAAATCCTAGGATCTATATTCATACGAAGACTAGGTGAAGTGGAGGATGTTTTGGTATTGTTGACCCCCTGTTGAATGCAAAGTGTTTCAGAACTAATCTATGCCCTCATAAGTTAAGTATAGAGAGTGAAATGGTTGAGCGTATTGAATATTACACTTAGTTGAGTAGATTTGTTACTGACGAAGCCTCAGCTCACATACAAAGGACTCGTTTGAAATCCATCAAGTTGTATCAACTTTAATGTTCGTATGATATCTGACTACTTATAGAAGGTAATGTGTACCGCGAAAATTTTTTGATTCTGAGTGGAACGTGATGCTTTGAAGTTTCAGTAGTGGTTTTGTTATTTCTTTTACTGGGTGGAATTGCTAACCTGACTCTCAACCTCCCCTATTTTCTGGGTTTTTTACCGGCTAGGTGAGTTTTTGGAGTGAGTTACCCAGAAATCGGACCTGGGTCTACCATATAGTTGGTGGGAATTCTATCACTGGACTATCTATACAACCTTGATCCCACCAGGGACCGAACCCATGACTTTCAGGTTAGCAGGGCAGCCCAATGACCAATCGGTTGCTGGGATAGGGAACATGGTACGCTTGATTATGTTGCGTGTGATCCTTGCTCCAAAGCCATGCTAATCTTCTTTGTATCGTCCTAGTTTTAGTGTATGTATCACTGAGGTAAGTACGTACTGCAAAATAAAGGATATGCGAAGATCGGGGTTTTTTCGACTATAGATGTTGTCGTTATATGGTCCAAGGTAACTGGAACAACATGTCAAGTGACGAGTTAGTTAAGCAACATTAGTTGATCGATAAGGCTGTGAAACTCCACCGATTGAGATGACCAGAACATGTTGCATATGTAGTGTCACTACTTTCCTTGATTAGCTGTGTTAACATTAAGTGGGATTGGGTTGTATGAGTCAGTGGCAATCAGACTGATATGTGGCACGAATCGATGAAGTTATTGACTATCAGTTCTAACCAGGCAGTATTATACAAATGGGCGGGCAAACTTGGTGGCACAGTGGTTAGGACTCTCACCGACCATACACATGGTCTGGGGTTCGATCCCCTGCCGACGCACACCCGATATCTATGGTCGGCCTGTGAAATTTGGGCTACCGATATCCATGCTGAAAATACCATACTTGTACTGAAAATACGGTGTGCTATCAAGCTGTAATCAAAAATAAAATAAAAATAAACCATGTATGTGTTATTTTTGGAAAAAACACTTGGATTCACTTGATACTCACTACCAAGCATGATAATTCTATAATTCACCCTTGGGGATCTGAGGTCTTGATAACCATTTCCTGTTGTCTTGCATATGTGTACATAACTACATATCCAAGGGAAGAGTACTCTCAGCTACATCGACTGATATGGTTAGGGCATCTGTTACGTATGCCTAGTCATCGCCTTCCGAGATGGGCAATGTTGGCTAACATAGAGTCAGGCTAGAAAAGAGCTAGGTAGTGTTGGTCAAACCAAAACATGGCTTCATCAGTCAATGAAATCCACAACAGTCAGTTTAAGCCACGTAGGTAGGTGTCGACTTCCTGTTTGGGGTCCTTGGGATGGTAAAACCGATGGCTGGAGACAATTGGTGATATGGCTCAAAATCGTTCTCAATGACTAGTACAAATGCGTCCACTCCTTGTAACTTATAATTTCCTATGAAACTATATTGTTCTTCGTTATTACTATTGCTTTTGTCTCATATCCCTGTTTACTGTCTCCATTTTCCATTTCTTCTCTTGCTTTGTGTGCTAATTGGAGGGAGTGTGGTGACTTGAACTGCTGCACATCGGTGCAAAGTTGAAAACAGACAGACAAGATATAATTTAATAATCATCTCTTCATCGTTCCACTAGTTCATTGGTTCATGCAGATTCATAATCTGGGGCGTAGACAGACTAAGAAAGAGTAGCCAGGAGTAGTGACTAACAGTAAATATCAAAGATTTGGAGAAGACAGTGGTAGTGTGAAACATCAGACAGCAGGTGTTAAAAATCAAATAATCAAAGGTTAATGATAAAATGATAGTTAAGAAATGTGAATTGTCAATCTGCTACGAGGAAAGGCGATTATAAAAAAAAGATACGCAGAAACAGTGATGAAAAGGCTTAGAAACCTGATTTTAGTGTCTAAACATACGGTGATTCATTCTCATAATTAAAATGCCTGTGAGTAATCCAAAAACATAATTGTTTAAGAACGGTTTTATTACGGGTGTCATATAATCCCTGGTTAAGTTTTAGTTGTGGTATTGTGGTGAGAGCTGTCTGCTAGCCAAAATTGGTAGACACCAATTGACGTCACTGCTTACTTCCCAAATTGGGGGCATGACAGAAAACAAGAATAAAGCGTAACCTTGGGGAGCTCAACAACCAATCACAGCAGACCTTGCATGGGTGGATACGATTAGCAGATATATCAACGGACTGTCTAATAAATGGCAACAAAGAGATGACAGAAGAACCTTCAGCAAGAAAACAACCAATCAGAAGACGTTACCTCTCTGCTAACAACAACGAATAATAATGTATATAAAAATCTGTAAGTATCTGTTGACTGTCTCAATAAACGATCTGTTGCCTGGCCCTTGTCTTCTGTCGTTACAGTATCTGCTATTCAAAGGAATGTTTGGTGAGTGCTTACTTCACTTAAGCGGACACAATTATGCTTCATCACATAGTTTCATCTTAGAGTCTACACTGTTGACCGGTATTTGTCAGTTACGTACAGTTTTCATTTCCAGTCTAATCAGAGAATCTGGCTAAGAATATGTTTTTGTCTCTTTTGAAACGTCAACCGGTCGAATTAAACTACATCTTTATCACAGTCCTGATACTTGGAAAGTTGATTTAGTTTTTTTTCTAAATGCTTCAATTGTGAGTTTAACTAGCTCTGAAATGTGATTTTTTTTTTGTTTCATCTCCAGAATGTAAATTTTTGTTTAACTTTCTTAAATCTTCTCTCAGTTGAGTGAAATGATCAATTGTACTAACTGATTCAATAGTTTAGGTGTTTAAGCTACAAATTCCCTATAGAGATACGAAAGAATTATGCAGGATGTTCAGGAGTCTTTTAAGTGACCATTATGTCACTCATTCGCTCAGGTATCCGACAATTCTTACTTAAATAGCATCATCCTCATATGGTAGTATGTGGTCTTACTAACAGTTATATATATATATATATATATATATATATATATATATATATATATATTCAAGGGATTTTGTTTAATTGCACGGAGGATTTCATCATGATGTGACATCAGTTAGAGAACTACTGGAAAACCTGGGAGTAGTGGGCAGCTGTTTCATCCTAGTTTGGGACTCTTCATCAGTACACACTCACCGGGGTTCGAACCCACGACCTTCTGGTTACAAGGCGAGCTCATTGAGCCACTGGGGCCCGATCCAAAGGTCCTCGAATTCTAACTTCTGGCAATTCATGACATAGGTTGGCCACTTCGCAATGTCTTCTTCGATGAGTTACTGCTTCATATTCAACCTGCTGTACCCTACTGGTCACGGCTTCCCACTAGAACCCCAGGTTAACTGCCTGAATAGGACCAGTCGCTAGTGAGCATCGGATTATTTTTCAAGTATTGGTCTTGCATGGATTTTGTTTGATTGCATGTAAATTTCTACTTTAAAAACCTGCATAATTTTGATGAAGTTGGAAATTGTCGATTGAGGTATTTCAGACGTGTTATGCATGATTCTATACCTCCTAGCGTAACACTTTAACCAGTAGGACTTTAATTTTAAAATAAAAGGATGACGTCAATCAAAATAAAGAAATAGTGTAACGATAGAAGACAAGGGCCAGGCAACAGATAGTTTATTGAGAAAATCAACAGCGGTGTGAACACGGGCAGTAATTTTGCTCGAAATATTACCAATAACAAAACTTATCATTGTGTGTAAACTATTGAAATATAATTATACTTTATTAAATCAACAGATATTTATAGATTTTTATGCACATTATTATTCGTTATTGTTAGCAGAGAAACAACGTCTTCTGATTGGTTGTTTTCCTGCTGAAGGTTATTCTGTTATCTGTTTGTTGCCGCTTCATAGACAGTCTGTTGATATAAATCTGCGAATCGTATCCGCCCACGCCAAGTCTGCTGTGATTGGTTGTTGAGCTCCCCAAGGTTAAGCTTTATTCTTGTTTTCTCCCATGGCCCCAATTTGGGAGGTAAACATTGACGTAAATTGTTGTCTACCAAGTTTGTCTTGCAGATAGCTCTCACCACAATAGCACCTACCAGTTTGTAAAATGTCTAACTGTTCGTCTAAAGTATTTAGGGGAAATTATGAAATCTAAGGCTTCAGTCAATGGGAACTGTTGAAAGCGATGATTTTTAACTCTAGCTTGTTTTGATTCATAGTTGATCACATTTATATCTCACATGCATACATACCTACATACCTTACTCATTTCAGTAATGAGACACAATTCTCCTCGTTTTTTTCACTACTTCCTTCTTCTTTGTTCTTCTCTGATAATATTTACCATTCATTTCACGCTTTCCACTCTTATGATGTTCTCCTCTGGTGTGTAGGTTTTTTGTTATACTAACTTCGAGGGCGAAGTAATCATATAAGATACATTGTTAGTGATGCCCGGTTAAACAAACCTTTAGTGACCAGTAGGGTGCAGCAGATAGCATGTGAGGACAAATACTCGCCGAAGACATTGGCTAGTGGTCGCGCTACGTCATGAATTGGCAGAAGTTAGAATTCATGGGCCATTGGATCGGGTCCCAGTGGCTTAATGGTCTACGAGGTCACTAGCTTAGTAACTAGGAGGTCCTGGGTTCGAACCTCAATGGGTGCGTACTGATGAACAGTCCCAAACTAGGACGATACGAACAGCTGTCCAGTACTACCAGGTTTTCCAATGGTTCTCTAACCGATTTCAGCTTATGGTGAAATCCTGTAAACCTTTCGTGTATTTAGTCGACATTATGTTGTTTTCGACTATATGTGTATTCTCAGTGTATTTCTCTTGTTAGTTGGAATCACATACATAGTAGGTGTTGTTGAGATTAGACCGGACAATATTGAATAATAACAGTGAATCTTCATAGTTTAAGGTAAAAAGAGTGTGTTTACATACACAACCACACATACACACACACACGTCAAGTCAACTTCTTTCTTGGTAAGCAATTTTAGGGGAAGTGGCATTAGTTAGCCTGGTTGTTTGGTTGGTAGTCTCAGACCAAACCAAAAGCCACCAATCTATATAAAGTTATAAGAAAAGGCACAAACAGCGAAGAAAATTTTCTTTTCGACGATTCATTTTCATGAGCTGTACAATCGTAATTATAATTAACAAAGAAATCTTTAGACCAATCAGATACTGGTAAATTTTGTCCTTAGAAAATTGTATTACATAATGTAAGGTGTAAGAAGGGATGACTAATTGTAAGTTAGAAAGGAGACAGAAGTTGGCATGACGTAATAAGTGTGAGATAGTGAATAATCAATAATCTCGTGTAAAATGGACAGGAACTAGTGGAAAGGCTAATAAAGTGTTTTTGTATAAAATATGTATGGAAAACAATGTTATTAATAAACAGTAATAGAGTGGTAATAAAATGTGGATGATGGGGACAAAATGATAATAAAAGTATTAATAAAATAAAATAATAATAATAGTAATAATAGTGAACTTACATAATAAAGGAAAGAAGCGAAATTGTGATAAGAACTTTACTCTGGCCATGGTAAGGCAAGAGAATGTATGTATCGCTTTTGTATGCAGAGGTCCGGTTTTAGATCTCGAATAGCTAATGCTTCAGCTATGTAAAGATGGCGAATCCGAAGTCCCTTTGTACGATATTGAGGGACTCTGTGTAACACTGTGAAGCATTCATGTGGGCGTGCTCGATGTCCAGAGATGACAAGGTGTTCGAGGATCGAGCTGTTGCTATTCTTCTTTTCTCCTCTGGCCAACCAAGCGGGGCAGTGTTCCAGAATACGTTTTTGGACTTGACGTTGCGTACGGCCAATATACTTTGCTCCACACGAGCAAGTAAATTGATAAATACACATTCTTGACTGAAATAGTTTTAATGCTCACGCCTAGCTGTGATGGTGCTTGCAAGCCCGATCTATGTGAGGCATGTGGGAGAGAAGCTTTGAAACTGAATATTTACCCTGATAAATTAATCAGGAAGTATGTAGGAAAATGTAAAAATAAATAATATCAATGACATGTATGTCAAACATGCATAGGATAATGACAACACCAAAAATAGGGAATATAAATCATCAGTAGTACTTCCATACAAAGAAGGAACCTCGGAAACCACTTTACGGAGAAGTGGCATTCAAACCCACAAACTCAATTAGAAACAAGCTTTGTCGATTAAAGGATCCTGTGGAGCCAATTAAACAAAACAATTTAGTTTATCCAAGACACTGCTGGAATGACTGTCAGGTCAAATATGTGGGTGAAAGTAGTAAAACGGCGTCAGTCAGACTAGCGGAGCACAAAAACCTATCAAAATGTAGATTAGTTGACTTGAATAAGATAAGAAATCTGGAGAATGGCTCAGCTATACCACTCACTACATGCGATTACACACAACCATACAATAGGAAGGTATAAGATGACAGTTTTAAAATCTAGTGTAACTGCAGGGTGGAGGGAGAGATCGATAATGGAAGCTTTGTTTATCGAATCAACTGCAAACACGTGTAATAAGAATGATTCAACACCTGTCCCAGATATCTGGAAAATTCTACCTCCCATAAGACAAACAGAAAAGAATAAAGACAACTATAAAAGGAAAGTTTCCAAGTTGTGTGGTTATAATTGATATGATTATGAACAATGAATTGTGTTCGTTACTGTGTCATCCAGTAAATAATACAACTGTTTCACTGTGTTATATATCTAATAAACAAATTCATATGGAATGATATATGTAGTTGTGTAAGATAGTCTTGGCATTAAAACGGTTTCATTGTCATTGAGAAGTGATTGGACATTGTTCTTTTGGTAGGGGAGATGATATCAGTTTGAGAAGTGACATCTGTAAATGTAGTCACTTAGCTTAACCACTCAACTTCCAGTCGACACGCACTGGGTTTGAGTCCCACTCCACCTACTTTAGTTCGAGCAACTGGATAGTGAAATCACCTGTGACCACAATAAGTGATTGGTTCATAATCCGATGTACTGGATAATTAACTAACTAACTAAGCAGTGACCTTTGCTCTGACTGTTGATTGACTTTACATGTTTAGACATGTATTTAGTATTTGTTTTATTGTAATTTCAGCCTTCCATAAATAAACGACTGTTCTATTTCTATTGAATGACGATTGAAGGTGAACAATTAATTATCTATTGATTTGCTTATCACTCAGTTGTGTTAGAAAATAGTGAAGATTCTACTAGAGTAAATCAGTTCTTGTGTTTCATGAGTACGCATCATTCGTACACATAACTTTTAACTTTTTAACCAACTCTTATTCTTTTCATGTCGTGGAAAATACTTATGAGGACATTAGAGGGAAAAGAACAATTCATCTGCTCCTACTGAACTAGCTATAGAGGTCGTTGTATGTGCGTCCTTTCAAAACGTATTAGAGATCCATATTATTTTGTTTATTAGGTATATCACACAGTGGAACAGTATTATTTACTGGATGACGTTTCGAACAAAATTCATTGTTCATAATCATATCAATTGGGAACACTCGACTTTGACACTTGAGTTTTATAGCTTTCTTTGTTTTCTCCAATTTGTCGTAGGGGGAGTAGAATTTTCCAGATATCGGGGACAGGTGATGAATCATTCCTATTGCATGTATTTGCAGTTGATTCGATAAACAAACAACTTACGATAATCCCATCCTATGTCAGTAAAACTAGGATTGGTGAAATGTTTAAATGACAGCACAAAAACTAAGTAGTACCAAGAAAAATCTAAGACAGCATGTCAGGTATATAAGAGAAGCTTTGAAATTTAATAATTACCCTGATACATTGGTCATAAAGTATGCAGGGAAATGTAAAAATAAAATAAATAGTGACAATAACAATGGTAATAATAGTGATAATAATAATAATATTAATGACGACACCAACAATAAGGAATCTAAATCGTCAGTAGAAATTGCATACAACGAAGAAACCTCGTAAACCACTTTACGCAGAATTCTTAACAAGGCAGGAATAAAAGTGTTTGGCACTCAAACCCACAAACTCAATTAGAAACAAGCTTTGTCGGTTAAAGGATCCTGTAGAGCCTTTAAAACAAAACAATTTGTTTATCTAATACCCTGCAATGATTGTCAGGTCAAATACATAGGTCAAACTAGTAGAACAGGGGCAGTCAGACTAGCTGAACATAAAAACTTAGCAAAATCTAGATTGGTTGATCCAAATAAGATAAGAAATCTGGAGAATAGTTCAGCTATATCACTCACTACCTGCAGTTACACATAACCATACAATAGGCTGGATGGGATAGGAAGACAGTTCTAAAATCTAATGTCACAGGGTGGAGGGAGAGATTGATAACAGAAGCTTTGTTTATCGAATCAACTGAAAATACATGTAATAGGAGTGGTTCATCACCTGTCCCCGATATCTGGAAAATTCTAATACCTCAACGACAACAAGTAGGAGAAAACAAAGAAAGCTATAAAACTCAAGTGTCAAAGGCGTGTGATTACAATTGATGAAATGATTATGTGGAGGATTTCATCATGAGCTGACATCAGTTAGAGAACCACTGGAAAACCTGGGAGTACTGGACAGCTGTTTCGTCCTAGTTTGGGACTCTTCAGCAGTACGCACCCACCGGGATTCGAACCCAGGACCTTCTGGTTACAAGGCGAGCTCGTAGACCATTGAGCCACTGGGACCCGATCCAATGGTCCTTGAATTCTAACTTCTGTCAATTCACGACATAGGGTACAGCAGGTTGAAGATGTGACAGTAACTCATCTAAGAAGACATTGCGAAATGGTCGCGCTATGTCGTGAATTGACAGAAGTTAGAATTCAAGGACCAATGGATCGGGTCCCAGTGGCTCAATGGTCTACGAGCTCGCCTTGTAACCAGAAGGTCCTGGGTTCGAATCCCGGTGGGTGCGTACTGCTGAAGAGTCCCAAACTAGGACGAAACAGCTGTCCAGTACTCCCAGGTTTTCCAGTGGTTCTCTAACTGATGTCAGCTCATGATGAAATCCTCCATACAATCAAGCAAAATCCCTACCAAACTAATACTTGAAATGATTATGAACAATAAATTTTGTTCGAAACGTCATCCAGTAAATAATACTGTTTCACTGTGTGATATACCTAATAAACAAACTCATATGAAATTACTTACTACCACAGTGCCCAAGTTTTACACATATATTCATATTAGAGATCATTATTCAGCATGGGTGCAAAGAGGAGGCTCTGGTTCACTCAGAAGCACTATAATTGTGAACACCTCATCAATATCTCGGAATATACACATTGGGTCATAGGAGTTAATAAAAAGACAATTGCAGCGAAGAAAATTTTCTTTTCGACGAAGTCATCATCTAGGCTGTACATTCGTGTATCAATATCTGTCACAACATCTCAACTGACTCATCATTCAGAGTCATTTACAAAGTAAACAAAAATCTATCAACTTCTCTGCACTTCTAAAACCCTCGCCATATACATTAAAAAGCCTGATCTATGTGTTCAGAAGAAATTAGTTTAACTTCTACATTTACCATGGAACTAGTTCGGTTTGACTTCGTGGTTTTCCCATTTTTTCTCCTCATTCCCTTCAGTGTTTTTCATTTTCAGTTATAGAAAACTATTATTTCAATTTGTTTCCAGGCTTATCCCGTTCACATATGTCTTCCTTAAGAACTATTTTATATTATTACACAACTATTTTCTAATCCTGTGTAATTTTGTTTGTAAGCCCATTGTAAACTATATTCTTACCTTCAAATTTTCCTATCAAGTTAACAATTATGAATCACCTTTAAACTCTCGTTATTATGTAGAATTAAACAATAATAATAATATTTTAACGTAGAATAACAGATTAGTAGTTATGGGGTGTGAAAATAAATAGTCGTATTTGTGTGACAAACATCGTGCTAAGCTGAAATCGATTACAAAATATTTCGGTGAAATGGGAGACAGTGGGGGTGATTAGTCGTAATCGATTTGTAGAGCGTGGGGTAGGAGAATTGAGAAGTCAGTCCAAGTTTATAAAAAGTGTCAGGCGGATGAGTGGCTAGTACAAAGTGGTATGTATTAAAGAGGCGGAGATAGTAAGACTGCAATGATAATAATAATTGTAGCCATGTAAACTTATGTATATAAATATGATTGAACAGCTGAGTTTTTGAGGACACTATCGCCGAAAAGATACCTATTTGCTGAACTTCTTTTTCTTTTCTCTTCGTTGTATTTCTGCAGCTGGACGGTTTAATTGTGAAGCTTTCATTATCTGTCTAGACAGCGTTTACAGCACTAACTTGAATAATGAAGCAAGCCTTAAGAATTTTACTTGGATAAAATATTTATCCTGAGTTCGGATCCCAGTGGATGCTGAAGAGTCCCAAACTGGGACGAAATCGATGTTCAGTACTCTGAGGTTTCTCCATGATTCTGCAACTGATGTCAACTCATGATCAAGCGTGGCCATTACTGTGACTGATTTTCCCTGTAGATTTCCTTTTGATCATATCCGCTTGTCTTGATATCGATCCTCTCGGTGACCTTGTATTTGACCTTACAGTGTAACCTATTTACAATTGATTGACAGAAATAGTCTATATCCATATTTTTATCATTTGTTAATTCATTTGAGTACCAGGCCTCTAGAAATTCTCTAGAGTTCAAAGTGTATTCTGTGTCTGAGAATCTTAGATTTTCCCAATCAAATTCAAATGTGTAGTTGTCCATATGCATTGATATGTGGGGATGTTTGTTGTGTCGTTCTACTGTTAGTTTGAGATCATGAACACAAAGGTGAAGAGGGCGTTCACTTTCACCACTACAGTGTTTTTTGCACTTCCTACAGTCTATTATTCGACATGTAGTTATAGATCAAATTTATAAATCAATTAAAAATATGTTATATTGTAACAACTGAAAACAAGGGTCAGGCAACAGATCGCTTATTGACAAAATCAACAGATATTTATAGATTTTTATGTACATTATTATTAGCGTTATTGTTAGCAGGGAAGCGTCTTCTGATTGGTTGTTTTCCTACTGAAGGTTATTCTGTCGTCTCTTTGTTGCTGTTTCTTAGACAGTTCGGTGATATATATCTGCGAATCGTATTCGCCGACGCTAAGTCTGCTGTGATTGGTTGTTGAGTTCCTCAATGCTAGGCTTTGTTCTTGTTTTCTCTCCTGACCCCAATTTGGGACGTAGACATTGATGTAGATTGTTGTTGACAATTTTGTCTTGCAGACAGCGCTCACCACAATATGACTTAAAGGTCAGACATGAGGTTAATGGAAAAGGGGAAAGGGATCTATGCAAACAATCAGTCACAATAGAAGTCACCAGAAGAGACAGTTATGTCAATCATGGAGAATTCCAGAAATCTCACTCTATGTTGAAGTAAACCTTGGAGATTTTGTCCAGAAGAACAAATGAAGCTTCATAATTAAACTGTCCAGATCAGAGAAAGCAAAAACATGCATTTGAGCTGCAATGGGGTGGGAGATGGCTGCGAACAAGCCAAAATTGTAATCAACAATTTACCCCAATGTTAAGTCACGAATCGGGGTCATGAGAAAAACACAATAACAAAGCTTAACCTTGAGGAACTCAACAACCAATCACAGCAGACTTAACGTGTGCAAATACGATTCACCGATATATGACCTGACTTTCTAAGAAACGTCCACAAAGAGATGACAGAATAACCTTCAGTAAGAAACCAACCAATCAGAAGACGTTCCATGTCCGCTGATAATAATGTACATAAAAATCTATAAATATCTGTTAATTTTCTCAATAAACTTTCTGTTTCTTGGCCCTTGTCTTCTGTCGTTACAACAAATCTACTCCATTATTACAGCTATTATTCGCTGCCTAATTAATTATTCGAAAATATATTGCCTCATCCAAGTGATAGATGGTGCAATATAACGACCTGATATAGACCTGTGTATCAATTTGTCAACGGTTTTTTACATGCACTTCAGTGGAACTAGGTGACTGTTTCATGTCTCAGTAGGCGGATCAACTTTCGCAATTCTTTGATCTGTAGTCCAACCGATAGCGGCTACTCTGATTTGGTGGTCAGATTTACATGCTATAGTCACCTAATAAGCTAGATTGACTGGAACGAATGTTCCTGCAGGTGCTACTATGCCACAAAGGTTGTTTGGATAGCTGTTAGTCTAAAAGCAGTTTCCATCCTGGTCTAAATTGTTTATAGTATGTTAAGCGTTTGAGAGCAAGGTCGTACCACTGGAAAATAGGGATGTAACAAAACCGGAGCAGCTAGGTAACCTCTCTGTTCTGAGGAGTGTAGCTGAGAAAGGGTAGTAGGCCGACTGCAAGATGTTCGTATGGACATAAATCCAAAAACCATTTCAAACAGGCTGGCCATAAGTATTTGTCACTTGGGCTTTGCAGTTATATTTTCCTTTATTGTTCCCTTGGGTTCCGAGTGGAACATAGGGCTTCAACAGCACACACCCACTTCATCATGTTCACTGCGGTCCTCTTTAACTTGCCTCACGATTGCCCATAATGAATCATCTACTCCTCTCACGATCTACTTCATGTCACCCTCGGACCGACGCCCAGCTCGTTATTTCCTATTCATTCTGCACTTGACGTTGTGCTTGTCGCGAGGTGTCATTCGACGGTCTCCTCAGGTTGAGTCCTGTCTATCTCCATTTTCTTTGTAATGGAATATTTGCGAGCAATAGACTACTGATTGGTTCATTCCCAGAGTTTGTTGTTACTAATTCTTTCTGACCAGCCATTTGATCTTCAAGATAGAGCCAGGGAAGTGGGCAGCTGTTGATAAAAGTGTGCATGTGGCTGTTGGAAATGCTTCCTGTAACGCGCAAGTCATGTTTCTGACGCATACAGAAGAAGTGACTGACTTAAGATTGGTGTTGAAAATCTGAATCTGCTTGTTGTTTATGTTGCTGATTGCAGCAGATTTCCAATCTGATTTCGAAGTGGTGAAGGTGTGTTATGCCTTTTCAACTCTGTTTAGCTTCGACGTCCTTATCTGTTCCGTCGGCATGTAGTTAAAACAATGCTACCTAGATGAATGAAGCAAGCGAAGTCTTCCAAATTTTTTCAGTCAACAATGATTGGTGCTGATTGTTGCTGCTGTTGGTTTTCGCCAGCAAGTCTTGGAGTTTGTGTGACATGAAACATAAATCATTCGCGAAATGGCGATATTTTAGAGTCTCCTTATGGGTTCAACATATGCCTCTCTGTTCTAGCTTCCCACACAGTTTTCGACAGTCAGTTTCATAAATCTCACATTTCATTGTTTTCTTGGTTTAATAGTTTCCCTTTTTTTTCTCTGCCTCGTCTTTTGAAGGTATTCACAAATGGCCGATTACAAATCAAACAGTCGTGATGATGAGGATGACGCTGACGATAATGAGAAAGCACTGAAAGAATTCGATAATTGGCTGTCAAACACTTCATCTACATATTCCACAATTCATCCTGGAAGAAATTACTTAAAAATTGGCACAAATTTAAAATCAGGTCAACGTGGTCTAATTGCTTGTTGTAATATCAATGCTAATCAGTGCACTTACTCTATCCCGTTGAATGATCTACGCTATATTCTCACTCCATTACGTTGCACTTTTCTGCTGAATACATGTCAATGTTTTCTTACTAAACAAAGCCGCAAAATCCAGTTAAATTCATTCGATATTCTTGTCACATTTATCTATCATTGTAAGTATTCAGGTAATATGCAAAGAGATTGTTTCATACAGCATATCTGGTCATCGTATATCAATGTCCTACCGAATAGTTATCCAAATCCTGTATCATATATTCTATCGTCTACTGATTATAATTACAGTAGTATATTCAATGCAACTTGTACAACAACAAACTCTTCGCCTTATTTTCATTCACATGATATCAATATGGCCTTTAGAAATATATTAAAACGTGTAATACGATCATGGCATAATATTAAACCCCTGTTGTGTCAGGATGAATATACAAGGGATACACCGTCGAATGAATTTCTATGGGCATGGTTCACTGTCAATTCTCGGTGTGTTTCATGTCCAATGAAACAAGAGTCGTCAATGGTAAATATTCAACAAATTTTTCAAGCTCTGTTTAAATCTTATTCACAAAATGGAGAGCGTAATTTGAATTTGATTACGGAAAGTATTATTCAGCTGAAAGATGATGCTACTACTACGACTACTAATACTGATGATAATAATAATAATGTGGTCCATACAATTGCTCTAATACCATTTTTTGATTTTTTCAATCATAATCCAAATATTGCTACTAACACTCGGTTGGTTTTATCAAATGATACTAATTCATTGCAATTATATTTAGATCAAGAAATAACTGAAAATGAACAGGTGAATGTTTATATTTTATGTTCAAAGATGGTGTATTATTTACGTGATATTATTGCTAATGACCTGCAGTGGAACCCTTGATAGGTGTGTTATTTGTCCACTTGTAACAACAGAAGACAAGGGCCAGGCAAAATATCGGTTATTAAGGAAATCAACAGATATTTATAGATTTTTATGTACATTATTATTAGCGTTATTGTTAGCAGAGAGGTAACGTCTTCTGATTGGTTGTTTTCCTGCTGAAGGTTATTCTGTCATCTGTTTGTAGTTATTTCTTTGAAGGTCAGACCATATATCTGCGAATCGAATCCGCCCACGCTAACTCTGCTGTGATTGGTTGTTGAATTAGTCTTTGCTCTTGTTTTTTTCTCATGACCAAGATTTGGGAGGTAAACATTGACGTAAATTACTGTCTACCAATTCTGGCTAACAGACAGCTCTCACCACACACTATTTGAGAATGTTTCAGCTGCATTTACCTGCATATCGACATTGAGTGATAGTGTTTCAATTTGAAGAGAGTTAAACTCAGCATCCATCGTGTCAAATACCAAAAGCATTCACTATCTACTAGGCCGTATTAGACCTGTTGATTACATAATGAAAATGATTTAATGTAGTCATTTGCTAAGCTGCTGGTTAATAGAACTCAGGTTTAATTATATATATATATATATATATATATATATATATATATATATATATATAAAATACGTTGCCCCATCCCGAATGCTCCCATTAATTCTAGTCTTATCGAAAAGAAAGAACACGCATTATACTGCTTAGGGTTTTTCTTTTTCCTTCTTTTCAAGGGCAGTATTTTATCCAGTGTCTCGTTTTGCCACATTCAAAACACTTGTCTCTTCTGACGCTCATTCTTAGCGCCACTACTTCCTGCCACAAATCTGCAATTTCTTCTTCCCATTGGTTCATTTTTGACGGCTATTGCGGGTGCCGTTTTGCTCAACGGCTGTCTGGTCACCTTTACTAGCTGACCAATGTCCATGTGTTGTACAGCGTTAACTAATTGTAATTGCTGAGAAATGTGGTCCTGAACGCTCTCGATAAACTAAAAGTTCAATAACTGTAACACTGAATCTTCATCCAGTGTGGGGAGCGTGCGACAAAATAGATTTGGCAGCTTCAGCGCCAGCACTAACGGGTCTCCGTCAGGCCCCATATTTTCTGTACCGGGAGTTCTGTATTGTCAACTGTCTGTCTGTGTGGTTGTGGAACACCACTAACCGCTCAACCAATACCTTCCGGGTTTCTTTACCACATAACCGCTCTGCACTGTCGTACGCTTCATTTGACCGACCTCCCAGCAGCGTCCTCAGAACAACCACATTCGGATACCCACCAACTCAGCGACGGCACTGAAGTTCCATATGTCGCCTTCGAAAACAGCAGGCTATGGGATCTTCATTCTCTGGAGGCAGCGACACCAAATGTAACGGCAGGAGAAAAGAGAGAATGGTAACGCGATGTTTATTTGCAATTTGATATACACATATAGAGAAATTAAGTCTACCATACGTTAAAACCGTCATTTGCACAGGTCTCCCGTGCTGTGCTAATTCTGCCCTTTGTATTGTGTTTCTTTGTTTTCGTGTCTACTATGTTTCGCCGCACCGTAGGTTCATTTCCTTTCTTTGACGTCTTGTCAGTAGCACACACCACATATAAGGGGACAGAAATGAAATATGGGTACGTCGGTGCCTCATTGGTAGTAGAACACTCGCCAACTATGCATCACGTGGTCTAGGGTTCAAACATCAACCGATGCACTCCTCAACCTCTCTTGGCCGGTAATGAGATCGGAAAAGACGGAAGGTTGTACATAAATAATACTAACAACTCGACCCCTTAAATAAAACAGCTCTGCTAACGAAAATTCTAAACCCGAGCTTGAAGCCCTACATGTGTGTGTGTCCAGGAGTGAAGATGTAATCGAAAATCTGAACTGTACTGACCATATTGGAATCATAAATATCTATGTTGAATAATTCCTATTTTTAGGTCATCCGACGACTTTTAGTTCTTCAGAGTTGAGTTTTGTGTTTTTCTGTTTAACTGAGGATACGACTGTTTTGCGAATCTCTTTTTGTGTTTCTGCATTTAACTCTGGTGATCTGAGTGATGATTCCAGGAGACTGAAGAAACCAGTTTTTGAATCATCCTCAGTGTCGTAGTTTAATCCCTCTTGGAGCAGTTGTTCTTCCATTTTCGATAGTGATTGCTTTGATAAGTTGACTACGCAGTCGATTAGTGTATTGTTCAGTTGTTGCTTTGAGAACTTTTCGTCTTTGTTCTCCGTGTCTTCTACTCAACGCTATAATCACCGTGATCAGTGTTGAAAGGTGTTTCTAGCTCTGAGAGTCTTCTCTACTTCTGTCTCCCTTTTGGATATCCATTATTTGTTGATATTTCTTCATCCAATAGTGTCCATCTGTAAGCATTAATTTGACCATTCGTTTTCCACATTTTTCAGCCAATTTCCATCTCATTGAGCAAATTATAGCCAGCTATACCCGCTGTTCCCAGCTGGTCACCTATACAAGTACTAATTGGGCCCAATGTTGCTTAACTTAGGTGATCGGAGAAGAACTGGTCTTCATTTTTTTTAAATCTTCGCTATTAAATCCCCAACATATCTCCACTATTCTATTCTATATTCTTGCAGATAATGTACATATGTACATCGATATTTGTGATATTCTTATGAATATTGTCAGCGGCATCCGCCACAGTTCAACCCTTAGCATCTTTCAGATACATTAAATTCTCATTATGCTCCATCTTTTTTCTCCTTCTAACCTTGAGTGATTTCATCATGGAGTGTAGCGACTTGAAATGCAGTGGCAATTTTTTGCAAAATTCTATCTTGAAATATGAATTGAATTTAGTTCATTTCTCTCTCTCCCTCTCTCTCTCTCTCTCTCTCGTATCTCTGTCTGTCTGTTTTCACCATAGAACTAATTAGCACAGATGTGCAGCAGTTCAAGTCGCCACACCCCTCCAATTAGCACACAAAGCAAGAGAAGAAGGTAAAAAGAAATGGAAAACAGAGACAGCAGACAGATATACGAGGCAAAAAGAATGGTAATATAAAAGAGCAATATAGTCTTATTGGATATTATAAGTCACAAGGAGTGAATGCATCCGTACTAGTCATTGCGAACGATTTTGAGCCATATCAGCAATTGTCTCCAGCCATCAGTGTTTGCCATCCCGAGGACGCCAAACAGGAAGTCTACACCTCTCTACGTGACTGGCTGACTTAAACTGACCGTTGTGGATTTTATTGACTAATAAAGCCATGTTTTGGTTTGACCACAACTAGCTAGCTCTTTTCCAACCTGATCCATCCTATGTCAGCTAACATTGCCCACTGTCGAGGAAGGCGATGGCTAGTCGTGCATGCGTAACACATGTCCTAACCATCTCAATCAATGTAACTTCACAGCTTCGCCGATTGATTTCCATTCTTTACTTAGCACTCGACTGATGCCTAATCTCAGTATTGCCTACCCTACTATGCCACTTCACATGGGAGATTATTATTATTTATTATTGTTTCCTTTAATTCCTACAGGAACATAGGGCTTCACCCATGCGTCTCCACTGAGTTCGGTTCTCTGCTAGAGTCTTCACCTGGATCCAAGTCTGCCCACACGTTTTCATCTCCTCTTCACATGACCTCCTCCAAGTCACCCTCGCACTGACCACCAACTCGCCGCTTCCCTTTCGAGTTCCACTCGAGCAATGGCTTGTCTAGTGATGTCACTTGATGATTTCCTCAGAGTATGGCCAATCCATTTCCATTTCTTCTTACATATTTGTTTCACAATCGGTTCCTTGTTGGTTCGCTCCCAGAGATCCCTCCCTGATGATGATCTTTTCTGGCCATTTGATCTTGAGTATTGAGCGAAGACAACTGTTAATGAAGGTTTATAGTTTGTTTGAGATGCTTTTCATGACACGGCAAGTCTCTGATCCGTATATTAGCACTGACTGACTTCACATTGGAGTTGAAAATACGGATCTTATTTTCATTTTCAAGCTGAGTGCTGTTGACCTCCACATAGACTTGAGAGTAATGAAAGCTTGTCTTGCTTTGATATCCTCGTCAGTTCCGCCTGTAGTTGAAACGATGCTTCCCAGATAGGTAGGTAAAGGAGGTTGCTTCTTTCAGGTTCCTCCCATTTTTGCTGATTGTTGTCTGTTGTTGTTGCTGTTGCCATTGCTGTTGGCCAGTAATCTTCATCACTTCTGTTTTCTCCATGTTTACTTGGAGTCCTATCTTTGATGCTTCTTCTATCGCCAACTTGTTGCTTTTCGCTTGCATATCTTCCAGTTTGTGAGAAATCAGACATATATCATCGGCGAAGTCCAGATCCTCCAGGTTTTTTGTGTGAGTCCATTTTATGCCTGTTTCCTTATTGCCCACTGTTTGTCGCACATGCGAGATAGAACGCGTTTTTGGCGTTTATAGTATTGTTTTCTTCTACGGGGTGGAATTTTTAGTGTCACACACACATACTTTTCTGTCTTCCCGATTTACTACTGCCCAGTTAACAGGGAAAATCGAACCCCTAGATAACATGAGGCTTGGTTAACGAGCATTCTGCCACTGAGCCGTCAGTTTTTACAATTTACTTCATATTCTCACCATAAAATATTGTCTATTTATCTCTGAAATGCATATATCTGACTTTTATAAGCTAAGATTTCAAAAGTGTTGATGATTACAGTGATACGAAGTGTTGATTTACTCTGGAAATGTATTCTAATTTTGTCTTTCTCTCTCTTCCTTCTATTCACTAATTCTATAGGTTTTCATCAATTATGGTCCACATGACAATTTAACGCTATTCACTGAATATGGATTCAGTCTTCCTTATTTGGAAGCGAATGCTACTACTACTGCTAATGATGTCATTTATTTAAGTTCTTGCTTTCTCATAGACTTATTTATTCAGTTATATAATGAAATAAAAGTGACAACATGTCCTCCATCCGTTGCTTCTCCTCGTCCTTCACCTGCAACAACAACAACTGCTGCTGCAGCTACTTCCACTTCTACAACTACCTCCTTCTCTTCAGTGTCCAGCCCTCACTCGTCGTCATCCACTTCCCAGAGAAGTGAATACAAATCAAAAGGTGACCAACAATCGGATATTTTCATTGCGATGCATGAATATTTCTACTTAATTCTTGCTAAATTACACCTGCCTCAGCCGAAAACTTCATCGATTCAAGACGACATTCTATGGAAATCTGTTTACGTATCCAACAGTGTTGATTCGCCTAATTCATCATATTATCTAAGTTTAATATTATTTTTAATGTATACAACATTTATCGTTGATGCTACTAATGACAGTAATATTAGTAAACCGAATCACCGATCTCTTGATGACATCTTTAACATTTCAGAAGATCTGATCTCAACGACTATTCAACCAGTATTGAATAGGATTTATACACTTCTGTTAGACAATATAAACTACGATCGTGAGAAAATTTTACGTCTGCTGAAATCATCTCCAGAAGTCTTAGACACAGAACCTCAGGAAGGAGCAACACCAACAACAGTGACAGCGACTCAGTCGTCTTGTATAGTGAATGATTTTTGTAAGGAATTTTTATACTATCTAGAACAACGTGAATGTTTTGTTCAGGGCTTAATGATGAGTTAATAAACATTTTCAGTATTGATTGCCTTCTGGATAATCTAATAGGCACAACAGTTCAATTTCATACAATGATTCCCTTTTATAAATTTGAACAAAGAGAGAAGAAACATTGGCGCAGAATAATCTGGATCCATTTTATTTCGTTGGATCTCATTAGCTGCGTACAACCTGAATTTTTGTTATTAAAAATAAATAGTGTACAATTTTTTTTAACAAACCTTTGTCCATTAGCAAGCATAGTGTCAGAGCGTCATAGTTAAATAAGGCATTGAGATTTACAGGGTGTCTAAAGTGTCACGACATGTATATATATCTTGGTAGAGAGAAGTTTCCTGAAAAAAAAATTAGTTAACAGTTATGTTGTAACAAAAGACAATTAGCAATAGTTACGTAATTAGATAAGAGAAGATCAAAATTTTTAAAATTACGGTGCACATGAGGTCAGGTGAGAAGTTGATGATGTAATACACTGAGCAGAACTCAGAAGATCAGGAAAAATTATCTCTTAAGGGAGTCAAAGGAAACGTAAAGGGGAGGGGTGGAGTGAAAAGATAAGTTAACAAAATTAGAAGACAAAGAGTTACTAAGATGTCAGTTACCAGGGTAATTGAAGTCCAACGACGGATTCTTTTTGGACACATAAGTCAGGCTTAAGTCGTTTTATTGCTATAGCTTCAGCAAACCTGAGAAGACTCGAGGTACTTTGTCTGTTAATTATTTTGAATGATTCCAGCACATCTACTCGGTGTCCTGTGTCAATCAGGTGTTTGGCGATTGAGGAGCTTAAATAGTTCGGTCCCTTTAACCGGAGGCTCCTTGTTACATGTTCGCAGAATCTGACGTAGGTCCTCCTCTCTGTTCTTCCAATGTAACTGCTCCCGCTGATACATGTGAATTGGTATACAACAGTTTAATCCTCAACAGTGTTTAAGTGATGTATAGAGTTTGTCATTCGGGCAAAAATGGGCGAAATATCGTTAATTACTGTTCATAATGGGAAATATTGCTGAAATAATCGTTAAAATAGGAAAGTAGTACTTCAATACTGGAGAAATAGTTGTAAAATATTGTTTGTTGAGTGGTCAGAATCGGTGGTATCTTGGATAAAATCTAGTTAGATAATGCTCAAAATTGTAAAGCCTATGTCATATAACCAAAATTTGCCGATGTTTTCCTACTATTGGCCATGCCCATTATTCACCCAGTTTTCATTAATTTCATCCGATTCGGTTCCAGAGAAGTTTATTGCATGTCAGTTTCTATTTGTCCAGGATCTTCAAATACAACCAGATTTATCAAGTGCAGGTTTGCAGGAATTTGATTGGTTACAGGGTTGATCATGAGTTGACACCAGTTAGACAATCATTAGACAACGTGGGAGTACTGGAGGGCTGTCTCGTCCTAGTTAGTTGACATTACATGATGGGACACAATGCTATCTGACCTGAAATGCAAACCAGTCTATTTCAATACTTCTTCCATGTCTCTGTCAAGACACACACGACAGTTGGTTGAAAACAAGTTATAAAATGATCAGGAGTACATTCTGAGACCCAAGAACACAGTACAATAACACTTACCTCATATATTGTAATACACTACCATTCACAATTATGCTTTTTCTCAAGTTTAGTAGAAACTAGAAAATCACCATGCACATGGTCCGGGGTTCGATCCCCGGCCGACGCACTCCTTTACCTAGTTAAGCCAGAAATAATGCTGGTAAAGAGGAAAGGTTGGGCATGAGGCTAGCAACCTCATCCTGTAAAAATTAAACACTGCTACAGAAACTTCCAGCCACTAGCTTGAGGCCCTATGTTCCACTGGGAACGTGAAGGAATAAAAAAAGAGAATCATCAGGTTGTCAATACTTAAAATACTCGCGAGAGTAAATAATACCATCAGAAGGTTATAATTTGATAGATTAAACCAAAGTGAGCAAGAGATATTATAAGCAGTGTAATGATGCAGATTTTCGACACCAATTAGATGAGAATGATCGAAAATCAATGAGCACTGGATGTTTGCTTTGCGACTTCACAGCAATGTCCACCAACAATCACATTGGCGATCGAAACTAGGATGCCAATGGCGTTGTATATCAGGAATTGCTAGAAATCATAATATCAGGTGAATAAAAGTTGTACTGGATACAGAACTCCACCCACTCACAGGAACAAGCTGGATTCAGGAAAGGCAAGCCATGTGCTACGGATCAAACTGCAACTCTACGCATCATCATCACAGAACAAAGCAGAGAATGGCAGTCGAACCACACTCACCTCAATTTCATCGATTTTGGAAAGGTCTTTGACAGACAGTGTTGACCGAGAAGTAGTTTGGAAAATACTTCAACTTTACGACGTGCAGTGCCTCAAGTATTCAACAACTAGCTATTTGATAATGCCACGTATCAGGTGATCCACAACAGAAAACTCATTGAGGCGTTCCAAGTGAACACAGGAGTAAGACAGGGCTGTCTATTATCACCGATGATATTCTTAATTGTGGTGGACTGGATTATGCATTAGACCGTGAGTTGGGAACGAGGAGACGGGAGTATGCTGGACTACCGATAAGAAGACTCTAGAATATTTGGATTTCGTAGATGATACATGTCTAATGTCACACAAACTTGAGGACTTACATGCAAAAATCAACAAACTGGTTGAAGAAGCAGCGAAGACAGGCTTCCAGGTGAACATAGAGAACACGGAGGTGGTGGAGATAAGCAACCAACAGCAACAACAACCAGCACCAATCATCATCAACGCGAGAGATTTGGAAGAGGTTGCCCCCTTCACTTATCTAGGAAGAATTGTTTCAACCACAGGCATAACGCATGAAGATATCAAAGTCAGAATCGGAAAGTCAACCTGAAACCCGTTCGAAAGTCTTCTGCACTGCACTCCACCTCAGCATAAAGAACAGGATTCGGATTTTCAGCACCAGTGTCAAGTTGGTCCTTCTACATTGGTCAGAAACTTGCACTGCATGGGCGTCAAGAAAAAGATTTCCAACAGGTTACTGCAGACTGTAATCAATAGCTGCCTTCACTCCATAATGAAGGTCAAATGACCAGAAAGAATAAGTAACAACAACCACTGGTTGAGAAAAAAACCAACCACGAACCGATCGCTCAACAAATATGCTGGAGAAAATGGAGATGGATGGATCGGGCGAACGTGGGGGAGACCGTCGAATCACATCACGCGCAATGCAGGCCATCGCTCGAGTGGAATCCAAATGGGAAGCGACCAGTGGGTCGTCAGTCCTAGGGTGACATGCAGAATATCGTGTGGTGAGGATGAAGAAATGAAAGATTATGGACAATCGTGGACCCAACTGAAGGGGAGAACATAAAATAAAAGAAAGTGGAGATGTGTTGTTGAAGCCCTATGTTCCACTCGGAACTCAAGGGAATAATAATAATCTCAGGAGTTTGGGATTCTAACCTGATGATTCAGTGTTCAGCATGTTCGACCTCTAGTTGGTTAGTGATTTCGTAGTGGTAGAGTCCCAAACTGAGGCTAAAACAAATGTTCAGTACTACCTGGGTGAATAGTGAATAACAGTATGAATAAACAAACAAATGTTCAGTTAGACTTAGTTGATAAAGGCTAAGAAAAATAAATAGTCCGACTAAGTTGTACTTCTAAATCGTCATGGAAGCAAGTAAACTATGTTATAAAGAGGACGTGCTAAGATAAAGAGATGATAAGAAAAGGATTATGGATATAAGTAAGGGGTGGTGGGGACATGATGAGTTGGTTTTGATTTTAATTGTTCGAGGGATGGTAAATGCCGATACGTACTTCTTTTGAAGGCATAGTTTAAACCTGATTGTTCGAATGTCTATCGCCTCAGCTATATGTGGTAGATGAATACAGAGTTCATTGGAACAATTCGATGTGATTCGGTGAATCAGTTTAAATGCTTTCGATTTTTCAATCAAATGACCACTATCATCGACTAAATGTGACAAAACGGAGCTACGGATGGCTTTTGTCTGTTCTTCGCGAAACCATGATAGGAGATGTTCAGTAACATGTTGGCTGAGCTGTGTATTAGTGTGCTCAAGATAACTGCCACTGCAGGAGCAGTCAAATTGATGAATACACATAGACGAGGCGAAAGGATTTAGCTTATCCGTCAATTCGATCCCAATCATTTGTTGGCTAGACAATGATCAAAAGTGGTTTGCTGCGTAAAATATTCTCTAGATGCATTGCATGGTGGCTACTCTCTAGAGAGAGAATCCCTCTTGTTAAGTCCCATTAAATTGTCTCTTCGAATTCTGTGTGTCCACCTAGTGTTCATACAGCTAAGTGAACTGAGGGTCACTCAGTAGTCAAGATCAGATTGCCGGTCAGAAAAGGTCAGCAACAGGGGGGATCTCTGGGAGCGAACCAACTCAGCAGGAACCGACTATGCAACAAATAAGCAGGAAGAAATGGAGGTGGATTGACCATACTCTGAGAAAATCATCAAGTGACATCACAAGACAGGCCCCCAAGTGGAATCCCAACGGGAAGCGGCGAGTTGGTCGTCCAAGAATGACATAGAGGAGGGAGGTCATGTGAAGAGGAGATATAAGCGTGTGGACAGACGTGGAGCCAGGTGAAAACATTGGCAGAGAACCGAACGCAACGGAGACGTGCGGCTGAAGCCTTATGTTCCTGTAGGAACTAAAAGAGATAATAATAATAATTCAAATTTCGTCACGTGACTTAAAAGCAGGAGGCAGTGGACAATTGTTTGGTTGTAGTTGGATATTCTTCAACACCACATCCGCACAAACCTCATCAGTGAACGAACCACGGATCTTCAGGCTACGAGACCAAACACATTGACAATTTAGCCACTTTGACCGAAATCCGATTTTCCGAGAATTCTAACCTTGTCACTTTGTGACATACTGTTAACATCACGCAATGCCTTCCATTAGCACCTTTATTGAAGATTATATTTCTGATGTACTCAGTGGAATTCCATCTTTTGTGAATATATATTTTATCCCATCAGATGAATCTCCACGGTTTCAAAATATTTACAATTACAATTCGCCTACTAACAAATGTTGTTAGTAGTTCCAATGAAATACACTTCAGTTTTTATTTTAAAATAGCCTAATGATGTGAGAATGGATGAAATGGTTAGAAACATTGCACTACACACAAAAAATTTTTTCTCACTCCTTAAGATAATGGAAAATTACCTGATTAGGTAGTGAGTAGTGATATCTTGAAATCTGAATCCGATGAAGGCACAGAGGCCTGCGAAAATCACTGAACAACTTTCATTCTTCATCCATGTAAATGCATCTTTTTCACTTCATTTCAAACTGTTCTAAGCGCTTCTAATTACCTCAGTGAGTCTCAGTCTATACTTATGCGCAATTTCAAGAGGCTTTTCACCTACCACCGGGAATTTCGCGAAGGAAATCGAAAAGGCACTATTCAAGCATATTTCGGATTAAACAATATTGTTTCAAAACAAGCAACAAGGGAGTTAATAAAGCAGAATTTAATGAATTCATCAAATTTCGGTAGAAATCTTCCTTAGCTGAATACTCTACATACAGGGGTATATATACTATTGAAATTACATTGGGAGCCATAAGACTGATAAGCAGATAAACTACATTGAATTAATCATACAAAATGACACGTGCGAATGTCTTCCACGTCATGTTCAAATAGATAACGGGGAAGGGAGTATCACAGATTAAAATTAAGATAAAATGCATTACACTTCAATTACATTACAACCGGTCATTAGAGAATATGCCAAGAATAGCAAACTAAGTAATGTTAATAGTAATAGCTATAATAATAAAGCGTTCATAATTATAATGACAGTTAGTAAGTAAAACGTATTACCATGGCAGATTCAGAGTCATGGCCATTTCCTTTTGTACACAGAGACACCTGGTTTATATACTGGAATTGCACAAGCCTCCTCCACAATTGCAAGCATTTTCCTGTTTTTTTGTGAACTGACGAAGTATAACGTTTTACTTATTATTACAGTTATTATTATTATTAGGAATTGGAAGAAATTGGAATTTGTGGGCATTTGATTTGGTTTACTTTCCAGTACACCCTCTTCAGCATCAAAATAAACCCAGGCCTAGAATAAATAAATCAAACTAAATTAACTGAACAGATTTTTAACCCGTCTGCAAATGGTTAAAATTTAAAACAATTAGTCCCTTTGATAAATTTGAATAAGGCATTTAGAGGACAAATTTCGCGAGATGATGGTATCATTTCGTAGTTTCTTTACAACCGCTTTACAACTAACATGGTTAACAATAATCAAATCAAATAAATATCATGACAATTACTCAGTTAAATAAAAAACACAAAAGTACAAACTAATGACCAGTCATATTTATATAGGTCATGTAGTCCAGGGTAGGCGAAGATTGAAGTCTATTGTTGTTTTTTGTACACACAGTTTAGGCTGTATGTGATTAATCCAAAGTGGTTCCATCGCCTATAATAACCTTGAATTAGAGTTGTGCGGTGAAATAATTGTGAAACAGTCGTTAATATTGATTTTGTGACCTGACATTAATAAGTGTTTTGCAATCGTTGATGCTGGATTTCTATTCAGATTAATCGCATTGGGATTTTCGATATGATTTAATAAACATTTTGGAACATGTTCCTATCGACGACCACATTGGAACATTCTATTGGTTCTACCTATATAGGTGTCACCGCAGCTGCAGGTGAACTTGTAGATACAGTTTGAAGTAGAGTCAACAGAATTTCGTCCTTTCATCGTAGGTACAGGGATCGAAAATGCTCGGCAAGTGAGAAAAAGAGATGTGGCGGCGTAGAATGTGCGTTTGATGGCTGACCGAAGTCTTTGAGCTGTCAAATGCATAATCTGGTCGCCCTTGAATGGTAGGTTAATAAAGATAGCTTTCTTTGGTACAGTAGCTGTCTTTTCGAGATGTGGTCTTTCTTTACTGTGACAAGTGATAAAGTTTTCCGGATAACCATTAGCTAATAAAACTGAATGTATATATCGAAACTCATCCATCAATGTGTCACTCGTGTATATTTTTCGGGCCCTTGAGAACAAACATTTCACTAGGGAACGTCTATACTTGATAGGAACAAAACTGGTAAAATGTAGATATTGTCCACTCCATGTCTGTTTACGAAAAATAGATCGTTGAATCGTACCATCATCTCTCCTAGTCGTAGTAATATCCAGGATACCGAGTTTGTTATTCGATTCTAGTTCAGAAGTCACTCGGATATTTGGATGAATATGATTAAATAGGATAATAAAGTTTTCAATAGATTTACTATTATTAACAATAATAAGAGTATCATCTACATAACGTTTACACAGCATAAATTCTCCAAGGATACCTTGCATTTGTTTCTCTAATTTCGGCATGAATATATCTGCTAACAGGGGCCCCAGAGGGCCCCCCATCGCAACACCATCGATTTGTTTGTAAAGTTTAGTTTGAACAGGTAGTCATCTGACAAGGTCTGAATGCTACTCTGCACCTCTCAGATACGTATTTTGGCCAAATTAGTCAGATAAATTCTTAAATCGAATTCACTATTTGAGAACTGGTTAGATTCCTAAAAGTTGAGACAGATAGCCCAGTGGATGGGATTCCAGTGACTAGATGGTCTACAAGCTTCGTCCTTTAACTGGAAGGTCCTGGGTTCGAACTCCTGTGTGTGCATACTGATGAAGAGCCCCAAACTAGTACAAAGCAACTGTCCAGTACTCCATGCTGGTTTACCTATGGTTCTCTAAATGATTTCAACTCATGATCACACCTGTGACTAATTAAATCCCGTGCAAAATCAATACTTGACGAAAACTAATTTAATCGATAGATTATTTATGTTTTATGAGGCATGTGTTAGTTATATGTATAATCCAACTAGTTTAAAAGGTACCCATGATACATTATAATAATATTTCAGTATGCCCTTTGTGATGCCGATACCGTAATAGTTGTTCAGTACTTTTGTGATTATCAAAAATTGTAATGAAAATTGTGTTGAAAAACAATTGAAAATCTAATAATTTTTGAATATTTTCGTCAGCAATTTTCACCCACTTTCATTTACTGAATTGTGCTCAACAGTTCATTCAATAATAATAATAATAGTAATAATAAGCAAAGAAAGAGAAAAAAACCAAGAGGGTTGAGGGGAAGGAACACCCTTGGTGAGAAGAATAATTATCAATCCAAGTTTGGCCATGGTATGAACAGCCTCTGGACGTATGTTCTTTTTGGATACAAAGTTCCGGTTTAGTCGATCTCATTGCAACAGCTTCAGCTATGTGTAGCAGACGTAAGCGATCTGTACATGACAACGACATCGGAATTCGGTATATAACCCTGAAAGCTGTGTTGACATCGATGCGATGTCCAGAGAAATTATTGAAAAGAATATTCTTCGTTCAGATTGACTTTTAATTCATGATACGGGAAAATTTCACACCATTATATATATATATATATATATATATATATATATATATTAAACACTATTCCGAACAATAATAATCATACATAATAATGAAAACTTTTCAGCATCTCGCTTTCGGATGAAAAATATCCAGTTACCAGGGCAAAGAAAGACTGATAACCGCTTCTTACTTACATTTTAATAGCTTTTGTCCAAATATCTTTAAACGCGGACCAGTCAAGACTCTGTACTATGAGCGAGGAGAATATGCCCTGTGGAGAAATTAGAGGAAGAATTTGTGTTTCTTGAAAAGACATTGAAGAGCAATGTTCATCAAAAAGTATGGAAGATCTGAAGTCACAAATGTAAAACAAATCACAGTAATAAAAAAGCCAATCTCCTTTCAGCTTGATTATAAAGGTGAAAACATTTCAGCGATGATCAACAGAAGGCTGAGCGCATCACTAGCCATTGCCTATTCTGCAGCTAATCTCGTTCCCGTCTATCGAACAACTTGCTTTTTAGTGCAGTCAAAAATCGATAGATATCCTTCTCATGTTAACTCCAACTATATATACAAATTTACATGTATCTGCGGGAGCAGTTACATTGGAAGAACAGAAAGAAGGGCATATCTACGATTTTCTGAACATGTACCAAAAAGTCTACGTCTAAAGGGAACAAATGCTTTAAACAGTGTCATCGCCAGGCATCTCCTCGACACGGGTCATGAGTTGGACGTCGAAAAGTCGTTCAAAATTATCAATAAACAAAACAGCTCAATTCTCTTTAAGTTTACTGAAGCCATTTTCATCAAGCGCCTGAAACCTGACTTATGCGTTTATCCACAAACCCCTAGCATAGTGTCATGAACAGATCTTTCAGAAAATCCCTCCTGGACGATCTATTTATAATATTTATACTTATTTAGACGACTCAAATAACCTTGTAATGATTATGCGTATATCTTCTTGACTGTGTCTCATTAATTTAACAGTTGCATACTACTCTTTATTATTCGCCTTTGTCCTTGTTTAATCTTCAATTGTAATACTTCTATTTTTGGTTGTGTACATTGACAATGTGTTGTTTAACAATATGAGTTCTCCCCTTAACCCTCTTGGTTTTGTTTTTGTTTTTTTCCATTGCTTATTATTACAATGGTTATTACTATAATTCGTCATAATTTATGCCCTTCATGAAAATATTCTCTCAATACTATCGAATTTTCCATTTATACTATCCGGACTTATTATTAGTGATATTGTAACGACAGAAGGCAAGGGTCAGGCAACAGATCATTTATTAAGGAAATCAACGCATATTTATATATTTTCATGTACATTACTATGGTTATTTAAGTAAACAAACACAGTCTTCCGATTGGTTGTTTCTCACGTAAAGTTAATCTTTCATCTATTTGTGACTGTTTCTTGAATGTCAAATCCTCTATATGTTAACTGCATCCGCCTACGCAAAGTCTGCTGTGGTCGGTTTTGAATCAATCTTTGTTCACATTTTCTCACGACAAATCTTGGGAACGTAAATATTGACGTAAATTACTGTCAACCCATTTGGCTAGTAGACAGCTCTCACCACAATATTATCTCTTAAGAACACAATATTCAGCGAAGAGACTCTTTTGAACGAATTTATTATCAAGCTGTACAATCGTTTATATATGGTTTTTTAAAAAGTTATATCCGGTGAGGGAATTAGGTCAAAGGTGTGAATACATGAAATAATAATAGTATGAAATACAATTAAAATATTTGTGATTATAATCATAGTTTAATGTCAAGTGGCAAAATAATTAGTGTCGTATATAGAATAATACATAAGGTGTTTAGATTTTGGAAAGGGATACACAATTATAAGATTAGTAGACGAATATAAAATGTTACATAACATGGTGTGAAAGCTGATAAGATGGAATTCAATATTGTAAAAATAAAATATAAAAATTAATAATTTTGGGTTTAAAATGTCAAGTGGGTCAAGTGGAAAAGATTCAGAGTGAGAATACTAATAATAATTAATTTTTGTGCGACTTGACATTAAACTATGATTATAATCACAAATATTTTAATTGTATTTCATACTATTATTATTTCATGTATTCACACCTTTGACCTAATTCCCTCACCGGATATAACTTTTTAAAAAACCATCTATATACGATTGTACAGCTTGATAATAAATTCGTTGAAAAGATTCTCTTCGCTGAATATTGTGTTCTTAATGCTACAATGGGAATTATTAAATTATATTATCTCTTTTCTCAATATATGATGTCTCCACCTGTTTCACTTCACACATTCGGTATTTCATTATGAACCTCTCATTGCAGTCTTGCCATCTCCTCCTCTTTAATACATACCACTTTGTTCTAGCCACTCACACGACACCTTTTGTAAACTTGAACGGACTTGCCAATTTTTCCTACCTCACATTCTACGAATCCATTATGACTAATCACCACCGCCATTGCCTCCCACTTCACCGAAATATTTTGTAATGGATTTCAGCCTAGCACGATGTTTGTCACACAAATACGACTATTTATTTTGACACCCTATAACTAATAATCTGTTATTCTACGTTTTAAAAAAATGTATCCGGCGCATAACTGGCTATCATTGCTGTAATGACATAAATATTATATTTTATAATTGTAAGAACCTGGAGAGGAGAAATTATTGAAAAGAATATTCTTCGTTGAGATTGACTTTCAATTCACAATATGAGTTTGTTCGAGTGAATGAAGTTCATGCTGACGCGGGACTGTCTGTGGGAAGCGTTGATGTATGATTTTTATGAACAGAGCTTTTGACCCAACCTCGTTGGGAATAATCTCCTCAATTCTAAGTACTTGTTTGATATTTCGGAACCCTGTATAGCTGCCACATGGAACTGTTGAGGTAAATATGAGTTCTGATGTTTTCATTGTTGTCTAATAGAACCACAGAAATTTTGAAGAATAATTGTCTATTCCCTACTTTTGGAATGTTTCTTGATACCGCTTGTCTCAACAAAGTTTTGTCAGTTATACAGTAGAATGTAGAGACCGGTTTCTTGTGCTCAAAACCACAACCGTATAAATTTGATCGTTATGTATGTTGTATACGACTTATACTTCTCTATCGTTGGTTTGTAAGGGTTAGTTTTGTTTTTCTACGAATTGATCACGGATAGATATCAGTTAGAGAACCATTGAAAACTGGGATGAAACAGTTGGCTATCCAGTACTCCCTGGTGGTTTTCAATGATTCTCTAACTGATATCAATCCGTGCCCGATTCGTAGAGAAACAAAACTAATCCTTACAAACCAAACTATAGAAATTTAATCTGATGCTCGCTAGTGACTTGCTACAGGATGGAGTTTCCTGGAGTAATTTCTAGTGAGAAGTCGTGACCAGTGAGGTCCATCCAAATGTCAAATGTGAGGATGGATGTCCCACCAACGACAATGGTTGGTAGAAGTTAGAATTCATGCACTGGCCATTGAATCGTGTCCTGGTGGCTGAATGGTATACGAGCCAGCTTGCCTTGTAACGAGAAGGTCCTGGGTTTGAACCCTGATGGTGGGTGCGTACTACCGAGGATTCCCAAAACTAGGGTGAAACAGCTGTCCAAAGGTTCTCTAACTGATATCGGTTCGTGATCAACTCGTAAAAACAATAATACTATTAAATGAAATGGCATTCACATAATATCTTATTAAATATGCATAATACTATACATGAAAAGTAGTCTATGCATATTATTAAAACATTCTTTCATTGAAAACTTTTAACTATTAACTATTAGAAATATGCACATTATATAATTAGGCTTTCTTTGTAAAAAAAAATGTAGATTAGTAGCTAGAGGTGGGTGGGGTAAGAAGAGTTCATCCATTTTGTTTAGTGAATGATGCAACAGCAACGACGACAACAACAACAACAAATGGAAGTAATGCACTCTTCTCGTTGTAAAAACGTCTTTCATTACCTTCACCTTAAGTTAAAAGTGAATAGTGTTCAACTTCACCTTAACCTTAACCTTAAATATATATGAATGAAATTTAATTAGATGAATAGGTAAGGTTTCTTTCATAGAATTTGAAACAGGTTTTAAGCTATTCTTGTGCATGAGCTTTTTAAGTATAAAGCCAATATATTCATTATATAATAATTATCCAGATCGTGTGCGCCGGTGGCATAGCGGCTAGGACGCTCGCCGACCATGCACGTGGTCCGGGGTTCGATCCCTGACCGACGCACTCCTTTACCCCGCCAAGCCAGAAATAATGCTGGTGAAGAGGAAAGGTTGGGCATGAAGCTAGCAACCCCATCCTGTAAAATAAACACTGCTACAGAAACTTCAAACTACTAGGTTGAAGCCATATGTTCCACTGGGGAACGTGAAGGGAAAAAAATTATCCAGACCAACAGATGTTACGAAATGTTCCTGGAATAAACGGACTGAACGTTGAGTCAGAGTGAATCATTATAAATTACTTAAAATAATTCCAGTGTGTTTAAAAATAAATCAGAAAAACGAAGGAGCTCACTTTAGTTTTCCGCTATATATGTATTTATTGATCATTAATGAAATCCGAGTAATTCTACTGAAGGAAGTGTGGCTTACACAGCGAAATTTTCAGAAAAAATCTTGTTCTTAGGTTTTTGAAACACTGAGATTATTTGAAATAATTTCTAATAAACATATGTAAAAAAATGAAATAAGTAATTCCAACGTATTGTTCAGCAAACTGGTCCAAACTTCTTCATGTTCTCTATTAAAACCCTTTTCCAGTCATATGAGTCACGAATAAGTATCAGAATTAAGGTTAATAAAACTCCATCAAGAGCTGACATCGGTTAGAGGGTAAAGTTCAACAATAACGTCCCAAGGGATGCTAACTCATGAGTGACCTTGAGCGGAAAATGCATGATAACACATTAAACAGGGTATCTTACTCTGACATGACCTAAAAATAGGTCCCAACAATAATGAGGAGCATCAGTTGATAAGTTATACTAGTTTATGTGCATGTATTCACCGCAGTGACTAAAGATGAGCTGTTTTTGTGAATCGTTTATCTCTCTTATCATGTTGTGCTGTCTTCCACAAAAGCCCTCGGTCGAATTACTATGGTTTCCAGTATGAAAATCGACGATTACTTCCCAGGAAATTTTGGATAAGAAAAGAAATTAAAATAAATGACATCAACTATAAATCTAGCCCTAATTGTAACCCTAACCTTAATCCTAACCTCAATTACTACCCTGATCCTAACCCTAACGAGCTGTTAACACATTGTCCAAACAGTACTTAAAAACGTGATCTGGTTGGAATTTGCTCCTTAGTTGGTGAATAGCATTGATATTTCCACTATAACAATGACAGGTGCCGTTAGCCAATGACTAGCATGCGTTCAAGGTCACTGGGGCATTCTCATTCTTGGAACGTTATTGTTGAACTTCGCCAGTTAGAGAACCATTGGAAAACCTGTTTCGTCCCAGCTTGGGACCCTTCATTAGTACGTATGTACCAGGGTTCAAACCCCGCAACTTCCGGTTACAACGTGAACTTGTAGACGATTCAGCCACCTGGATCCGACCCAACGATCCATGAATTCCAACTTAAGCCAATTCACAATATAGCGCGACAATTAGCCAATGTCACTGGCCGCTAGTATTTATCCTTACACTTGACCTGCTGTAACCTACTGGTCATGACATCTCACTAGAATCCAGGTAACTACCTACCTGAATATGGCTAGTCGCTAGTGAGCATTGGATCAATATTCAACTGTTGGCTTGCAAGGATTAGATTGGTTACAAGTTTTCATTATGAGCTCTGCGTTAGAACTCCGGTGATGCGTACCGCTGGAGAGTTCAAAATTAGGACAAAACAGATGTTCAGTACTCCCAGGTCTTCAAATAGTTCTCTAACCGGCGTCAGCTGATGATGAAATCCTGTAACCAATCAACCCCCTGCAAACCAACGCTTGAAAATAAACAGAATTGCATGAACGGTGATCAAGATTTCACCAGACTTATAATTACTAGTCTAGTGAGTTAAACACTGTGTATTTTAAGTCATTTGGTGGATAGTGACTAGCAGTGGTAACCACGATAACGTGTATTTCGTCCTACTTGGGATTTGCAGTCTGGACGTACCTCCACTGCCCAGTGAATGATGATATCCGCACTGACATTCAAACGCAGCACCTACCTGTTCAAACGCGTGAAGGTGTGATGTTAGTTGATGTGTGGAAAGTCCTGATTCATAAACAAAAGTCGATATGTATCACTAATTTATCATACTTAATCTAATTTCCCGATGGTTTCTATATTCTTATCGAAAAACTAACAAATAATTAACAGTTGTTTCCGCGTACACACATATTCGTACACATCACCGTATATCAAATATATCAATAGCACTAAGTAGCGCAAAAACAGATCGAAACGATGAAATTAAACAGATAGAAGAAGCGTTGGTATCCAACAACTATCCTATAAAATTCATTGGGAAGATCAGAAAAGGCCGAAAGCGAAATAAAGTTAATTGTGAAACTAGTAATGTATACATAAATAAGAAAGAATATAAGGCGTCTACAGTTATGCCATATGAGGAGGGGACATCTGAGACCTTACGTAGGATTCTCAATGAAGCAGGAATTAGAGTGGCATTTAAACCTACAAACTCACTCTGGGACAAGCTCTGTAGGTTAAAGGACCCTGTAGGTTGACCCAATTAGACAAAATAATATAATTTACAAAATACCTTGCAATGACTGTGAGTTAAGTCAACTACATAGGTCAAACTAGTAGATCAGGAGTAATGAGATTATCAGAACATAAGAATTTAGCTAGGATTAGAATGATTGATCCCATGAAGATAAGTAATTTACAAAAATACTCTGCGATTCCGCTGCATGCATTAACACACAACCACACAATAGGGTGGGAGAGGGTTAAAATTCTAAGAAGTAATATAGGTAGATTGTGAGAGAGGTTGATTACTGAATCCTGCCTGGTCCATCGAGTCTACATCCAACACATGCAACAGAAATGAATCAATGCAAATACCAGAGATATGGAAGATATTATTGACACCAGTCAAATCAGAGGAGGATAATAAATAATCTTAAAATTCTGTTTTAATTCACATACATTCTAACAAGTTATTTATTGATTTCGACTATAAAACCATCTTATTTCCCATCGAGTTGTATTTGATCAATAACACTCATATTATTATTCCTGAATGTACATTATCCCATATTGATTTTTATTCAAATGTCTGATTGTCAATTTTCAATAGTTTGTGCTCGAAACGTGGTCATCAGTCAATATTACTGTATAACAACACTGTGTGACTTATCAAAATAAAATCTTATCTATAATGGCGTTATACTCTACCACAATGCCCAAGTTTTATACTTATATCAACATATATACATATATATTTATCATATTCAGTTATCTATGACCATGAACTTTAGTCAAACATAATCACTAAAAACCATATGCAAAAGTAGACACTGTTTGAAGTGTTTAACAAAAGTAGACTAATAATTGTATTAAGACATACCAATAAGAAGACGTAATTTATCTGAGAGTTTATCGTAAGATTTAATCGAAAATGTACCACTTTATAGAAGACAGACCGACGACATTGTAATCATAAGTGATAAGCCCTGCTCTACCACCTCAGTTTTAAAGCGAATGAATGAAGCGGAGAATAGCATTTCACTTACATCTGTAGAAGAGGAAGACAATTGTTTATCTCTCCTAGATATATTGCTCAGTCGACGGTTTGATGGATCAATAAAACGATATGTTTACAGAAAAACTATCTGGGCAGGACAGTATCTTAATTAACACAGTTTCTGCCCTGTTCGGTACAAAAGATCCTTCCTTAGTAAGATGCCTCTTCAGAAGAATCCAACGAATATGCACTGAAAAAACACTTGATGAGGAAGAAAGATAGTTGACACAAACTCTGGTTTGTAATAATTATCCAGACAAGTTCAAAAGAAGATATAAAGTGATCAGATCCACTCTCCAACTGGCAACTAAGAAAGACGTTTATGTCAAGCTATCTTATATGGGTGATCATAGCAGCTTGGTAACTCGACAAAGATGGAACGCTGCTGCTAAAAAGACCTTATATCCAGCTAAGATTAGAGTAACTGGGAATGTGAAGTACACATATTCGCCTAGCCCCTTAGAACATGTGAAAAATGAAGTCACATCCCACTGTATTTACCAATTTAAATGTACTTGTGGACACACATACATAGAGAGGACTCATCGATCTCTACAAGACTCCAGAACCCATTAATAGTGAGAAGAGGCAACCTAGCTCCTCTACTTGAAAAAAAAAATATTATAGACACAGGGCATAAAACATGTTTGGGGCGTATCCTAAAGTTTGTGGAAGCCCTATTAATATATTTGTAAAGCTTGGGCACTGTGGTAGTAAGTAATTCCATTCCAATTACGAAGTTTCAACCACCTTTATAAGTTCAAAAATAATTCGTCATCACACTAAACCTTCCTTCGTAAACTTTGTTTTGATACCATAGCAGGTGTACTATTACCTCTCTTATTCAGTTTAGTGATCTTCATTGTTATTTTGACCTTCAATATATCCTTTTAACTTGACCTAAGTCTACTTTCTCACCTCTTAACTCTATTAATTTCATATATATCTATTCCCATGACAAGTCCGTGTGTGATCAGATTGTTGGGAATATGGTGATCACAGATCATGTGAATTTAGAATAAAGCCTATATGTCACATGCTTCAACCACTTAATCAGGGTAGCTAGGCCTTATATGCTGAGATATAAATGGTTTTGTATGTCATAGATTAAGAAAAAGTATGAATACATATACATTAGTATGCTTGGCTCACTTCTGTTGCTAACTGTGTTGATTCTTTTGACAAATTTTAAGTATGAAGTGTGCACTAATACAAATCAACTGCCAAATTTGTAAAAAAAAATCAGAATCAAATTTAAATTCAATCAATCTAAGCTCCTGAGTCAGTTTCATATATGGTAGGGTTGTTTCGTCCTAGTTTGAGACTCTTCAGCAGTACTCATTCAACACTCGTGAATTCAATTTATAGGAAAAATCAAAGGCCATAGTAGACTGACCAACAACACTCGTCTTCATTCGCATTGTATTATACTTATTGATACCACTAATATTTTTTTAATTGCTAGGGCTTCCACAAACTTTAGGATACGCCCCAAACACGTTGTATAGATAGGTTTGAAAGATCTGTTAACGTCAATTTTATGTCCTGTCTCTATAATATGTTTCTCAATAGAAGAGCTAGGTCTCCTGCTCTCACCATTAATGGGTTCTGAAGATTCTACTTGTTTCTGGAGCCATTTAGGAATATGCTGTGGAGTCAGCCCTTACTTGCACAGATCGATGAGTCCTCCCTTCTATGTATGTGTGTTCACACGTACATTCAAATTGGTAAATACAATTGGATGTGACATAATTTTTCGCATGTTTAAAGGGCTTAGATAGATATATTGGGCTCAAATTCCGAATTATTATTATGATATTAACTGCATAAAAACTCTTTTTAACAGCAGCGTTCCATCTTTGTTGAGTTACCAAGCTGCTATGATCCACCATATAGGGTAGCTTGATGTACACGTCTTTCTTAGGGTCGAGTTGGGGAGTGGGTCTTGGTGTTCTGACTACTTTATATCTCCTGATGAACTTGTCCGGATAACTTTTCTAAACTAGAGTTTGTGTCAACTATCTTTCTTCATCATCAAGTGTGTTTTCAGTGCATATTCGTTGGATTCTTCTGAAGAGGCATCTTACTAAGGAAGGATCTTTTGTACAGAACAGGGCAGAAACTGTGTTAATTAAGATACTCTCCTGTCCAGGTAGGTTTTCTATAAACAAATCGTTTTATTGATCCATCAAACCGTCGACTGAGCAATATATGTAGGAAAGATAAACAATTATCTTCCTCTTCTACAGATGTAAGTGAAATGCTATTCTGCACTTCATTCATTCGATTTAAAACTGTGATGGTAGAGCAGGGCTTATCACTTATGATTACGATGTCTTCGGTCTGTCTTCTATAAAGTGGTACATTTTCGATTAAATCCTCTTATAAACTTTCACTGTACGACATATAGATATCTGCTAGAAGGGGCCCAAACGGACTTCCCATAGCGACACCACCAATCTGACGGAAACAATCGCCTTCAAATGTAAACCTAACATTTCTAGTACATAGAAGTAATAAATCCTTAAAAAATAAGATATTGAGAAAGGAATGAGATAGTTATGTGTGGAAATGCAACCTCACCTCTTAACTCTTTATTAATTTCATATATATTCTTTGAACAAGTCCGTGTGTGATCAGATTGTTCGAAATGTGTTGTGCAAATACATTATATGAGGCCAATATATCTATCTAAGCCCTTTAAGCATGCGGAAAATGATGTCACATCCCATTGTATTTACCAATTTGAATGTACGTGTGGACACACATACATAGAAGGGAGAACTCATCGGTCTCTGCAAGTGAGTGCTGGCTTCACAGCATATTCCTAAATGGCTCCAGAAACAAATAGAATCTTCAGAACCCATTAATGGTGAGAACAGGTGGTGACCTAGCTCCTCTGTTGCGAAACATATTATAGAGACAGGACATAAAATTGTCGTTAGCACATCTTTGAACACTAATATTGTTTCCGAATGTACTTTATCTTCGTTTCTGTTTCAGGCATGTGTAGTGAACTTTTATTGATTTTTATTCATATATCTAATCAGTTTTACTCAGCAAAAAATTTATGCGAGTACCTTCATATGATTATGAGTGGCAATAAATTGTGCTCGGAATGCCATCTGTAAATATTACTGTATAACACACTGTATGACTTTATCAAAATAAATTTTATCCATAATGGAATTATACTCTACCACAATGCCCAAGTTTTATCCTTATATCAATTATAAAATTAGTGAGTGAGTGAAGAGTAAGGAGGATAATAATTGACACTAATCTTGGCAATATTTAATCAGAAGAAAGCTTAAGAGACGTGAAAGGATGTTGACGTTTAAGCAAAGTACCAAGTATGCAATGCAATAACTTATCCAACGTCAAATTGATCGTCCAAAATTATCTTTATTGATTATTGTTATTATTAGTATTCCCTTCGGTTCCAGGTGGAATATAGAGCTGCAACAGCACATCTCCACTTTGTCCTGTCCTCCACAATCCTCTTCGTCTGGCCGTACGATTGCGCAGAAACTGCCATCTACTCATTACACGATCTCATCCACAGCATACTCCTATCCCAGCCCACTTGGGGAAAGGCCTGGAGCATAATTTCACCCAATGGTCTACTCAGCGTGTGTCCAGTCCACCTCCATTTCCCAATGCATATTTGTCCGGCAATAAGTTCTTGATTAGTTGTCTACCAGAGTCTCCTGTTGCCAATTCTTTATGCCAGGCCAACTGATTTTCAGTGTGGAGCCAGGAAAGGTCACTGTTAATAAAGTTCTTCAGTAGAGCGTTAGAAATGCTTCTGGTGACTAGTGTGTCAAGATTCTGACCCGTATACAAGAACTGAATGACTTAACATTAGCGTACAGAAGATTGCCAAACTGACTTCAGAGTATTGAAGGTCTGCCTTGGCTTTCCGCTCCTGACTGGTTTTGACATCCTCATTCGTGCCAGCTGCCTGTAGCCAAAACGGTACTGCCTAGATGAGTGAAGGGAGTAATCTCTTTCAAATTTCTTTCGTTGACAGTAATTAGTGCTCGTTGTTGTTGTTGTAGTTTTTGGTTGCCTATCATCATCAGCTCCGCTTTCCTAATGTTCACTTGGAGTTTTCGATGCCGTTCAGCCTCTTCTGACAACTTGTTGGTTCTCGCCTGCAAGTTTTCGGATTTATGTGACATTATACATAAATCATCCATGCAAGAAATCCAGATATCCTAGAGTCTTCTTATCGGTCGTCCAGACGTATTCCTGACTTCTCAATCCCTACAGTCTGACGCATAATCCACTCCATCACAGTTAGAAAAATCATCGTGTGTGATAGTAGGCAGTCTTGTCTTACTTCTGTCTTCACTTCTAAAATACAAGATATATTTCGAGATCAGAATCTTGGTGGAATGATGACTGCCTGGCCGGCTAGCTAGAGATCTTGCAAAAGCAAACGAATGTAACACGACAGAGTGCTAAGTAGTGTGGATACTTAGCCGCTAACCTTCATCACAACGAGTCGACTTAAACAGTGAGGGTCAGCATCCAATGTTGAGTGATGAATGCTGTAGACTGATAATTTTGAAGAATTATTGACGGCTAAAAGAATTACCAAGGTAGATTATGTGTAGATCAATGATCTGTCTGATAGGATCCCACACACTTTGTTATTGTTCAATTATCTTAACGACTGTTAATCTCGTATATGTTGTATATCATCAATTCTCACACACTTTGTTATTGTTCAATTATCTTAATGACTGTTAATCTCGCATATGTGTTATATTATCATTTCCCAGGCACTTTGTTATTGTTCAATTATCTTAATGACTGTTAATCTCGCATATGTGGTATATCATCATTCCCACGCATTTTGTTATTGACTATTACGACCAATTGTTTCAAATACTGTTAGCTGTCTCTATTGGTTGTAAAATTGTATAAATACCATTTCCTAAATAAGTTATTTGTCGTCGTAGTCGTAGTTGTTGTACTACAATACACAGTCACAGACCAGACTTTGTCTTTTGATATTTACGTGGTTCGCTGAGTCGGAAGGTACAAGAAGCAGATAGGCATATTAGTCAGGCGCAGACAGAACAAGGCGACAACGTGCCCCATCTAATTCCACTACGGTCACAACACTGTCTTCGTGAATGAAAAGGGAGAGGGGTTATTTTTACCATTCAGTATCACCTCACAGTATTTTAAATATTCTCCTGTATATGTTTCAATACATTACCTCGAAAACTATTTTGATACCAGTCTTATGATTCCTAGCAATAATATTCTTATTTAATTAAATTTAGATTTTGATTGGTCGGAAGTGCTCGGTCTCAGGTTGACGTGTCAGCTCCTTGCACAGATGCGCAAATGCGCGTTATCCTGCATTCCACTACTAGTCACAATCCAAGTGACTGAATTCAAGGTACATGACCAGACGTCATCGAAGCATCTGCACAAGGAGCCGACATGTCAACCTGAGATCGAGCACTTCTGGCCAGTTAATCGACAGGAAAATCTGAATTGAATTAAATAATGAATAAGACTCATTGAACAAGAGGTGGCTGTTGTGGCCCAATTGGTCTAGGGGATAACACTTTGGCGTCCGAAACTATGGGCGGTGGTTTCAAGCCTCAGTGGTAACACCATCACTCACTGGGGAATGCACGTACATCCAGATGACGAGCGAGTCCCAAATAGGACGAAATGCGCGTTATCCTGAATTCCACTGCTAGTCACCATCCACCAAGTGATTTCAATAATATCCTTTATTGTAAGCAAAGCCGGCAGTCTCCCACATAGGCAAAATTGACGTGTTTGACTTGATTTGTTGTTCAAGAAATTTAGGAATATGTTCAAAGCGCGATTTCGCCTCCTTAACTACATGTGTGGTGGACTTTAGACTCTACCAGCTTAATATCCCGAATTCGGATAGAAATAAAAAATACCAAATCCGTAAAGTTACTGGAAGAATATATTAAAATTTGTTACTTGGCGTTATTATAAGGTCAAAATCCACAATTAACTTAACAAACTCCAGAAGTATTGTAAGAAGACTGCTCCAACCTTAATTCTCCAATGGCGATATTGCCAGAGGTCGACCAAGGTAACGCAGGGAGGAATTACGGCGTCCCTGCGAAATTTTGCAACAGAAGATAAGTAACTAGAATTGCTCGATGGCAGCTGAGATGGTGGAGAAGACGGAGAGTTGTAGGCAGAACTATATTTTCATTCAAACCACGAGGTTAAGTTCAAAGTACAGAGATTCTGGTTAAAACGAAGTAATGTAGAATATGTTCATTTCTCACATAGCAGTAAAAGTTGGATAAGTTTATTTTTGAGGACTCCACACATGTCTCCGAAAATACACACATAAATTAGCCTACAAACTTTCTTTCTTCTTTCATTTTCATGCACAATGAATCGATATGCAAATGTATAATTAGACTGTTCGAAACGTGTTGTATAAATACATCATACCGTTATGATAAACTGTATCATTTAAATACACCTATCCAGGAGACATCAATCAAAACCTCAGTAGAAAACTCTCGAGAATAATTTTGAAGTTTATTTAAAAATAGAATTTTTATAGAGTCATCATTGTCTCATACTCTGAATAAAACTGCTGTCTGTTTTTATAGTCTAAAGCTTAAATGTGCTTCAATTCTATCAAGACCGTAATCAATGAAGCAAATATTCAGTCACTGGGACTCGATCCAGTGGCCGATGGACTCTAACTTCCACCAATTCGTGGTATTTTTAGCGCGACTGGCACCAGCAAATGTCCTCACTGCCGACCGTGTGGACTACACAACTTTAGACAACTTCTTCCTGTAGCTAATAGCTAACAAGAATCGTCCCAATCTATGACGTAACGACTGTTCAGTACTGCCTTCTGATTTCCAATAGTTCTTCTTTAGCTGACATCAATCCATAATCTAACTTGAAACAAATCAAAACCCTACAAACAAATTCTTGAAAACTAATCTGATGCTCACTAGTGAGTTCTAGTGAGAAATCGTGACTAGTGGGATCCACCAGGTTTTGAAGTGAGGAAAACTACTCATCCCCCATGACATTAGCTGACGGTCGCGCTAAACAAATATCGCGAATCGATAGAAGTTGGAATTCATGGGCCGTTGGGATTGGGTCCCAGTGGCTGAATGGTCTACAAGCTTGCCTTGTAACCAGAAGGTCCTGAATTTGAGCCATGCATGTGGGTGCGTACTGCCGACGAGTCTCAAACTAGGACGAAACAGTCGGCTGTCCAGTACTCCCTGCTTCTCAGCATGCATATATTTTCTTATGGAAATACTAACAAATGATATACAACTGTGCTGTTGTGCACATACATTATTGTATATCGCATACACACACATATATATATTTCCTAATTCGCTTATCTATAACCATAAACTTTATTCGAAAATGGTTATCAAATGTGTAATGTAAAGAGTGCACGCTGTTTACAGAGTATAACATAATAGATTAGTAATAAGTGCGAACTCAAATTTTGATCACAAATCATGCAATTTTGTATATTTTTGTTTATCATGTCTATTGATTACTTACATGACCAGAAAAGGATTTTAAACACACGATGTGTTATTTGATTGTTTTTTCTTTGTTCAGCAAAGAAATATCTCCATTCAACGACCTATTTTTAAGCAGTACAGTCGTATTCATATTACATTTAATAGTGTGAAATATGCCCATAGCATGCCTTAAAAGTCAGTCTGAAAGAAGAATATTCATTTTAATAATTTCTCCTCTCCAGGTTCATACAATTATAAAATATAATTGGAAACAAGCAATAAAGGTTAATAAAGCAGGATTTAATGAATTCATCAAATTTCGGTAGAACTCGTCAGCTGAATACTCTACATACACGGATATATATACTTTTGAAATTACCTTGGGAGATATAAGACTGATAAGTAAACAAACTACATTGAATTAGTCATGCAGAAAAACAGGTGCGAATGTTTTTCCAGGTCATGTTCAATTAGATAAGGGGAGAGAGAGTATGGGAGATCAAAATTAAGATAAATTGCATTAGGCTTCAATTACATCACTTAGATAAACATTTAGATATTTAAGAATTGCAACCAGAGGGATGTCAGTAGTAATAGTTAAAATAACAACTCGAATTGCACAAGCCTCGAGTTTACAAATCAGGTAATACGTTTTACTTATAATTCTACCTCTTATTATTATTATTCTTGATTCATTTAAAACTATCCTTTATCAGTAGCACTATCTTAACTCACTTCAACACTATTATTACTATTGTAATTATAACTATTACTATTGACATCCCTACAAACTCACTCAGGGACAAGCTGTGTAAGTTAAAGGACCCAGTTGACCCAATTAGACAAAATGATGTCATTTACAAAATACCCTACAATGACTGTGAGGTCAACTACATAGGTCAAACTAGTAGGTCAGGGGTAGTCAGATTGTCGGGACATAAGAATTTAGCTAAGGTAAGAATGGTTGACCCGGAGAAGATAAGTAATTTAGAAAAAAGCTCAGCAGCGATTGCCCTGCATGCATTAGCACACAACCACACAATAGGGTGGGAGAGGGATGAAATTCTAAAAAGTAATCTATATAGGTGGAGAGAGAGAGGTTGATTACTGAATCCTTGTTCATCGAATCTACACCCAACACATGCAATAGGAATGATTCATCACTCATACCTGAAATATGGAAAATAATACTACCAATCAAATCAAGTGAAAAACAACGGAATTATATAAATGAATTTAGGAAGTCGTGTGATTTCCTTGATATGATTATGAGCAATAAATTGTGCTCGAAACGTCATCAGTAAATATTACTGTATAACACTGTGAGACTTTATCAAAATAAAATTTACCCATAATGGAAGCGTCTGGACATGTTCTCTCTGATCTTATTACAACAGCTTCAGCTATGTGTAGCAGACGTAAACAATCTGTACGTGATAACGACTTCGGAATTCGGTATATAACCCTGAAAGCTGTGTTGACATCGATGTGATGTCCAGTATTGACCAAGTGTGACAGGATCGAGCTTTTTTTACACTTAATTTCTCCTCTGATGAACCAAGCTGGTAAATATTCTCGAACCCGTAGACGAACCTGCCTAATTGTACGCCCTATATAACTTGAACCACATATGCATATGACGGAAAAAGGTATTAAGTGACACTAGAAATTGCTCAGTCACTATATATATACGATAGGACCAAATATAATTAAAATGATTTACTAAGAGGGTAGAGTTGAAGTGCACGAATTAAAGAACTCTTAGAGTTCATTAAATAAGTGAACTGGCATAAAGATTTTAAAACTGAAGGTCAAGTGTTGTCTAAAAAATTAACAATGTGATGGTGATAACAGTACAGACGGCGAAGATGAATTGAAGTGGAATGAATTCAAGTGGTAAAATAGAATAAAATATAAGAACATTACTATAAACAAGGTAAAGAAAGGGGTTTAACAAAGCCACATCAATGTATGTGTAGAGCTTGGACACTGTGTTAGTAAGTAATTCCATATTAGTTTGTTTATTAGATGTATCACAAAGTGAAACAGTGTTATTTACTGGATGACGTTTCGAACAAAATTTATTGTTCATAATCATATCAATTATAATCACACGACTTCGAAACTTAAGTTTTATAGTTCTCTTTGTTCTCTCCTATTTGTCGTAGGGGTAGTAGAATTTTCCAGATATCTGAGAGAGGTGTCGAATCATTCCTATTACATGTGTTTGCGGTTGATTCGATAAATAAAGCTTCCGTTATCAATCTCTCCCTCCACCCTGTGACAGTAGATTTTAAAACTGTTATCCTACTTCACCCGTCCTATTGTATGGTTGTGTGTAATTGTATGTAGTAGTATAGCTGAACTACTCTCTAGATTTCTTATCTTATTCGAGTCAACTAGTCTAGATTTTGCTAGGTTTTTATGTCGGTTAGTCTGACTGCCCATGTTCTACCACTTTGACCTATGTAACTGACCTGACAATCATTCCAGCAGGGTATTAGATAAATTAAATAGTTTTGTTTTGAAGGCTCCACAGGTTTAACAAAGCGTTTTTGAATGCATAATTTAGGTTTTTGTCCATGAATAGCTACAGCTTCGGCTATGCATAAATGGAGAAAACGTAAGCTTTTGGAGTGATTAGCTTTGGTCCTGTAGATAACGTTAAAGGATAAATCACGTGGAACTGAATGACACGACTACAGGAGGTGTTCACACATTGAAGACTTTGTCGTCTTTCGCACACCTTTCATTAACCAGACTGCGTAGTGTTTATGGAGAACACACTTACAACGTCCAATGCTGTAATCAGCTCCACACAAGCATGTAAATGAGTATATGCACATTGAGGAGGAGATAAGCGGTAGTTTATCCTTGAAGCATTGTCGAATCATGTTTCAACTGGTAAATACTAATCCGTTCTCTGTGCTCCAGAATTCGGAAAATCTCCTCTGTAGATACGACCGACTTAGAATTAGAAGAAGACACTGTTTTTTTTATTTCCATGGGTCCTAAAATTTACTCCTTAACCTTTTCGTATAATTGACTTTCAACAAAATTTTGTGTATTTACAGGATTTCATCATGAGCTGACATTGGTTAGAGAACCACTGGAAAACCTGGGAGTACTGGTCGACTGTTTATCCTAGTTTGGGACTCTTCAGCAGTACGCACCCACTGGGATTCGAACCCAAGACCTTCTGGTTACAAGGCGAGTTAGCTCGTAGACCATTAAGCCACTGGTAACCGATTGTTATTATTATTTATTCCCTTAGGTTCCGAGTGGAACATAGAGCTTCAACAGCACACCTTTATTTTACCTTATCCTCTGTAGTTCTTTCCAGACATCCCAACAACTACCACTAAACTTTGATCTCCTCCATGTCACTCTCGTACCAACGACCAGCTTGCCGACTCCCATTCGGATTATAATCGAGGACCATCCTGGCGCGTGATATCATTCGACGATCTCCTCAGCATGTGTCCGATCCATCGCCAATTTGTTCAGTGTATTTGCTTCGTTATCAGGGTTTCTTGTTTCTAATTCTTTCTGACCGGCTATCTGATCTATTCACTATGGAGCTGGAGAAGGCAAATGTTGATAAACGTCAGAAGTAGTCTGTTGGGAATGTTTTTTCGTGACTCACACACCAAGTTTCTGACCCATTCAGAAGAAGTGAATGACTTAATATTCGTATTGAATATCTGAATCTTCTTGTTGTGTCATGCTGCGCACAGATGATTTCCAGATTGATTTCCGAGTGATGAAGTCGTGTCTAGTCTTTCCGATTCTGCTTTTAGTGGCATCATGTGTTATCCTCTCTGTAGGTGAGACGATTCTGCCCAGCTAGGGAGTGACCTCTTTGAAATTTCTCTCGATCATAGTGATTGGTACTTATTGATATGAGGATAAAACTTGGGCACTGTGGTTCAGTATAACTCCATTATTGATAACATTTTATTTTGATAAAATCACACGAAGATAAGTATTTCAGAAAAAAGCAAGTCAGCAATCGCACTGCATGCATTTACACAACCACACAATAGGGTGGGATAGGGTTAAAATTCCAAGTAGTATAAGTAGGTGGAGAGGTGAACAAGGAGGATTAGCCATGTGAGATTGTAGAATAAAACGAACACAAGAAGGTAAAATGCATACTAGCGTTTATAAAAAAACCAACGCATTCCAATATTGGATATTCAGACTTTAATTCATCTCACCTGTTATCTATCTGTGAAGGCAGGCTTAGTTAAGTGTCTAACAAACCGAGCAGTAGCACTAAGTAGTACAAGAAAACACCTAAATGATGAAATGAAACAGATAGAAGAGGCGTCGGTGTTAAATAACTATCCTATAAAATTCATCAGGAATATCAAAAAAGGTCAAAAGCAAAATAAAAATAATGGTGAAACTAATAGTGATAACATAAATAAGGGAGAATATAAGGCACCTACAGTTATAACATATAAGGAGAGGACATATGAGACCCTACGTAAGATTCTCAGTACGGGAGGAATTAAGGTGGCATTCAAACCTACAAACTCACTCACTCAGAGACAAGCTCTGTAAGTTAAAGAATCCGTGGACCCAATTAAAATAGATAACATAATTTACAAAATGCCTTGCAATGACCGTGAGTTAAGTGAACTATATAGGTCAAACTAGTAGGTCGGGGGTAGTCAGATTATCAGAACTTAAGAATTTAGCTAAGGTTAAAATGGTTGACCCCGGGAAGATAAGTAATTTAGAAAAGAGCTCAGCAATCGCACCGCATGCATTAACACACAACCACACAGTAGCATGGTGGGAGGGACAGAGTCAAAATTCTAAGAAGAAATCTATGTAGGTGGAGAGAGAGAGGTTGATTACTGAATCCTGCGTGGTTCATTGAGTCTACACACCAAACACATGCAACAGAAATGACTCAATGCAAATACCAAAGATATGGAAGATATTATTAGCACCAGTCAAATCAGAGGATGATAATAAACAATCTTAACATTCTGTTTCAATTCACATACATTCTAACAAGTTACTTATTTCGACTATAAAAACATCTTATTTCTCATCTGATTGTATTTGATCAATAACACTCATATTATCATTTCCGAATGTACATTATCTTATAATGATTTTATTCAAATGTCTAATCATCAATTTTAACTCATGTGTATAAATGAAGCAAGAAGGTGTGTGAGTAGTGCCTTGATATGAGATTATGAGCAGCAATTATTTGTGCTCAAAACGTTGTCATCAGTCAGTATTATTGTATAACACTGTGTGATTTTATCAAAATAAAATCTTATCAATAACGGAGTGATTGGCACTTATTGTTGTTGTTGTCTGTTGATTGGTTATCTTCATCACCTTTGTCTTCACTTGAGGTTCTGTCTTTGCTGTCAGTCTCTACTGACAAACTGTTGGTTCTCGCCTGCCTGTAAGTCTTCGACATTTTGTTTGACATATGACATAAATCCTCCGTGAACTCCAGATCACCTAGAGTCTTTATAATCCTTATTATTATCATTATTGTATCCTTTAATTCCTAGAGGAACATAGGGCTTCAGCCGTGCGTCTGCATTGAGTTCGGTTCTCTGCTGGAGTCTTCACCTGGCTCCACGTTTGCCCACACGTTTTCATCTCCTCTTCACATGACCTCCTCCAAGTCACCCTTGCACTGACGACCAACTCGCCGCTTCCCTTTCGGGTTCCACTCGAGCAATGGCTTGTCTAGTGATGTCACTTGATGGTTTTGTAGTGTACATTGTACCTTTGAACTTTTCTTTGATTGAACGCAGCCTGATCTTTAACCCCTACTTCCACTTTGTATTCCTGAACCTCCTGTACGGTTTCGGTTTCGCTCTCTCGCTGTGCTTTCACCTAGCGCACTCTCTGAGCTGACCACCGTCTCACCTGCAGATAAGTGTGTACCTCTTATTTCTTATCAAATTCTATATCTCTTTTGTGTAAATACAATTCTGTTCCAGTGACGCTTGTCATTTCAAGTCTTTTAACCTTGATTCCGTTTGTTAGTACTTGCACGTTAGGCAGAGTACTATTAAGGCCATAAGCGGTGAAGAAGTTTTGTAAGAGTGGTTACTTTTAGGTCGAAGTTAATCCAGGTCTAACTCTTACAAGTGGTGAGCCCGAGTTTTCACCGTTTGCCTACTTAGTAGCCTAAAGTGTAAATAGTCCTTTTTCATATTGGCAATTTGTTTGTCACACAGAGTTATAAAATTTTACTTGTCTTGTTTTTACTCATTTTTTTTGTTATCATATTTGTTATCATTTTATTAATATATCGTCCCGTGTGCAAAATGACTGACACCAGTTCCGCCTCAGAAATGGCTATTACCTTGCAACTCCCCACCTTCTGGACTCATCATCCTGTTCGATGGTTCGACCACATCGAAGCTATGTTCGCCCTACGAAATATACACTCACAAGAGACTAAGGTGAACCTAGTTATCGTAAGTCTTCCTGAGAACTTCATGGAAGAAGTATCTGATGTCCGCGCGGACCGATCCCCAGGCTTGTACGAGCGTCTCAAGCAGGCGCTTATTAGGCGCGTTGCACTTACCGACCAACAGAAAGTGCAGGAATTATTCAGAGATGTTCAGCTGGGTGATAAAAAGCCCACTCAACTGTTACGTCAGATGAGACAGTTGGTGGCTGACTTCAAAATAGACGATGCCTTCTTAAAACAGCTGTGGTTGCAACGATTACCACAGGCGATTCAGACCATTTTAGCTCCAATCAACCATTCCCCCTTATCGGAACTAGCTGAAGCAGCCGATAGAGTAGTAGAGACTACTATATCCAACACGAACATTTCGGCTGCCATTACTGCTAGTCCCACGCAGACTAAGAACTCCTCTGTCGAGGGGTCATCAAACGTTGATGTGGTGGCCCACATAACTAAGCTATATGAGGAGATATGTAAGTTAAGACTCGATATGAGACCTAGAGGTCGTTCAAATAGCCGCACCAGCTCGACTCGTGGTAGATCTTCTTCACGAGCTGGCAGCAGGCGTCGTAGGCCTCAAAATTCCCAACCTGGAGTGTGCTGGTATCACCGGCGTTATGGTGACAAGGGCCAAAAGTGCACTCGCCCGTGCACCTTTGATGTCCAGCAATCGGGAAACCAGTAAGACAGCACGTATTGGCGACTAACGTCGCTGGCGAACCACTTCCATGTCGCCTCTTCTATGTTACTGACAGTAACACTGGGACACGCTTCCTGGTTGACACTGGGGCGGAAGTTAGCGTGATTCCACCAACATCTGAAGAGCGCCAGTGGCCACTTTCCTTGCAGCTTCGCACCGCAAACGGTTCGCCAATCACAACGTACGGTAAAAGGCTCCTGGGTCTTAATATAGGCCTACGTAGGTCATTTCGCTGGGTTTTCCTTGTGGCAGATGTAACTACCGGTATTATTGGCATGGATCTCATGCAACACTATCAGCTACTGGTTGATACTGGCAAACACAAACTGATCGATTCAGCTACAAAGCTTTCGATCTCCGGTGTTGTGACGCACACACCTGCATTAAGCCCAGTATATTCAACCCCTGCCTCTAACGGCCCTTACGCTGATTTTCTTCAGTCTTTTGCCAACCTGTTCAAACCGGTTTCTAAACTTCCTTGTGTGACTTCTACTGTCACTCATTATATCGTGACCACTGGTCCACCGGTATTTGCAAAGCCACGGCGATTGTCCCCAGAAAAACTACAAGCCGTGAAGGCTGAATTCGAACATATGTTAGATATGGGGATAATCCGTCCATCCAGCAGCCCGTGGTCTTCCCCTTTACATGTGGTGCCAAAGAATAACGGGGTAGATTGGAGGCCTTGTGGTGACTACCGCAGGCTTAACGCACAGACCGTGCCAGATCGCTACCCCGTACCACATATACATGACCTTATGTCGTCACTAAAGGATGCCACGGTATTCCGCAAACTGGACTTAACCAGAGCCTATCATCAGATTCCAGTTCATCCAGACGATATTCCTTTTGGTCTTTTCGAATTCCTTCGAATGCCGTTTGGTCTCCGCAACGCCGCACAAACATTCCAGCGATTTATTCACGATGTTTTGCGCGGATTGGATTGCGCATATGCTTATCTCGACGATATTCTCGTGGCTAGCCCAGATGAAGCTACCCACCGTACGCATTTACAGATGGTATTTGAGCGGTTAACAACCCATGGTTTGCCACTTAACATGTCTAAATGCCAGATTGGCGTCCATTCATTGACCTTCCTGGGACATGTCATTAATGAACAGGGAATTCGCCCGCTACCTGAGAAGGTGCAGGCAATACGCAACTCCCCGGAACCTACGTCAATAAAATCTCTGCGCACATTTCTAGGCATGGTGAGTTATTACCGACGATTTGTTCCTCAATGTGCACATATTTTACAGCCACTCACAGACCTACTAAAGGGTAAGAGCAAAACGTTCAGCATGACACCAGAGGCTCGAGAAGCGTTCCAGAATATTAAGTCGGCAATTGCAGACGCCACCATGCTAGTCCACCTAGACGTCCATCTCCCGCTTAGCATCTCAGTTGATGCATCTAACACAGCCATTGGAGCTGTTCTACAGCAACAGGTAAATACCTCATGGATACCAGTTGCCTTTTTCTCTCGGAAGTTGTCCGCCGCTGAAGCGAGGTATAGCACCTTTGGCAGAGAACTCCTCGCCATATACGCGGCTATCAAACATTTTCGCCACTTTGTCGAAGGTCGGAAATTCACAGTATTTACCGATCACAAGCCACTGACGTATGCCCTCCACACTACTACAGATAGATATTCTCCACGCGAATTGCGTCACTTGGACTACATCTCACAATTCACTTCGGATATTCGACATATTTCGGGGGTTGACAATGCTGTGGCGGACGCCTTGTCTAGGATATGTACCATGTCGGCGCCACCAACCATTGACCTGAAACAAATGGCGCAACGTCAGCTTACAGAGTTAGATCTCGATAAGCTCTCGTTAAATACCTCCTTGCATATCAAGCGTATACCGCTTGTTAATAGCGAGGGTACCATCCTCTGCGATCTGTCCACCGGTACCCCGAGACCCATCGTTCCACCTTCATTGCGCCGTACGGTATTCGATAGCCTCCACAACCTTTCCCACCCAGGTATCCGGGCAACGGACAAACTAGTGTCAGCTAGATTTGTCTGGCCTGGTATAAGTCGCGACGTGCGTATCTGGGCACGTGCCTGTGTGCCATGTCAACGAACTAAAGTCCACAAACACAACATCACTCCAGTGGGTTCCTTCTCCATACCCGATGCTCGCTTTAGCCACGTACATCTAGATATGGTGGGTCCTCTACCACCATCAAATGGCCACTGTTACTTGTTGACATGTGTCGACCGGTTCACTCGTTGGCCAGAAGCTATTCCCATCGCTGACACGACCGCGGAAACCATTTGCCGAGTGTTCATGAAACGCTGGGTAGCTCAATTCGGATGCCCATCTTCGGTGACTACAGACCGTGGACAGCAGTTTGAATCAACCCACTTCAAGAAGCTCTTAGAGCTGCTGGGGTGCAAACGCATCCAAACAACCGCGTACCATCCAGCAGCAAATGGACTTGTAGATCGTTTTCACCGCCAACTGAAAGCTTCGTTAATGGCTACCGAGAATACTAAGTGGACCGAGTCACTTCCCCTAGTGCTACTTAGCATCCGTTCCACGCTCAAAGCAGACTTACAGTGCACCTCCGCAAAGTTGGTGTTTGGTACCACCCTTCGTCTACCGGGTGAAATTATCTCATCTGAAAGTGGTGAGCCAAGTGCTACGGATGTACATTGTTATGCTCAGAACCTTATGCAGCGCCCGCAACCAACTCCCACACGCACACAAAACAAGAGAGTGCAAGTAGATGCTAGACTCGATGACTGTACACACGTTTTTGTGCGTTGCGACGCCGTTCGTAGACCGTTACAACCTCCTTATGATGGGCCATTCAAGGTCGTTAGTAGGAAAGAAAATTTTTTTGTTATTAATCGACTTGGCCGTCAAGACACCGTAAGTGTCGACAGACTTAAAGCGGCCTACATCGAAGAATCTGTACCCCTCACGCCTACACAACCAGCAACTACGCCCGCACCCACACCCCAGCCAAGTGTTATTGTCCGAAATCCTACTAAACCTAGCAGTTCTCCGGATGAGACAAGTAAAGCACCGGTTACACGCTCTGGTCGGCGTGTACACTGGCCTAAGCAATACTGTGAATTTGTTAACTAAACGCTTTTAATTACAAGAGTAGCTCATACCCTAATGTCTTTTCTCAGGTTACATTCATTTTTCATGATATTTACTCTTTTGGGTTTCATTTGTGGGCAGTAGCCACTTTTTCATTTACTAATCCTGTTAGATTTCTTTCTCGTTACAGTGTTCTAACATTTTATTTTTGGCGTTGCACTCGAACCGCTAGCTAGACCAGTCCACTCCATTGTCGTATGGTGGCTCCCAACACTCGTGGAATTACAAACCAAACGAACAAAAATATGGACCAGATAAAAAAATAATAAAATAAATAAAAAAATATAATAAAATGTAAAAACAAAAACTTTCACTGTATAGTTAAATGGACCGTTAAATATTTTTGCATATAAATACGTCACTTCTATGCTGTACATTTTAATCCGCTCAATCTATTTTCACAGATTTTACTATTTTTACTCGAGTTATGCCATGATGAAACTTATTTATTTTGTGACCCATACTTGTAATTACTTTGCATCACTTTAATTATACAGCTCGCAACATTTTTTTTTAACAAATGGTGATTGTACTTATTCATAGCTATTGGTTGTACACACACTTCTCTGTACCTTCCATAAGTTTTCACAGTGTTAGCAATTTCCCTTGTTTTATTTCAATTTGGCGTACCACTCCCATGTTACACTAGTTCCTTCGCATTTATTCCGCTTCAGTTCTTGTTAACACCTTATGCTGATTTTTAAATCTTAACCTCTTCTATTCTTTTCTGTTGCTTTTAATTTATTCCTCCTAATACGCTGGTATATTGATTGCCTTTGGTGTTACTACTAGTTTTGGTTGATGAGGGAGGATGAAGCATTAGTCTAAGAGGAAACTTAGACATAATGAGTCACCTTCCCGTTATAACAACCTGGGGTAACTGAGGTAAACCATCAGACCTCCACATAACCCAGCCCGTAATAGTATGTCGTAAAAAAAACTAAATAAATAGATAAAATAAAAATAAAAAAGATAAGTAAAAATAAATGATGTTAAAAAAAAACAGACAACTCAGAAGCTCGAAATCGCACCAAGGCACCAGGGTTATTCCTTCTTATATTCCATCTTACACCATTGATCATGTACATAGTGCCTATAAATTGTCTTTCTTTATTTTTTTCCTTCATTCTTTCCTTTCACAAAAACTATTTTATTACTATCTTCACACCTTCTTGTTCATTCACTGTTATTGTACACCACCTTGTTACTTTTATATATCGAAGCTTGCTGTTATCCCACCAACCTTCTAAGGGGGGGGGGATAACCTGTAGTGTACATTGTACCTTTGAACTTTTCTTTGATTGAACGCAGCCTGATCTTTAACCCCTACTTCCACTTTGTATTCCTGAACCTCCTGTACGGTTTCGGTTTCGCTCTCTCGCTGTGCTTTCACCTAGCGCACTCTCTGAGCTGACCACCGTCTCACCTGCAGATAAGTGTGTACCTCTTATTTCTTATCAAATTCTATATCTCTTTTGTGTAAATACAATTCTGTTCCAGTGACGCTTGTCATTTCAAGTCTTTTAACCTTGATTCCGTTTGTTAGTACTTGCACGTTAGGCAGAGTACTATTAAGGCCATAAGCGGTGAAGAAGTTTTGTAAGAGTGGTTACTTTTAGGTCGAAGTTAATCCAGGTCTAACTCTTACAGTTTCCTCAGAGTATGGCCAGCCAATCCATCTCCATTTCTTCCTGCCTATTTGTTTCACAATCGGTTCCTGCTATGTTGGTTCGCTCCCAGAGATCTCTGTTGCTGATCTTTTCTGGCTGGCCATCTGATCTTGAGTATTGAGCGAAGACAACTGTTAATGAAGGTCTGTAGTTTGTTTGTTTATAATCCTTAATCACAAATTAAAATTATTCACAAAAATATTTTGTAGTTCTTATTTTTACTATATATTATCCTGCTACTCTTCATAATAATGATTGTTATTCATTTAAAATAATCAATTTGGATTACAATAAAGTTATGTGAGCAACGATCATCTCAGGTGAATAATGAATAGAATAGAATAAATAGTTAGCAGATACACTGATAAGTACTGTTCACAATTGTGAGCTTTTGTCATGACAATTCATCACTTATTATCTTATTGTTAATTGTAGAAGTAGTTTAAAAAAAGAAACTAATTACAACAATGAAATGCCTTTCTCTATGATAGACAAGATTCTATGAAATGATAATGACGATGATGGTGGTTTTGAATTTACTCACTGACTGATATATTCATTGAGCCGAAATAATCAGTTTCTGTTTAGCAGGCGACAGATAGTTTATTGACAGAATCAAGAGATATTTATCGATTTTTATTTATTATATTATTCGTTATTGTTAGTAGAGAAGCAGCGTCTTCTGATTAGTTGTTTTCTTGCTGAAGGTTATTCTGCACTGCTTGTGACCGTTTCTTAGAAAGTTAAGCCATATATCTGCGAATCGTATTTAAGTCTGCTGTGATGTCAAGGATGTCAAATGGAGAATCGGGAAGGCGAGAAACACATTAATCAACCTGAAACCAATCTGGAAATCTTCGTCACTCAACTCAGCATCAACAACAAAATTCGAATTTTCAATACAAACGCCAAGTCAGTTCCTCTATACGGATCAGGAATTTGGCGGGTCACAAAGAATATTTCCAACAGCCTGTTGCAGACCTTTATCAACAACTGTCCTCGCTCTATACTGAAGATCAGATGGCCGGAAAGAATCACCAACAAGAAACTATGGGAACAAACAAAACAAGAACCAATCGCCGCCCAACAAATATGCAGCAGAAAGTGGAGATGGATTGGACACTCGCTGAGGAGGCCGCTGGGTGACATCGCGCGTCAGGCCGTCGAGTGGAACCCGAAAGGGAAGCGGCGAGTGGGACGTCCAAGGATGACATGGAGTAGATCGTGTGAAGAGGAGTTGAAACAGTATGGACTAACATGGATGCAAGTGAAAAGTACAGAAGAAGATAGAAACAAGTGGAGACGTGCAGTTTGAAGCCCTATGTTCCACTAGGAACTCAAGGGAACAATAATAATAATAAGTCCGCTGTGATTAGTTGGTGAGTTCCTCAAGATTAAGCTTTGTAATTGTTTTTTCTCATGACCTCGATTCGGGACGAAAACATTGACGTAAATTGCTGTCTACGATTTTGGCTTACTCGCAGCCAGCTCTCACCACCACATGTTAACAGGTTTATCGGCACATAGGATAAACACTTCAACAATGAGTGTTTTGAAATGAATATGATCTTATTTAGTATTTCGAATAATAGTTGCAGAGCCCCAGTATCAACGGGAATGCCATCATCACCCACTTAAGATACAAATACTTCTGGCTGACGAGTCTAAAATAAGACGAAACATGTGACTTGATTTCTTGAATCCTCTTATCTAACCATAAACATAAACAAGAAACCCTCACCTAAGAGGTATCAGTGAAATGAATCATATCCGTTTGTCTTATTTACCACCTTATCCGTCAGTGTGAGATCGTATATTCAATCTTAGTTCTTTCTAAATAAATTAGTAATCCACATTGGGACAAAAAACACGGATTTCAGTGAGGAAAATTCCTTTCGAATGATTTCATTTTCACAGCTCTACAGTGTATATATATATATATATATATCTGGGTTCAACATAGAACTTGGCACCGAAGTGCAGCTGTCCGAGTTGCCACGTTCCAAATAGTACACAAAGGTAGACAAGAAAATGAGTGAAGAGAATCAATAGAGTTTTGACAAGTATAAGAGTGAAACAGAATGAGTAATGGTATAAAGGAATATGAGACTGAATACATCTGCATAAGCCATTGACAACGATTTTGAGCCATGTCACCTATTGTCTCCAGCCTTCATCGATTCTTAGAGTCCCGAAGGCGGGCCCCAACCCGGAAGTCTGCATCTCCCTCCCTACCTGACTCAGTTTAACTGCCAAGGATTTCATGGATTGATGAGGCCATGTTTTTGTTTGGCCACCACTTACCCTTTTCCAACCTGCACCTATATCAGCTAGTAATGCCCGTCCGTTGGGGGAGGCGATGGCTAGGCATGCGCAGCACGTGACCTAGCCATCTCAATCTATGTAACTTTATAGCCTCTTCGATTGATTTTCCCTCTTTGCCCAACACTCTACGCCTAACGTCAGCATTACTTACCTTATTATACCACCTAACGCGAGAGAGAGATCGTAAACATCTGTGGTCACAAACAGACAATCTCTTCATGTCTTCCACTCTCAATGGCCACGTCTCACCGCCATAGAGAAGGACGGAGTGAACTGCTGAGCACTACACACGTCCCTTGCTTGATAGCCGGATGCCACGCCTACGCCAGAGATGGTGTAAGTTGGCGAAAGCAGTTCGAGCTTTTGGGATCCGTGCTGAGATTTCGTCACCAATAAATCCGTTGGTGCTGATACAACTTCCCAAATAGGTGAAGTGGTCAACATGTTCCATCACTTCACTCCCTATCACTAAGCTAGGAGTTGATGTAGTCCAGTCCTGTAGCAGCATCTTACATTTTACAGGGGCGAATCGCATGCCAAACATACGAAGATTGCTGCTCAGGGTGTTCAGAAAACTCTGCATTTTGTCAGCGTCCTGCTCTAACAGGACTATGTCGTCTGCGTATTCTAAGTCCATAAGACTATCCCCTGGTAACAAGTCGATTCCTAAGTCGTTAAGTTCAGTTAAGGATACTTCCATTAGCATATCTATGATGAAGTTAAACAGAAAAGGGGAAAGTGGACATCCTTGACGGACACCACTGGTTGTTATCAATTCAGATGACAATTCCCCATAAGCCCTTACATGGCTACGTGAGTTTGAGTAGAGTGCCTTGATTAGTGCAATGTACTTTCTTGGCACTCCCTTCACAGTCAAACATTGCCATAGTACCTCTCGATCCACGGAGTCGAAGGCCGCCTTAAGGGCGAGAAATATGGCAATTGTTGGACGCCTAAAAGTGTGTCTATGTTCTAGGATCTGTCGGAGAGTGAAGATATGATCTATGCACCCTCTACCTGGCCTAAAGCCTGCTTGATTTTCCCTCGTTTGTTCCTCCCGAGTTCGGCTTAGTCTGTGGATGATTACTGAGCCTAGGATTTTAGAAACTATGTTCGTTAGGCTGACATATATATATATATATATATATATATATATATATATATATGGAAAGATTTATCTACAGGAAATTGACGTGGACGTCTGTGTGACGTATGATATTAATGTTACTTGGAAAACTATGTTATCACTTGATGTCTGCTCACTTCTCACCAATGTTCCATTAAATGAAACTGTATGCTTCATGTATAATTACATAGACTTACATAATGCAAACGCAGGAATTCCCAAATCATACCTAGAAGAGGTCATGCTTTGATGTACTCTAAATATCGAATTTCTTCTCAGCAACGAAATCCACAGACAGAGATTTGGTGTAGCTATGAGTCCGGCACTTAGTCCACGGCTAGCAGACTTCCTTCTGGCTAATATGCACAACACTACTCTCACACCTGCTATAAAGCGGATTACCTTCTAAAAAAGATACGTGGATGACATGTTCATTATATGAGACGAAACCTGCGAATTGAATGAAATTCTGAAAGTATTCAGTGACAGTCATCTGGCTATCCAGTTCACCTTAGAAAAAAAAACCCGAAGAAGTTAAACTTTAAGCACCACTAACTACCAATGGAGTGCAACCGCACCAATGACCCTGAAACGCCCACTGAGTAAGTTAGTGAAACCTGGCAAATAATGTTGTCATCATCACTAAAATATTATCATCGAAGTGCTATGCTATTAAATGGGATATCTGGCAAGTTTCAGCTTAGGTTTTGGGAAGACTAATTTAAGTTTTAAGCCAAGGACAAGTTAGGGTTAGGTTAACCTGATAAAGGCAACATTAGGGTTAGTTCAAGTTAGATTACAGTTAGTTTAGGCATATTTTCACGTTAGGATTAGGTTCAGGAAAGATTAGGGTCATTGTTAGGGTAGGGTTAGAAGAATATGTGTATTCTATACACAAAAATGCCTTCTTCAGGTGACTGGTTCCTTCGAAGTCATTCGCTGGCTGGTAGTTAGTGGTGCTTAAAGTTTAACTTTGCCAAGAAACCGAAGGAAAAATATCTTTCCTAGATGTATTATTCACACGGAGAGCCAACGGGTCTTTGAAAAGGTCTATTTACAGAAAATCGAGGTGGACGGAAAAACTGACCAATTTTTACAGTTTTGTTTCCATGGACAGAAAAAGGAGTTTAATCCATTCTGCTTCAACACGGGTTCGGAGAATTTGTAATAAAGATAGTGTTGATGATGAACTCAAACAAGTGAAAGGAATCTTCGTAGAGAATGGGTATCCACTACGCTCCATCAAGACAAATAGTAAATTACTGGAAAGAAATACAATATGGGACAGTGTACTTAAGAAAGTGTTGCATATAAGTTTAGAATTCGGAGGTAACACTGCGAGTGATATCCTATAAATTGGTTGTGATAAGGTTATTGAGAAAACATTCTTTGCTACCTCCTAGACAAATAATCTACTCTAATGGTCATTAATGTTGAAAAAATGTTGCCTCGATTTCCTAATTCCATGTCTATTTATATGTTCACCTGCTCTTGCGGAGCTAGATACGTAGAATGTTCGTCAAGAAACATATCCCACCGCCGCGTTCAAGAGCACCTCCCAGAGTGGCTGAGCAAAGGAGGACGTAGAGGTATTATTTGCGACATACTGTAGATACTGACCACGCAGAATCTGATACATCGTTTAATGTAGTCTACAAAGTTGGATAAAGTTTACTGAAAGTGAGATGAGGGCATTTGCTTTGCATAGCAAAGGGTTTCTCAATACACAACATAAAGGCAGAACTTTGTGTACAGAGGCAATTTTTACGATCTCTTTCGTTGCCATGGTCTTGATTTTACTATGTATGTAATTCATATAGAAAACTTTTTTATCCTTCTTTATTCCATGTTCCATTTTTTGTTATATTTCATTTTACTTTATGTTATCATATCCTATAATATTTTATTTAGCGTGCTATCTTGACAACATTTCATTCGTCGTATCATATCATATTCACATATTCACATTTCCGAATGTACCTCATTTTCCGATCACCTATTTCACACATGTCGCCTATTGAGCTTTAGGTTGACCTCTATCTATTTAGTTTTTATTCATTCATACATCTAAACAATGGTGACTCCTAATCCTATACACCAATATTATTATAGCACTTTAGTATTTCCACTCACCGTCAAACTTTAACACACACACACACACGATTAAAACAATTAGTCCCTTTGATAAATTTGAAGTTATCTTAGCTGATGGGAATGTTAACATAGACGAATTGTTGCTGAAATTCAACAACATCCATCCTTCGCTTACCTTTACTTGTGAAGAGGAGCAAGAGAATAAACTACATTCCCTGGATGTCTTGCTAAGTAGGAGAAGCGTGCATAGAAAAAGTACATTCATAGGGCAATGCACACACTCCCTTAGTTACGTGCCCGTTAAATATAAAAGAAATGTTGTAAAATGTCTTGCGAGCAGAGCAAGATATATAAGTACGGATGACCTCTTACAAAAGGAATTTGAATATATTCACGATTCCTTGATGGAGAAGGCCTATCCGGGTAGTTTCATAAAGAAACATATGAAAACATCACAGAGAAAACCGAAGACTCTGACTGCACGTAAGAAACCTCTATTTATTAAGATACAATGGAGACGCACGGCTGAAGCCCTATGTTCCTCTAGGAATTAAAGGAAACAATAATAATAATAAAGTTACAATTTAATGGTGACTTATCAAGTGAGACTTTGTTCCAGAGACTTTCCACGAGTATACGGAGAACGTTTTACGCATCACACCTATGTTTGTCATTCTCTAGCCGACGAATGATTGGGACGCAAACGAAGGATAAGCTTGATAGTTTTCCCACATCTATGTGCATTTATCATTTCTACTGCACCTGTGGTGACAGTTATGTTGGGCGTACTACTAGACAGCTTAGCCAACCAATGTATTAGTGAACATCTCCCATCGTGGTTTGACAAAGGACAGACAAAACAATCCGTAGCTCAATTCTGTCACATTTAGTAGATAGTGGTCATGTAGTGGAGAAAACGAGAGCTTTCAAAGTAATTCATCGCATCCAACCGAATCTTTCAAATACACTTCGTATTCGTCTACTGCACACAGCTGAGGCAGGCGACAGGCATTCGGACTATTAAACCTAAACTATGCATTCAAAAGAAGTTCGTACAGCCATTATCCCTCCCTTGTTAGCCTATTAAGACATAACCAACTAATGACTTCTACACCACCATTTGTTTATATTTTCAACCCCTTTCTTATCATCCATTAATCTTATCTTCATTATAAACGTGTTTCATTTACTTCCCTTACAAATGTTCAGATGGAAGTAGTCGATAAAGGCTAGTAAAAACAAATGAACCGATGAAGTAATTTTAGATTGTTTGTTTAATCATGCTGTTTTTTCATTATTCGTGTTATCACAGATTGCCTCACTTTTTCATCCTTATTATTGATAAAACCATTTTATTATTACTATTATTATTATTATAATCATTACTAGTATGATGACTGACTGCACAATTTATATTCACCATCTTATTATCCTATGGACAAAACACCATGATTGGTTAATATTTGAATTTTTATTTGTAAACTTATGTAGATTAGAGTTAAGCCTGATGAGATCTAATTGAAAACAATATTGTTGGCTTAAATGTGTTGTTCTAAATTTGAATAAGGCATTTAGAAGACAAATTTCGTGGGATGTTGTAGTTTCTTTACAACTGACATGGTTGACAATAATAAAATAAAGGTCATGACAATTACTCAGTTAAATAAAAAAAACAAAAGTACATACTGATGATCAATCATATTTAAAATAGGTCAAGTAGTCTATAGTAGGCGAAGATTGAAGTCTATTGTTTTCTGTACACATAATTCAGGATGCATGTGATGAATCCGAAGTGCTTCCATCACCTTCAATAACCTTGAATTAGAGTTATGTGATGAAATAATTGTGAAACAGTCATTAATATTGATTTTGTGACCTGACATTAATAGGTGTTTTGCAGTCGGTGATGCTGGATTTATAGTAAGATTAATCGCGTTGGGATTTTCTATATGATTTAGTAACCATTTTGGAACATGTTCTTTTCGACGACTACATTGGAACATTCTATTAGTTCTACCTGTATAGGTGTCACCGCAGCTGCAGGTGAACTTGTAGATACAGTTTGAAGTAGAGTCAACAGAATTTCGTCCTTTAATCGTAGGTACAGGGATCGAAAATGCTCGGCATGTGAGAAAAAGTGACGCGGCGTGGAAAACTGACTGTTATGTCTATCGCAGTAAACTGGCAACAGTACAGAATAGACACCATAGTCAAGTGATCTTGAACCATCCAATGGAATCACTAAGCCCTACAAATGGTTGCTTTTCACAATCCTCGTTACAGGTTTCACCCTGATTCCGGGTTAAGGTTAGGGTATGACTAAGGTAGGGTTATGATTAAGGTTAGGCGGGAACTTGTAACGAAGATTATAAAAAACAACCACTTGTAGTGCTGAGCGATCCGATTGATTGGTTCAAGATCATTTATTGTGTAACGTGAAAATAAAATCGTCAAGAAGAGAGTTGTCATCGCTGAAATTTTTTGTTTTGTTGGTTTTATGTATCTATCTGATTGTGGCTAAATTCGCACTTTTATTAATATTTAATTGAATTTTAGATTCTCCGAAATAGGACGAAATGCGCATCCTGGATTCCACTGCTAGTCACCATCCACCAATTAAACTGTATTAATATTTGTTGTCGGAGTTTGTTTCATAAATAATACGACTAAATTTTACCTGATGCGCTTGATAGCTGAATCACGTGTGAGCTCAAACTACAATTAAAGGACCCATTTTCATCCCGTGTGAACCTAAGATACGGATCATTCACTTCAGACGGATTGGCCTAACAGTGAAATATGACGAACCTGACCGTTTCGTACCATGTGAAAGTAGACACTAAAAGACCAACAGTTTTACAGAGTAAAAGTTATCGGTTCACTCTGAGCGTCATTTACGATCATACATTTCTGCTCTCAGCGTCGATGTCTAGTTTTAATACAGGTTAGAATTCAGTGGGGAGAAAAATAACAACCTGCACATCTGTAAGGATACATTCAAATTAGGTTTCGTGGTTAATGGCACTCATCAGCAAGGTATAGCTACAGCCTCAGAGGAGAGATCGCCCCTCTGGAGGTTTGCCATTAGACTGACTGACTGACTGGGTGGTTTCAAAGTAGAACTTTACACTTATGTGTAGCAGTTCGGGTTGACACACTCCAGGTAGCATACAAAGCAAGACAGAGAGATAATTAACAGAAATATGAGGCAAACAGAATAGTAAAATGGAAGAACAATAGAATTTTATTGGATATGACTGGCAAGTCCCAAAAAGTGAATGCATCTGCGCCAACCATCGCAGAGAGTGATTTCGAGCCATATCACCAACTGTCTCCAGCCTTCTTTGGTTGCTACCATCCCGAGGACCCCAAACAGTCAAGATGTCTACACCTGCCTACGTGATTGGCTGATCTAAACTAACTATCATGGATTTCATTGATTGATGAAGACATGTTTTGATTTGACTAGCATTAGATCTTTTCCAACCTGATCATATGTCTGCTAACATTCCCCGTCGATGAAGGTGACGGGTAGAAATGTGTAACACATATGCTAACCATCTCAATCGATGCAGCCGCTTCACAACCTCATCTACTGATTCTCTCTCCTTACCTAGAACTCGACCGATGCTTAAACTCAGTTATTGCTCACCTTATTATACGGATTACCAAGGGAGATAGACCGGAGACAATTATGATCTAAGACAACTAGCTAGACTTTTCGTATTTTCTGCTTTCAGCGGCCATGTCTTACAGACATAAAGGAGGACAGAGCGAACTGCTGAGGAGTACACATGCCCTTCAGTTGACAGCCAGCCGGATATCACATCTATGCCAGAGATGGCGTAAGTTGGAATATACCAAACGAGCCTTCTGTATCCATGAGGTGAGGTTCAGTCAGGAATCCACTCTCGTTGGTGCTGATGCAACTTCCCAAATAAGTGAAGTGGTCGACACGCTCAGCCAAAACTTCAGTCCTGCCTATCTTTTTCATTAGGGTCCTAGATGCTACACAGGTACATATACTCGATAATCTGTCATTATTTTATGCTTTCATGCACTCATTTAAGTTACAATCAATAAATCATAAATAAAAATAAATCATAAATCAATCATAAATACATAAATCATTTTCTTCTGTTTACTGTTAATGTCAGTGTTAACTAGATATTTAATGAATAATTCAGTCAGATATAGGACTGTTCAAGTGTTGATTTGTAGGGATTTGATTGGTTACAGGATTTTCATCATGAGCTGACATTAGTTAGAGAACCATTGGAAATCCTGGGAGTACTGGACAGCTGTTTCGTCCTAGTTTAAGACTCTTTAGCAGTACGCAACCACCGGGATTTCAACCCAGGACCTTCTGGTTAAAAGGCGAGCTCGTATACCGTTGAGCCACCGGGACCCGATCCAATGGCCAGCCCATGAATTCTGCCGATTCACGACATAGCGCGACCCCTAGCCAATGTCATCTGTGGCGAGTATTTGCTCTCACACCCGACCTGCTGCACCCTACTGGTATACGAGTTGGCCCTGTAACCAGAAGGTCCTGGGTTCGAATCCCGGTGGGTGCGTGCTGATGAAGAGTCCCAAACTAGGAAGAAACAGCTGTCCAGTACTCCCAGATATAGGACTGATTAATTGATTGGGAGTGCAGATACATCCATCTGAAGAACCCGAACTAGGACGAAACGTGTGATACTATTCAACATTTACCACTTCATGTTACTTTCAGAAAGGGAAGAAAGAAGAAAATCGGGCAGCATGTTCGTCATTTATTGCGATTCTTGCCTGAATCTGATAAAGTTTTGAGTCACCGATTCAAACTACCTCACAGACGCCAACTAAGGAATTGTGATGTATCAACTAGTGTTAACCTAAAGCAAATATCTTTCATCCCCTAGCGCCAAGTCATGGGCTGACTGACTCCCAGCTTTTTTCAATGAGTTCCGGTACGCGAGCCTCTGGGATGATATACGTAGCACATGACCACGCTACCAAGGCTTGTGTTTCGAGGTGACTACAATGGCTGGCGACCTCCACCATTTCCAAACAAACGCCGTAGAACTCCCAGAATTATTTACACGATGATGACGTCATACGCAAGCTAGTCTGCAGAAGCAGTGATGACCGAATGCACAGGGTCGCTCTACATCCTCAGCTCCGAGATACCAGGCTTCACAGGTGTAGATCAAGAGTGAGAGAACCGAAGCACTGTAAGCCCAACCTTTGATAGTCAAGGTGGCATCACGACGACGCCAGAGTTGGCCAGAATTGACGTATAGTACTCTAACTTTCATTATACGGCCAAGGATTATGTTCGTGACGCCTCCGCCTGTACTCACACAGTTACTCAAACACACAAACTTGTCGACAACTTCAGGCGCTTCTCATGCCAGGTTGAGGAAGGTACAGGCTTCTGCTAATGTTGTGACAGTATTTTACACTTAGACGGCGCAAATCACACATTATAAACACTGATCACCAATTGCCTAGTACGATTTGAGCAGCCTGCATGCTATTGCACAGTAAGACGATATCGTCTGCATACCCGAGGTCCCCCATAACCAACTTGGTACGGCTAAGGTTGGGTAAATTTCGCTTTTATTCTCGAAATACTGTCATGAGGCCACGCATTCGTAGCTTCTATCACGCAAGTCCTATGCACTACCTTCACACAGTGGGGTTGTTCCTCACAAAACTGATAGAGAAAATTCCGACGTTTGTCACTTACAACCAGACAGGTGGATATCTATGACTTTTGAGGGAAGCTTGAAAACTCTGATTCCAAACCTATGGTGTATATAGGCTCCAGAATCCAAAAGGATTGAGTGGTGTATGACCCTGCTTTGGTAACCGGAAACCAGGCGAACGCTGCTCCTCCGCCTTATGGATCGCGCTTCAAGTCAAAGGCTCGATAGGGTGGTCCCTTAGGACAACTGCCTGCTTCCGTCAAGGCGTCCGAGCAATATCCCAGCTCTCACACAAACTATGAAACAACAATTCCATGGGAGATTATGATTACTCGCTCAATATTGCAGACTACAATGATACTTTTCAGCAGCGTAATTCTTTGGTAATAATGGCTTTCAGCGTAAACCAGGATGCACAAGGTGGATGTACCTACATCCTTAATGGGGGAAAGTGTCCCCGCATTGTCTTTGGTTTTCAGTGGGATTCCACATACAACTGGTTAATGAGTACCAATAAGATAAACAGAGCCTCCTAGATTCTACTGCTAGTCATTATAAACCAAAACAGTTGTATATCTTAAATTCTGCATATAAATATACATAAACATTATTTTCATAATGAAGAGTGTTTACATTCATAATCGTCACTAAGATTCATTGAAAGAGTTAAAATATCAACATTCTGTAGTCTGACCAGTTTCTCATACACAGCGAGGTTTGAAAAGATTGCTAGAAGCTTCCAGGTAGACATCAAAACTTCTGATAGTGTGTAATTTTTGAAAATTCGATAGCCACTACTGGTGTAGACTTATGACCCGCTCTAGTTCCCAGTGAATTGCTGGACCCCTGACTACATGCAGAAGCAAGAATTATTTCAGGACCAGCTGCCCCATCAGAAATTCAAACTCATGTCAAGTAGTGCTGCAGTCGATTTTTATTGGTATTGAGCTAGTCAGTTATTTTTCTGTAACTGTAGAAGGCGAGAAACTTGGTAAAGGGATCTTCACTTGGAATTTGGTATCTCTACATAGCGAAATTATGTACACCTTATCTCCAAGTCATCATTTGCACAGATCTCCCACGATGTGCTACTTCTGCCCTTCCTTCATATTGCCTTTCTTTGTGTTCCTTTCACGTATCTCATGTATCTCCGCATCGCTGTATCATTTGCTTTCTCTGACATCAAATCTATCTCCCTGCTATTAGATGTTTTCATTCCAATGGACGTCTCTGTGTAATACTACTGATAAATCTTATCAGTAGTACACACCACATTTCTAACAACCGGTCAGTGTAGTAGTTGTATGTTGAATTTAACATAACCCCTAAGTTACACATTACTTATATGAGTGGTTGCAAACCATGCATGACCCATAAACCTGAACTTAAAGCAGAGCAGTGGCTGAGAAGGCTTGTAGAATATTATGGGATCTGATGTAAGATCTTTACAAGTTTTGACGCTGACACATTTCCCATAATACATCCGACCTCATCTGGAATATAGCATGCAGGCATCGAACCGATGATTCAAATGGGTAGAAATAGAATGACCAAGGGATTCTCAAACTCCTTGTATAAGAAGAAATCCGGTCAACTTGATTCATTCTCACTTTCATGTCAGCCGTTGAGGAGTGACGTCATTTCAGCATTCAATAATTTACCTAAAGACTTGGGTGCCAGGCCAGTTTATTCTGTCTGTTTATCAGCTCTAGAAACTACAACATGCGAGGACATTATCATAAATTTCGGAAATCATTGTCGGTTTGTCTACATCTGGAAGTTTCTTTCCGTGCATCGAAATGAGTCAGTGAAATCTTCTACCGGAGGATGCTATATCAGCCACCTACTGTTAGTCTATTAAGGAAAGTGAGATTGGACCTCCAGAGTACAGTACAGCAAATCGTGAGAATTAATACACATCAAAGGCATCAGTGATTCAATAGTAGAATGCTTGCCATTCACATACATGGTCAGGGTTCGATTCCCGGCCGACGCACTCCTAAACCTCTCCTACCCAGTATTGAACCTGATAAAGAGGGAAGGTTTGGCGTGAGGCTACCAACCCAATATTGTAAAAATAACATAATTATTTATTTTCACTTCGACGGCCATATATATGAACAAATTAAGGGGACACCTATGAGATCGCGCATGTCAGGTCTGATTGTGGAGTCTGTTATGCAAAAAACTGAAAACATGATACTATCAAAGATCGAAACCAAAATTTGGATATGTTACGTAGATGACACATATATAAGTGATAAGAATAACGATAATTAAAATGTTATAAGGGGTAGAGTTGATATTAAACGGTGTATTAAATGCACTTTTCCTGCAGCTGACTTGCAACTAGTTTTTACCAGCCGAAATATGATTAGACCATGCGTCAAGGATAGATTACCGCTTTTGTCCACATCTATGTGCATTGACTCTTTTACCTGCGCTTGTGGAGCTGTTTATATTGGACGTTGTAAGCGTAATCTCCGAAAACGTGTAGCTGAACACTATCCAGTCTGGTTAATGAAAGGAGAACGTAGAACTGCGAAGTCGTCTATCTGTGATCACCTGTTAGAGTCAGGTCATTTAGCCCCACGTGATTCATCTTTCAAAGTTATCTACATGGTAAAATCGAAACGATCCAAAAGTTTACGTTTTCTTCACTTACGCATAGCCGAAGCTTTAGCTATACATGAACAGAAACCTAAATTATGTGTTCAAAAACGTTTTGTCAAACCCCTTTCTTTACCTTGGTCATAGTAATGTTCTTTCTAGTTTTTACTTTATTCTATTTTACCACTTGAATTCTTTCCACTTCACTTCACATCTTCATTCTTATCGTAATCGTACACTTATTTTATAAAATTTTTAGACAACACTTGACATTTTTAAAACATTTTTCAATTCACTTATAAAACAATCTTTAATAATTTTGTAATTTATCCACTTCACCTCTACCCCTTATAACATTTTAATTATCGCTATTCTTATCACTTATATATGTATATTGACTGAGCAATTATTTAGTGCCACTTAATAACCTTTTCTGTAATATAAATACGACTGTACAGCTTGAATATGAAGTCGTTGAAAAGAAATTTCTTCGCTGAACAAAAAAACTGTGTTTTTACTTATAAATTAAAATAGGATCTAATATCCCTAAAAAATCTGTAAACTGTATAAACTAAAACCATAATTAGTAATGCATCTGTATATTTCCGTCACTTTTGACATTTGTCATCTTTTTGTTAAAATTGTGACAACCTTATTGTTTCGCAAAAACATTGAGTTGAATGGAGAATAAGGACGCCAATGCTGAATTAAGACGCATTAATCACGTATACCGCTTGACTACGTCAACAACATCATGTGTCAACTACCACCTGTTTTCCCCGACCCCCGCTCTACTTAAAGGGAGAAAGCACAACGACTTCATATGGAAAGCATATTAAACAGTATCTGTACAAGCAAGTATAAGCAAGCCTACCGAAAAAAACAAAACAATGGTATATTGCATAGGTATATATTTGACCAATGGCGTATGCTTATGACTATAAATCGATATGTACTTGACCAAGGTCACACAGGTGTGAGTAAAAACATCCAGACTGACCTTGGCGACAATCTAACCATAAACATGTGACATGTCTGGCTACATATCACTCTAATCTCCCGTTATTTCAACTTTTGATGAAAATACAGTCACATAAGACCTCAAGATCATTGAAAATGTAAAAAGGATTACTGACCTGAGAGACAGGCCAACTTTATTTGCAGTACTACACAGCTTTACTGAGACAGACGGACATGTTATTCATGAGCATAAAACAAAATAGAAAGCAACAACAACCACTAAGCAACCTAAGAAAGACGTGTACATCAAGCTACCCTATATGGTGGATCATAGCAGCTTGACAACTACACAAAGACTGAACGCTGCTGTTAGAAAGACTTTTTATGCAGCTAATATCATAATAATTGAGAATGTGAAGGTAATATATCTATCCATCTAAGCCCTTTAAACATGCGAAAAGTGACGTCACATCCCACTGTATTTACCAATCTGAATGTACGTGTGAACACACATACACAGAAGGGAGGACTCATCGATCTCTGCAAGTAAGGGCTGGCTTCACAGCATATTCCTAAATGGCTCCAGAAACAAATAGAATCTTCAGGATCCATTAATGGTGAGAGTAGGAGATCTAGCTCCTCTATTGCGCAACATATTATAGAGACAAGACATAAAGTTGACGTCAACAGATCTTTTAAACCTATCTATAAAACGTGTTTGGGGCGTATCCTAAAGTTTGTGGAAGCCCTAGCTAGCAATTAGAAAGTTTAAACCACCTTTATGTGTTCAAAGCAACAATTCATCATCCTTGGTAAATTTTGTTTTGATACCATAGCAGATGCACTATTACCTCTGCTATTTAGTGGTTTAGTGGTCTTCATTGTTATTTTGACCTTGAATATGTCCTTTTAACTTGACCTGAGTCTATTTTCTCACCTCTTAACTCAATTAATTTCATATATCTATTCCCATGACAAGTCCGTGTGTGATCAGATTGTTGGAAATGTGTTGCGCAAATGCACATCACACGATTCAGACCAATTGCGTCTTCTTATTGCTTTATCAAAACCACTATTTCTCAAAGAGTTCAGTTTGCGTTTCTAGAGTATTTTTCCAAGTTTGACCACCGGTTGATATCAGTTAGAAAACCATTGAAAAACAGGGAGTACTGGACAGCTATTTCGTCCTAGTATGGGACTCATTGGTAGTACACACCTATTGGGATTCCAACCCAAGAACTTCTGGTTACAAGGAAAGTCCGTAGACCATTGAGGCATTCGGACCGAACTCAACGTCCCATGAGTGACAACTTCTAACCAAAATCAATCCGTGATCAAAATTGAAAAGCAAATCAAATCCTTACAAAATAACACTTGAAAATTAATCTGATGCCCGCTAGTGACTGCCTCCACAGGAAGAAGTTTTCTATAGTACTAGTGAGATGTGGTGATCAATGGGGTCCACGCGGTCGGGAGTGAGGACAGGTACTCGCTGATGACATTGACTAGTGGTCGTGCTAAAAAGAATCACAAATTGGTAGAAGTTAGAATTCATGGGCTGGACGTTGAGCCGTGTCCCAGTCTGGTCTGCAAACTTGCCTTGTAGGCGGAATGTCCTCACCCTGCCGATGAGTTCCGAATTAGGACGAAACAGCTTCCCATTTTTCAATGGTTCTCTAACTGATATCAATCCGTTGTCAAACTCCAGAAAAATCAAATTCCTAGAAAATTTCCCGTCTGAACAATACGAGATTCTTTATGAATCACACAAATCAAGTAATGTCGAAGACACTTTCCAGGCTGATACACTGAGATACGGCTGAAACTGAATTAGGATCATGAACCACATGGTCTTCAAGCTATTGACTCAAAAACCTACTATTTACTATCTAAGGTAGGTAATAGATAGATGCTGACAAAGATGGAAGTCGGTGTCTTTCACCAGCTAGTCGTACATGCCAAGCCTGGCGACGTTCACCCCCCCGCCCCTGAAATTAACAACAACTGATTTGCTTCTACATTGAGATTGGTATTCTCCTCGTGTTGTCCAATGCTCTCCAATAACTCGAAGGATAAACTATAGCATTTGACCATTTCTATGTGTATCTGTGGTGAGAGATGGTTGCTAGCCAAATTGTTTGACAGTAATTGAGGTCAAAGGTCAAGATGGACAGGCGGATACAGTTAATATATAGATGAACTGTTACAGCCACAAGAGATGCAAGGTTAACCTTGTGTGAGAAACAACCAATCAACAGACTGTATTTTCTATTAACATTAACCTACAATAATGTACATCAAAATCTATAAATACGTGTTGATTTTCCGTAATAAACGATCTGTTGCCTGGCCCTTGTCTTCTGTTGTTACATTTGGTGTCGCTGCCTACCGACAAATGGAAAGCCTATGCCCTGCAGTTTATGATGGAGACATATGGATCTTCGGGCAGGACTTTGAGGCTTCTTCGCAGTTGAGTGGCGTTCAAGATCTGTTAGCGATGAGGCTGCTACTTGGGACGCTGCTGGGAGGTCGGGAGAAAGCAGCATATGGAAGTGTGAGGCGAAATACCTACGAATGTGCGACAGGGTCAGGCAAACAGTTTCCAAAGTGGGAAGGACCATATATGGTCACGTTGAGATGGGGTTACGCAGACACAATCGCAATGGTAAACACCGTTAAACAAGTGGACATCCGCAAGCGCCAAGATTCCAGACAGCAAGACAAAAGAGCAAAGCCCCAAGAACCGAGAAGACCGAACCAACTTCAGTCGCAAGTCTTTGACGGGGGGACGAGTGTGGTGAGAGATGGTTGCTAGCCAAATTGTTTGACAGTAATTGAGGTCAAAGGTCAAGATGGACAGGCGGATACAGTTAATATATAGATGAACTGTTACAGCCACAAGAGATGCAAGGTTAACCTTGTGTGAGAAACAACCAATCAACAGACTGTATTTTCTATTAACATTAACCTACAATAATGTACATCAAAATCTATAAATACGTGTTGATTTTCCGTAATAAACGATCTGTTGCCTGGCCCTTGTCTTCTGTTGTTACATATCTACCAATTTGCATGCTCCTGTATAGGGAGGGTGTTTCATCTAGAAGAGTTAAAAAAACAATATCTCGCTTGGTCAGAGAAAGATCATAATGGATCAATAATGAGTACTACAACTATTAAACATATTCAACACTGGTCACTCAATATATATATATAAGGAAAATCCATTCATAGTTAATCGATGGCGTCCCAAGGGATGCGAAGACACGACTGACCTTGAGCCAGTCAATCATAAAAAATGAAGTGGAAACATTTTGTTATAACCGTAATGAATTAAAGTAAACCTCGTCGCCTATTTGTTGTAACTGTGGTCGGAATTAGATGAGGTACGTTGTCGCCTTGTTCTGTCTGCGCCTGACTAATATGCCTATCTGCTTCTGGTACCTTCCGATTCAGCGAACCACGCAAATATCAAAAGACAAAGTCTGGTCTCTGACTGTGTATTGTAGTACAACAACTATGACTACGACGACGACTACAACAACGACAACAACAACGACGACGACACGACAACAACGACGAACTAACTTATTTAGAAAATGGTATTTATACACTTTTACAACCAATAGAGACAGCTAACAGTATTAGAAATAATTGGTCGTAATAGTCAATAACAAAATGCGTGGGAATGATGATATACCACATATGCGAGATTAAAAGTCATTAAGATAACTGAACAATAACAAAGTGCCTGGGAAATGATAATATAACACATATGCGAGATTAACAGTCATTAAGATAATTGAACAATAACAAGTGTGTGGGATCCTATCACCTCCCCCCGTTAAAAGTGTAGGACTTGCTTTTTTGATCTATTTGAAATGGTTTTGGAGCTCTTCTTTGTCGAGGTGACCTTCGCGTGATACTGGATAGGGTTTGATCTGTGTCGTGGGCTTCCGGCTGCGGAGGGATTTGGCGTCGTACGATGATGGAGCAAGAATCTGTCCAAAATTTCTTCTGTTGTTCCCTCCCCCTTCGGTTTTGCATAAGCACTTTGGTAAATTTGCAGCAACCAAGTTTGTCCTGGAAAACAGAAGCGTGCTTTTGACGCAGGCGTTGTAAGAGAGACTGATCAGATACATGTGCGGGAACAACATTATTTGGTGAGGACGAAACATTAGAGCATACTGAATTTAATGGTACATTGAAGAAATGGAGCTTGTCTAACCAGTCAAGACCAAGCAAATTCAAATCATGGTAGTTTGTGACATAACATACACCATTGAACTGTTGCTCACCAAACTGAACCTGGCAATTTATCTCACCCACGAGTTTCAGTAGATCTCCAGAGGCATTCTTAGCGACATGCTGGGTCGGCAGAATCTGTGGGCACCCAAGTTTGCGCCACGTAGTTCGGGAAATTAAAGTGATATCTGATGCCGTATCCAACTGAAGACGACTAGATTTGCCGTTAATGCTTAGTGTAATGTACTTACGTTTGCTGGCTAAATCGACTTTGGAAGTTGTGAAAATAGTCTGTACTCGAGGAGATTGTTTTGGCTTGAAACGACTACTTCTGTTCTTCATCGAAGAATTTTTCTGTGGTGGACAGTAACCCTCTTTATGTCCAAAACGGTGACAATTACGGCATTTATGTTTCTTGAAAGGACAGAACTTGACAAAATGCCACGAACCACAGTGCCAGCACACTGAAGGAGGTTTAGCTGAATTCTGAGACTGACGTGCTGTGTGCTTAACGGTGATCGGAGGACTTTTCACTGTGTTAACTGAATCAAATTCAGACGACTGTCGTTTGCACTCCAACATAGCACTATCATGCTTCAAGTTGATTAGGCGTTGGCATTCTGCTGTCACCATTTGTAAAGTCATTTTTGGGTCTTTTTCCACGAGTGACAGAAGTCGACTTCTTATGTCAGTATCTTCTGGGTTCTTCAACCCACAAATAAAAATCAAACACTTGAACTGATCTGATGTCATTTCATGTGGTTTGAACCTTTCGCATTCTTTGTTCACTTTGCCAGCGTAAGTAACATAATCATCGGAAGGCATTTTTGTCAACTGAAAACATTGATACCGAATATTAAACATGGATGACTGTTCACCAAAGATTTGTGATAAAACGGTGACTGTCTCATCGAATGATAATTCACGTGGGTTCTTAGGCAGAATGAAGTTAACATATCTGTTGTGCTCAACAGTACCAAGTTTTCGTAGTAACAATCGGACTTTGGCAGCATCATCAAACATGTGGCATTCAATACGAAAAACGTCTTCATAACGATTGAACCATGCATCAAATACGAGACCAGATATTGGGTCGTAGTTGAATTCACTGATGGAATTTGAGATGCTTTCGTATTTGTCTGAATGAGATGTTGATGGGACTTGAATTGACAGCTTCTGAGTGAGAGCTTCGATTAATTTAAGTTGAGCTGCTTCATTCTGAAGTTGCTGCTGCTGCAAGATGGATTTGAGATCGTCCAGAGAGATAGACATTGTAATTGGGTTGTAATTAACACAGTCAAAAATGTTCTATAGATGCGCTGAACAGAATAAAACACGTCGTCGCTTGCTTGTTATAACTGCAGTGAATGAAAGTAAAACCCCGACGCCAATTGTTATAACCGTAATGAATGAAAGTAAAACCTCGTCGCCTATTTGTTGTAACTGTGGTCGGAATTAGATGAGGTACGTTGTCGCCTTGTTCTGTCTGCGCCTGACTAATATGCCTATCTGCTTCTTGTACCTTCCGATTCAGCGAACCACGCAAATATCAAAAGACAAAGTCTGGTCTCTGACTGTGTATTGTAGTACAACAACTATGACTACGACGACGACTACAACAACGACAACAACAACGACGACGACTACGACAACAACGACGAACTAACTTATTTAGAAAATGGTATTTATACACTTTTACAACCAATAGAGACAGCTAACAGTATTAGAAATAATTGGTCGTAATAGTCAATAACAAAATGCGTGGGAATGATGATATACCACATATGCGAGATTAAAAGTCATTAAGATAACTGAACAATAACAAAGTGCCTGGGAAATGATAATATAACACATATGCGAGATTAACAGTCATTAAGATAATTGACAATAGCAAAGTGTGTGAGATTTGATGATATACAACATATACGAGATTAACAGTCGTTAAGATAATTGAACAATAACAATATGCGTGAGAAATGATAATATACAACTTATACGAGATTAACAGTCGTTAAGATAATTGAACAATAACAAGTGTGTGGGATCCTATCACATTTATTTCCCGATACGAATTTAAAACAAGCAATAAAGGTTAATAAAGCAGGATTTAATGAATTCATCAAATTTCGGTAGAACTCATCAGCTGAATACTCTACATACACGGATATATATACTTTTGAAATTACATTGGGAGATATAGGACTGATAAGTAAACAAACTACATTGAATTAGTCATGCAGAAAAACAGGTGCGAATGTTTTTCCAGGTCATGTTCAATTATATAAGGGGAGAGAGAGTATGGGAGATCAAAATTAAGATAAATTGCATTACGCTTCAATTACATCACTTAGATAAACAATTAGACATTAGAGAATTTAACAAAAATGAGGAATTTTCGCACAAAAAATGACGTATATTGACAAGTAAATGCATCAAACAAGCACTAAACAGGGTATTTTTCTCTGATTATAATGGAGAGTGTCAGTTTTTAAATTAAACCATTTTCCATACATACATTCGTCCAGGTGACTAAAAATAACTTGGTGTCGAGAGTCGTTTATTGCTCTTATCCTACTTTCTAATCTACCCCAGAAACCCTGTATTGAATTAGTATGAGTGCCTGTTGTGGGATCGAAGAAATCATCCGAATGATTAACTCGATTGTGTATATATATATCCTAAATCCGATAAGCGGTTATATCCCGCCAATTTATCGGTGTGGATAGTGGTGTCAGGCATAACAAGCCTTTGAATAATAGGCAGAAGAGTGTCGGCACTCCGGTCTGGAATAACTTCCATTATCCCCTTCTGAATTTGAGTGTCATAAATTCTCATTACCCAAACTTTGTTAGCTCTAACACGATCACGATTATATTTCTTCTTTATCAGCAGTGTTTTGTCGATGCGAATGATAACACCGACGCCTCCCAGCACTTGTATAAAGTTATTCAATTTCCATGAGGCTAAATCTCGGCAAAACTGAAACCACTACACAGTCGATATCAAGGTATTTTCTGTCTGAGCGGCTGTTGACCTCACTGTGGACTTCAATATCTAATAATGGCAAAGAAACAGTATATTCGTCAAAGAAAGTCACTAGAAAACAATTAACTGAATGTGTCACTTACCAGTACGAACACTCGTTCGTTTCCTACACTCCGTACAGCTAAATACATATCCATCAATAACTTGTGAATACGGTTGCAGGTTCATTGAAGCACCACAACTACATATACGAGTGTGTCCTATCAATCCATTATCCAGACAGTATTTAAAGAAACGTGAACTGGGTGAAATTTGCACCTCAGTTCATGAACAGCGTTCAGTTTTGCGCTAGAATAATAGTAGCAGGTGTCTTTAACCAACGATTAGCATGCGTTCAAGATGATTGGAACGTTCACACACCTAGGACACAATTGTTTAACTTCACCGGAAAATCCATTCAAAGTTACCTCTACAAAGTGAAAATATAAGCCTCCAGAAAACGATATGCTTCCTCCGGATGGTTTGCATTGTTGAGGTCTTAGCGATTCAGATTGAAAACCCTAATTTATTTACACAGAAGAAGCTTCTCCATTCCCTCTTCCCTAGGGTTATAATTCCAAGCTCAGCTGTTATCAATATTTTGTGCATTTAGCATATGACTTACCAATCTTCAACCCTTCCCACGCGTAGTTACAATTTGCTTATTCATCACGGGATTTTGAAATATTCTAATGATGTAAACAGTACCTAGAAAAAAGACGAATTTTTATCCTTGTGTTGAAAATACAACACACACAAACACACGCATAAAAAAACCGAATTACATATAACTGCGATTGTACAGCTTACTGGATAAATTCGTCGTAAAAGAGTGTATTCACTGAATCGTTTGTTTTTATTTCCATCAAGACACAAACGCATCATTGACTGAAACAAAATCTGTTTGTTTATTTAATTAGTAGCTCCAAACTACAACACATTTGTTGACAAAAAGACACAATCAATTCGTTTTTTGAGAGAGTATCACTCACGTGTAAGATTTACAACTTTTATTCTTTATAGCGAAAAAACAAAAAAATGGAACAGAGAATATCCTTTTCGATAATTCCCTCTTCTGGCTCTACAATTATATACATGTTTATATATACAGAATATTCTAGAATAATCGTCAATAACAATATTGGTGTTTTCAAATACTATCGATTTGTTAAGTAAGATCAATGGAAATTATTGTTCAATAGAGAGACACTTAATTTATAATAAGTATAAAAAAGGTAAGAGCAAATAGAAGAACAAATAAAATTAAGGAAATTTCGACAACAAATTGAGGATGATTAGAACCTCGTTAAGCCAGTAATAATAAAAGCTGGTAAAGAAGAAAGGTTGGGCATAAGGCAAGCAGCAACCCCATCCAGTAAAATTAATCACCATTGCTACAGAAACTTCAAGGCTCTAGCTTGAAGCCCTGTGTTCCACTGGGAACGTGAAGGAATAAAAAAAGTAACCTTGATGGTCAGAGGAGTAAGGACAATCTTAAGTTCACCTTAAGAGTTCGTCTGCTACATATTGCTGAGGCTAGATGACACTAGCACAGTGTTAAAAACAGAACATATCTCTAGCTTATTGACGCATATAAATAAACCCACTAGTAAAAGGAATAAAATTCACATTTAAATCGGAAAATGAACAAGGAGAATTAACCGTCATGTCAGATTGTAGAATAAAACGAACACAAGAAGGTAAAATGCACACTAGCGTTTATAAAAAGCCAACGTGTTCTGCCAATAGATATTTAAACTTTAATTCATCTCATCGGTTATCTGTCTGTAAAGGCTGCCTTAGTTAAGTATCTAACATACCGAGCAATAGCACTAAGTAGCACAAAAAAGACCTAAACGATGAAATGAAACAGATAGAAGAGGCGTTGGTGTTAAATAACTAACCTATAAAATTCATTAGGAAGATGAGAAAAGGTCAAAAGCAAAATAAAAATAATGGTGAAACTAATAGTGATAACATAAATAAGAGAGAATATAAGGCAGCTACAGTTATAACCTATAAGGAGAGGATATCTGAGACCTTACGGGAGGAATTAGGGTGGCATTCAAACCTACAAACTCACTCAGGGACAAGCTCTGTAGATTAAAGGATCCGTGGACCCAATTGAACAAAATAATATGATTTACAAAATGCCTTGCAATGACTGTGAGTTAAGTCAACTACACAGGTCAAACTAGTAGATTAGGAGTAGAGAGATTATCAGAACATAAGAATTTAGCTAAGGTTAGAATGGTTGACCCCGGGAAGATAAGTAATTTAGTAAAAAGCTCGGCGACTGCACTGCATGCATTAACACGCAAACACACAATAGGGTGGGAGGGACAGAATAAAAATTCTAAAAAGTAATATAGGTAGGTGGAAACCGAGAGAGGTTGATTACTGAATCCTGCCTGGTTCATCGAGTCTACACCCAACACATGCCAATACCAGAGATATGGAAGATATTATTACCACCAGTCAGTCAAATCAGAGGAGGATAATAAATATTCTTAACATTCTATTTCAATTCACATACATTATAAGTTATTTACTTGACCACAAAAACATCTTATTTCCCATCTAATTGTATTTCATAGATAACACCAATATTATTTCCGAGTGTACTTTTATTGATTTTATTCTAATGTTTAATCATCACTTTTTACTCATGTATATAAATGAAGCAAGAACGTTGTGTGAGTAGTGCCTTGATATGATTATGAGCAGCAATTATTTGTACTCGAAACGTTGTCATCAGTTAATATTACTGTAAAACACTGTGTGACTTAATCAAAACAAAGATCTACATTAAGAAACCCAACTTATGTATCTAAAAGAAGTTAGTTCAAACAATGTCCTTACCCTTCTGGCTATCAAGGTTCTAATGATCCTCAATTTGTTGTGGAAATTCTCTTAATTTAATTTGATGTTCTATTTGCTATGCTTATGTATAAACTAAGCGTCTTTCTTGAACTGTAATTCCATTGATCTTACTTAACAAATCGATAGTGTTTAAAAACATCAATAATGTTAATGACGACTATTCTTGAATATTCTATAATGTAGAGCCAGAAGAGGAAATTATCGAAAAGGATATTCTTTGTTCAATTTTTTTTATAATTTACACATCAAATTATCGTATTAAACTGGTTGGTCATCTAGAAGAAAGTTTAAACATGAACCAAACGAATGAACTTATCCTCTGAAAAAAACAGTGACAGAAATTGTATGAATAGAACTGTTATTTGCCGATGATAACCTTATAGTCATCAGAGAAAGGAATGAAGACTATGCCTTCATTGTATTATTATTCCCTTGGTTTCCTGGTGGAACAAAGGGCTTCAACAGCACATCTCTGTATTTCACCCAGTTCTCTGAATTCCTCTTTAACTGGCCCCGAAATCAACCATATACTATCATCTCCTCCTCCATGTCACCCTCGGCTTCCCGACCTACTCATCAGCTCTTATTCAAGTTCCATTTGAGGTTATGTTCCGGCGTGCGATATCGCCTACCAGTCTCCTCAACGTATTCAAATCCATCTCCATTTTCTTCTTCATATTTGTTGGGCAATCGGTTCATGGTTGGTTGGTTCGTTCGTTCCGAGAGCTCCTTATCGCTTATCCTCTTATCTTCAGTATGGAGCCAGCGAAGGCAACTGTTGATAAAAGTCTGCTGTGACCTATTGGAAGTGTTTTTTGTGATACACGAGCCAAGCATCTGACCAACATAGAAGGACTGACTGATTTAACACTGATGTTGAAAATCGAAATTTTGTTGAGTACAGAAGAACGCCATACTAATTTCAGAATGATAAACGTCTGTCTATCTTGCCTTTTCCCTCCTAACTGGTTTCGACATCCTCATTCCTGTTGTCGCCTATAGTTGAAACGATGCTTAACAGATAAATCAAAATAAGTGACCTCTTTCCCATTTCTTCAAATGACAGTTCTTGATGTTTATTGTGGTTATTTGGTGAAAACTTGGAAATAACATATTTTAAACGTTCATTTACCTATACCGGCAAAAAAAATGAGTAAGTTAGCATGCAGAATATGAGCCACACCCAGTGCGAGTGTGTGTGTTTGTGATACTCACCACTTTCCTCAAGCCACAATCTATCCTGTCACCAAGATAGTCCCTGCGTTTATCGAACAACATGCTTTATTTTGCAAGCTACGGTTGACAGTGCAGCGGTAGGTAATTCTCTAGAATTGTAGGCCACAGAATTCAGCCCTTCCGGTCAAGCATCCACGCCATTTGGTAAGCTGTCGTGTTACATTCGATCGTTCATGCACGATCCTTAGCTAGCTAAGCAAGCATCTCGCACTCCGATTTGTTCCCGAAATGTAATTCGCAATTGGGACGACGAATTTTTGCGTTTTGCTTTGCATTTGGTCTACGCGGAATGAATACTATAACAGTTGGGGGTATTATATCTTGCGTTAGTATACTTCGTACTATCCGTGAACGACAAACCTCAGCCTCTAAAACAGGTAACCTCTTCGCATAGTAACTCTAATTATGTGTACTGATTTACAAGTATCTGCGATAACGGCAGCAATGACATAACAAAATATATAGCGAAGAGCCTACATCTCAAAGGAACAAATGGTGTCACCAGTGTTATCTGTCACCAGGCATCTCTTTCATACGGATCGTTAAATGCTGACATCTTGAAATCCCCTATTTCAGTTTCTTCCCCCTCTTGGTTAATTCAACAAAATTTATTTTTCTATTATAAGTCCTAATACTTGAGTTGAGCTCGGCACAGTGTTACGCAACGTTCTAGTTATCCATCACCCAGTATGTTCATATCTTTTCTTTCTAACACAACTCCTATTTTTACGCCACCAAACTGCGAAAGTGTAACTTTAACTTTCTATACGAAATTCATTGGATAAGGAAAGCACAGATTAATTAATCCAGAGAAATTTTTATACGTCTAGAGAAACCTTTTCAAAACACTAATATCACATTACTTTTGCAAATACTAATGTATATCTGGAAAACATCTTGCCTCGAATTATTTTAAAATGACAAGATTGAAAGCGTTTATGTTAGGTTTGGGTGCGTCGGAGACACAGTGGTAGATTGCTAGCCGACTACGCAGGTAGTTCGAGGTTCCATCCCTGACCAACGCACTCCTCATTCACCTCGCTAAGCCAGTAATAAAACTGATAAAGAGGGAAGGTCGGGTACGAGGCTAGTAACCCTATCTCGTAAAAATGAACAACACTGCTATCGAAATTTCAAAGATCCATGTTGAAGTCCTATATTCCACTGGGAACGTAAAGGAATTAATAATAAATAATAATGTTGGGTTTAGTCTGACAGTGTATTTAGATAATGCGTTTATCTATGACTTACATTTACTGATACAAACCACATTACAGCAGCAAGGCTCATTCAACAACTAAATGACAATGCCACACATCAAGTAACTGACAAGAGGAAGCTCATTGAAGTGAAGACAGGAGTAAGACAAGGCTGCGCATTATCACCTACGATGAAATTCCTGATTGTAGTGGATTAAATCATGCAACGGACCATAGGGAGCAAAAAAAATGGGAATATAAAACAAGCAATAAAGGTTAATAAAGCAGGATTTAATGAATTCATCAAATTTCGGTAGAACTCGTCAGCTGAATACTCTACATACACGGATATATACTTTTGAAGTTACATTGGGAGATATAGGACTGAATTCTTTACATACACGGATATATATAGTTTTGAAATTACATTGGGAGATATAGGACTGATAAGTAAATAAACTACATTGAATTAGTCATGCAGAAAGACAGGTGCGAATGTTTTTTCCAGGTCATGTGCAATTAGATAAGGGGAGAGAGAGTATGGGAGATCAAAATTAAGATAAATTGCATTACGCTTCAATTACATCACTTAGATAAACAATTAGACATTAGAGAATTTAACAAGAATTGCAACCAGAGGGATGTCAATAGTAATAGTTATAATAACAATAATATAATATAACAATAATAATAATAATAGTGTTGAAGTGGGTTAAGATAATGCTACTGATAAAGGATAGTTTTAAATGAATCAAGAATAATAATAATAATGAGAATAATAATAGTAATAATAAAATAATAATAAGAGGTAGAATTGTAAGTAAAACATATTACCATGGTAGATTCAGAGTCACGACCATCTCCTTTTGCACACAGAGACCTGGTTTGTAAACTCGAATTGCACAAGCCTCTGCAATTGCAAGCATCTTCTTGTTTCTTTGTCTGCTGACAATGGTGAATGACTTGACTGCGTCGATATCATGCCCGTAATCCACAAGATGCTTTGTTATTGAGGATTTTGGCACTTTGAACTCGGCTGTTTTCAACCATTTTGGCAAATGCTCCATCATGCGAGTAGACAATCTCCTTTCCGTACGACCTATGTATTTGCTTCCACAAACACACTCAAATTGATATACGCAGTTTGAAGTGTCGAGGATTGGCGACTGGTCTTTCCCAGATTGTTGAAGCACTCGCTTAGTGGTGTTAAGGAAAACAAGTTTTGCAGCATAATAAGTTCTCTTGATGGCTTTGTCGAGTCTTCGTTTGACTACTTCCTGTACATCATCTCCTTTGAACGGCAAGTTGATGTAGACAGGTTTCTTCGGAACTGTTTGGATTGTTTTGCAGCGGGTGTTTTCTTTAGAGTATTTATTAATGAACTTCTCAGGGTATCCATTCTTAGATAAGATATCCTTCAGGGATTTTGTTTCATACTCAACAGTACTGTCAGAACAAATTTTTCGTACTCTATTGAACAGTGTTCTGACTAAGTTCTTTTTGTACTGGATTGGAACAAAACTCTTGAAATGCATGTACTGTCCTGTCCATGAGGACTTTCTAAATATAGATCTTTCGATTGTGCCATCATTCATTTTCGCCAGAAAAACGTCTAGGAATTTGATAGTATCATTTTCCTCGTGTTCTACTGTGAAATTGAGATTTGGATGGCATGAGTTGAATTTTATCAGCATGTCTTCGGCTTTTGATCTGCTTCCACAGGCAATAAAAATGTCATCAACATATCTTAGGTATAGATCCGTTTCTTGTATATGTTGTTGCAGGGTACCGGTTTCTAGGCGTGATAAGAATAAGTCAGCGAAAAGTGGTCCCAAGGGGCTTCCCATTGCGACACCATCAACTTGACGGAATAAACGCCCGTCGAATTGGAATTGGACATTTTTGGTACATAAAAGTAGCAATTTCCTCAATTCCGACGTTGGAATGGGTATGTCTTCAGCTTCTTCACATATGAAGTCTATAGTCTCAATGACTGGCACATTTGTGAAGAGGGAGGTAACATCGAAAGAGACTAAATGTTTATCAGATACGTTGAAATCTTTGATTTGCTCGACAAACTGGAATGAATCAGAAACGATATACTTCCCAAAGCGTTTCCGCAGGGGCTCCAACATTTCACATAACCACTGTGCTAATTTGTGGTATGGTGAGTTTATCATAGAGAGTATGGGTCTTAATGGCGCTCCTGGTTTGTGTATTTTAACACGCCCGTATAGTTTTGGGATTTGTGACCCGATCGGCTTGATATTTCTATATGTGTTTTCATCAATGTATTTATTTTTGAATAGTTGGCGTAGCTGCTGTACAATTTTCTTTTCGATCGACAACGTTTGATCTTTTGCTTGATTGTCCCATTTGAATTTGGATTCATCGGAGAGAATTTGATGCATTTTTTCGAGATAATCTGTCTTATTCATTAGCACTACGCTTTGTCCTTTATCAGCTTGTAGAATAACAAGATTATTGTCTCTTCGGAGCTTGTTTAATGATCTCCAGTGTTCTTTGGTGATGTGCGACTTTTGATTCGTTGGCATGATTCGAAATTGGTGAGCAATATCCACCATCTTTGCTTTCAACCAACTTTCGCTGTCGTTGGACGTGGCATGTAGCCCCATAAGTTGATCATAAAGATTTTCGAATTGGCATTCGATATCAATTTGCTTTATGTTTTTCATCGGAACACAGAAGTTGAATCCCATTGACAGAATTTCCACTTGTTCTTTTGATAGGGAGACATCAGATAAATTGTGAACATAATTAGATATATCCACTGGGAAAATTTCATTTGGCGGTTCCGGATGAAGTGACTTTTTCAGTTTCTTTTCTTCTGATTCTTTTGTCTTTTTAGCAGTGGCATGCAGATATTTAGTGAATTTAAGATAACATACGAAATTTAAGTCATTTTGTACACTGATTAGTTTGCTTGATAATACGCATAAATTAAAAAAAATGTCCTCGGACATTTTACAAATCCTTGCGTAAAGATCATTTGAGACCTACAAGGCCGAATCTTTACCGTCTTGCTGAATCACATTTGTCTTCTGAAACAGATGAAATCAGTAATTTATGCGTATTATCAAGCAAACTAATCAGTGTACAAAATGACTTAAATTTCGTATGTTATCTTAAATTCACTAAATATCTGCATGCCACTGCTAAAAAGACAAAAGAATCAGAAGAAAAGAAACTGAAAAAGTCACTTCATCCGGAACCGCCAAATGAAATTTTCCCAGTGGATATATCTAATTATGTTCACAATTTATCTGATGTCTCCCTATCAAAAGAACAAGTGGAAATTCTGTCAATGGGATTCAACTTCTGTGTTCCGATGAAAAACATAAAGCAAATTGATATCGAATGCCAATTCGAAAATCTTTATGATCAACTTATGGGGCTACATGCCACGTCCAACGACAGCGAAAGTTGGTTGAAAGCAAAGATGGTGGATATTGCTCACCAATTTCGAATCATGCCAACGAATCAAAAGTCGCACATCACCAAAGAACACTGGAGATCATTAAACAAGCTCCGAAGAGACAATAATCTTGTTATTCTACAAGCTGATAAAGGACAAAGCGTAGTGCTAATGAATAAGACAGATTATCTCGAAAAAATGCATCAAATTCTCTCCGATGAATCCAAATTCAAATGGGACAATCAAGCAAAAGATCAAACGTTGTCGATCGAAAAGAAAATTGTACAGCAGCTACGCCAACTATTCAAAAATAAATACATTGATGAAAACACATATAGAAATATCAAGCCGATCGGGTCACAAATCCCAAAACTATACGGGCGTGTTAAAATACACAAACCAGGAGCGCCATTAAGACCCATACTCTCTATGATAAACTCACCATACCACAAATTAGCACAGTGGTTATGTGAAATGTTGGAGCCCCTGCGGAAACGCTTTGGGAAGTATATCGTTTCTGATTCATTCCAGTTTGTCGAGCAAATCAAAGATTTCAACGTATCTGATAAACATTTAGTCTCTTTCGATGTTACCTCCCTCTTCACAAATGTGCCAGTCATTGAGACTATAGACTTCATATGTGAAGAAGCTGAAGACATACCCATTCCAACGTCGGAATTGAGGAAATTGCTACTTTTATGTACCAAAAATGTCCAATTCCAATTCGACGGGCGTTTATTCCGTCAAGTTGATGGTGTCGCAATGGGAAGCCCCTTGGGACCACTTTTCGCTGACTTATTCTTATCACGCCTAGAAACCGGTACCCTGCAACAACATATACAAGAAACGGATCTATACCTAAGATATGTTGATGACATTTTTATTGCCTGTGGAAGCAGATCAAAAGCCGAAGACATGCTGATAAAATTCAACTCATGCCATCCAAATCTCAATTTCACAGTAGAACACGAGGAAAATGATACTATCAAATTCCTAGACGTTTTTCTGGCGAAAATGAATGATGGCACAATCGAAAGATCTATATTTAGAAAGTCCTCATGGACAGGACAGTACATGCATTTCAAGAGTTTTGTTCCAATCCAGTACAAAAAGAACTTAGTCAGAACACTGTTCAATAGAGTACGAAAAATTTGTTCTGACAGTACTGTTGAGTATGAAACAAAATCCCTGAAGGATATCTTATCTAAGAATGGATACCCTGAGAAGTTCATTAATAAATACTCTAAAGAAAACACCCGCTGCAAAACAATCCAAACAGTTCCGAAGAAACCTGTCTACATCAACTTGCCGTTCAAAGGAGATGATGTACAGGAAGTAGTCAAACGAAGACTCGACAAAGCCATCAAGAGAACTTATTATGCTGCAAAACTTGTTTTCCTTAACACCACTAAGCGAGTGCTTCAACAATCTGGGAAAGACCAGTCGCCAATCCTCGACACTTCAAACTGCGTATATCAATTTGAGTGTGTTTGTGGAAGCAAATACATAGGTCGTACGGAAAGGAGATTGTCTACTCGCATGATGGAGCATTTGCCAAAATGGTTGAAAACAGCTGAGTTCAAAGTGCCAAAATCCTCAATAACAAAGCATCTTGTGGATTACGGGCATGATATCGACGCAGTCAAGTCATTCACCATTGTCAGCAGACAAAGAAACAAGAAGATGCTTGCAATTGCAGAGGCTTGTGCAATTCGAGTTTACAAACCAGGTCTCTGTGTGCAAAAGGAGATGGTCGTGACTCTGAATCTACCATGGTAATATGTTTTACTTACAATTCTACCTCTTATTATTATTTTATTATTACTATTATTATTCTCATTATTATTATTATTCTTGATTCATTTAAAACTATCCTTTATCAGTAGCATTATCTTAACCCACTTCAACACTATTATTATTATTATTGTTATATTATATTATTGTTATTATAACTATTACTATTGACATCCCTCTGGTTGCAATTCTTGTTAAATTCTCTAATGTCTAATTGTTTATCTAAGTGATGTAATTGAAGCGTAATGCAATTTATCTTAATTTTGATCTCCCATACTCTCTCTCCCCTTATCTAATTGCACATGACCTGGAAAAAACATTCGCACCTGTCTTTCTGCATGACTAATTCAATGTAGTTTATTTACTTATCAGTCCTATATCTCCCAATGTAATTTCAAAACTATATATATCCGTGTATGTAAAGAATTCAGTCCTATATCTCCCAATGTAACTTCAAAAGTATATATCCGTGTATGTAGAGTATTCAGCTGACGAGTTCTACCGAAATTTGATGAATTCATTAAATCCTGCTTTATTAACCTTTATTGCTTGTTTTAAATTCGTATCGGGAAATAAATGTTTCCAAAATGGGAATACGTTGGACCGACAAGAAGACCTTAGGTGATCTAGACCTTGAAGACGACTTAAGCCTAAAATGTTACAACCAGCCGGAGGATCAACAGACTAGAACCAACAAGTTGGCAAAAGAAGCAGCGAAGACAGGAATCCAGTACACATAGACATGAAGATGCTTAACCAACATAGACAAAAAGCATCAACCATAATAATCAACATGAGAAATTTGAAGGATGTCACTTATCTGGCTGGGTTGCATCATTTCAAATAGAAGCGCTACAAATGAAGATGTCGAATGTAGAAGCGGAAAAGCAAGACAGACCTTCATTAACCTGAGATGATCAATGACAAAATCTGCTGCGCATCAGCATAAGGAACAAGATTCAGACTTTCAAAAGTAATGCCATCTGGGTCAGTGCTTCTGGATGGTTCAGAAACTTGGCGTGTACGTCACTAAATGCATTCCCAACTACCTACATGCTTTTATCAACAGTTGCTTTCAGTCTATACTGAAAATCAGGTGGCCAACCCGAAAGCTTTAGCAACAATGAAGTCTGGAGCGAAATAACCAAGAACCCGTAGCCCGACAAATATGCAGAGGGCAAGGGACGTGGATGGAACACACGATGAGGAGACAACTGAGTAACACTACGCACCAGGCTGTTGAAGTCGAATATGAATGGAAAATGACGAGTTGGGCGAGCGATGGTGATCAAGAGACCGTGTGAGGAGGCGAAAGCTAACACGTGAGAATCATGGAGCCAGCTACGAAAGGCTGCTAAAATCACTCGGGATGAATAATGCTAATGACATACAACAGCAAACCATCCTTTAGGAGAGAAAATGCCTACGCATATGTTTAACACATAGAGTCACGTTTTGCAGACACGATCAAATTTACGATATCCATCTGAGTCTCGTCCTTTCCTGCAACCTTATCATCCTACCACGAAGGTGTTATAATGATTCATACTGGTGAAAATCATGTTATCCAGATAAAAATGAGTCAACTATTAATAATAAATCGATGCCCAGCTGGATTATAGACTATGTTTAAACGATCTGTGTAATTCTACATTTCAAAAAGAATTCTAACACGGGTAAAGTTATGCTCTGTTTATTCATCAGCCAACCAATACTTAGTGCACGGATATACTTATGTATTTACCAGCTGCTCAACCACTTCCTTCCGTGGAGCTAGTTAGTTACATTGGGCAAGTCCATCGTGGAATTTCTGCACACACCATCCATCTAACTTGGGCTAAGCACTAAATAAAGCTAAAAGCAATTCACAACTAACTCATCTCGTCGATACACGGCAATAAGTTGACACTAACATAGCCTCTTAAGCTACCTATTGTATTTCACACAAACTTTCGTGTGCCCTACGGGTACATTTTTTACATACAGCAAATAGAATTCATCTGAACAAGCTAGATATCTGTGTGTCTAAAACAAATTTAACTTGGTTATTTTAGTATAACTACAGCTTTAGCTAAATTAACTTAGGCATGTGTACAACATATTCTAGCCATCAAGATCGATTGACTTCCCCTCATTATCACTCATCGTACGCCTAACCTCTATATTACTCAACCTACTATGTCACCGAATATGGAAGATAGAACGCAGCTATATATGTCCAAAGACAGTTAGCCGTTTAGTGTCTCCCCCCTTTCAATGGTCATGTCTTACAGCCATAAAGAAGGATGGAGCGAGCCAATGATGAGAAGTTCAAACGTGCTTTCATCGATAACCGGATATTACGCATGCGCTAAAGATGACGTAGGTTGTGAATCCAACACAGGACTTTTGCATCCGTGCTGAGATTTCGTCAGAGATCAGCCCGTTTGGTCTGACACAACTTCTCAAATAAGTGAAGTGGTCAACACGCTTTGCCACCACTTCACTCCCTATCTCCGAGCCACTAGTAGACGTAGTTCAGTTCAATTAACAGAAGCAAACCGCATACCAAACAGTCCACGATTTCTGCCCAAGGTATTCAGAAGATTCCATTTTATCAGCATCTCTACCTAGGAGGACCACATCATCCGCATACTCTAAGTCAACAAGATTATTCCCTGGTAAAAAGTCAATCCCATTAGTACATCGATGATGAAATTAAACAGAGAAGGGGAGAGTGAGCATCCCTTCAGATGCGTAAACCCTTAACACGGCTGCGTGAGTCCGAGTGGAGTGGCTTTGAATAGTGCTATGTACTTTTTCGGCCTAAAATTACAGAAGTAACTCTAGGTCGACAGTAAGTCAAGAACTATGGGGCAATTGTTGAACGCCGGTAATGATAATGAATTTATTGAAGGATAAAGATATGATCAATATATTTTCGCCCTAGTCTACAGCTTGCCTGGTTTTCTCGCGTTAAATCACACTATTACGCCAAATAGATCATATTAATAAATACTTCCTGATTTTCTTATTCTATAGTCTCTATTTCTAGTACACTTAAAACCTTTACCAAAAAATTAACAGAAAATGTTATATGCGAAAGTAAATAACAAAACCTGCGTGTGTGTGTGTATTTATATTATTGATCGATTGTTTCTCTTTTCTTTCGATAAAATCTCACTAGTAGTAGAGATAGAGACAGAGTTCACCGTTAGCACTAACCAACTCCTGACCAAAAAGCACCTTGTTTTTATTCTGTTTACAAATTATTGATTACGCGTTACTCATATATATTTCACCAGCTTGTTTTTTGTTGGATGATATGACAAACAGTCATATATTGGAATGTCAGTGTAGTTATAGTTTAACTACCATCCAGTGTAACTACACTTAAAATAGCTTATCTAAGTACTTTTTGTATTTAGCTAAAACAAATTGTGCGCTCTCGTATGACTCTGCATGTATGTGTGTATTTGAGCACACAACGGCAATTTTTTTGGTGATGAATAAAATGCGTTAAGTGTGATATTATTAGCTTACTGTGAAACAATAAACAAAACGGCTCTTTCCATTCTCCTTATAATCGGTATTCCTGTTAATTTACAACTTATTTTGAAGTTTATATCTACCTTATTACTATTATTTGTTATTGTAAGGAACATAAAGTCTTACACAGTTATCATCATCTTGTTACGCTATGTGAAGAGAACACTAGAGATGCAATACTATGCCACCAGTATGTTGGGGATTCCATGCTTTACAAAGAAATATTTCTACGAAATTCACCCCGAAATACTGAAAACAGACTCAGAGACTGTGGCAGGTGTTCTCACGCGTCATTAGTGCAAAAGGTTTGGAAGGAACTACACAAGTGTAGTTAAAGACAGTAGACCTTTCCAAGTCTTCTACTTTCATCGGTCAAGTTCCTCAGTCGAAAAAGAAGGGGTTAAACTGCTAGGTAGTACGCACCCACTCACTCACCTCATGATTTATAGCCGGAAAGCACGTCTACTCAAAAGATTGGTAGTGATACACACATATTGAGATTTCGTCATCAATCAGTCCATTAGGCGTGATGTGACTTCCCATTTTAAGTGAAGTGGTCAACATGCTCTACCACCTCATTTCCTATCTTTGAACTAGGAATCGGTTCAAACCAATCCTGTAGCTTCACTCTACCAGTGACAGGGGAAAATCGCATGTCAAACATACCGAGATTTCTGCTTGCGGAGTGTGTTCCGAGTAGTCAGAAATTTGTTAGCATCACCACACGATGACAATGCGCTCTGGTAACAGGTCAAAACGTTAGATATACTTGCCGGGAATACGAAGAAAAGATTATTGAAAATCACTATAGATGTCGCAAGCTAGTCTATCATACAAATCCGGCCCTAACACCTTTAGCTACGCGAGACTTTAACGAAACTACTCATTGAAATCCTATTATGCACAAGTGACATCAATCTTGGAACATTATCCTATGTTAAATAAAACAACCAGTAAGGAAAGTAACAGTTGTGGGTATTTCTCCCCCTTAGTAGATATTTCTAGTACTGGTGCTTTCAGAGCTCGGAGTATTAATCATTAAAAAACACGAAATTTAAAAAAAAGTGGAAACTTCAGATAACAAACACTACACACGGTCTTCCTGAATTAAACACATATCAGTGACTACCAAAAAATCTCTTTTAAAAAACCCTCTACAGAATGATAAAATACTGACCGACAATATATGAAAAAATATATATTTAAAAAATCAAATTTGTTAAACAATCACTCTAAATTAGTCGGTTAAGTTAGACTGAAAACAAACAAACTGTAGAGAATATTGTATAATAAAATTATATCACCCTTTAATTCTTAATTAAATTTTGAAATATATCAGCCTGTGGACAGCTCCAACAAAATCTATAATTTGAGCAATCACAATTTAGTCACTTTATGAAATTTGCCGTTTCTTTTTGAAGAGTATGCATTGAATGTCTCCAGTTGGTTGAAAGTTTCAAAAATCTGCAGAGGACTTATATGAAAGGATGGCAGTTCCGCATATATAATTATACATAAAAATAAAAGAAATTGATTTGCTTTGTCATACATCGTGGCATAAGACGGGGTGGGGGGAAGTGGGCACTCCATGAGTACACACATCCGGAATTTCTCCGACCGGTTTATTTTCTTCTCTTGTATTCAAATTTTCAGACATGTAATTTAACCGAAGTAAAACGTCAGGTGTAGACAAGTCTTCTGAACAATAAGTTCATCTCATATTGAAGCAGGCGCTGAAGTTGTGTCTAGAAGGACGACGCAGGCTTTGCAAATACATAATCAAGCTCAGAAACAGGTACACTCACTACATGCTAGTCACAGAATAATGTCTGAAAAATCAATTGAAACTATCTATTTGGAAACATAAACCTTGATGATTGCATTTTGAAAGATATCAATATCATTCATTTCTTGAATTGTAGAACACATTGAGAAAAATTTCAAATACAGCACCTCTTTCGCAGCAGTTTCGATTTCACATTATTCTGGTTTGAGCACTGAAATGGATCGATGTGACATCCCATCTACTACTCAACCCAAAATACTCATTCTCTCAAGTATCCAAAAATATATTTTTGGACGGAGTGACAATTTTATTGCAAACTTGGTGATAAATCTTCACAGAAAACTGGAAAGCATCTATTTGCAAACTGTGTAGAGAACAATTTGACATTTGCTCCACGCTAAATAACGAAACAGCCTCCTTTTGATGCGACACAACATTTTTTCGGTCTCTTAACGGCGGCTTTTTGCAAATTCAACTAATTGATATCAAACAGAAAAAAGTTCAATGCGTTGATCCAATTCTCTTTCACTGGAGTGAACTCGAATTCGATAGATGCACCTTATACTTCCTATTTCTTGAAGGGAGATTAATTTTTGAGCTAGCTTTCTTCCGATTTTGGAATAGATATTATTGTACAAGGAAAATAACACATTTTAACTTGACTTCAAGAATCCAAGCTACTTGCTGCGCACTTTTATTTAAGTCTTCCCGAATTCTATCACAGAATGACATGTACTTTAGGGGGAATCAGTATACGTCATAATATAACTACTTATCGCAAAATGTTTTTTCATAGCATAACGCAAAAATGTCCAGTCGAACCAATGGGAAACAGATTTAAAGGATACTGAATTTAGTCAGGAGATCAATAGAATAATACATTTAGTTACTTAAACTGATTTGTCATCAGCTGACAATCCCTTTTGGATTATGAATTTTAAATGGGAGAGAACGATTTCAAAAATGAAACTATCTACTAGACGTACACAAGACAAAAATACAAAATTTGGAGAGAGAAACAAAATAGCCGAGACACCACAGGAATCAGCAAAAGAAGATATATAAGTTATCCACTCTAATAAAATACAGTATCACGTATGAAGTGTTCTTTTCAACTCCCGCCCCCACCACCCACGCACACCTTACAATTAGCATTAAACTGTATAATCTCTGGAGTAGAAATTTTTTCTGCACCAAAAGAGAGAACGACTGGAATGCGAAGTCTAAATTCTTCAGTTACACCTTGTTCTGGAAGAAATCTCTTGAGAGTTGAACTGTTTTCAGATATTTTTGCGTACAGCGCTCTTTATATTTTGATTTGTTGAAGAATTGGTACCTCTTGAATTATGCCCACTTTCACTTAGGCGCATTGGGGGTTAACAAAGATTGCTTTTATATGAACAAGCATTTAATAAAAATTCGTTGCCTTGACCGCACTGACATATGTCATTGAGGAAAAAAACTAACTTCACAGAAAAACAATCAGTGCTTGGATTAAGAAGATCAATTGTGACACGGTGTTGTATCCTTTTTGCTGAGTCAATCCTAAACCGGGGTAGGACACGTAACAACTTCACTTAGGGTAGAATATTCAGCTGTAATATCGAGATCGATGCCAAAAATGGAAACTCATGATGCATTTGCTCATAAGGACGTGGACAGTTGGAAACTGTTGAATAAAGACTGGCAAATTATCTCTCTATCTCTTCCTAGTTTGAAACTTTCCGACGATGCACAACACCTACAGATCCTTAAGACTGAAGTTACTGGTCAATTGAAATTACAAAGAATAGATAATATGACACGTTTTGCCGTTGAATATAACTTGAAAAATCTAATAAACCCGAAATATGATAGAGACATATAGACAATCTGTTAAAAATGAGACTCAATAATCCACGAAGCATCAATTTCTAAGCTTTTCCTGGTGAGATCCTTGGTGTTTGGACACAGGGTAGGATGATTTGTCTTCGTTATAGTTGTAGTGTAGTTACTTCGTTAGAAACAACAATCTCCCACAGTTACTTACTTAATAATCGACACTAAGTTATATAAGCCAAAACATCATGAAATTGCTATATAGACCCTACAAGTCAGTCTTCTACAGAGCGAAGTACAAGTATCATGATGGATAACTGGAATCAATAAATTATGGGTCATAGTAGTATGAACACGTGAATTCTACTCACTTCATGTAACTCTAACACCTGAAAGCAAAAATAACAGTCAAAATATTTATCAGATTGAAAAGCATATCGAAGTCACACAGGAACTGAAGTACAACGTCCAAGTAGATTGATATACACGAACACATTGTAGCATATTATAGAAGGAAGCAGCGTCCGTGAACCTTTACTCCAAGCAGGAACATGCACAACTGGTAACGTTGATGAATGTTGTGTGTTGAGTATATCTCTTCCCGGAGTTTATTGACACATTTCTACGATGAGTACCAAGAATACAACAACCTGAGGTGGTCTTGTTACTCCTCCCTTCCCCTTCCCCCATCACTTATGAGTAAACTTCAATTGTTATTTCAATGATTATATTTTATCCGCAAATTTAGTATATTCTACTTCTTGAATAACTTCAAAGTTGATTTTAGCCAAGAAGTCAGTCAGTAGCGTATTTTCCAATTACTCACTCACTGGTTGTTAGTCGCATAATATACAAACTCTAACAAAATGACCAAGATATTTTCACATTTTTTAGCGATAAATTAGTCTATTTTTTTGACTCCAGTTTCCCATTAACACAATATTGTGTTTTATATTAAGGATCCTTTCGTATATATATAGTAGGGCAGCTTTGCATCCAAGATTATTACAGTTTTGTTTAGCAGTACCAAATATCCCTTAAAATGTATACAACACAATTTCATCACAGCATTTCTTGCTTTCTTCTGATATATATATTGAAGATTTTACACTAACTCTATACATGCCCCAACCAACTGAAGAAAATCAACACACACACACACACAAACAATTTAAAGCAGTAGTGTGATATTCAGCCAATTTTAGATAATTACAATGAATCCTTTCTCTCTTTTATGAAACAATGGAATTATTATTATTATCAGGGATTTTTAAATGCAATAAATATTTTATTGTTAATTTGATGAGAAGCTGTTATTTATTGACGGAAATTCATTTCTTCCTCCTTGACGTCGCATATTATACGAATTACGCATGACAACAGGACGAGATGGACGTGAATGACTTTGATGCACACTATCACCGTTCCTTGGATTACGACTTCGACTGCTGGAATTGTACGCTAACGAGTCACGCGATCGACTTGTCTCTTCTGCTGCTGTCGGTGACTGATCATAACGACTGGGTTTTTCCATTGGTGGAGGTCGAGGTATTCGTTGAGAAGAACGTGGTCTAGGGACTCGAGTTTCATACATAGGAGATCTTCGACGCTCATCAAACATTGGTCGGCGTCCAGGTCCACCATAACTGAGTCTGAAAGATTAAATTCGATAATAGTGGCGTCGATATTGCCTCAATGAAAGAATTCTAGCATTTAATAATGAATCAGTTAAGTGAGCAAAAGACGCAAAAAAATGATGAATACACACCTATCAGTTCATTTAAGGAATCCGTTATATGGAATAAAAAACATTGTTATACTTTCAAAGAGAAACACTATGACCAAATGCCAACCGGTCAAGTCCTATCGGTTTTTAACAAAAGCTACAAAACACAACTGTTCCCTGCACTTTACTTAATCAATAACGTGCATTTTGGGTTGCTATGTTCATAACCAGTCCTATTTAGCAAGGTGGGGTATTCCGTTTTAATGAAGACATAAACAACTCATTCCATGTGACAGATGGAGGTCCGAAAGTGCAATTTCTCAAGTATTCTCAACTTAAGGAGAAAATAAGTCTACTTCAGTAGTCATTTGTAGTAACAATGCACACCAAATATATTACCAGCATTTAGTATGGGATTATAGTAAGGCATCAGTTTCCACATCAGCTGACTAGCGACTTATGTATGTACGTCTTAATAAGAAACACTTAGAAAGGGTAACTTACAATACTGAATGTTCAGCAGAACAGTCTAGTTTTTGTCAAAGTGACTAAATTTTGAAAGAAATCTATAATTAATTCCCACGCTCTCTACTTATTTGTATAAAGAACTATCGGTGACAGAGCGGTTGAATGCTCGCCAACTACGCAGGTAGTTCGAGGTTCCATCCCTGGCCGACGTACTGCTCCTTCACCTTGCTAAGCCAGTAATAAGACTGGTAAAGAGTGAAGGTTGGGCACGAGGCTAGTAACCCCGATCCCGTAAGAATAAATACCACCGCTACCGGAACTTTAAAGCTCTAGTTTGAAGCCTTATGTTCCACTGGGAACATATAGGACTTTAAAAAAGTAACCGAAGCAAAGCCTTTGACCTCAACAATAAAAATAAACAGTATCAACCTACAGATAGTAAGGCAAGCTAACAATGATTGTGAATTCATTAGGAATAGGGAAAAACATAACAGGATAATCATATTGAATAGAGGATACAGAAATCTGCTCTTACGCTACTTTAAACCATTATAAAATTATCTACCACGACTGTATAGTTCCTGCATCAAAAGCAGTATAGTCATCACTTGGATATGCAGCAGTGTTCACAGTTTTATATGCATCTACTGAGTAGTACATCAATTGTATGAAGTGCCCCGTTGAACTATTGTTTACACATACTTTATCGTAGAGGTAGAAAGAATTTGGATGGATTTTAAGAGTAATGTGCTCTTGTCACAGGACGACTGAAGAAAAGCTTTCAGTGCTTTGTATTTTTCCTATTGTTAGGTAATATGCTGCTTTCAATCAAAATAGAAGTGTACATTATCTACGGAATTGAACGGTTTGGCTGAGGTCTTCAAGATGGTAAGAAGTAATCCTTGAAGACGATAGACGATGATATGATTCCAAGGCGTTGGTGAATTCACTCTTTTCTGATCCCCTAGATCCATTATATATATTCTCATTATTCTCCATGTAGGTATTCTTGCTTCTTCTCTACTTGTATATTTTGTGAAGGGTGACAACTTGAACTGCGACACTTTATTGCAAAGTTCTTCGTGGGAAATTAAGTTCTCGAGTCGTTGAGAATGTAAGAACCAATGACGGCTGGAGACAATTGGTGATATGGCTCAAAATCGTTCTCAATGGTACAATGCAGATGCATACACTCCTTGTGACATATCATACCCAATAAAACTATATTGTTCTTCGATATTACTATTCTTTTGGCCTTGTACCTCTGTTAACTGACTCTATTTTGTATCTTTTTTTAGTTTTTTCTCTTGCTTTGTGTGCTACATGGAGTGTGGCGACTTGAACTGCAGCACATCGGTGCGAAGTTCTCTGTCGAAAACAGACGGGCAGACAGATGAACGATGCAAACTTCATTTGCACTTACATATACATAATGTATTTGATTATTTGGGAGCTACTATCCTTTGTAATAGCAAACGATTAAAGAACAGTGGAGTGGAATTGTACCGGAAATCAATTATTCACTAAAAATGAGAGAATCGCACTTTTCAGCTATTGTTCTTGACATAACCACCGATAACTAAACAAATGCTATAGAAACTAGTGAAATGTTCTTTGATATATTCTCTCTTGTTTTCTTTTAAGTCCCACTGATGTTCACTGGTGCAGCTCTCTAGCAGTGTAATGTAGTCCAGGGCGTAAATGTAGCTGAGCATGCAGGTAGTAATTAATGATTCGATTATGTAGACAGTCATTTTGAAAATTGGACAAAGACAAACATCATAAGGTCTCAATAACGGCGTATTGCACTGTATCAAGTAGCTTACTGCACATTGATAGTTGCAAAATTCAGAATATGAGATTCTCGAAGTTCATTCTGGACATATGAGACAAAATTCACATGTTATCTATCGAATAAATACAATGTCCGGTGAAACCTGAAGAATATACTTCAATGTTAACATTGTAAACTGGGTGATAACGACCACTCCTTATTACCAAATAGTTGAAACTACTTTTACTTCATTGATAAAGTCAGATAAAATGTTTTAGACGACTGAGAGAGATCCATTGAATGATGTGAACTCACGCCGAATGCATTACGAGTACAGGACTGATAGTCACCTTTGTTTGTGAAGTTGAGTGAGATACGATTGCAGTAAAAAATAAAGGCCAAGAAGTAGTCATGCCGTAACACTTCAAGTGAGGGAGCTGAGTTGAATGGTGATCTGAGTGATACACAATAGTGTGATCGTCTTGTTTTATTTCCACGGATGATCAGGTCAGTACATATTGTCTTATTCTGTTGGTTGACGCTCTAATTGTTAACTTCAAAATTCTTTTATCCCAGTGTTGATATTCATTTCCGTTGTTAGTGCTTTAGAAGTAGAATAGGTGAACTGCTGTGAAAATTCTCACAAATTTCGACTTGTACACTAGGCTAAATTATTCATGAGGGGACCAATTTTTAATTACATACGTACGTTTACCAGCTTGAAGATGATTGGGAAGGTAATCCTTTTATAAACAAATTTATTGAGCTTTTTAGATCTTGAATATTAGCTATATTCATTTCATTTCAACTTGCAAGAAACCCGTGTAGGAAACAAGTCGTCATGCATCACTCATATTAGTGACAGATTTCCCAAGGTAAGGAAACAGACGAATAATACTAAAGAGTAGGCGGAAAAGCAGTACGTTGAAACACAACTAGATGGAATGTAGTCTACCAATAAGCATGGTGCTCCTTCGGTGAAGAAGAACAACTGAATCCAAGCTTTCTTATCATCCATGCGCTTGTGTTTAAATTATATCACCGCATAACGTAATTGAAAGTGAGACTACTCATAACAGTCAGCACTTGTTATCCACAAAGATGACAACAAAGATGTGAATTCACAATTTGAATGAAACGAACTACAAAACTGGGAAGTTACCGTTTCTCTTTGCCCATATATATTCCAGGAGTGGGATTGTGTGGTCCTTTGGTAAAACTGTAGTCAATTCGAACAATGCGACCATGTAGCTCCAAGCCTCTAGCACACGCAGCACGTGCAGCCCGGGCGCTTTCCATCGATCGAAAATATATAAATGCAAAGCCACGTGAACGACCTATTGACAAATAAAAGAAGGTGTATATATCATAAAAATGTGACGCTATGAAATAGGTGAGAGGTTTAGAGTTATTTGAATTATTTGTGATATATATAACATGCAAATCTCACTATTTGTAAGGTTTACCTAATATACACCCAATCATTTCCGACATCATGATGTCAGTCTTTAGATCACCAAAACATTTTATTTTCGGTTGTGAATGGGAAACAGTACCCCAGCGGAACGTATCCACTCCACTCGGTTTTATGCCATCACAACTACTGCGCACAAGCTTTCATTAACTCCTCACCACATGATTTTCTCCAATATCACTCTCCAGACGCCAAACTCATCTTTTAGCTTTCGGGTTTCAGGCCAGGCGTTTGAAGTTACCCAACGTTTTCCTCGGAGCATATCTAATATAATCCTGTTTCTTTCTGCATGTTTTTTAAACAACAAGTTCCTGATGAGCTCACTGCTACAGCTTTCAGTTGCTTATTGTTCTTGGCTAACCGTTTGATCTCCGGCGTTAAGCGAAGACAGCCACTGATAAAAGCCTGCAGTCTGTTGTTACAGTTTTCGCGGTGAGACTTGCGCCAAGTTTTTAGACCGATGAGAAGCACTAATTCCATATTAATTTTAAAAATTCAGATTTTGTTCCTTTTGATAAGTGCTGTGAATAATCGCACTAGACAGCCTTGTCTTACTTCTGTCATTAACTCAAAGGCCCCGATGAACTTTCTGTTGTGAGTTACTTGACATGAAGTATTATATCAAATAGCTGTTGAATGAACAAAAACACGGACCTACTCAATAGTTAATGTAATTACTAGAAATTAACAAGTTTCTGTAAAAGCTTCTTCTGAAAAATACATTAGAGCTGATTAATAGCTTTTGATGTAGACTCATTATTCACTAATGTTCCCTAAGTCGAAACAGCTGATAATTTTTGGTGATAACATTTATAAACTTAATTTCTCAATGACCGAAGGTTTACTTTAAGGCCTAGCTGAAAACGGCCAATTTGTCTAAAATATGTTAGTAATAGCTTAAGTGAGGACCCTAGATATGCCGCTTCAATTTCAGATAGAATAAACGAAGTGCAAAGTGGCACATCATATGCATGGACAAGAGAGATTATTCTCTATCTCTCCTAGATATGTTGATTGTTTGACGACCATATGGATAAATAGCACGACCTATTTATAGAAGGCATACATGGATAGGATAGCATCATAATTACAACAATTCGTGTTCAGTCTATTTAATAGGACTCAAAGAATATGCGCAGCTGACATAATGAAAGACGAGGAAAGAATGTTGACAGAAACTTTAATTCTCATTGTTCAGAGTTCATAAGCAAACATCCAATGGTCAGATCATTGAGACTTATTCTCAGTCTCTCCTTGAAAAAAATGCATTTATAAGGGTGCTTTACATATGTAACCATATTACCCTGATATTTAAAGACTGTGCAACTAAGATATAGATCACTGACAATATGAAGCTTATGTATCCTCTTGAGTCCTTAGAACAAGTGAAAAAATAGGTCATTTCAAATGTACTCATGGTCAAATACATTAGAAGGACCCATCGGTCGCTGCAAGTAAGGAATACATAGTACATTCCTAAGTGGCTTCAATACCTACTGACGGTTAAAATAGATAACCTGGCACCTTGACAAAGCATACATTGCACTGATCAAGGCACTCTACTTGAACTCATGCAGCTAGCCAGGTGAACTTATGGCGGGTTGTCCCATGAGGTGGTGACAACTAGTGGTGTCAGCGACCACTTCACTTATTTAGGAATTTGCATCAGCCAACGCCAATTGGTTGATTGCTGACGAAAACTCAGCACGGATACAGAAGGCTCGTTGAGCATATGCCAGTTTACACCGTCTCTGGCTTAGTAGACGTGATATCCGGATATCGACCAAAGGGCGGGTGTACTGCTCAGCAGTTAGCTCCGTCCTCTATGGTTGGTTGTGAGACCTGGTCATTGTGTGGAAGACATGAAAAGACTAGCTGTCGTTGATCTCCGACGAAATTTCAGCACGAATTCAGAGGGCTAGGTTCGCATTCGCCAGTTTTCGGCGTCTCTGGCGTAGACGCGATATCCGACTATCGACCAAAGGGCGTGTGTACTGCTCAACAGTCCGCTCCGTCCTCCTTTATGGCTGTGAGACCTGGCCATTGAGAGCAGAAGACATGAAAAGATTAGCTGTCTTCGATCATAGGTGTCTGCGTTCTATCTCCCGCGTGAAGTGGTATAATAAGGTGAGCAATATTGAGGTTAGGCGTCGAGTGCTAGGTAAGGCGGGGAAATCAATCGACGAGACTGTGAAATTACTTCGACTGAGATGGTTAGGACATGTGCTACGTATGCCTAGTCATCGCCTTCCTCGACGGGCAATGTTAGCTGATATAAGGTCAGGCTGGGAAAGAGCTAGCGGTGGTCAAATGAAAACATGGCACCAGTCAATGAAATCCACAACAGTTAATCTAAGCCACGTAGGAAGATGTAGACTTCCTGGTTGGGGCCCTCGGGATGGTAAAAACCAATGGTTGGAAACAATTGGTGACATGGCTCAAAATCGTTCTCAGTGGCGCAGATGCATCCACTCCTTGTGACTTATGATTTCCAATTAAACTTTTGTTCTCCGTTATTACTATTCCTTTGTCTCACACCACTGTTTACTGTCTATATTATGCATTTCTTCTACTTCCTTCTCTTGCTTTGTGTGGTACATGGAGGGAGTGTGGCGACTTGAACTGCCGCACATATGTGCAAAGTTCTATGTCGAAAACCGACCGACCGTCAGTCGAGTGTTAGGTAAGGAGAGAGAATCAATCGACAAGGTGGTGAAGCTACATCGACTGTGATGGTTAGTACATGCCTCACGCATGCCACCGCCTTCCTCGTCAATGGGCAATGTTAGCTGACATAGGGTCAGGTTGAAAAAGAGTAAGCTAGTGGCGGTCAAATCGAAACATGGCTTCATCAGTCACATAAAATCCACCAGTTAGTTTGAGCCAGCCACGTAGGGAGGTGTAGACTTCCTGGTTGGGGTCATCGGGACGTAAACACCGATGGCTGGAGACAATTGGTGATATGGCTCAAAGTTGTTCTCAATGGCTGGTGCAGGTGCGTACACTCCTTGCGACTAATATCTAATGAAACTATATTGTTCTTTGGTATTACTATTCTTTTTGCCTTATACCTCGGTTTACTGACTCTATTTTGCATTTCTATTTACTTTTTTTCTCCTGTTTTGTTTGATACATGGTGTGACGACTCGAACTGCTGCACATCGGTGCAAAGTTCAATGTTGAAACCAATACTAGATAATAACAAGAAAGACGTGAATAACTGCATCTTATAAAAGATTCGCCATACCAAAAATTTGCAACATACTGTACAGAATGATCATATGAAATACTTACCTGATATATTATCCTGAACAATCTTGACCTCTTCAATATCACCATATTTTTTCATGGCATCGTATAAATCTCTTTCTTCAGTACGCATAGACAATCCGAAGGCACCAAGAATGCGAGATGGCTTGGGAGGAGATGCATCACCTCGAACATCCATTTTACTACGCTTTCTGGCGACAGGGCTAGCGTCTGCATAACGGTCGTACCGTGAATCCGAGCGATATTTCACTGGATTATCTTTACTTCGGGGAATTCGTCTGTTAGGAGAAATGTACTCGTTATCTGGACTGTAATAGTCATACTCTCGATCTTTTACATCATTTTCGAAGGATGTTTGTGGAGCATCTCGGTAGCGTTTTCTTGAGCCTGAATTTTCATATCTAAAATATATTGGAAACAACTTGATCACTTAGACACTGTAACTGAATATGTACATAGGTGCGCAATAGATATGCAACCAACAGGTAATTCATCTTGATCAGAAACGCTACAGACTACTGACTCATATATCTTATGAAAACTAATGTTCCCAATGAAACAAGATCACAAGATTTAAGAATAATGGCAGTTCCCTTTCCCTGCTAGGTAATGTGGCTCATTGGTTTTAGCATTCAATTTCCGTATAGTAGACCTCGGGTTAGAATCTCACCTCATCAAATTCAGCTTGAGTGGCTAAGCTGGTTTAATTAATCTTCACACAATGTGGCTCATAGCCTGATACAAATAATCTGCTTCGGGTAGCTGTGTTTTAACCAAGAACTTCAATAAAATGCGTTCTTATCTACTTAACTATTTGTCACCTTCATCCTAGTATGGTAATCAGTTGTGAATCTCGCCACGCGTCTCAAGTACTCGGTTACCAACCCATAAAGTTCACTTCGTTCTACGTGTCCACGGTCAGTAAACCATCATAGGTATGTACTGAGGCTTAAAAAGTGATCATGCAAGTATTACCTAATAGCTTTTAATACATAGTTGTCCATAAGGATATGTAAAAAGAAAAGACCAAACGAGCAAATTGCACTTGAGTTCCCTAGGTTTAAATGAGCAGATTAACAGGTGCATTGGTGTGTTACAAATGAATATTGAAAGTCAGATCGCAGCCTTAACATTTATATTTATGGAAGAGTGCAGAGGCAGTGTAAATTAGCTGACAAAAGTGATTTTGAATTATAAAAATCTGGTTAAAATTGTGCTGGACTCTACAGGCAGATTTAGATATGTGAATTTCAAGACGAATTATTCTGTTTAAACCAGTCTGTCAGTCAAATCGAAAAATATGCACTCTAATAAGTGGTGCATTAAATGCAAGTAATTATGATTCATATAGTGCACCAAAAAGTTTTGGACAAACTCAAGTGGACTGAAGGATACAATAGTATCATATAATCCATTTGCTCTGAGGATCGGGAGAAAGCTAATCAACCACTAACGCTTAATATCCTTATAAGTACATCAGCCTTATTACATTCGACATTTCCACAAAAATATATAGTATGAATGCTCTGCTTGTAGGCACAATAACGAGGACATATCAAAAGTAATATGGACTAAAGGAAAAATACTTACGGATGCTCAACGTGTCGAGAACCATTGCGATAATCTCGTCCACTTTCTCGGTTGGAGTAGGGCATGTCGTAAGCCATTCAAACTCTCAGCTTGTAAAGAGACCTTAATTGATGATGAAAGGGAGAAAATTACTCAACTAGGAAGGCACATTACCAATTAGAAGACATCAAATTGACTGTGACTAGAATTTTGGGGAAACTCATTTCAACAGGGTGATGAAATATAACTGGAGAATTCTAGCTGACTAACACAACATAGGCACATGCAGCAAAAATAAAACCGTAACCATATTCTATGCAACATTTCACAGTTCGTGCTCCATATCCCATGAGCGGTGAGTTGTAACTGTATACGTTTTGACAGATTTTGTCATGTGAATCTTGACGTCAAATGCAGGGTGCGATTACGAGAGGATGGAATGCATACGTCATAACAGATATTAGTTCACTCTACACAGGAACACACCTCTTGACAATGATGAAAGGCTTTCCAAGAATGTGTATTTTTTAGTTCGCTTCCACAGGTGTCTAGGAGAGACACTTCTTTTCAGGGAAGTTTCAAAACAAAAGCTTTGAAACGCCAAAAGCAGACTGCACCCTGGTAAGATAAACGGATTGATAGGGGCAGTTTCCAACGTAACACAGTACCTCACAAGATACGTCAAGCAAATATGTGTTATTAGTTAGATATTTTACTGCTGCTTCATTTGTTAACCATGCAATATCTTTAAACCTAACGTGAAGGAGCAACATAACCGTGTGAACGAACATATATTCATTCGACTGAAATTCGCTAGACTTCAGTTCAGCTTTAGTTTTGCTGTCAAGGTGAGAGTAACAAGTAAATTCTCCCCGCAAATTATTACTGCTAGGTAACGCGGTGAACATGTGACTGGAAAACTACTGGCAAGCCTTTTGAGAAAGTTTCGCACTAGATAGTTTAGTGAGTAGTTTTCAAACTTTAGCTGCTTGTTTGTATGACTTTGATTTCAAACTTCTTCAGTGGGAAACTGAAATAAAGTTCTGAAACCAGTTATCTGTTTGCCTGGTAGGAATAACATACAGCACGCATCGTGGTAACATTCTCAGGCTCCTAACAATAGTAAAACAGACTAATGTTGAGCCATAGCAAAGGCTTCCATATAGCAACGTATTTCATGAAACCACAACAAAGCAACGAACATACACATCAACTCCTCGCACCCAGTCTTTAAATTTGATTACCAGACATTGCAACCGGTTTACTAACATTTCAAAATGTTCCATGAATGTTTAAACATGCTACGATTCAGTTGACGTAAAGGTGTCATGTAAAAATGTCAGTTAACAAGTGAATAAAGAAGAACATGATCGCAGTTCGTCTTATAGACTGTGAAACAAGATACAACTCACCTCTAATAGACCTTAACTGCACGAAGGAACGAGTATCGCGGGCAACCACAAACCGATATTACTGAAACACTTGTACAATATTCAATGTACGAATCATTGTTACGAGTTAATGTGAACTAGTGACTTTTACTCTCAGGAATTAAGGGCAGAGAAGATTTCTGTATCTCAAGTTAGTCCTTTAGTGTTGATTTCGCCCCCCACCTGCTACACCTCTGGTAAACCACCACTGAAAAATCAGTTAAATGTGAAGTAAATGTACTGTTGGTGTTACTGATGTAAATTAGCCGTGCTTCGTGTGGGTCATTCTAGTAACAAGTTAAATGGTTTAATGAGCGCATTAAAACTAGGGGTAGGTAGGGAGGATATTGAGAATGAACAGTAGTAATTGGAATAAGTGGTTGGTGATGAATGTACCTACGCAACAAATCAAAATTGCAACGCTCTATATCTACTTAAGAATTACGTCAAATCCGTGTGAATGCCAAAAATAATGAAAACGAGGGCGGAGATGTGGGAGAAAAATTTTTGCTCTCCTCTGCTTTCATTGGATCCCACTATTCATAATCACTGGTTTCGCTTTGTATCTTTAGATTGTTCTATGACTTCTTTGGAAGTGCATTTCGTAGGAGATTTCTTTAGTTTCTACGTGTAGAACTTGAGTTACAGTTTATATTCAGTTTCTCTAAAGGCTTCCAACTGAATTTTACGGTTTCCTGTGCGAGATTGTGGCTTGAGTCTGAATTTCCATCAGAGACAATGCATCTCATTTTCTTTAGTTCTTGTTATTCTAATCATTCAATTATATCCGTAGCTTCCGAATGTACTTGCGCACATTTTTAATTGGTTTGTAGCCTATCGTGGAACCAAAGAAAAATACCGTGGTGGCTTGTTTTTTTTCTTCAGACATAACATCACTGAGTCGCATAGTGTACTGGAAACAGTTGTGTTACTTGAAACTCCTGAAGTGTAAATATTGTGCGATAAATTACGCTGAAAACTGTACATATTGTGTCAATTTATTGCGCATAATAAAGCTGGTATTATTATCATTATCTACACCTGTTCTCAATTGTGTTCAGCAAGATGCGTCTTCATCTTCAACTCGAGATGCAGCCTATCTGGTCTTTATTGTGCCCATCTAGTGAAACACTTGAGGGCTAGCAAGTGACATCACTAGACAAGCCCTCGAGTGGAACCCGAAAGGGAAGCGACGAGTTGGTCGTCAGTGCAAGGGTGACCTGGAGGAGATCATGTGAAGAAGAATTGAAAGCGTATGGGCAGACTTGGGGCCGGGTGAAAACTCTAGCAGAGAACCGAACGCAATGGAGACGCATGGCTGAAGCCCTATGTTCCTCTAGGAACTAAAGGAAATAATAATAATAAGTGAAACACATCGTGAGTTATATTCCTCTGTGCAGCATTTGTTTTACACATCAAAATTTCGATGTCACCATTTAAGGTCGTGTCCATTACTGTCTGCACCTGTCTATGGAAATAACCCCTATCTACTGGGGGTAACTATTGGGGCGCAGCACTGTTTAACTGCAAATTCTCTTTCTTTTTGAATTGAGTCTTGCCGTCGTTATCCTGAGGGAGATTGTTTCCACTGCACGGAACACTTTCACTGATGTTGGTGACATTATGATGGCTACGCTGTCAGTGTAGTCGTGGTTGTTTTCCGGGTGACTACAGTAGCTCTTCAATTTCGAAATTCGGTTTCCATTCTCCTCCTCTTATGGATTCCCAACATTTCTGTGCCATATGTTCTCAATTCTCTAGCCATTTGAATGGTGTTGCCAGCCTCAAACATCATGCAGACATTCAAAATCACTGAGCATACTTCCATTTCCAGTTGATGGAAACATATGGGTCGACTGAGTTCACGAAATTTCTCACTAATCGGTGCCTGTGTTTTGAATTTATTGTGATGCGGACGTGCCCTCCCAAGAACAACCCTATCTGTTCTCTGGTCTTTGGCCAGTGTAATGGAAGTAATTTTAGCCTTAACCACTTTATTCATTGGAAGGAGTTCTGCTTTGGTCATTTCGGTCATACTGAAGGTAGGCTATATGCTTTTTGCCCTAATTCGTTGATGATTAATTTGGTAAGGCTAGATTTTCAGTCATATGTATTACTGATGCTATTGCACAAAAGACAAAAGTTTGGTAAAGACTTTCAGCAGACTAGTTAGTTGGCTTCATTTTAGGGACTAAACAAGATATGATTTTACATGAGGTCACTACACCTTTGAATAACGGACAGGTGGCGCTGTGCTTCTTCCAGGTTGTAATTACTAAGGACAACTAACCACAGCAAGACTTGGAGCTGTGAGAAGGTTAACTTCTTACTCATATCACTGATCTGTTCTTGCTGTTGAATGCAACCTTGGGGTAGCCGGGATACATCTGCCTGCATAGGGAAAACTCGCAAGACTGCCAAGCCGGGCACTTAAGCTACTGAATCGCTCTATCACCAGTACACTAACAAGAAGTTCTGGGAAGCGATTTTAATGCATTATGTATAGTATCCGAAATCGCCAATGCAGTAGTTGACTTGATCATGACAGTTCACTGCATTCAACAATCATCAGTATCCTATACACACGCTGTCAAACGCTAATATTATACCCTGTATACTATTTTCCACCCTTTATGTGATTTGTGCAAACTTTTTATTCATTTCGAACTTTGTTGTAGGGGATGGACGAACCTTGTCGATTCAATTAAATCACACAGTCAGATAGACCAGGCTAAAGAGTCAGCATGTAATGCTGCTGAGGCTCAATTGCAGCCGGATAGATGGTCACGTAACAATCCTGAGAGTTTCTTCTAGTTGGAGCCAACCGGAAAATTTCTGGAATTCCTCCAAGCAGCATGACTAAATAGTTTTCTAGATGACTACTTGTTTGAATTTACACCTCCATGAGCCACCGGCCATTTCGTACATCGATTACGTTCCCAGTGTTTGGACGTCAGATGACCACAAAATTTAAGATTAGCAATATAATTGCCAGAGGCGTATTGTGAAAAGAACAAATTTCGCAGTCTCCCCAACATTTTGGTCTTTAGTCTATTCGGAACAACGCCATTTGGTTTGTCCCCTCCGCTGAAATTTGCAGGTTCATGTTATCCTCGCAGTGGCTACAACAGGATGATTTGATCAAGATAACCAAGTTCATTCAACAATCACCAGTTCCACTAACATGAACATTCAAACACTGCATGTGCTGTAACAATAATAACTTGTTACTAGCTTATTGTAACCATAATTATATTGATGTGAATGAAAAACGTTTTTGTTGATATTTGGTACGCTGATGAAGCGTCACATGGCAGAAATATTCGCTGGCTTTTCAAATTATGCGTAGGTGAAACGGCTCAAAGATCGGTATGGTCATTTTGGTTGTTAAATTTCCAGGCATTACACAAGCCTTCTGGTAATTTATTTCTAATCAACACTATTTCTATCAACTAAAGACGTCGGTGTAGCGTGATTTTGTCTCATAAATGTTCCATATTGTAAAAACTCTTTACATGATCGGGCAGTGTTTAATAAGCTATCATCGCCTTCTTAAGTGAACACGTACTCGAAATGCTTAGTTCAAACACTGTTAAGATAGAAATTAACCACTTACTCTATGACCGATCCAGATCTAATGGCATAATAGCAGCTGACTGCAAGCTTTGATTTGATTGTTCATATCAAGACGGCAAATTAAAGAGGCTTCTTGGTGAGGGGCAAGATCGTCTGCGCTTCTGTATCAGTCTCAACTTGAACAAGACATTGACGGGTCAACATGCTGCAATATGTTGTGTGCGCACTAGTCGTATTAGATTTGTTTTAGTCAAATTGTACATGGTTATCAACAACAATGCAATGAGAGGTAGCCTTTAAGGAAGACTAGACCATTGCGATAAGTCACGCAGACTTTGTTCTTTTACCAGCAGAACAGTAAAGTTCTCTTTTGTTCCCATGGTGATTTTTGATGAATTGTTTGGACGAGCGATCTGAAAGTGGACAATATAAAATTTCCCCTGCTGGCAGGCAACGTAATGTCATTTTTCGTGGACTCTGAATACCCAAATCAGTTATTGTGTACTGTACGCTGTCTTTAGTGCGTACTTCCGGGTCTCACCCTTTGACTCGGCAAGTCAGGAAATCAATGAGAATATTTGTGCGGTCCAATTTTAATCTGTGCAAAAGTTGGAGGCTGAAATATATGGTACGTCTGTTGCTGCTATATTTTGATTGAACTAGCGTATACACATATCCTAATACTTCCTCGCATTTATATTTGTGCCCTAACGTTGCGATTACTCGACATCCGCAACGTAATTCAAAAGGCACTTGCGAAGGAATACGATAGTGTATTGTTGCAGCAATCAACAATTCAAAAATCGAGCGAGTACAAAAGTATCAATTGTTAACATGCAAGATTTAGAGTAATAAATAAATGAAAGTACAATTACACAATGAAAGTATAGTACGATTATGAGTAATAAAACGGGTCACTACAATAGCCCCTCCGTAGAATACAGGTAAATGAAGTTTACCTGTATTCGGAATGATATTGTAAATTACAATGACACAAAAGAAATATGAAAACCGAATTGAGGCTTTTTAGTTTTCTGAAGTTCGATTATAACTGTATATATTCGAAAATGTTAACAACTTTGAAACGAACTAAAATTTTTAGAAAGTTGTGCAAAATGTAACAATAAAACCAGAAAAATTATTATTAGAATAATAATGAGGTTGTTATTGTAAAGAGTTACATATTAGATTTATATCTTAACATACAGTTAATAGTATAGTAATAAGGAAGTATGGAAATGACTTGGGTAAACATTCAGTTACCTCTATTTCCATGAAAGCTTGTTGTACAAGTGGAATTGTACAAGAAGAGATGGCTGTGTCAGAGAAGAATGCAGCATTAGCTGCTGCTGCTGATACGGTTGAAAGTGAACGTCCGTCAGCATGTTGTTGTTGTTGCTGGCTGTTGTTACTCGGCGTTGAGGAGTAACTTGAATTGATGTTTGCTGCGGTTGGAGAGTAGAAGTTGGTTGATTGATAGCCATTCCAACAAGAGCAGTTGGCACAAGCTGTGGTAAACCAGTGGTTTGAATCAATTGACCGTTAGGAACAACAGTCATGACTTTTAATGGAGCTCCTGGTGCCAGAGTGATAAACTGGGGAGTAGCATAGGAGCGTGCAGTTACAGTACAAGGTTGACCACTGACAGAGACGTCAGTTGCCATCATTGTTGCTTGTTGCTGATGTTGTTGGATATAAGCTTGCTGTTGAGCTGGTTGTAACTGATGAGCTTGTGCTTGAATCTGTTGTTGTTGAGGTGATTGGGTAAACTGTTGTAATTGAACAGCTGTAGGACCGGCTTGAGTAAATGGAGTTGCAGACCATTGTAAGAGTGTTTGCACACCTGTAGATAATGCTGAAGCTTGAGGACAGAGAACTGGAATTGAGGTGTTGCATAACAGCCAGCTGCTACAGCTGCTTGAGTATCAGGGTGAACTGGGATAGCAGTCGCTGCGCCGCCAGGTCCGGAGGTTCTTTTAGCAGAAATATCAGTAATTATACATCCAAATGTTATGAAGTTATAAAAGTTGATGCGATGGCAAAGATGATTTATTCCACTGTGTATACTTCGAAATGATGTAGTCCATCCATCAGCTATGTCGGGCTCGCCAATTTGTTGCTGCTATATTTTGATTGAACTAGCGTATACACATATCCTAATACTTCCTCGCATTTATATTTGTGCCCTAACGTTGCGATTACTCGACATCCGCAACGTAATTCAAAAGGCACTTGCGAAGGAATACGATAGTGTATTGTTGCAGCAATCAACAATTCAAAAATCGAGCGAGTACAAAAGTATCAATTGTTAACATGCAAGATTTAGAGTAATAAATAAATGAAAGTACAATTACACAATGAAAGTATAGTACGATTATGAGTAATAAAACGGGTCACTACACGTCTGTACACACCTGCAAGTATAGCGGTTTTCTTCGTTTGCCCTGAAGGGTTTGCTGATGCTCCCATACTGGTGGCATTTCCTTTTTCTATTCCTTTTAAAATTACTTACTTTCTTCAGTGGGTCTCCCAGTTTATTTTTTACCGATGCAGTGATTTATTTGGTTAAAAATGAAGATAAGGTCAATTCCCAAAGAGGAAATATAAACCAATAGTCTCAGACTGATATCTTCGGGTGAGTACAAGAAGTTTAGAATATGAAGAGTGTTGACAATCAAATTTCTTTCCTATTATAAAATTACGATTAGACTGCTGAAAAATTGAAATAAATATATCAATGATCTCAACATTATACATCAACGAACATTAACTCAAGGATGCTGTTCACAACAAAGTTATATAGAAGAATTGACTTCAAGCTTTATTTTTCCCAGATATTTGTATTACATTCATCTGATGTGTGGGTTTTTTGTTAATGCGAAGACAATATTTCTATATCTCTTTATGTGTTACACAGACAGACTATTTTGCAGACTGTTCCGACTGACTGCAACGTCAGAAAGAACAAACAGACTGTAAATTCAACATACATCGAAATATGTGTAATTTATATAAAAACTTATCCATGCCTGTACAATTGGTATGTTCCTGCATAAACAGGAATAAATAAATATTATTATGATAATTCCAGTACATATCTTCCGACACTGTATATACCTGTTCTATGTGACCAAGGAACCCCTGATAGCAAAATCAGAGGGATAATTTGACCTTCTAAAGTAAGGAATGCTTTGGAATCGGAAACATACAGTACCGATGTCTGACTCGCTAGCTAGAATGCGTGCATTTGCAACCAATACACTCTCTGATAAGTAATTTTGCTTGCTTTTCTCTTTTTCAAAGAATTGATGGAGAGAAGAGACTGTATCACGGTTTCAAATGTTTTAAGACTTGTTTTAGCGTGTACATATTCGAACTGGCTCCAACGTCATTTTGCGCTTTTCTGTATTGCTGTCAAAACTCATGTTCTTTGAGTTCGTGATGGAGCCGCATTTGTTAGATAAGTTCTAAATCCTTCTCTCAGGATAATCTCGCACTTTCATTTAATTACAATCTGTTAAAACCAGAGCATACTTCCAACTGACTAAGTCTTTTTAGTTTGTGTTTCGTCATCAAAACTTACAGCCTAGGTAGTGTGTTGATTTGCTAGGTAGATAGGTAAATTAAGTTTAGCAAGGCCTGGTCAAGTGTAACACATCAACAGCACTACCAGTACCTTGCAGCTGTTGGGCACAAATTTCATTTGCCACATCTTAAACCCAATTCCCCTGCCGTTTAATTTTAGTGATTGCTTTGTTTTCACTTTTGCACAAGAAGTTACTTTTACTTTTTCTTGGGGTTTTATGCTATTTCCTACCGTTGAAGTGCTTTTATTATTTCAAGTCATATGAATTAACTAATCATGACTGATAACGACACTCCTGCGCAGATATCAGCAACTCTGCAACTCCCTACCCTCTGATAGAATCGACCACCTTCATGGTTCTCACATGCTGGGACCCAGTTCAATTCGCGGCGTATCCATTCTCAGGAGACTAAGGTCAACTAAGTGGCTTTCAGCATTCCTGAAAACATCATCCATGGCGACCCCTGACCAGACCTATTCGATCACCTGAAAGCGACTCTAATCAAGCTAGTAGCCCTCACTGATTGACAAAATGTGGAACGGCCCTCCAGAGACGTTCAACTTGGAGACCGTAAGCCCTGGCAAATGCTTCATGAGATGAAACAGCTAGTTGCTGATTTTAAAATTGACGAAACTCTTCTAAGACAATGATGGTTGCAGATGCTACCTCAGACTGTGCGAAAAATTCTTGCACTTTTGTAAAAGTCACCTTTGTTGAAATAAGAAGAGAGGTCTGATAGAAACATCAAGGCTACCAGACCACTCACGAGCGTTTCTGCTGCCTTATCCACCAACTCCCCACGACAGAACGAGCTCCATCCAACGGGTGACTATCCAGTTTTGATATCGAACAGATGTACCAGAAGCTGTAAAGTCTTAAGAAGTAACTTCGAGGTAGAATTGCTTCTTATGACAGCGCGTTTCTTTCTAGCGGCATTTGTTGGCACCACATAAGTTATGGTGCGACTATACAAAGGCGTATTCGTCCCTGCACCTCCTAAACTTGTGAACCGGCACGTAGTGGTGACTAAATTCGCTGGCGAACCCCTCCCTTATCGACTTTGCTATATCGTTTGCCGTGGCTCTGGGATAGGCTTCCTGGTTCATATTTGGCAGAGGCTATCATCATCCCACCTGAAGCGTCTGCAGCCAACATCTCTGCAACAACGCCCTACCAGTGGTTTGCCGATCTCAACTTATGGCACGAGGCTCTCAGGTGTTAGTGTATGACTTCGCCGTTCATTCTTTCAGGTTTTCATCGTGGCCGATGTGACTACTGGCATTATTAGTATGGACCTCTTGTTGCCGGCAGATGCCAGTAAGCACAAGTTGACAAGTCCATCTTCGGTACTGTCAGCACGGTGTATTCAATCTCTGAAACTTGAACTCTGTACTCTAACATGATCAAAACCCAGTCGTATAGTTCATTAGGTGACTTCACGTGAAAAACATTAGATCACCTGGTTTCTCTGAACAACGCTGGTTGTCTCCGAGGATTCTCCAAGCCGTTGGGGATGAGTTCAAATGTATGCTCAAAGTGTGGATAATCAGACAATCCAACAGCCCGTGATCTTCACCTCCACACATGGAGCCTAAGAACAATGGCGTGGACTTGAGGCTTTGGGTGATTACAGAAGACCTAATGCCCAAGCAGTCCCAGTCCCACATACACGATTTGACACCACCTTTGAAAGGCCCAATCCCATTCATTAGGCCTGATCTGACATGTGCTTTTCACCAGGGCGTCGTGCATCCTGGTGATGTTCCGAAGACAGCAGTCATTACTCTTTTCGGTCTTTTTGAGTTTCTTCACATGCCTTTCGGTTTACGCGACGCCGCACAGATATTTTGGCGTTTCATTTATGTCTTGCGTGGACGAGACTTTGCTTACGCGTATCTGGACTATATTTTGATACCTAGCCCGGTCGGAGAGACTGGTTATACTTATCCACAACGAGTTTTCCGCCAACTCGCAAAACACTCGGCAACAATCAACTTACCCAAATGCCACGTTAGCGTTAACACTTTGACTTTCTTATGACATGTCATCCGTACGCATAGTATTCATCCTTTACCTGAAAAGGCGGGAGCGATTCAGAACTTTCCAGTGCCAAAAATACCCAAAATCACTGCGCACATTTCCGGAGGGTAATAGTAAACAACTAACTTCTCCCCCCTGAAGCGCTGGAAACATTTAAGCAAATGAACATGGCTATTGCAGGCGCCACTATGATTGTGCATCTAGATGCTAAGCCGTTCGTGATTAAATTAGTCATTGGCTTCCAGGAGCCAGGTGTAGAGCGGAACCGTTTCCTTAGGCTTAAGTTGGATGGATTGGTTTGGAGATCATTAATCCTTCTTGTCCGTCTTGTTTACACCATTGACAAGAAAACTACACCTTCAAAGAACAAGGAAGCGATAAGGTTATGCAGTGTAAGGTGAATTGGCGTGTAGGTGTTGCTGGGCCTTGGGCATATCTTCAGTGTGACTGCACCCAGATGTTTACTTGTGAGGTGTACAGCAATATATTTCCCTGTCACGTAGCCAGGCACCTACTTCGAAAAAAACTCGGGTCGCATTTTGACACTTTGCACGACAAGTTATAGCAGCTGAGTTTGTAAGCTATTCATCATACTGCTAGTGTGTGTAGTTGGACATTTCTGGACTTCCCGTTTGACTGTGCATAGTTTTAAATGTTAGCAAGTCAATAAGCAGCTTTTCTGAGAAGATCCTGTACTTTATATCGGCGACATTTGTTCATGCTTCTCACATCGTAAACCATTCATCTTTGCAGATGACCTAAAAGTAGCTCAAACATTTCAGTGTGATGACCTATGGTATTTCCGGAATGTTGTGCAGAATGAATTGAATAAAGTGACTGCCTGGTCGTTTCTACCGAATCCACAATTCAATCCGGACAAATTTGGATTGATCTGCTTCGGAGCACCCTCAATCGACATGAAATTAGTGCTTCAATCTGCTGACCTACGCAGACTTCGAAGTGTCGTAGTTTCAGGCCTGAGGTAGTCTAGTGACCTAACAGTTTCTGAGCAAGTGACATCACAGACTCGAAAGTCGAGCATGCTCTTAGGATGCATACTCAGGAGCTTTTACAACAGTGATACCAAGCTGATTCTATACAAAACATGTGTAAGGCCACCATTATAATGCTGTCCATTTATTATTAGTAGCACTCGCATATGTGACTAGCCGGGGATGGAAAGTATCCAACGATATTTCACGTCCAAACTATTCAAGTATGATTGTAAGACAGACAACATTTCACGATGTATAAGTCTAAATCTTGACCCACTTTGGATGAGACGTCTTATTATAAACCTAATATTCTTCTTTAAGGTCACGTATGATGTATCATTCTCAGACAGTAAGGACATACAATTCACACAAGAAGGCTCTTAAGATCTGCGTAACCGAACTTGCACAGTGACAACAAAAGCCTTTAAATCAACACTCCACGAAAACTTCTTTACAGTCATGTATTCTAAAATGTGGAACAGTTTGCCCCTAGAAGTTAAGAACTGCAATTCGGTTATAAGTTTCAAACGCTCTCTGTACAGACTGTTTCACTCTACTGATTACATCAACAAACCGTTTGTTTCTTGAACTATTTAACTATTAGGCTTGTATGCTGAGAAAATTACACAAATATATCACTTATTTTAAACTAATAACCAATTTAAACATAAGTCAAGAATAAGATTCGTTGCCGTACACAGCAAGTAATACCAGGATGATATTTTTATGAGCAATAAATTGTCCTCGAAACGTCATCAGTAAATATTACTCTGCAACACTGTGGGACTTTATCAAAATAGATTCCACCCATGATAATCATAAAAGTGCCGTGTGCTAGTAGGGACAAGGTCTCAAGGTGAAATAATACGTTTACGACCAATCCTATAGCAGATCCACAAGGGAGGAAGAATCTTCCCATTGATCACCTGTCACGTTGTCTTGAAATAATAGTCCATGCACGCCATGCAACCGACCTGAAATCAGACTAGAGTACAGTTTAAGCATCAGAGAACCGACCGAACTATCTTTAATTACAGTAATATTATTCACTTCCACGCCTGCCTAATGACTAAAACACTTCAAAATATGAAAGCAACGTATGAAAGGATTACAATGAAATAAATGAACTGACCCAGTGGCAGAAAACTTCGAAACGGACGAAATGATTGGTTTTAACGGCAACGAAAACCAAAAGGATATAAAATACAACAATAATGGGTAAACTAGTTGGAGATTAATTTCAAATAACTGCTGGATAAATACAAAACCATTTAATGAAAGAAAACTTAGCAGATAGGGATCCAACACGGCCATCAAACATGGGATATAATGACCTCGAAGTTCACTTCCTACCCAATGGTCTTGAGTGCACCGGGTATTCTCGGTCGCGTCTTCCTATACCCCCGGCCCAGATGGAATATCTTCCGTCCTCTTAAATTATGGTGGAGATGACATGAACCTACTTCTCCTCAAGATATTTTCAACTTCACTAAGGGGTGGAACATATCTAAATAGCTGGAATAAATCTTGCGTTGTACTCATTCACAAAACCGGACTTACAGCGGACACAGATAACTACCGCCCCATCAACATCACTTCCGTGGTTTCACGTGTGATGGAAAAGATTTTAAAGAAGCAAATTCTTCAGTATTTGCTTTGGAATTACTTAATATCCCTTTCTAATACGGTTTCTTTAATAGAAGGTCGTGCATCACTTGCCATTTAGATTATTTCGACCACATAACTGAATGTGTACACAAAGGTCGCTCGGCAGCAACACTATTTCTAGATGTTAGGAAAGCTTTTGATAAGGTCCCACATAAGAGGCTCATATTGAAACTCCTATCTTATGGAATAAGTGGAAGGCTACTCGAGTGGATAGCTTCCTTTCTAACAGGAAGAGAACAGTTAGTTAAAATCAACCATCACTTATCTACATCCGAACCAATAACCAGCGGTGTGAAACAAGGTAGCGTTCTTGGTCCTACCCTATTCACTGTGTTCATAAATGATATTGTCTGTGTGATCAAGTATGGCAAGCCGTACCTCTTTGCAGATGACCTCAAAGTTTTATGATTTCGACTGTAATGATATGGATATTGCCAGTAAAATCCAACAAGACCTAAATAGTCTATGTAACTGGAGTGAAAAGTGGCAGTTAACGTTCAGTCCAGCTAAGTCCGGGATAACATACTTCTGACGTTGGAAACGTAACATGTGTCTATACATATACGCGAACACAGTCACAGATCACGGTGTAACATACTCAGATCTTATTTTTACTGAACATGCAAATAAGGTGGTATCTCATTGTAAACGTCTAAGCGGCTTTGTACGCAACTCTTACACTCCATAAGCCAGATTGGCCATATGCAAGATATGTATTCTCCCCAAACTTGAATGCTGTGCCCACTTATACGGTGGCTTTAAATAAGCAGACAGAAAAAAAGTTGAAAGTGTCCAAAGATTCCTGACGAAACGCATATTAGGCTATGATCAGCAAACAGAATACCTTGACAGATGTATTCGACTGGACTTAGAACCCTTATGGTTAAGGAGAGTGAAGTGCAACTTATTTATCGTATTCAAAGTTATAAGAAAGCACTGTAACAGTAACTCATCCATAATGTGGGCTAATCTTAAATCGTATGGTCTACGCAACCATGACTACCTTCTCAAGGTTAACACCCATAAACTCACCACTAGAGCTAACTTTTTCACCAATAAATATTGCAAACTTTGGAGCCAAGTACCCTCTGAGATTAGATCCTGTGAAAAGCCTGACAGTTTCAAAAAGAGCCTAGAAAAACATATTAACATGTCCACCCTAGCCCGTCTAAAAGATCACAACTGCTGGTAGAGTGGTGAGACAATGACATTTCAATATTTAACTACGGAAAGCACACTAGTCCCAATACTGATATAATAATACTTAGTAATTATGCTTAATCAATTCTTGAAATTTGATTGTCATTACGATACTTAAAATGATTAAAATATTTATGCAGCAAATGTTCTCTTGCTTTACCACGCTCGTTTCCCTCATAACACTCAATGATTGAGGTGAATGTATTCTTTGATAATACGAATTACAATACTGATTACACTATTATCATATATCGTTTGATTTATTTTACGGCTCCCTGTAAGGCTAACTACGCTTCTTCAGTATACACACACTTCAGTATTGTTAATTAAATGTTAAAATTTTGTTGGTTCTGTGTTAATATCTTTTTATAATATGTGTAGACAGGTTACTTTGCAATGTCAAATGTTTATTATATAGAAGACTGTCATGATAATTTAGTACAATAAGTCCTGCCAACCGACCTTACCTTCAGTTCATACTACGTACATTGAACTCTAACTATAGTATTCTGCTGAATCTTGCTCCACTATTCACAAAACCTATTCTTTTTACTCTTTAAGGTTTTAACACCTTATAAACTAATCTGTTCATTAGGACGCATGCACACATATATAATATGTTCATAAATCTGTATGTGGAGATCTATTGAAGCACTCACTAAGAAAGCTAGGGAAATGGAATGTGAGGTACGAACATGTCTGGAACCAAGCAATATATTTGCTGTAGCCATAAAAGTCAGAGCCTAACATCATAAAAGGAAGGAGGGTGGTGCATGCTGATCAGTAGTTATGGTGGTGGACACTAAGGTGAATCGCCCCATTCTGCAGGAACAGCAATATGCAATTTGATGGCTCGAGATTTCTATGAGGGCTTGAATCTTTATCTTGAATAAGATAATAATGATCGCCTGGACAGATCATGCTTATACCTTTAAACATGTACCATTCGGTCAGCCTATTGCTGAGATGCGACCACGTGGGCTCTGCACAGATTTATGGGGCATCTTATAAATTGACATGCTTTCCTTTGTCGTATCTTCGAATATCACTTAACAATGTCTCATCTCATACATTTTCTAATAACGTCTGCACTTGCTCATTATATTCCATTAAACCTAACAATTTATAGCTCTTAATGAATTTGATTCGACTTATTCTATTCCTATTCTCTATAGGGTACGGTTGTGCATCAAATACGCAAAAAGGTATGAAATAAAAACAACCGGCTTCTGGATAATTGTAATAATACCAAAAGTGGACATCATGATAGGAAGACCTATATGGGTAGCATTATACATTGCAAATGAACTTTTTGAGCCTAGGGATTATAACTCCATTATGGACAGGATTTTATTTTGATAAATCACACAGTGTTGTACAGTAATATTAACTGATGACGTTTCGAGCATAAACTATTGCTCATAATCATATCAAGTTACTCACACAACTTTTTTCTTTCGTTTATATACATGTGTGGTATCGATTAGATATTGGAATAAAATCCAATATGGGATAATGTACATTCAGAAATAATCATACGAGTGTTATTGAGCAATTACAGTTAGATGGGAAATACGACGAGTGTTTTTATAGTCATAATAAGTTACTTCTTAGAATGTTGTGATGAGTTTGAACTGAAACAGAATATTAAGATTATTTATTATTCTCTTCTGATTTGACCGGCGGTAACAATATCTTCCATATTTCTGGTATTTGCACTGAGTCATTTCTGTTAAAATTTTCAAGAGTAGCATAGGTAGGTGGACAGAGAGGTTGATTACGGAATCCTTGTTCATTGAGTCTACACCCAATACATGCAACAGAAATGACTCAATGCAAATACCAGAAATATGGAAGATATTGTTACCGCCGGTCAAATCAGAAGAGAATAATAAATAATCTTAATATTCTGTTTCAGTTCAAACTCATCACAACATTCTAAGAAGTAACTTATTATGACTATAAAAACACTCGTCGTATTTCCCATCTAACTGTAATTGCTCAATAACACTCGTATGATTATTTCTGAATGTACATTATCCCATATTGGATTTTATTCCAATATCTAATCGATACCACACATGTATATAAACGAAAGAAAAAAGTTGTGTGAGTAACTTGATATGATTATGAGCAATAGTTTATGCTCGAAACGTCATCAGTTAATATTACTGTACAACACTGTGTGATTTATCAAAATAAAATCTTATCCATAATGGAGTTATGCTCTACCAAAGTGCCTAGGGATTATAGTCTCTCACTGTATTTCCTTTATGAATGCATCTATTAATGATACATTGCACTTGCCTATTTCATTGCACTTTAATGATTCACCTTAGCACCTTTACTTTTCTAAAACAGCTTACTATCCCTTGTAAACGTTGTACTTACTTCAATATTGGTTGGTTATCGTATGCCTACAACTACGGGTTGAAAACCAAACGAAGTCGATTTTCCAGCGCAACCTGGAGGACTACTGTTCAATTCAATAATCAAACGACATGGGTCAGACAATGAGTGTATTTATATAATAATAATAATAGTATATTCTCACTTTTTACATGAGGGACGCCAGTTTACAGGCATCATCAATTCGATAAATTACACATACGATTAGTAATTACAGTAAGTAATGATAATATAATAAGGTACATATTTATTCATTCAAATATGGGACACACAAGTTGTATGGGAATGGATAAGAATTGTTTAAGTTAAATATTTAAATTACATGATTTACGGTTCAATAACATGGTTGTTGTCATTTTATCTTTAGTTTGTGGGGAAAATCGGATAACTGGTGATTCAATGGAACACACCAAGAAATTTAGAGATATTGACTTCGCATTAACAAAAAAAACCCAAGTATGCGTTGGATGGATTATATATACTTGGGAAAATAAATAAAGCTTGAAGTCAATTCCCTCATAATACAATAAAATGCGTCTTACAATAATATATTCCCACTTTATGCACATGAGGGACTCCAGTTGACAGGCATCAACAATATGATAATAATGCACACATGGAGTAAAAATGTTTAAAATTTTTCACTTACAAAAAATATATATACAAGGGAGGATAATGAAATATTGACCGTAAGTACACTCTGCATAAGTTAAAACAGTTTATATGGCATAATCCTAGGCACATTCATTGTTTGAATTTGTTGAACATGAGCGAAACAACTGAGTGTTGTGTTACATTCGGTCGATATGGTGGGCTAGTCACAAAAGTATAAAAATGGCTTATAAAACGTTACTCAGTTTACCGTAAACGATGTTTTAAGCAATATAAACTGCAAAAGGCTCACCACAGCAGTTAGTATCCAGTTAAATATGCAGAGAAGTAATTATAATTCAGCAACTGGTGAATTTTTTATTCTTTTCGGTCTGGAACCTGAGTAACTGCGAACCAATCCATACAAAAATGTCGAAAGAGGCATGCAGGAGCAGAATTTTGCCATCGAATGAGTCATTGGGATCTGAGATGCAGCTATCAGCATATTTTCGTCATTTCATAGATATCCAGATTTATTGACGCTGTATAGGTAGTGATTTGGATTTGTCATCATGATCGACATATGGACGAATATTCAAAATCGGAATACAACTTGTTTGCCTTTCGGATTTACTTAATTACATCGCGTGTTGGGTTTGATTACTCTGCGATTTTGATACATTCCGCGGTGTCGCCGTGATTATGGGAAGAATGCATATGCTTTAAATGCATTACTTTGTTGGCTGCTACCTCCACTGAGTGTATACAACGGGAACTGTGGATTTATGTATTTGCTCATACCTGTGGATAAAATATCGCCGCATTCCTTTTGGAAAGGAGACCAGTTGGTGGATTATAAATAATGTCCAAGTAACTTATATCCTTCCATGTGATGTTGTGGTAAGTCTCGACCTTGTTTTCTCATACTTCATTCGTATGTTGATTATGGTTCAGGCTTTGTATCAGGTAGACATGATTCGATCGACTCTTATTTGTATGGGTGTTATTTTCATGACTGCTGCTTTTTTGTCTGAAATTATAGATAAAGGCAAAAGAAACAACAGGTGTAGTCTCTAAGTTCATACATTAAATGGGCCTATAATTTCTGAAGCTCTTACATTGGAATTAGCACTGGTTTCACTTACAAACCCACTTAGTGTGTCATTAAGAGCTTTTTCAAAGGACACTAGTGAGCTTGCTAGTCGCATTTCCTCAGGTAGTTTGTTCCATATTTGGGCATACCTAGTCATGAAAAATTTTTGCCTGGTGGCTGTTTTACATTGTTCTATAGCCACCGTACCTTGAGTGTGTCTAAGGTTATATCCAGTGTCTTCTGAAAACCGAGTACAATTAGTAGGGGTATACACTATGTGGTTAAGTAGTTTATAGAAGAGTACCAGATTTAGTCGCAGTCGTCTTAACCATAATGTTTCTAGTCCTAGAATTTCACATCTGGTAGAGTAGTTTGTGCCGTTTTCGGTTCCGATTACTTTCAGCGTGAAGTACCTCTGTACTCCTTCTACTTTTAGTTTGTCTTCTATGCGTATACTACTAAATATGAATGAACAATAGTCTAGGAGTGGGCGCACACAAACCTTGTACAGTAGTATTCTGGATTCACTTCTGTAGAAGTTCCTGAGTAGGAAACCAATAAGCCTGCGTGATTTCGATACTTGTTTCGAGATATGTTCAGAAAATGATAGATTGTGTGAATATGTCAGTCCTAGGTCTAGCACAGATTTGAGTCTAGGGATTTTGTGGCCCTGAATTGCTAGATCGAGTTCTAGGTTGGGACAGCCTATGCAGAGCCAGCCACACTTTTCGACATTAAACTCAAGTCTCCAGGTGTCACACCATATATCCATTTTGTTAGTTCTTCATGTATGGAGTTCATAGTTGTACCGATATCTGTGTTTGTGCAGGTATATGTCACCTTTAAGTCATCTGCATACAGTATTGGCTTGCCTATACCAAAGCACTCACATATACTGTTTATGTATATAATGAAAAGAAGGGGTCCCAATACACTCCCCTGGATGACACCACTGCTAATCGGCCTAGGCCTGGAGGTCATCGAGCCAATTTTTGTTGTCTGATTTCTGTCACTGAGAAATGATTTTATCCAGTTGTGGAGGGGGTTGCGTATCCCTAGTGAGCATAGCCTGCTGACTAACAGACTATGTGGGACTCTGTCGAAGGCTTTCCTGATATCGAAATAGAGGATAATTACTAGTTCTCTCCTATCTCTTCCATAGGTGACTTCGTTGAAAAAGTCTATATGGCAAGTGACGCAAGATCTTTTCTTAAGGAACCCGTGTTGTGACTGGTTGATGAGTTTGTGTTTTAGAAAGTAGTCTGACATTTGGTCTTTGATTACTTTCTCCATGATCCTTGATATGACAGGTGTTATATTGATAGGCCTATAATTACATGCACTAGTTTTGGCCCCTCCTTTATGCTTAGGTAGTATATACGTGTTTTTCCAAGTTTCAGGGTAGGTCCCAGTCACTAGTGAGAGGGTGAATATTCTAAGTAATAGTACTATCATATCCGAGCCACCGTTTTTATAAATGATAGATGGTATATCATCTATCCCACAACTACCGTTAGCTTTTAGTGTCTTTACCGCTGATGCTATATTTTGCATATTAAAGTTGATTTCACCTAACTCGTAGTTATTTTTGCAGGTTATATCGAGGATTGGAGACGGATGCGCTTTGGTGTTATTGGAAAACCATTGGTTTAGGAGTTCACAAATAATCTGGGGATCATCATAAATTATACCTCCATGCTCCAAGTAGCCAACATTATTTTCTTTACCCTTGTTTAGTCGTTTTTGCAGGATCTTGCAGAGTTCCTGAGTTTTAGAGGTGCCCCCTAGGGCTTTATTTTCCTCGAGTTGTGCCTTCATTTTATGTCTCTGCTCAAGATTTTTAAATGTTTCATGTATCTGGTGTAATGCACTAAATTCTTTATATAAATAAAATTTCCTTTTCAATTTCCTTAGTTTTAATCGCGTTTTGCGGTCTATGAAAAGAGTTGGTGTCCTTAAGGCAGACTTTAAGGGTGCGATTGTGTCTCAAATATTTAGCCGTTGAAACATTATTAACTTGTAGACAATCTACTATTTGAAATTATATCATACTTGATCGTGCCTGTAAAAATGGCATGCATTTTCATGTAAATTTATGTTTATATGAAAATATACATTATTATAAGCCGAAAAATGCATATTTTGTGAATTATCTCGGTCTTCCTCGCCGATGATTGTAGTACAATCATTGCCTCCATATAGAATCTTTCCCTAATAAGTCAAGCTGTTTTTAACTGCAGGCAAAGTTCCAGACGTAAATGTTTCAGTAGCGTCTTTCTTGCTTGATTGGACAAACAGAACTTGCTGAACCGTAACCTGATTTTAATGAAGCCGAATAACCTGAAAGTTCTCCGAAAAGCTGAAATTCTTTTTCATTCATTTCATTAGTATTTTTTCTTATTCTATTTGTCAGGCACTCCGCTGCTATTCCTTTTACTGACACTTAGTGTTTATTAATAACTGGCTATACGACTGTCAAATCTGGCCATAAGAAGTGCATAATCATACCATATTCTGCCGTGGACAGGGAAGGAAGCTAATCGGCGAAATTCACGTCGCCTTACACGCCACATCTTAACACCCCAGCTCATATCTCCTATTCTTATAATAGCATACTTTGCCACAGTCCGGTAGTGAATATACAGAAGTCCAACCAAGTGGACACAGTACCATACCTGTATCCGCAAGGAGCCATCGTTTCACACATGACAAAAGCAAAAGGAAACACTCGTGGTGTTATAAGATCTTGAAAGCATTTTCCAAGAAAGGAAATGACCGCCATGCCTGTGGTTCTGTTGTCTGCGAAAGCGACTTAACATTGAATACAATCTTTGCGAGCCATGGGTTCACTGCTGATGTGATAAACGGTGCCGAAACCATATGGTGAGTTGATGCAAAATAACATATCTACGCTTCCGTACACATACCTACTCTATCACTCTGACACGGTCTCAGGCAGTGTTCCTCCTGAAAACGAAAGCAACACAGCACCGAAGTTTGCCAAAAACCATGAAAATGATACTAACAGTATGAAACCAGCAAGCACGTTGGTGCGAGCAGCACTTAACTCTGGCATTGTAGAAAGACCGCATGCATTTGCTAGCACGCACGGTCTTGCCAGTGAGAAAGGATAAGCATACCCTGAAGCAGACTAGGTTAGCTGTCCTCAGAAAAGAAGACAAGCAGCCAAAACAGCCTGTCGATCAAACTGCCATACCTTATTTAACGCGCAGTGAGCGGCAGTGCTCTTCCTGAACAAAGAACACCAATCAGGAACGGTAGGTACAGTGACCCGTGGTGCTTCTGAGGCAATCCCTTTCTGCAGACCACCTGATCTCATTCACATCAAACCATTCATCTCATCATGACCCCTAGTTGTCAAATTCAGCTCCCTGTGGCAGTCGGCTACAGTGCTGTGACAGTATTATGAGAAAGAGCGTAAGGTTGGAGGCATATTCGATATTGCAAAAGCCGAACTCGGACCCTAAGGAAGAAAGAAAGCTGTCACAATACACCCTCATGCCTCAGCAGCCCTACAGCGGTGCAGAAGTGAGGATGAAAACCAACGTTACCCAAGTCTCTTGAGTGAACCTGAGCAAAAAATGACAACTAGCCAAATTCGTAGGAATTGACCGACTAGCCGGAACACCGACTCCTCAACCAACAGCTCGCACTACGCTAACCAGCCAACAACACTGAGAGTTGGTAGGACTAAATATCAGACCTAGGTCTGAGGTACTCGAGTAACCTAACATTTTCTGAGCAAGTGGCATCACAGACTGGAAAGTCCAGGATGCTCTTAGGATGCATACTTACGAACTTTCACGACAATGAAGCCAAGCTAATTCTGTACAAAACCTGCGTGAGGCCACTACTAGAATACTATCCATTTATTGTTAGCAGCACTCACACACGTGGAAAGCTAAGAATAGAAAGTATCCAATGATATCTTACCTCAAAACTACTTGGCTACGAATGTAAGAAAGACTACATCACACGGTGCATGATTCTACAACTTGACGCTCTCTGGACAAGACGACTAATTATAAACCTAGTATTCTTTTATAAGGTCCTACACAAAATATCATTCTCAGACAGTAAGGACATACAATTCACACAAGAAGGCTCTTAAGATCTGCGTAACCGAACTTGCACAGTGACAACAAAAGCCTTTAAATCAACACTCCACGAAAACTTCTTTACAGTCATGTATTCTAAAATGTGGAACAGTTTGCCCCTAGAAGTTAGGAACTGCAATTCGGTTATAAGTTTCAAACGCTCTCTGTACAGACTGTTTCACTCTACTGATTACATCAACAAACCATTTGTTTCTAGAACGAATCTACTATTAGTCTACTACAGTACCTAAACGCGCCTAAATACCTTTACTTCTCTACAGACTATGAATAAACTAGTAGCATAGATGCATAAAAAGACTTAGTAGGGATAAATATTTGTTCACTAAATTACAGTGTACAACGAATATAAACATATGTGTCCCACTCCACATACTTTTTCTCTGCCCTCTGGCACTTTTCTGCTCGCCTCTTCTGTTGTATTTGCCTTGTAGTAGAAGTTGCATTGATCTACATGCGGACTGAAGCTGAAAAACAATTGAAGTCACTTACTCATATATCATTCCTCAAGGTTTGGCTAGTAATGGCTCAGCATCCTTGATGAAATCCACTGCCACCATAACAAGACGCTGCACGGCATCTAATACAAGCACTGTCAATGATCTAAAATGGCTTACATATAGCTTTCTACGTGTTAATCAACTTACTCGTACGGAACAACCATGCAGTGACAAATAGCGGGCTCTGGGTGAGTTGGGTGCAGTAAAACAAATCTGCTTGGCAATGACCAATATTAATCTGCATTCAGTTGAATTCACATATGGTATTATTTGCAATAAAAGTGATGTCCAAATCATACAAATAAATCACTCATTTTAAATTAACACCTAATTTGAACATTAAACAAGAAGAAGATACGATGCCGCACACAACAAAGTTATATGGAGGAATTGATTTCAGGCTTTATTTTTTCTCAAATATTTGTAATTTATTCGACATATACTTGGGTTTTTTGTTAATGCGAAGGCAATATTTCTATATTTCTTAATGTGCTCCACTGAACGACTAGATATCAGATTGTACTCACTAACTGATGTCAGAGAGGTCAGCAACCATGTAATTTCACTATAAATCAAATTCATGTAACTTAAATGATACTTACCCATGCCTGTACAACTGGTGTGTCCTACATAGATAGGAAGTATATATATGAATGTGAGGAGGCTAAGTGGAAAAGTAACAGAACTCGAAAACTTTCAATCACATCTGGACCTCAGAACAATAATACCGATATAAACCTGGCTAACCCATGCTATCGATGACAATTCAACATAATCTGTACGGTCCTGATCTGGTGATATAGCGATCACAATGAATGTAATAGAGTTGCCCTGTACATTGGCAAGCAAGTTAGAGGCGTACGAGCAACAGACACACAACTTACAGAACTCACAGACTTGATATGGTGATATTTTGTTGTCGCCCACAACAGGAATTTATTGGGTGGCACCAATCTACCACCCCCGTGGAGCTGCACACAACCGACTAATACTCAGCACCACCACAAGAATATTAAATCTCGGGCCATGACCGAATCACTATAGCTGGAGACTTCAATGCTCCATCCCCTAACCTTGGGTCAGTGTGTGCTCAAGGAAAATTTGGTCGAGATCCGCCACATACCACTGGAAATGTCGTATTGACTGAGGAATTTAAAGACAACGCTAGGTATCGCCTAGGCGGAAAGTCAAAACTGGAATATATTCAAACTAGTGACCACTTACTAGCTCAAACCATGACCTTTCCGTGTAGTAGTGACCATGAGGCTATAGTGTTTCATCTGGTTCTTTGGAAACTATTTGCCAACAGCTGTGGTTACTACGCCGTTCATGGAAAGCTTCAAGCAGAGGCTGGACAACTATGAAGTGAAGCAAGTATTGTGCTGCTATATCTTGATTAAACTAGCGTATACGTATATCCTAATACTCCTTCTCGTTTATAATTGTATCCCGACGTTGTGCTTACTCGACACACACAACGTAAATCAGAAGACACTTGAGAAGGTGTAGGAATGTGTATTCTCGCCGTAATCAAAATTCAAAACTTGAGCGAGTACAAATGTATCAATTGTTAACATGCAAGATTTAGAGTAATAAACGAATCGAAGTACTATTACACAATGAAAGTATAGTACGATGATGAGTAATAAAATGGGTCACTACACAAGGACTGTATCCTGTTAGCCTATCAGTTGGCCTATCCCTTTAGAACTCACTTCTAGCGGCCATGCATCAAAAAATTGTACTTTACCTCTACATATTCCGACTATTCTAAGTATTCTGTCCATTTATTGACTTATTATTATCTTTACTTATTTATTTTTTAATTATCGAATTTCACAGTTCATCTGTTTTAACGTTTTCCATTTTAAGTTTAATTAATTCATAATTACATCCACTACTTACCAATTATTATCATAGTCTCTTGTTTATCTCCCATCAGGTGACTAACGGATGAAAAACGAACTCCGTTATTAGCAGCAAAAGTCTTAACATACCGCATACTACAAACCACAGATGTCCATTATCTACACTCCCCTTGCAGGCAACCAAAGTTATGGCAGTCAAGTGGAGGGAAACTTTCGCAGAATTTAACCAAAGATCAGGAACCCTTATCTTAAATCCAAGAAGCTAGCACAAAAAGAAACAATTTTGGGCACACTAGCTCGTGAAAACAATGTTGGATATTGGTGGGCATTTTTGAAAGGGGACGCTACACCGTAGTGAAGGTAATCAGATCTTATACATCTGAAGATATGTTCCTCCAGCGTGATCTTGGAACGTAAGTTGTCCCTGGTTCATTAAGTGTCTTTTCCCTTCTTTTAAATGGTCATTTGCTTATTAGGAATGCTCTCGCAATGAAATATACACTAGTAAACAATTGGTTCTCCAAATAAAACATCCTGGGGAAATGCAATAGTCCCTCGAGAACCCCCACATTTTCCAAAAATATCTCAAAAAACGCCGCAATTGAATGAAAGGTTTTATTTAGGTTTATAAACTAGGGTTTCTTTTAGTGATTCGTAAAAGACAGAAGTAAGAATATATATATATATATATATAAAGCTGCATATAGAGCGAGTGCTTAAGTCGTTATATTTTGACAACATACATAACACCAAGGTGTGAGGCGTCATCCATGGTAACAAAGTTAAGTTAGCTTGTCAGACTGATTTAGGTGAGATTGACAAAATATGTCAAACGGTGGCGCAAGTCCGCAGGACTGTACTTCGAAGCCTTCTGGAAAAATATACGTTAATTATTTAGTGGAGAGTTCAGGAGTGTCATGTGTTTGGAAACTTAAGGTCGTCTAAGTCACAACCTGAAGAAAGTAATGTGATGAGATACGTTTCCAACAAAAGTTTCAGGATTTCCTTGGTCATTTTCCAGGTCGGAAATTAAAAATATTAACGTGTAGTTGTTCATATGCCTGGGCTAATGATACTGCTCAAGCTGTAGCAGGTGGGGTGAGATTTGAACTGTGGGCACACTGGTTGAAATGTAAGTGCTTGATCCAATGAGCTATATCTCCACAGTTTCTTACATATAATTGTGGTCTGTCGAAAAATTGACTCCAAAATGAATTCCCTAGAGACTGACGGAAAAAAGAGTTATTTTCAAAGGTGTGCCAATAAATTCCGCTAACTACAGTAATCAGAATGAATATCTGTGGTAAACACGACTGAGTGTTGCGTTGATGCAGTCTCAATTGTTTGAATAGAAAGGTTTTAGCTGTATGACACGATGAACCTGATCTAGTGTATCAGGTTGAGACTCTGGTGTCAGTAACCCATACAGTTTCTATCTAAATATTCTCGAATCTCGATGTCTAACATTTCACGTTCGTTTACGGAGAGCTTAATAAATAGTTTTTTTTGTTTACAGTGGTCATCTCTTCTTCGTTTTAAGTTACTTTTAACTGATTAGTTATTCAAGTGACTCCATAATATTCTCCTGTGTACTTGTTTTGCAAATTGTGTTCACCATTGTATTTATTTATTTATTCATTCACAGATCTGTTCCAATGCGTTTATACACAATGACGAAATGCTATTTAGTTGTCGTTACGATTGTATTTCTTCTGATTATTGGAGTATCTGTAATTTTTGGTGTATCTGGTATGCTTATGTTAGTATTTATTGACGCATTACTCAAAATATTGTTCAAGGTCCTAATGTGTCACACCGCTTTGTTATTCCTGCGTCAAATACTGACTCGGAATCCACTTCATATCATGTGGATTCTCCACCTCTTTCAGTTTTTCATCGTGAACTTTGGCTGTCAGCTGTAGTAAACCGTGCACCTTTGGAACGTATGTTTTTATTGTCAATATGTTGTCTCAGTTTAATATCAGTTACCTAAATAGTTTCTCGAAGACTTGGTAAATATTATTTTCATAATTTTTTTTCTACAGCTTTGTGAATATTTTCCAGTAACGTCAAAATATCCGTGGTAGTGTCATTTTAGAGCCATGAAAGAAGTAGCAGACATTTTTTGTCTCACGAATTCATTTTCATATTTGTCTTTTTTGTATAGCATCGCTGTCATCCGGTGAAGTAGGAATTGTGTAACATTCTGTGTATGATACAGTTTAGTGTGATGACTCTGCCTTGAAAACGTCTCTTTGAAAAGAGAGAAAGTAGTTCACACTCCGTATTTTGTACACTCAACAAAATATACTAAATGAATGAATAATCTGACTGGCTAACTGCGTTTCAGCATAGAAATTAGCACAGAAGTACAGCAGTTCAAGTTACTACATCATGTAGCACACAGGTAGACAGAAGAGAAAAGAAGAGATTGATAAGAACTATAATCAGCAGAAATGTGCAGGAAAAAGAACGGTAACATGGAAAAAGAATAGGGTTTAATGGATATGGGTGATCATGAAGAGTGATTGCATCTACATCAGTGTGAACAGTTTCGAGTTATATCACCAATAGTGTCTAACCATTGGTCTTCAGTATCCCGAGGACTCCAACCAGGTAGCCTATACATTGCTGAGTGACTAAAACCAACTGTCAAAAACCTCGTGGACTGATGACAGATTTAGCTTTGACCACCTCCAATACAATCGTGTGTCAGCTAACATTTTCCATTTAGGAGGGCGACAGCTAGTCATGCGTAAAGCATATCCAAGCCATCTCAATCGATGTAGCTTCACAACTTCATCGATTAACTTTTCCTCCCTACCTAACACTCGACGCCTAGCATCAGTATCATTCACAATATTAAATCACTTAACACGGAAAATAGAACACAAACGTGTATAGACAAATACAGTTGGTCTTTTCCTGTCTTCCACTTCCAGTGGCCATTTGCAAAATAGGATGGTGCAAGCTGCTGTGCAGTGCATACGTCCTTTGACAGATAGCCGGACCATGATTTCGAAACACCTAGCGTGATGGCCACATTGCAAACTTGACTGATAGAATTTAATCTGCACCAAATCGAGAACTAGATGCATGATACTAATTATTAACTAGTTTCCAATGAACTACTTCGCTATTACAGGGTGCCACCGACAATTATACATCTCATCCAACAGCTGTACGACAATGCTGCATGCCAAGTAATCCACAACGGGAAACTTACGGAATCCTTCGAAGTGAGGACAGGAGTAAGACAAGCTGGCTGCCTACTATCGCCAATGATTTTCCTGATTGCAGTAGATTGGATAATGCGACAAAGAGAGGTGGGCAATAAGGAAACAGGCATAAAATGGACTCACACAAAAAAATCGGAGGATCTGGACTTCGCCGATGATATATGTTTGATTTCCCACAAACTGGAAGATATGCAAGTGAAAAGCAACAAGTTGGCAGAAGAAGCATCAAAGATAAAACTTCAGGTGAACATAGAGAAAATAGAGGTGATGAGGATTCCTGGACAACACCACCAACAGCAGCAACAACAACAGACAACAATCAGCATAAATGGAAGGAACCTAAAAGAAACAACCTTTACCTACCCTGCCTGGGAAGCATCGTTTCAACTACAGGTAGAACTGACGACGGTATCAAAGCAAGGATCGGGAAAGCAAGACAAGCCTTCATTACTCTCAAGTCTGTATGGAGGTAAACAGCACTGAACATCGAAAATAAGAGACGGATTTTCAGCTCCAATATGAAGTCAGTGCTACTATACGGATCAGAGACTTGCACTGCGCGTCATAAAGAGCATCTTAAACAAACTACAGACCTTCATTAACAGTTGTCTTCGCTCATTACTACTCAAGATCAGATGGTCAGAAAAGATCAGCAACAGAGATCTCTGGGAGCGAACCAACCAGGAACCATTTGTGAAACAAACAGGCAGGAAGAAATGGAGATGGATTGGCCATAGTCTGAGACAACAAACCATCAAGTGACATCACTAGACAAGCCATTGCTCGAGTGGAACCCGAAAAGGAAGCGGCGAGTTGGTCGTCAGTGCAAGGGTGACTTGGAGGAGGTCATGTGAAGAGGAGATAAAAATGTGTGGGCAGACTTGGAGCTAGGTGAAGACTCCAGCAGAGAATCGAACGCAGTGCAGACGCACGGCTGAAGCCCTATGTTTCTCTAGGATTTAAAGGAAACAATAATAATAATCAAAGTATAAGAATAATTAACACTGTGTTTAGTAGTCTAGTCAGATAAGGATTACTAAGGTAGATTAAGAGTAATAATAATAATAATAATAATAATAATAATAATAATAGATGTTTTTGCACACATTGTGGCTTAATTTTACGGACAGTTGTCGCTTAAGCGAATGTGGTATTGACTGCTTTTATAAGTAATCTTGAAAACTGTTTCGATATCAATCAGTTAACGAATTCGGTATTCATTATTTATGCATAACTTAGATTGTTCGTAGCAGTTTGAACAGTCACTAAAGAAAAATAAGCTAATGGGTGTTAATGAGGTTAAACTCTGTTATGTTTGCTGATATAATAATATTACTGATTTGTGGGTATAATAGTGAAATACAACCCAAGAAAAGACCACGGAATATCAGACACTGATTGCTGATTAACTCAACCCTCTTAGCTCACGAAAATGAGAACAGAAGACAGACTGGATGGTCCGAGTCAGTGAGAACAATTCATTTAATTAGACAAAAATACATACATACATACCTGTGTATACATCACAAATCTTTGGAAAGTGTAGCCCCAGTGAGTAAATAATTTCACTGGTTGTGCATATAAGGTCGAGCTTCTAGGTTGTTCAACAATCACATAATAAATCTGCCTCAGGGCAATAGTTTAATTTGTCAATTTTGCTTTAAGCCGGTCTAAGCCTCTCCATCAGCTGGTTTCAACCATGTTGCTCCATATCAAAATCTGATCTTCTATGCTAAATGTATGTGTATTAAAAATCACCTAGTTTTTTTTAGCTCTTTAGATCTTACATTTCTATGCTTAAATTGTATATTTCCATAAACTTATTTAAGGCTTGAATAAATGAGTTTCTTTAAATATACAAATATTAAACAAGAAATTATGCGTATTTTGTATTTCAGAAGATGCTAAATTATCTGTGAATATTAATACATCTATAAAAGTACATATACCATCTGATTTAACTGCTGTTAGTAATGTAAATAAAGCCGTGGAGTCAATTCCATCTAGTGGAAATTCTGTCATTCAACTGGGTCCTATTCATAATCGTACTATTCAGATAAATTGTCCAGAAATAGTAAGCTGTTTTGAATAATTTTATTTTCTGTTTCTGATCATTATTTATATTGTATAAGTTTCTCTAGATTTCAGTTGAGATATGACTTTTTTCTACTGACGTCTTTCTTGTTCAAGTCTTAAAGTTGATGTGCCAATCTAAACTTTATATATATATATATACTTGCTTACCGGTGTTTGCTACTAGTATAACTTAAAAGTTCTATGATTAACAACTGCTGGAATATTGCTGCAGACATTGAAAACAATTTGTATGGTATTTGTGTGAAGATTTATGTGTGGAATAAAGGTGGCTTTGTTTGTACCACAGTGTTCTATGGTGTCAAAAGAAAAGTTTGAAACGAATCTACGTGTTAGCATCTTCAGTCAAATTGTGGAAAGCAGTACGTATCACGCCGCCCCACTTATTGTCGTTCAACAAATCACACTGAGACGTCTTATTTTCATGAAACACCTGGAATAATGTCTCTCAGTCGGTCTACATCTGAGGTCATTGTCACAACCTGTAAAGAATAATGCTGAGGAGGGCTTCGTGCACTTTTGGAAGTGTGTGGGCGGTTGTTACTTCCCGGCTGCCCACACCGTGGAAGTTGATTTATTCTTCAGGCACCCGAAACAGAAACAGGGTTAGTGTTGTGTGACCGCAGAGCCCAGGGGACAACTGCTTGAGGCTAGTCACATACAACCTGTATAAACTGGTTTCTTGGATTGGTTCCGTATTAGTAAACTTACTGCCGGTTACGGACCACCGTAGGGTAAGTCAGGATGTATAATTTTTGTGTTGACCCTTTCTAACCCCCTCTCTCCAGAGTGGAGAGACAGCACAGCTGGCATTTCAGTCGTCTTAGGGAAACACCTCACTGCTGTTACATCCCTGTTCCCCAGTAGTACGATTTCACCCACAGACCCTCAGCATAGTGTAAAGAAAGTTCTTACACTAAGCCGGTAACTGCTTTTAGTCTAATCGCTATCCTAACAACCTTCCTAGCATGGTAGGACGTGCAGGAACAAAAGTTCCAGCCAGTGTAGCTTGTTGGGTCATTGTGATGTGCAAGCCCGACCACCACGTCAAGGTCGCAGCTATCAGTCGGCTGACATAAGACCAGGCTGGAAAAGAGCCAGTGGTGGTCAATACAGAACATGGGATCAGCTAATGGAATCCACAACAGTTAGTCGAAGCCACGTAGAGAGATGTAGACTTCCTGGCTGGGGTCCTCGGGAAGGTAGAAACCAATAGCTAGAGACAATTGGTGGTATGGCTCAAAATCGTTCTCAATAGCTAGCGCAGATGCATCCACTCCTTGTGACTTATAATTTCCAATAAAACTATATGGTTCTTCGATATTACTATTGTTTTTGCCTCATATCTCCCCCTTTACTGTCTCTATTCTGCATTTCCTTTTTACTTTCTTCTCCTGCTTTGTGTGTTGCATGGTGTGGCGACTGGAACCGCTGCACATCTGTGCTAAGTAGTTCTATATTAAAACCAGTCAGTCAGTAATGTTGTCATCGCAAACTTGATCCAGTGGGATTTAGTGGTTAGCGATTAGAACTAGAAAACAATAACACTAATTAGTGGCATTCTAATAGTTGGATTTATTTACTTCTACTATTTTTCGAATTGGTAGTTGCTTAGGTTACTGGATGGAATCGGATAGTGACAAATGTTTATCTTAACCTGTTAGCTAGTGAGTGCTCTTAGCATAACCTGTCATGTGTGTGTCACGTGGCAATCATTAACCATTTCGCACTGATTAACTCGATGTGTTTGCATCACAGCGGTGGATAGTTTTATCGTTTTGGTCAGTGAATCATAATAGATAGCGATCTATATGATACTTTGGGCTTCCTTGCTTACATCAGTCTTTTGGTTATCTAATGTCCCAGTAAATCACTCCAAGGATTCTTCTTTTGTGTATAAAAACGAGTTAATTCGGAATAACAGATTGCAATAAGTAGTGACTTGTTCTTCGAATAGTTTGTGTTTATTATTGCATTACTCTGTTTACCTTAATTGTTGTTAACTGCTTGATTAAATATGTATATATGATAGTTGTGTCGTAAGGTGTTAATTTTATCTAGTTGAAATGACTTCATAGAACGATATTATGCGGGTAGTAGTAGTAGTAGTAGTAGTAGACAGTTTCTTATCATCAAAATTTGGAAACAACCACTGTGAAAAGTCAACTCAAGTTTACTATCGATTGATGAGTAATATTCATACTAGGCACTGGAATTTTTATAAAGATAGTTTCCATTTTGTCTTCGTTAACAACAGGTTTGCTGTAACTCAATTACGTGGAACAGACTCCTTATACTTTATCGGGTTAGTGATACTATCCAGTTGGTTGTCCAGACTGAAGTAGGTGGAACAGGATTGTAAGCCTTATAGCCCATCGACTGAAAGTCGAGTAGTGTTAAGCCGATGAAGAGCCATATTCCGACCTTTTGATAATTTGATGTTTGCTTTTTTCACGGGTCATATTTAGTTAGTTAGTTAGTTCTAAAAACTCATTGAACGAAAATTTGCTTTCAATCAGTACATAGTACATAATGCTAGACAACATAATATTGGCTTTCCAAGTGTTGGCTATTTGGAAGCGATTTAACTAATTTCAAGATTCTCATCACGAATTGACTTCACTTAGAGAACAAATGGAAACCAGGGAGTATTAGACAGCTGTTTCGTCCTTGTCTGGGATTCTCCGTCAGTACGCACCTGTGACCTTATCACGGATCAAACCCAGGACCTTCAGATTACAAGGCAAACTCGTAGACCATTCAGCCACGGGGACCCAATTCAATGGCCAGCGCATGAATTCCAACTCCTGCCGATTCATGACATTGGATTGAGTCCCCTTGCCTTAGTGGTCTACGAGCTCACCTTGTGAATATAAGGTCCTGGGTGAGAACCTCAGGTGGGTGCGTACTGATGAGAAGTTTCAAACCAGGACGAGACAGTCGACTGTCCAGTACTCCTTGATGGTTTTCCATTGGTTCTTTAACCTATGTCAACTCATGATGAAATCCTGTAACCAATCAATCAAATCCCTACAAACCAATACTTGAATAAATCTTCTCCATACTTTCTATGCTTTAATTGTTTGTGTTTTTGTCTCAAAATTTCAGAAATGTGATGAAGTCTTTCTATTCCATCTTATTCCAATTGATTTTACCATCTATAAATTCAGTATATCATTTTATCGTGAATCATCGACCAGTAGCAAATACAAAGAAGACAATTTGAAGAAGAATGCATTTAAAATAATCAGTGTTGATTTTATTTTTCAATGCTATACTACTAAGTTCACTTATTTCGAATTGATTGTCAAATTTTTATCCTTTATCATTTCGGAAGTGATCTGCGTAAGTTTGTCAACTTGCTTATTGATTTTTATAGTGAAATTATCTATATTAGGTGTATGTATCAGATGTTAGTTTATCTGATATCCCGCTGGAATGATTGTCAGGTCTAATACATAGGTCAAACTAGTAGAACAGGGGCAGTCAAACTAGCCGAGCATAAAAACCTAGCAGCAAAATCTAGATTAGTTGACCCAAATAAGAAATCTAGAGAATAGTTCAGCTATAGCACTACATGCAGTCACACACAACCATACAATAGGATGGAATAGGATGACAGCTTTAAAATCTAATGTCCAGGGTGAACGGAGAGATTGATAACAGAAGCTTCGTTTATCGAATCAACTGCAAATACATGTAATAGGAATGATTCAACACCTGTCCAGTTTAACATCTGGAAAATTCTACTTCCCCAACGACGACAAATAGGAGAGAGAGAGTGCGTCGGTGGCACAGTGGTTAGGACTCTCGTCGACCATGCACATGGTCCGGGGTTCGATCCCCTGCCGATGCACGCCTGATATCTATGGTCGGCCTGCAAAATTTGAGCTCCCAATATCACATGCTGAAAATTCCATAGCTGAAACAAAAGATGCGGTGTGGAATCAAGCTGTAATTAAAAATAAAAAACTAAAAAAACTATAAAACTGAAGTTTCGAAGTCGTGTGATTATAATTGATGACATGATTATGAACAATACTAGATTGTGTTCGAAACGTCATCCAGTAAATAATACTGTTTCACTGTATGATACATCTAATAAGCAAACCAATATGAAATTACATATTACCACAGTGCCCAAGTTTTACACATATTAACGTGTAGCACTATGTTGTAACTTGGCAGAAATTAGAATTCATGGGTCGGTAGATTTAAACCCAGTGGCTTACTCGTCAATGGAGTCTAAGTCGCTGATTAAATCACTGATGAAGTAGTAGGTGCCCACTTCGGATGAATTTCAAACTAGCCACAAAAAAACAACTGTCCAGTACTTCCTTAGTTTCCAGTAAATTCTCTAATTGATTTTGGTTTGTGATGAAATTTACATTGATTCACTCCATTTAAACAGTTAGTGTTTCTTAAAAGTTTATCCCATTGCATATTTCGAAAGACAGAATTTCTCACTTATTTCAAACGAACAAGTCATTTTTCGAGTGTTGGTTTGTAGGGATTTTGTTTGTTTGATTGATTGAAGGATTTCATTATAAGCTGACATCGGTTAGAGAATCATTGGGGAACCTGCAAGGAGTACTGGAGAGGTGTTTCGTCAGCCTAGTTTGAAACTCTTCAGTAGTGCGCACCCAGGACCTTCGCACTGTGTCGTGAATTGTCTGGTAGAAGTTGGAATTCATTCATGAACTGGCGATTGGATCGGGTCCCAGCGGGTGGGATGGTCTACGCGCTCGCCTTTTGATCGGAAGATCCTAGGTTCAAACTTGCTGTGGTGGGTGCGTACTGATAAAAAGTCCTTGACTGGGACGAAATAGTTGACCGTCCAGTCCTCCCTACTGATCTCTCAGCTCATGACGAAATCCTCCAACTAATCAAATAAATCTCTACTTATCTAGTAAAACAAACTTGGTACACTATAGGCACCAGGAGATGTGTCACACAAAATCATATAGTTTGTACAAAGTGGGGGGGGGATACTGTCCGGACGCCTAAACCGAAGCTGATGGTTGTTTTGAGAGGCCACCCCATCCCGAGCTTTTAACTTGAAGTCTGATCTATTAGATAGTAAAGGCGCGTCAGGAGCTACGTTCCCAGGGGCGCTGCCAACCAGTACAGGTTCATGTGCCATTCGATCCGTTTTGAATTGTTGAGCTCATATGCGCCATAAGTTTGAAATCAAGGTTTTCCGACTCCCTCAGGTAGACCTTTATGTCCATCAGTCCAGTTATAAGCGTCAGACGTTTTCATCCACCCTTTCACTTCAAATTGAAGTGTTCGCTGATGATGTTGCTTAGTAGGACAATGAAAGCTTTGGAAGTAAATCATCCACTTCAGAGAACACAACTACAAATCTTTTCCATCATATCGAAGTCTCCTCACCCTTCGGTCACTGTATTTATCATGGCAAAAATTCAGTTTGTAATTTTACCGTGTAATTATAATATGTATGCTAATCATTCGACTCTACTGCCTTTTCATTTTTCGGCTACATTTTTGTCCACTAGAAGTACAACCTCTTTTTGAAACTCCTGAATATTATGCCAGCGATTTATACCATGGCGGTAATTATTTCTTGACACTGATTTCATCAGGCATAGATCGATGTGTAATTGCAATGTATGTGCGCAAGCATATCCACCACATTCAGTGATAACAGCTATCAACTGTGTGATTACCAGAGGTAGTCAAGTATTGTACTGAGTATTCCTTAAACATCAGTCACTGTGTCATCCTCCTGTCGAAAACGTTTTTATACGATTTCATAAATATGTCTTCCATGAAGAATGTAACATAAGGTTAAGACTAGTAACGGTTGCAGTATCAACTGACTATCTCTCATTTGAATAAAGTGAGAACTACAGTTTTTGCAGAATAAAGTGGTACCATCACTTATTTCGTTGCCCTCTCATCAGCTGCTTACAGGCCACAGTCATTATTAAGTATATCTACAGAAACAATTTTAACATACTTGCACAGAGTTCATTTTAAACAAAAATCAATGGATCAATATGCATACAATAAAAATATGAATAATAATATTAAACACTATTCCGAACAATTATGATCATACGCAACGGAAACTTTCGGCATTACACAATCAGATGGAAGAGAGGGCGGAAATACCCAGTTACCAGGGCAAAGAAAGACTGATAACTGTTTCTTTCTGAACGCACAAATCAGGTTCCAGGAGCTTGATGGAGATGGCTTCAGCAAACTTGAGGAGAATTGAGCTCTTTTGCCTATTGATAATTTTGAACGATTTTGCGACGTCCACCTCATGACCAGTGTCAAGAAGATGCCTGGCGATGGCACTGTTTAAAGCATTTGTTCCTTTTAGACGTAAGCTTTTTGTTACTTGTTCAGAAAATTGTAGATATGCCCTTCTTTCTGTTCTTCCAATGTAACTGCTCCTTCAGATACATGTAAATTTGTATATACAGTTGGAGTTAACATGAGAAGGATATCTATCGATTTTCGACTGCACCAAAGAGCAAGTTGTTCGATAGACGGGAACCAGCTTAGCTGCAGGATAGGCTCTGGCTAGTGATGTACTCAGTCTTCTGTTGACCATTGCTGCAATGTTTTCACCTTTATAATCAAGTTGAATGTAGATTGGCTTTTTCTCCACTGTGATTTGTTTGACATTTGAGACTTCAGATCTTCCATACTTGTTAATGAATCTTTGAGGGTAACCATTGCTTTTCAACATCTTTTCAAGAAACACAAATTCTTCCTCTAATTTCTCTATAGAGCATATTCTCCTCGCTCTATAGTACAGAGTCTTGACTAGTGGTCGTTTATAGCTATTTGGAGAAAAACTATTAAAATGTAAGTACTATCCTTTCCAAGTAGGCTTTCGATAAATTGACTTCTGAAGACTACCGTCTTCTAGGCGTTGCATGGCAATGTCGAGGAAGTAGAACTTTCCATCACTTTCATATTCCATAGTAAACTCAATATTGGTATGTGCGTCATTGAATAATCTGAGTAAGTGTGTGTGTCATTGACATATCGACAGTAAGAAGTTGTTTCGTCGATTGCATGCTTCAATTTTGTTCTTTCAACGTTGGACATGAATATATCTGCTAAAACAGGGCTAAGTGGACTGCCCATAGCTACACCATCTATTTGGTGGTAAAGAGTGTTGTCTGTGGCCTGTAAGCAGCTGATGAGAAGGTAACGAAATAAATGATGGTACCACTTTATTCTACAAAAACTGTAGTTCTCGCTTTATTCAAATTCATTAAAGCGAATAAACGTATGAAATATCTCTCATTCACTTCAAACTAAACTCAATAAATTACAGTTAACTGGTCATTCATTTTTCCCCTCTATTCTTACTTCCGTTACAGATTCTATTCTATGTGAACATGCGAAAATTCCGTTTATGTAATTGGACAATTGAACAATGTTGTATAGCCATCTTATTGCCTTTATTAATACTTTATAATAGTAAGTAAAGCATTAATTATATTTGAATTTTGAATGTTATCTAATCAGGTGATTGTTACATACTACTTATTGGTTGAGGACAAAAGTAGTTTCAAGGTAGTGTAACTTAAGGCGCAGCAAATATTCCAGCTGTATAAAATACCAGCCAAATGTAACGCTTGAGGTGGTAACGGTATTCTTTCACACATGTGATACAAAATCATGTAAGAGTATACACAACAACATCAACTACTTGAAGAAATTCAAAGTTGTAATTGACTGCCTTTGTTTGATTTGTTCAAGGAGGCAGAAATGAAAATGGAAAGAAATACTGTGGACATTTCAGATGCTACACTTGGCTATTTCACGGGAACACCTTGCGATTACTTTTCTCCTTACCCAAATTTTTCCCTGATATTGTTAGCTAGTTTGTTTTTCGTTTTGCAATCGCTCAAAACTGGAGTATCTAGGTTCATTGGTTCAACGGCGCAATAATAAGTGCTTATCTTTTTAGTGTGGTCAGAAATTAAGGCTGTTTTCTTTAATTTTTATCTGATGTAAGGAAACCAAATAGAATTGGAAAAGAAAGTGTGTATAAACCCTTTTTTCCTTCTAGAATTAATTTTCTGTTTTATGATTTGCGTATATTGTATTGTTATAATTCACTTAGGTTTCGAGTGTAACAGAAAGGACTTCTCTACAGTACATCTCCATATCATTCTGTTTTCTGAAGTCGTCTTTAGCTGACTGCAAGGTCGCGCACAGGCTCCTGTCTCCTCCTCCTCCTCTATGTCATCTTCAGACGCCTAACTCTCTGTCTCCTTTTCGGGCTCCATTCGAGGTTACTGTGCTTGGCATGCGATTACCACTCAACAGTCTCCTGAGCGTGTGTCCGATTCATCTCCATTTTCTTCGAGATATTTGTTGGGTGACTGGTTCTTGGTTGGTTCGTGGCAGGAGAGTTCTTTATTGGTTGCCGCTTCTGACTACCAAGCCATCTGTTCTTCAATATGTTGTAGCCAGCGAAGGCAGCTGTTGATACAAGTCTGCAATAGCCTGTCGGAAATGCTGTTGGTGACGCGCATACCAAGTCTTTGAACCATATAGAAGAACGGTGATTGTCCTGACATTAGTGTTGAAAATCCGGATCTTGTTTTATATACTTAGTGCAGTAGATCTCCATGCTAATTTTAGATTAATAAAGGTGTGTTTGCCTTTCGGATCCTGGTTGGTTGTGAAATCTTCATCCGTACCGACTGGCTATAGTTGAGACAATGCTTCCTAGATAAGTGGAAAAGGTGATTTCCTCTTAGATTTCCTCCTTTCATGATGACTGATGCTTGTTGCTGTTGTTTGTTTTCAATATGTTCACTCGAAGTCCTCTTCCCTCTGCCAGTCTCTTCTACTAACTTGTTGATTTTCACCCGTAGATTTTTGTGTTTGTGTGACATTAGACAGAAATCGTCCTCTAAGTTCAAATCTTCTAGGGTCTTCTTTTCGGTCGCAGTGTATTCCTATCTTCTGGCTCCCATGCATGGTGTGTCGCATGACTTAGTCCATCAGAATCTGGAATATTATCATGGGTGATGGTAGGCAGTCTTGTCCTACTCCTGTTTTCACTTCACAAAAGCATCGGTGAATTTTCCGTTGGGAATAACTTGACATGTGGCATCACCGCATAGCTGTTAAACTTATCTGTCGATGCTTTAATGGAACTCCACTATCCAAGGCATAATTGGAGGATATCGATCCACAGATTTTCCACCATTGAGCTATCCACGTGATGACTCATTGCAAGACTGTAAATGATAGTGTGGTGGACTGGATTATGCGTCAGACAGTGGGAAACGAGAAGACAGGGATATCCTGGACCGACATGAAGAATCTAGAAGACTTGGATTTCGCGCGTGGATGATTTATGTTTGATGTCACACAAAATCGAAGACTTACAAGCGAAAACCGACAAACTGGTCGAAGAAGCAGCAAAGACAGGACTGCAGGTGAACATAGACAAGACGGAGGTTATGAAAATAACCAACCAACAACAACAGCAGCAACATCCAGTGCCAATCACCATCAACGGGAGGGATTTGAAAGAGGTTACTTCATTCACTTATCTAGGGAGCACTCTCTCAACTACAGGAGGAACGGACGAGGATGTCAAATCGAGAATCGGGAAGGTGAGAAACACATTCATCAACCTGAAACCAATCTGGAAATCTTCGTCACTCAGCATAAACAACAAAATTCGGATTTTCAATACAAACGTCAAGTCAGTTCTTCTATACGGATCAGAAACTCGGCGGGTCACAAAGAATATTTCCAACAGCCTGTTGCAGACCTTTATCAACAACTGTCTTCGCTGGCTCTATACTGAAGATCAGATGGCCGACGGAAAGAATCACCGACAAGAGACTATGGGAACAAACGAAACAAGAACCAATCGCCCAAGAAATATGCAAGAGGAAGTGGAGATGGATTGGACACTCGCTGAGGAGGCCGTTGGGTGACATCGCGCGTTAGGCCGTCGAGTGGAATCAGAAAGGGAAGCGGCGAGTGGTTCGTCGGTGCAAGGGTGACATGGAGGAGATCGTGTGAAGAGAAGCTGAAACAGTATGGACTAACATGGATGCAGGTGAAAAGTACAGCAGAAGACAGAAGCAAGTGGAGACGTGGAGTTGAAGCCCTATGTTCCACTAGGAACCCAAGGGAACAACAAGTTAATAACCTATACATAAAAGTAAATTATAATATGCCATATATATATATATATATATATATATATCGGCATTTCCGGTGTTTCCATTATTTTTCTATATTTATATAAATGAAAAATACTATGATTGATGTTGATAATTGCAGTAACAACCAAATTTGTAATAAGGCTTAATTAAGTAGCCTTAGTTTGTGTTGAAAATTTTGTCATTAACTTCAAAAATAAAATTCTTCATATTGGCATCAATTATCTATTTACTTGAACAAGCAAACTTTTTACGCACCATAAATATATTTAGAAATACACTGTTCAAATTAATGTCTGAACTATGAGCGGAGCTGGATTGCCGAACTTTGAACTATTCTATCCTAATATGTTACAGTTCGTTGCCACACTCCGTAAATTAATCCATAAAGCAGGAGAAATGAGAGAAATACCCAAAAACTGTAATAAACAAAAGTGTGTGGGAGAATGTATTTATGCCTTCTTGAACGATTTTTTGCCATACCACCGATACAGTCAGTGTCTGGTCATAATTTGTTCTAAGTGGCTCAAGGAAACCAGCCAGGCAGTGTACACTTCAAAATTGACTGTGACAGTTGGTTTTGGCCAATCAGGTAGATGTAGACTGCTTGCTTGTGCTTCATACGATTCTAAGAACCAGTGGTGGGGGAGACAATTGGTGATATGGCGCTAATTCTTCTCACTTTTTATGATATGCCATATGCATTAAACCCTATTGTTTTTCCGTGTTACTGTTCTATCTCCAGCACATTTCTGCTTATTGTAGTTCCATTGAATCTTTTTTTAAAGTTTTTTTTGTCTACGTGTTTGCTACATGGAGTGGCAACTCGAGTTGATGCACTCTTATGGCGAAGTTCCGCGTTGAAACCAGTCAGGCAGTCGTTTCGTTTTCATATCATCTTTTGTATATTCATTAGATGATAGGTTGTTGGCTGGTTAGTTGTCTGCTAGAATTTCTTGTTGCTTATCCTTGACGATCAGTCCCCTGATTATTCAAGTAGCGAGTCAGTGAAGACATTTTATGTTGATGAAAATGCTTTTTGTGAAGTGATTTTTTGTGTTTGGCTCCTTTTGCTTATTTCTTAATTATCATGGTTAGTTAATTAGTTATTTAAGATTTCTGTTATCTCTCCTAAACGCTTGTTTCCTTTACCTTCTGTGTAGATCCATTATATCCTCTTCAGTATTTAACCACGAATTGGTTTCCTCCATGTCTTGGTTATTTCTTTCAAGTTACATTTATTTGTACATTATTATTAGCATGGTTATGCATATTTCATGGTATACGCGTCGTAAGTCAATTTTTTAAAACTTGCTTACTCAATTTTATTTTAAATACCCCCTCAAAAAATCTAGTACTTCTGTTGTTAGGACGGACTAACTTTGTCTTTGTTATCCGTTAAGTTATGATTGGATACATGTGGTGACCTGATTGGATCATTTTTGATTGGTTTATTTTAGGAGGATCTTCAAGGTCATGCGGGCAATTAGATATTTATTTATTGGTCATTTCTTAAAATCGATGTGAAAACGATATTTACTCTGTATTATGAAGAATAAACTTTGTTGTTGTCACAGTTGTTGCAGTTAAGTCTGACTTTTGTGTCTATCTCAGTGGTGGTGTCGTGCCTGATTGTGCATTGTAGTCAAGTTAGACAAAAATAAACCAATCACTAACACTCACAAGTGAATATGAGCGATGGATGTGAAGAAGAACATGATGGTAGACTACATTTCTTTGACGTCCAATTGAGCAGAAGAGAGGATGGTTAACTCAAGAGAGATGTCTATAGAAAACCTACATCTGTAGGACAATATACACATTTCCTCAGTTTTTTACCAATCCGATTCAAAGTCAATTTGGTCAGATGCCTCACGAATAGAGCAAGACGTATCTGTACAGATGACTTCCTAGAAAATGAGTTAGGATACATCCAAAATATGCTGGTCCAACTGGGTTATCCTAGTAGATTTGTAAGGAGACACATGAACACCAGGTACGATAAAGAGAAACTGACAGCAGTTGAAAAGAAACGACTGTTCATGAAATTGCAATTTAATGGGGACGTGGCTACTGAAGTCTTACATCTGAGATTATCGAGAGCGATAAAACGAATTTACACTGTCGCCACCCTTTGTTTGTCATTTTCCAGCCGACCAATTATGATTGCTCAAGTGAAAGACAAGCTACCTAGTTGTGCCACTTCTATGTGTATCTATAAATTTAGTTGTTCCTGTGGAGAGAGCTATATAGGGCGAACAACTAGACAGCTGAACAAACGCATTAATGAGCATCTTCCTTCATGGTTCGGAAAAGGTCAAATAAAATCTATACGAAGTTTTATTATGTCTCATTTGATTGATAGTGGTCACCAAGTGGACAAAAATAGTGCCTTCAAAGTTACCTATCGCATTCCATCGAGCCTTTCGAACGGAATTCGAACCCGTCTTTTACACAGCCGAAGCGATGGGAATTCGAGAGAACAATCTTAGTCTTAGCATACAAAGAAGTTTGTTCTACCTTTGTCTCTCCCACCCTTGGCCTAGGTGAATTCTATTCAAAACCCTCCCACCTTTTCTTATTTTCCACCTCCTTTGTACTTTTATGATATTTATTTAAACTCTGATTATCTGTCCACTTCACCTTTAGTATTGCGTAACTTTTAAGATTTGACCGAATTTATTTATTGAATTGTCTACATATACACATATTACTACCTTTGTTATTCTTATCGCCACCTGCATAAAGCTTATTATCAATATTTTGTTATCATTATAATCATCGTTATTAACTAAGTTCAAAACATTTACCACATTATTATTATTATTATTATTATTATTATTATTATTATTATTATTAATTTGATCCACAAAATCACCGTAATCGGTTAAAATTTTTATATAAAAATCTATGTAAATTAGAGGAAAGCCTGAATATAGTTCTATCGAAAGCACGCTGTAATAACCTGCTGTGATGCTATTCTTGGTTTTCTTCAAAGTTTCCATACGGATAGGTTGAATTCTATTTAAAAATAGGCGGGAGTACAAATTCCAATTCAGAGATGTAAATTGGATAATTAAAACAGAATGAAATAGAGTAAATAGGATACTTTATGATGGTTGGATGGATGGACAGAAAGTTAGGTAGTACAGTAATTTAGGCAGGTCACCAATATTGACTAATAGTTGTCTGTCTACGAGCTTTGTACACTTTCGTGTGGGTAAATATATGTGTAGTACAGTGGCTTAAAAACTCGAATTTCTGTCACAGGTTCAAGTCCTGCCCCACCTGTTTCAACCCGAACAACAATAAACTGTCGCTCACTCACTTACGAAAAAATATCAAGTATTGGTTTGTTGGGATTTGATTAATCGGTTACAGGATTTCATCATGAGCTGACATCGGTTAGAGAACTATTGGAAAACCACCAAGGAGTACTGGACAGCTGACTGTTTCGTCCTAGTTCGGGACTCTTCATCAGTAGGCACACACCAACAAGGTTCGAACCCACGGCCTTCTGGTTACAAGGCGAGCTAGCTCGTAGACCATTAAGCCACTGGGACCCTATCCAATGGTTAGCGCGTGAATTCTAACTTCTGCCAATTCACGATATAGCGCAACCGCTAGCCAATGTCTTCGGCGAGTATTTGTCCTCACACCCTACCTGCTGCACCCTACTGGTCACGACTTCCCCCTAGAACCCCAGGTAGCTATCTACCTGAATAAGGCCAATCGTTGGTGAGCATCTCATCGTTATTCAAGTATTGGTTTGTAGTGATTTGGTTGATTGGTTACAAGATTTCATCATTTCTACGGAGAAATGTTATACGCCTCTTAAGTACTCATTCATATAAATTATAAGTGGGGTTGAATAGAACTCTGAAGTAGAATAAAAATAGCAACTGCCTTTCAAGTCACACACATATGATGGAGAAATTTTGTATCAAAAGTTGTTTTTTGGCGACCTGCCTAAATCAGCGAGTTACCTAAATATTTTATCCATCAAGATGTATCGTATTTGCTTCGTTTCAAACTGTTTTAATATCTTAATTTGCCAAAATGAGTCGCAATGTATACTCGCGCGCGATTTCAAATAAGTTTCTGCCTACAACCAAGAGTTTTTCGAAGGAATTGGAGGGAGAAAACTGTGGAGTAGCATCGGAGCACAGATCCTATGGAACTATATCTTTTCAGATGATATATTATCGATTATTATATTATTTGAAGTTTCTACACGAGGAGTGTAAATCCGTTGCAATGAAATCGGCTGAAAATTCCATATTGCGTATGAACGCATTGTTCAGAATAAAGTTATTATTATTATTATTGATTATTATTATTGTTATTATTGTAATCTGTCTTTAGTTGACAGTATAGATAGGCTAATTTTTAATTTTCATTTATAAAAACTATTAATTCCTCCTTTATTTCTCGTTTAATATAATTTTTTTCACAGTCAAACAGGACATTTCATAAATTCTATCTACCGAAAGTTTGTTTCATTGGTAGCTTTTGGTTGATCATTGTTCTGATTATTACCTGGAAAACTTATGTTGCCTATTATGAGCCAATGTTTGATATACTCGAATATACACAACTTCTCATTGTAAGTACCTTTTTCTTATTTTTTTCTCTCATGTCTATTTTGATCCAATAGTAATAATAGGTGCGTATCTTTAACTCTTTTTTCAAGCATTCTGTATTTCAGGTTTGATCATTAGCTGATACCAGCTACAGACAGCATCACGGAGTACTGGACAGCTGTTTAAACCCTAGTTTGGGGACTCTCCGGTAGTAAGCACCTCAGGACCTTCCGTTTACAAGGCGAGCTCGTTGCTAATTCAGCTACTGGGGCCTGATCTGCCATCCAATCTCATAAGCGAGCGACTGTTCTCTTTCCTGATTAGGTGGATCCCTCTGGTTACGCCCCTCACTACTACTAATACTGAAGAGTCTCAAACTAGGACGAAATAGCAAACCAACACTTTACGTATTTTTTGGCAGTCACGTTATTAGTGTTAATGTTATTCCAGAAGAGTAAATGAAATATTGAAGGGTTATAGACCTGCTTCGAGCCACGCATACTACATAACTTTCCTCAACGACCAATATCAGCTGTGATATAGTATCAGGTTGGAAAAGAGGAACCAAGATATTGTATCACTTCATCAAGTCTTTCACTGTTCGTTTGAGCCATGTAGGAAGGTGTGTGCACTGTCCGAGTGGGGGGTCCTCGTGAGGTTAGACACTAATGGCTAGAGACTGTTTATGGTATGGCTCAAAGTCGTTCTCAGTGGTGCAGACAGATTCAATTTTTATAATCTTTTTCTAGGTTCATTAAGTAAATCTCCATTTTTAACCATAGAACTACTTTATCTTTGGTATATTTACAAGAACTAGTTGTACAACAACAAAAGTAACGGCTGGTGGTTGTAAAATGCCGATATTAGATTCGTGGTTTATCTGACTAGCAGATATAATATCCAACTAGTGTGAAAGCATCAAGTTCAGTATTGACCAACTTTCAAATTAGAAATACTTCATCACGGCAGCTATTCTGTGAAATTAATCAATGTGTTACTACTTACCTCCTCCACCCCACCTCGCAATATGGGGGGTTTTGTATTTCCTGCTATTTTTTGATAGCTGAACTGTCTCACTGGTTAATGTTATGTGTAGAGAACTTGGGAACTCTGGTAGTATGTAGCTTAATATTGATTTGTTTATGAGATATATTACACACAGTGAAACAATATTATTATTTCCTGGATGATGTTTTGGATACAATTCATTCTTTATAATGATATCAGTTACAACTTCACAAGTTCGAAACTTTTCTTTTATAGTTTTCTTTATTCCTTTCCCACTCATTGTAGGTGGAGGTCATTCAATTCCCCTATGAATTAGAAAGTCATAAAGGGGAGCCTCCAATGTTAGATTGTAGTGTAAAAAGGAAAGAAGATGAGGAGTTAAACACTTGTGTTTTCAGAAAACGCACATATTCAAACCGATGTTTGGATTTCCGATCATCCCACCCTATATTGGAGAAGTTAGGACTAGTGAAATATTTAAGCAACAGAGCACAAAACTTAGTAGTATCAAAGAAAATCTAAGAAGGGAGGTGAAGCGTCTAAGAGAAGCTTTGAAACTCAATAATTACCCTGATAAATTAGTCAGAAAGTATGTGGGAATATTTAAAAATAAAATAAATAATAATAGTAGTGATAGTGATAATAAAGATAATATTAATGACGACGTGCATGTCAAACACGCGCGGGATAATGACAACGCCAACAATAGGGAGTATAAATCATCAGTAGTACTTCCATACAAGGACGAAATCTTGGAAACCACTTTACGGAAAATTCTTAACAAGGCAGCAGTGAAAGTGGCATTCAAACCCACAAACTCAATTAGAAACAAGCTTTGTCGGTTGAAGGATCAATCCTGTGGAACCTTTAAAACAAAACAATTTAGTTTATCTAATATCCTGCTGGAATGATTGTCAGGTCAAGCACATAGGTCAAAGTAGTAGAACTAGGTCAGTCGGTCCAGTGGAGCCCAAAAACCGGGAAAAATGTAGATTAGTTGACTCGAATAAGATAAGAAATCTGGAGAATAATTTAGCTATAGCACTCACTACGGGCAATTACACACAACCATACAATAGGACGAGTGGGATAAGATGACAGTTTTAAAATCTAATGTAACACCTGGGTGGAGGGAACAGGATTGATAACGGAAGCTTTGTTGATCGAATCAACGTGTAACAGGAATGATTAAACACCTGTCCACCTGGACATCTGGAAGGTTCTGCTACTTTTAAGAACGAAACGAAATTTTCGAAGTTGTGTGGTTCTAATTGATATGACTGTGAACAACAGTAAACTATATTTGAAACATTATCCATAAAAATAATACTTTCTAAGTGGGTTGCTAACTCTTTAATCTTATCAGTGAATTTAGTGTACGTTGGTATTATTTAAAACTACAATGCTTTGACTACTGTAAGTAGTGCTAGTAAACGCTGTCTTATTAACGATCCGTCTTCCCTGTCTATACCATTTTCGCGCCTCTTGGTAATGTTGTTGTGGTCAACATTTAAGATTAGCAATTAATATACTTGTCGTTATCGCATTAGGTGGTTATTCGTGGAAAATTCCCAGTTTGGACGTACAGAAAATCAAAAAGTGATTAAGCGAAGAGACTCTTTTTAACGATTATAGATATATATAATGGTTTTTAAGAAATCATATCATGTGAATACATAATAATCCTATAACCCCCTTCCAATACCTATATATCCTATGAATTATTCTATGTATGACACTATTTGTTTTCTCATTGGACATTTAACTATGATTATAATCACAAACATTTGGATTTGTATCATTGTCTTATTTGATTTCTTCATGTTCCAAGTGGAACAAAGGGCTTCAAGCTTGAGATTTGAAGTTTAGGTAGTAGTGTTTTATTGTTTGTGGGGGGGGGGGATTGTGCCAGCCTCACATGCAACCTTCCCTCTTTGCCGGGATAACGGCCAACTTATCGAGGTTGGGGAATACGTCAGTGGCGGATCGAACCGCCGACCCTATGCGTTGTTGGCGAGAATCCTACTACTGATCGACGGACGCACACAAACATTTTTGAATTACATTAGGTTATATCATAATTTATGTATAGGTGTTTGAAATCTACCTGAGCTCTACTCTAACGTTTTTTTTCTTCACCTCTTTCCTTTTCCATGTTGAAATTAGTTTACCGTGGTATCGGTTATTCTGTTCGGTTTAATCTACGTGATTTTATTTACTGTACTATTTATTCGAGCTTGTCATAAACTAAGAAAACTTCCATATTTCAGTAAGTAATAATACGTTTTGTTCTAATATATATATATGTCTTGTTGTATAATTTTTTGTATTTTTGAGCATGTTTAAAAGTCTACAGAGTCTAGCGATATGATGTCAAGGTGTTTCCCTTCGATGTCAGTTTATTTCTGTTCATTTGGGCAAACAGATACTACTATACAGCAACGACTGACTGTACTGATTAATGGTTCATTTGTCACATTCTATGTGTTAGGTAATCTGTGGGATATATGTGTGGTTTTGAAATCGTGTATGTCTCCAATCTCTAATGCTTTACTTCCGAAATGGTTTATATTGTGGTGGTGTTGGTGGGTGGGTAGATGGGTGGATTCTCGAATCATTGTTAGTGAAATGCCTTCTCTTGTGTAACATCTGTTAGTGGGTGATATTCTTAGTCAATTCAATGTTAATTTCGTCACCAGTCAAAACCAGTTTGTGATTCATAATCTAAATATCAATCTCTAGTTCATTGATGGCTACACTGAATGGATGTCCTAAAGCTGTACTAAGTTTTCGCGACCAGTGGGGCATAGACCATTTCAAGGTGAAATGGTTGATATCTTTGCTAAACGTTTTGTTCTTTTCTCCCTAAGGAATTGTACTCAAAAATGTATTCAGTAAATGTCACTGTATCAGTCTGTTGGTATGTACGCATTTATGTACTATTTTATTTATGATGGTATTCAGTTCCATTTATTATCCCGTTTCAGAAGTTGTGGGTTTTTATTTTATCTAAACAAAACATGAACTTGGTACATTATGACTACCAAGAGATGCGCCATATGAAATCTTGCAGTTTGGGCTAGGGATAGTTTCGGAACTCCCCCTCCCCCAGACCAAAGCAGGTGTTTCCCTTAGGTGGTCACTCCCTGAGCCCTTGACTTGAAGTCTGATCAATAAGACAGTGGAACAGTATGAGAAGCTATGCCTGCATGGTTCATATGCCATTCGATATGTTCATTTTATGGGGCCCATGTCCACCAATCCGGTTTCAGGCGCCAGACTCTCGAATTCTCCCTGTCACTTTTATGAGGGTCACCGCCACCGCGTGAAGGTAGTAAATATGACTTACCTAGCAGAGTCTGTGGATGTGTAACCACTCTCAGCTGTACCAGGTCGTCTATATGTCAAGAGGTTTTGGGTAGAGAGTAATGACTGATCGACTTAATTGCTTCATTTACAGTTAATGAGATGCGGGGGGGGCTACCTGCTTAATTTAATCAACCGTCAGACAGTATGTATGGTTTATAGGCTTGTACGTTTCAACTATTGGCGTAATGGATGACGATAGCTAAACAGAACTTCATCGCTGAAATCAGTTTGGAAATCTTCTGCACTCTGCATAAAGAACAGAATTTGGATTTTCAACACCCATGTGTTAAGTCAGTCTGTTCTTCTGTATGGGTTAGAGACTTGGTGCCTGCATCACAAAGAACATTTCCACCAGTCAGCTGCAAACTTTTATCAGAAACTTCCGTCGTTACTCCATACCGAGATATGTGGTTGAAGTCCTATGTTCCACTCCGAACCCAGGGGACAATAATATTAATACATAGGAGAAAACTGATTCGAGTAACTGAATTCGGACTAAATTGCCTGAAACTTGTAGGTTATTCGAAAGGATGAGTCATTTGGTTTCCCATATATATAAGGATGATTAGAACTTTGATGGCCAAAGTAAGGATATTGTCTGAACAGGCTTCTATTGGATGCATAAGTTAGGTTTCTTAATGTAGATTCCAACGACCAGTCTCAACAATATGTAGTAGACGAACCCTTAAGGTGAAGTTAAGATTAGTTGGTATGTGGTAAATGACTTTGAAAGCCTCTTTACCATCAATTTTGTCTTCTGTATCAACCAAAATGAGATAGAATAGCACTATGGATGGATTTTGTTTGTCTTTTACTTAACCGCTCAGGTTGACGTTCGGAAATCCGACGAGAAACACGCCTAATTGTACGGCCTACATAACTGGCTCTACAGGAGCATTCAAATTGGTAGATATACGTAGAAGAGGCGAAATTAGGTAGTTTGTCTTTTACTCCCGAACGCAAAAGAGGAGTGGTTTTGAAGACACAGCGTAATTCAGTAGCAGGGAATGCTCTTTTTACCGCATTTCTTAGGCGTTGTGTTAGTATCTCGCTGATGTTATCCCCGAGGAATTGAAGTTGTAAGAATAAGGACTTTTTCGAAGCTGTTGTTACCTTGGCCTGCTTTGACTTTTGATTTATATTCTTATCAGTGAGTTTTTCTGGATAACTGTTCTCACTCAGCAACTGTTTAATAATATTAATCTCTTCATCAAGACATTCATCAGAGCAGATTGCTCTATGGATCAAGCGCTTTGTCAGATTGCGTTTGTATTTCAAAGGTACAAAGCTGAAAATATGAGTATACTAACAGTCAGTTGATGTAGGTTTTCTATATACACTTCTTATTGTACCATCCTCTTATCTGGTCATAAGGGCGTCTAAAAATGAAATACTGGAGTCTGGTGACATGATTTCATTATGAGCTGACATCGGTTAGAGAACCATTGGAAAACCTGCAGGGAGTACTGGACACTTTTTTCCTCAGCCTAGTTTGGGACTCTTGAGCAGTTCGCACCCACTGACAGGGTGCGAACCCACGATCTTCTGGTCACAAGGCAAGCTCATAGACCGTTAAGACACTGGGACCCGATCCAATGGCTGGCGCATGAATTTCAACTTCTGCTAATCCACGACATAGCGTGACCTCTAGCTAATGTCTTTGGCGAGTATTTGTCCTCACACTCGACCCGAACCCCGGTGGGTGCGCACTGATGAAGAGTCCCAAACTATGACGAAGCAGTTGGCTGTCCAGTACTCCCTTCAGGTTTTCCAATGGTTCTCTAACCGATGTCAGCTCATGATGAAATCCTGTAACCAATCAATCAAATCCCTACAAACTAATACTTGAAATACTGGTAAAATTTATTGATATATATATATATATATTATCAGACTCTTCACAGTTATGTGTCATACATTTCTTATCTTTCTCTTCCTTTATTTTTTTCTTCAATTTTGTAGATCTACGTTTATATTTCCTTACATTCCAATCAGTCATCTTTGTTAGTGTATTAACAATTGTTTTACTATTACATTTAAGCCAAAAATTTACTACTCAAATATTACATTACACGGATGATAGTAGTCTCCAACAATCACAATCGCAATCACAAACACAACAGCAATTAAATCACAAAAATCTTCTAGGATTTCATTTACTCAATGATATTTTCGCTTATCATTCAACACTTGAATTTGTAATCATACAATTTACTATAAATGCATATATTTTTCTATTGGTATTTGTTTATTCTCCACCGAATAATGTACAATTAGGTAAGTTTACTTGTTTTTTATAAACATAATTAATTTTCAGTGGGGTGACGGTGTGAGTGCGTGTATTATACCTTTTCACCGATGTGGAGCCGATTGTGGAGTAGAAATTGCTGCCACTTGAGAATAAATTACAACTTTTTCTGGCTGGTTAAGAGTGAGACGGTTTATCATTGTGTGTGTGTGTGTGTGTATGGGTGGAGCTCGAGCCGTGGTTCATCTCATCCAGTGTTCTGGATTTCATTAGTTCTGTAATTTTTTTTTTTGATTCCACACCGTATTTTTCGGTGCAGGTATGGAATTTTCAGCATGTGATATCGGTAGCCCAAATTTTGCAGGCCGACCATAGATATTAGGTGTGCGCTTCAGTAGGGAATCGAACCCCGGACCATGTGCATGGTCGACGAGAGTCATAACCGCTGTGCTACTTCATAAAAGCGACTGCTGTAATGAAGTCAGTTAGTTAACACTCGTAATTTAGATTTAGTTGTGCTCTATGAGCTGGATGGCTTAATTCCGAAGCTGTCGTTGTCCACCTCCTAGACAACATCTTCAACGGAGATTTTAGTATGAAATGAACTTATTTGAATTCTCCGTGAATAATACTATAATTGTATCTCATGATAACCATTGTTGTGACTGGTTGTTAATTTAAATATCTATTGGTTGATTTTTATTGACTTGGTATGTGTTTTTGTTAATCGCTGATTCATTTGAGTACCAGGCTTCGAGGAAATTCCTTGGCTTTTGTTGTGTTTGCTCTGTTTATAATTTCTACATTTTCTCAACCATACATATGTCTGTCTGTCTTTCTTCGATATAGAACTTTGTACTGATGTGCAGCAGTTCAAGTCGTCACGCTCTATGTAGCACACAAAGCAACAGAAGAAAGTAGAAGAAATTCAAAATAGAAACAGTGGACAGAGATATGAGACAAAAGAATAGTAATAACGAAGAACAACATAGTTTCATTGGGTATTATAAGTCACAAGGAGTGGATGCATTTGCACCTACCTTTGACAACTAGGATTTTGAGCCATATCACCAATTGTCTCCAGACTTCATTGGTTTCTGCCGTCATGAGGACCCCAACCAGGAAGTCTACATTTTCCTACGTGGCTTAAACTAGCTGTTGTGGATTTCATTGAATGGTGACATGCTTTGGTTTGATCCCCACTAGCTATTTTCCAATGTTACCCTATGTCTGCTAACAGTCATACATGCATCAATGTGAAAAAATACACATTGTGTCATTTCACAGCTAATTTATGTTCAGGTTGGAAAAAAATAAGCTAGTAGTGGTCAGACCAGAATATAGCTTCATCAGTCCATAAAATCCATAACAGTTACTTTAGGCCAGCCAGCCGCGTAGGGAATCTGTAGACTAGCTTCCTGTTTGATGTCCTCGGGATGGTAAAAACCAATGGAGGCTGGAGACAATTGGTGATATGGCTCAAAATCGTTCTCAACGTCTGGCGCAGATGGATTCATGCTTTGCGATTTATCATAACCAATAAAATTCTATTGTTCTTCCATATTACTATTCTTTTCGCCCGACATTTCTGTTTATTATCTCTTTTGAATCTCTTTTTACTCTCTTCTATTGCTTTGTGTACTACATAGAGGGAGTGTGTGGCAACTCGAACTACTGCATATGTGTGCCAAGTTCTATGTTGAAACCAGTCAGTCAGTCAGTTCTCACAATTCATGCAATTTATTTTGTAAATGGTATTACTGATCTTATCGTCTTTTTCTGTTAGATCTTTTGGTCTACACGATGTTGATTAAAGTCATTGTATTGGCTTCTGTGCCATGTTGATTTCATAATAATACCTTTCATAATTCATAGTGTGTAGATTTCAGCAGGATATTGCTATAACTAGTAAAACGAGTTCACACGTCTACATATATCATTTTAAGCCACATACATATATATACACACACATTACTTCTATCACTTTTGTTATTATAGATGATAATAATAATGACTTTGTTTCAAACTGCACCTTTGATACAAATATGGAATTTTCAGCCTGTAGTACACTAGTGCATCTAGTTTTCCCATTACGTAATACAGGGGAAAATAACTAAACAGGGCATTCACATTGATAATACTATTCAATAAGAATATGCATATAAAATTAAAATTTTAGTGGAAACATTAACAAAAATATATTCATGAAAGCCTGGTTGATGACTTCGTCGAAAAGAAAATTTTCTTCGCTGTAACTGTCTTATTATTATTCTCTATGATCAAATGTGTATATTCCATGATTAGAATAAAAAGTGCTGTGTACTTGGTGTTTCTCAGTAAATTAGTAGTTTCGTGCCTTACACACTTTTCTCGTCACGTAAAATCTCTACCAAATAAGGTATTGTAGGTTTTTTGTACTTAGTTGCCTGAGCATATACTCTTCTATAGTTGCTTCTAGTTCTACCTGAGGAAATGCAAAAAGACAGCGTTGTGTATAGAAAGAGGATTCTCAGGATCCGACAAGGTAATGTGCGCCAAATTCTTGCATGAGTCCATGTATTTATTTACGATAGTATTAATAAGTTGGTTTCGCGAAACTCCACTCACTCTACTGATAGCGTTTAGTGCTCTTCACAGTGTAACGAAGTCATTCTCAAGTAGCCCAGGAGAAGCTTGGTATTCCAGTGAATCATCAATCAATAGACACATCGAGATAGACAAAATTTATCAACCGATAAGAAAGAAACGTCACACACAAAGGGTCAAAGCTCAAGTCAAAAAAATAATCAATTCCAATACAAGTAGCCTAGAAGGTGTGAAAACACACAAAAACAACCAGTAACGTCCAAGATCAGCGGGAAAGATGATTAATAAACTCGTGGAGAAATCTAACGGCTCACTTCAAACTAAAGTATGCGCTGAAGATGTCACCTAGTAGGACGGGCGATGAAAGCTTCGCAAATTAACTATCCAGCTCAGAGAACACAACCACACCAAAATCATCCACCTGAGCTACAAATCTTCTCTATCATATTTAAGCAACTGTAAAAGTGAAGACTGAGTGACACCTTATTGCCGTAGCTTCCTTACGCAGTAGGTCAAAGGAAATATCTTCCTAGAAGGTAAGATAATGTGTGAAGACTAGTAAAGATAAGAGGAAAGATATAATGCGAGGTATTTAACATTTGACGTAGTTTTAGCTTCAGTGCGATGTATGATACTAGAAATATGGGAACGAAGCAGTTCATGTAAGTGGCGCTTATGTCTGAAAGTGAAATTAACAACCTGACTGACATTTGGAGGAATTTAGCTTAAGACCATTCGATATGCACACCACTGACTAATTTCCGATAAAAATTTACTCATTTTTAGAGCAAATTGATTGAGAGGTAACGGGCATAGAAACAGTCAGATCACTGACATACCTAACAAAATTGGTCTTATGACATTGGGTAGATCCACTTAAGGTGTTCAGTTTCATCGGTTAGACTTTAGGATCACAGATTTCCGGATGTTTTTAATTGCTCTGTGTTTTCTTCATTCCTTTTGCTCCGAGGGGAACTTCAAACTTTAGAGTTTCATAAGCAATGGGTTTTTTTAACGGTTGTGAGATTGCTAGCCTCACACCAAACCTTCTTTTTTTTCTACCGGGCTTACTACCAACTAGTGCGATATTTAGTACTTCTGTAACAGCAGAAGGCAAGACACGGAAGTCAAGGTATATTTACCATTGATCAAACCGCTGTTTATATATGTACAGTTTATATTCTTTAACCAATTATTGAGCGTGTCAATTATTTTTACATGAAATAGAATGTTCAAATACATGTATTATTCTGTTGCTAATGCCGTAGTGAACTGTGGGAATATGTGAGAATAATATTCCGTTGGCACACAGTGTCTGTATCACACCACCACACTTCAACAACAACACATCTCCACTTCATCCTGTTTTCTGCACTTTACTTGAGCTGGCTCCACCACTGTCCATTGGTTCTCATCTCCTCCTCACACGACCTCCTGTGTGTCACCCTTGGACACCCAAATCTTCATTGCTCATTATTCGGCTTCCACTATGGGTTATGCCTAACGCGCAGTATCACTCAATGATCTCCTGAGCGTGTGCCTGATTTATTTCCATTTTTTTCTGAATATATGTTGGGGCGATTGTGTCGTTGCAGGACTTGCTTATTGGTTATACCTTTGCAGTCTTCAGAATATAGAACCAGCGAAGCCAGCTGTTGATAAAAGTCTTCAGTAGACGGTTGGAAAGGCTGTTGGTGATGCACGTGCAAAAGTCTTTAGACCATATGACAGAGCTGACGAGACATTAGTGTTTTAAATCCGGATCGTTTCCTCATGCTTATTGCAGTATATATTTCCACACACTGATTTCAGACTAAGAAATGGTGTGTCTTGCCTTTCGGATCCCGGCCAACATCGTCATCAGTGCTTTCTGTATTTAAGACAATGCTGCCTAGATGAATGAAAAAAAAAGATTTTCTTCACATTTCTCCTATTGATAATGATTATTGATTTTTGTTGTTGTTATTAGTTAGACGACTTCATTACCTTCGTATTCACTATGTTGAATTGAAATCATACTTTCACTGTCAGCCTCTTTGTCCAATTTGTTGGTTTTCGCCGGGAGGTCGTCGATTTTGTATGACATCGGACAGAAATCTTCCGCGATGTCTGGAACTTTTAGAGTCAACTTGTCGAGCTAAAGTATTTCTGTCTTCTGCCTCCCACACACTGTGTGCTGCATGATTTAGTTCGCGACAATCAAGAATATTATCGTGGATGATTAGTAGGCAGTTTTGTTTTTACTCTACAGTAGGTGGTTACAGGAAACCAATAACTTTAAAATTTGCGCTTTTTATTTCTTGTTGTACGCAAAACTTAGATTCATTTTTTATATTACTTAAGTGTTTTATTTTATTTTCAGAAATAGATGTAAAAGATGATCCATCTTTGTCAATGATAAACGATTCAGATGAAGATGTAATTTATGAGTAAGTTTAACTTTTTATGTGTTAACATTATTATTTTTATTATTATCATCCTTTTCAAAAGACAAAATACCAGTTCATGAGGATTATTTATGTCGTGAGTGGAGAGGAGACAGTCTGCTTATCTGGTTTGCTTGTTGTCAGAAGGAAGCAAACACCCTAATGCAGTTACACACATACTCGCTAGCAGAACCCACCCCCCCCCGCCACCCTACATAAACCAATTACACTACTATTATGGTAACTGGTTTCAATCTAGCCGCTTTACAAAACAACCTTTCTGGCGTGGTAGAATCCGCAAGAACATTCGTTTCAGTCAATGTAGGTCGTTGGGTAATTGTGATATGCAAATTCGGTCACCACCATGTCGGTGGCACAGTGGTTAGGACTCTCGCCGACCATGCACATGGTCCGGGGTTCGAACCCCTGCCGGCGCACACCCGATATCTATGGTATGCCTGAATTTGGGCAACCGATATCCATGCTGAAAGTTCCACACTTGTACTGAAAATACGGTGTGGAAATCAAGCTGTAAATCAAAAAAAAAAAAAAATAGTAGTCATCTATCCACTCTGGATGCTCTATAGTTATAGATGTGATTGGATAGTCCCAGTGACTCGGGGGTATACGAGCTCACCTTATGGCCACGTGGCTCACTGGCTTAAGCGCTAGGCTTTCCAACCAGTGGGTCCCAGGTCTGATCCCCATTCCACTTCAGCTTGGGCAGCTGAGTAGTATTGTAACAACAGAAGACAAGGGCCAGGCAACAGATCATTTATTAAGGAAATCAAAGCATATTTATATATTTTCATGTACATTATTATAGATTAGTTAAGCAAACAAACACAGTCTTCTGATTGGTTGTTTCTCACTTAAAGTTAATCTTTCATCTCTTTGTGACTGTTTCTTGAATGTCAGATAATCTATATGTTACCTGTATCCGCCTATGCAAAGTCTGCTGTGGTCGGTTTTGAATCAGTCTTTGTTCATATTTTCTCACGACAAATCTTGAGAACGTAAACATTGACGTAAATTACTGTCTACCAATTTGGCTAGTAGACAGCTCTCACCACAGTATCACTAGCCCTCAGACAATAAGCAATGTGTAGCTCATAGCCTAGAAGATGTTAGACGTGTTCTGAGAACTGAGTTCAAGGAAAAACTGAAGGTTCTTGTTTCGATTCCTGTGTGTGTTAGGGGTTCAGTGATAGAACAGTGGTAGCCAACCACGCCACACGTGTTCTAGAATTCGATTCCAAGCCTATGCACTCTTGAACCTTGCTTAGTCGGTATTAAGACCAGCAAAATAAAACATCGCCGTTACTGAGATTTCAAAGCTCTCAAGCTTGAAGCCTTATATTCCACTCAGAACTCAAAGGAATAGAGAGAGAAAGAGAAAAACGATTGGATAGTTAAATTTATGGTAAAATGTCTTTATGCTCAATTACGAAAGCTAGTATGCTGTTATCAAAACAGTTACTATTCTGTCATTAAGTTAATTTTATCAACACTCTTTGGACAATGGTCTTTGCGTGTAATACACATTCATGCGGAATACTGTGTCAATACAGTCATCTGACGTATACTGATCCTAATGTCACGAAATGAGGCGGCCAACTTAAACTTTAAGTACCAATCGAGTGCGACTGCATCAATGACGTTATAATCACGAATAAAATATAATTAATTAAGTATTTCTATATGAAACAGGACATCCGGTAAGTTTTTGTTAGGCTTGGGAGTAGGACAGACTAGAATTAGGCTAACCTGATTAAGGCAAGATATATTACGGTTGGTTGGAGTTAGATTAAGATTAGTTTAAGCATAGTTTCACGTTAGGGTGAGGGTTAAAGGACCTAGATGAATACATTTATTTAATGTGTGGAACAATTACTATATTGGTATTGCGGTCCAACAACTGAGAGCTATTTTTATCATGCGTCAGAGATAGTTATCCTGTGTAACATATGTCTACCCTTTTATTCATTATTTTTATAAATATACCTACTCTATACGTAAAAATCACCTTTCTCACGTAATTGGTGCATTCAGGGTCATTTGTCTGTTTCATCTTCGTTCTTAAAGTTTAACTTCTACCTAAATGATTACTAAATCTAAAATTTGATTTAAAAATCACTGACCCATTGGTTAACTTTTATCCGATGATACATCCAATAGAATTACTGATGTTCGATTAGTAAATTTTTGAAGTCGTGTCTTCACCATCCAATGTTATCCGATTTAATTCATTCTAATTAACAAATAGTTATCATCATGTAGAGCGGAGATTAGATACCACAGTCTAATGACCTTGGAGCAACCAATCGTGTGCTCTTAGGTAAAAAGTTGCATTTATGGTACAAAACATATGTTTAGTGGATATATACGTAACAAAAATGAATTATATAGGGTGTATAGCTCTAATATGCCGCAGGAAAGGCCTCAGTTTTCCTGCATATGAGTGGCTATATTAAACAAACTAGAATTTATGTACATAGGGCTTCAAGCTAGAGGCTTGAAGTTTCTGTAGCAGTGGTGATTATTTTTACAGGATGGGGTTGCTAGCCTCATGTCCAACCTTCTCCCTTTACCAGTCTTACTACTGGCTTATCCAGGTAAAGCAGGAGTGCGTCAGTGGTCGGGGATCGAATCCCGGATCACCTGTGTGGTTGTCGAGCACTCTACCACTGTGCCACCGACCCACTGGTGTCGCTGCCGGAATGTATGTGCACGAGTACCAGTTATGTTGAATCCACTAATTCTGTGGAATGATTGACTCAATGATGGATATAACCTATTGTGATGATAGTGACATCGCCTCAGTGTTTCAAATGAATGTTGCTCATAATCATCGTTGCAAGTCTCACTTTAACCCTAACCCGTAGCCCTGCCTTCATCCTCATCTAACGCTAACCCTGAATCATAGTGAAACTTACAATGAAGATTATGAAAAGCAGTCATTGGTAATGCTAGGAGATCTGATTAATAGGTCCAAGACCATTGTTTCCTCTTGCCGTGAAATATGCAACGAAGATTAGGGACAGATTCCATTCGAAACGCTGAGCCATTTGACTATCATCATTTGGTCATATTCATCATAAAGTCACTCATTCATCAGAACCACTGGATCCCTATAACGAGTACTCGTACAAATTTTGTTGAAGAATTTTGGGTATATCTAAAAAACGGTTTGGAAAAGCGTATCTGTAACCACTCGGATCTATTTTTGCAGCGCGTTACAGCCTTATACCTCATTTAATTCATTTTTAAGCAAAGTTGAGCTATCATAACCAAAACCACAGTGACCTTGAACAACCAATCAGAGTTCAGATGCAAAGAAGTTGCATAATCGTTGAAAAATGCACTAAAAACATTGCAAACATCATATTACACTATATAGTTGTCGCTTATGTGTTGTAAGGATGTCTCCCAGTCACTACACAGATGATCTTTAGAGAAATCATACCATACCCGATTGACGTATTCAGCTAGGTTACTGTAGGTCATGGCACTTTGAGATCTGTTGATATTTCTGACACTGTTGTGTAATTCCATAATGGATAAGAATAAATAAATTCTTATACATTATGGAATTATACTCTACCACAGTGCCCAAGTTTTATACTTATATCAACTGTTGTGTAATCTACTCCTAACCACAACCATAATCCTAACTGTAACTCTAGACCCTAAACCTTAGTTTAAAAAGCCATAACCCCACCTAACAGTGTAGATTCACATAAAAGTACCCAGGGAATAAGTGGAATGCTGTATCTACCTTCTCCAAGTCCAAAAAAGTAGGCAGGATTTGATAGCATAGCATAGCATTCCCTGTATCTGATTGGTTCTTGAAGGTCAACTTTTGAAAAACCTTGACTTTGGCTATGATACATTAACTTCTCCCACTCTTATTATTATACCCATATCCTGTCAATCAGTATGCCTTTTTATACACTTTAAATGGAGAAGTTCAACAGTAGCATCTTAGAAGTGTGAGCGTTGCAATGACCTTAAACGCATGCTTGTCGTTGACTAACGCCACCTGTCATTATCATAGCTGAAATATTAACGCTATTCACCAGCTAAGCAGCAAATTTCACTCAGATCACGTTTGTAAGTGCTGTTTGGACAATGTGTTAATAGCTGGTTAGGGTAAGGATTAGGGTTAAGGTAAATATTGGGGTTAGGGTTAGTATCAGGGTTATAATTAGCATTAGGGTTAGAATTACGGTTAGGATAAGGGTTATGATTAGGGTTAAAATTAAGGTTAGAGTTACGATTAGGGATAGATTTAGAGTTGATGTCATTTATTTTAATTTGTTTTCTTATCCACATTTTCCTGGCAAGTAGTGGTCAATCCTCTTACTGTAAACCATAGTAATTCAACCGAGGGCTTTGGGGAGGACTGCACAACAGGATAAGAGAGACAAACAATTCACAAAAGCAGTTCATATTCAGTCATCTCGGTGAATGAGTGTACGGAAACTAGTCTAACTTAGCAACTGATACTCCTCATTATAACTGGGACGTATTTTTAAGTCATGTCAGAGAAAGGCACCCTGTTTAATGATTTTTCATGCATTTTCTTGTAAAAATGTCATTTTTTGTGCAAAAGTCACCTATTTTTATGATTGGTCGGCTGAAGGTCACTCGTGCGTTTGCATCCCTTAGGAAGCTATTATTGAACTTTGCCCTATAAATATCACTTTTTACCCAGAAGAATATGATTGGTTGGTTCCAGCTAGGTCATTTGTCTGTAATATCCATTTTTTCTTTCTGTTTCCGTTGAATTTAATCTGTGTAATTTGTAACTGTTTTTTTTTCTTTTTTTAACAGATCTGACACTGAAACAAAAACATTTTTGTTCTCTCAACGCAGACTGTAAAGATTATGCATATATATATATGCATACGTGCATGTAAAATAAATATTCAAATCAACGAATGTTCAATTTCAATTGTTCAATAGTCAAGGTCATATGTATAGGTGAACAAACCGCTGATAAAGTTCATTGTATGATTATTTCCTCAAATCGTGTGTTTGTTTACCTTTGTTTTAAAACTACTTTGCCGACATGACTTTTCTTTTGCATTTGTACATTTATTATTATTATTATTTGTATCTGTTTGTTTGTTGACTGTCTGTCCTCTTCAGTTTTGTGGTTAGTGCTATAGATTTCCACGTTTTTCCTCTCTCCCTTTCTCAGATTTCACATCTACGATTATTTCTCCATGTCACTTATATTAGATAGATTTGGTTTGTTTGTTTGTTCTTTTTCTGTCGTGTGATAGTCATTTTCAATCATCTGTGATTATATAGTTTTAAAACTGTTTATTCATTTATTTGTTCGCTTTGCATTTGAACATTCCTTGGTGTTTTGTATTACTCACTGTGATCTCATTGATTTATATATACATGTATATGTAGGTTATTTTTGCTGTCTTGCATTTCATATTATTTGTTACACGTATATTTGCTTTTCATTATCGTCTAGTGATAATAATAAAGTCTTTTGGTGCTTGCTACTGACATGTTGTGTTGTTTTTGAATGAAGGAAGTTTCTACTTTACCCGCACAATAAAACAAGTATTTTCCTAGACGCTACATGAATTGTGGCCGTGAAGTTAAACTACCATAGCCAAACTTTCAGATCTGTGAAAAGTTGAACCAATCAGATTCACGGGATGCTACGAAACATCATCCTATATCGAATCATGCCTACCTTTATGGACTGAATGAATGAGTTTCACGAAGAATACCAATCAAGTAAATTAACCAAACATAATGAATAGCCACCATGGAGTACGAACGCAATCAGCGTGACCCTAGGATGACCAGTGAGATGAAGCCGTAGTTTTAGCATGAAAAAAAACTGTATGTATACAAGAAAAATACAGACAATAGTAATGAAACATATTGAAGACGATATTTTATCCTGACGTAGATCGAAAGTGCTCACCAATTACAATTAGGGATATTAGTTTTTAGGTTCAGTATGTATGGGAACGGTTTCCGCTATCTGAATAACAACCCCCTCAACTTGCATTTACTTATTTACGAGAAGAGTACAGAAAATAATCATAAAATACCCAACCCTAACGTGCTGTTGACCCATTGTCTAAATAGTATCTGCGTCTCATTTCATGTATAGTGTTTATACTGGCCTTGTGAAAACATCAGGTCCTGTAATCCAACCGGCGTTATTTCTCTTATTTTGATTACAGCTTGATGCCACACCGTATTTTCAGTACAAGTATGGAATTTTCTGCCAAATTTTGCAGGCCGACCATAGATATCGGGTGTGCGTCGGCAGCAGATCAATCCCCGGACTATGTGCATGGTCGAAAGAGAGTCCTAACCACTGTGCGTTCAGGATCGTCTAGGCGTTCACACTCTATCGTCGTTATTCACTTGGTTGACCGTAAATCAATGCTGTTAGGTGTGTTTAAGGTTAGGACAATGGATTACAGTTATGGGTACTTTAAAGAACACAGTCAGGAATATCAGTGTATCACTTATGATATGATTTCTCCATGGTTGATCCTTTGAGCCACTAGGAGATATTCTTACAATACATAGAAGACAATCATTCACTGTAATATCATGTTTGCAATGTTTTTAATACCTTTTTCGAGATTATGCGATTTTTTGTATCTGACTTCTGATTTGTCGCTCAATGTCACTTGGTTTTTAGCTATGATAGTTAAACTTTGACATTTTGGCTTTTTTCCTCATGAAAATATAACAGTTTCAGTTAAAAGCTTAATATCGCATTCGTGTATAACTGATTAGAATAACTTAGTGGAGCGTTTTAAGGATAAAGGGAGCCATCTCGGATGGCCAATAGTAGTTGGCGATACAACCCAAGAGATTGACTGATAATGGTGTAAATGTAATTGGCTAACGAAGACTACTTTGACCGCCAACTATCAGTAAGTAAAGAACACGCAACAAAGAATAAACTTATTTGGTGAAATCTCACAGTGATACAGTATTTCACACGCGAATCTCCCTTTTTTAAACTGAACAGATTTGGAACAAACGTTGGTGCGGGGTAGTGCGGATTCATTTTATTTCGGTGGTTCTCGTCCGCTGAAGTACAACCTATAGTGTTTAACAAATCTAGTTATAATAAAATCGTAACATTTACTCATCATCATAAATCAATTCTTCAGTAGGGATTCTTGTTAAAAAGTCAGTGAAATATAACAATGATAAGGTTGCGTCAGCGGCATAGCGGTTAGGACGCTCGCCGACCATGCATATGTTCCGGGGTTCGATCCCCAGCCGACGCACTTCTTTACCTTGGTAAGCCAGAAATAATGCTGGTAAAGAGGAAAGGTTGGGCATGAGGCTAGCAACCCCATCCTGTAAAATAAACACTGCTACGGGAACTTCAAGCCTCTATCTTGAAGCCCTATGTTCCATTCGGGAACGTGAAGGAAAGAAAAAGAAGGTTATCTCAAATTACACATATTGTAAGACCTGAGTTTCTCATAAGAGGAATGAACAATTTTGATGTTAGGACGATGATAAGTGAGTGTGTGTAACTGTGTAATCAGAGATAATGAAATAGAATGATTAAAACTCATATGATTGAAAGATCGAAATTCAGCGTATACCAAGTTGAATGTAATGATGACACTGTAACACACTGAATAGAATTCAAACGATCGAAAATTAAGTCTAATATGGAAGTCAAACAAATCATGGGGAAGAGATGAGACAAAATGCTGAAAACTGAGGACAAGGGGAGAATTACCAGAGTAGTTTAGTCCCCACTATGGATTCTGTGTAAAAATATAGGTCACTTTTCAGTCATTTCATTGTGATAGCTTCAACAAACCAAAGAAGTCTTACACTGTTATATCTGCTAAAAATAAATAAATTTCAGCAGTGCATTAGGCCGAGTTCAAGTAATGAAGTCTGTGAAAATAGACTGAGCAAATTAAAATTTACAGCATATTAGGGACACTTTTACGCGTAAAAATAAACAATGGTCCATTTAACTGTACGGAACAATTTTTCCTTTTGCGCCTTGTTTAAGATTTTCAAAGTTATCTTTTATTATTGTTTTTTTAAAAGTGGTGGAGAAAAATGCTATACTGTTTATTATTCTACAGTTGTTGTGAAGTACGAGACGACACTAAAGCCGACAGGTCTAGCGGGCAGTTCAAGATGAAATGCAAAAAATGTTAGTATACGGCAACTGGTTAACTGCTGTTGGTGCTCTCTGTAACGAGAAAAAAGTCGAAAGGATTAGTAAATTCACCATACATCGAAATATGTATAATTTATATAATAACATCCATGCCTGTACAATTGGTATGTTCCTGCATGAACAGGAATAAATATATATTAGTACTGGAAAAACGACTACTGCCAGAAACAAAACCAAATAGAGAAAGTATAACTAAAAAACTAACATAAATTGTGGAAAGGAATGAGAACTATTAAGTAGTGCTACGTATGGAGTCGTCTGATGAAGAAATTCGGTGTACGTCTTGGGCCAGTGCACGCGCCGACCTGCGCGTGTGACAGGGGCTCCATTGGCTGCACTAGGAAAATTATAATTAACCCTCAGAGGTGCTGTAGTGGATTCTGGGCTGGGAATAATTTCAGTGGAGATGTTTGGATGAGCTGACGAGGAAGGTAAGGATTCTTCAATGTACGCCACCTTGAGTCTGTTGGGGCTTACAGTTTCCTAGCAGCCAAACTGCTCAATAACGAAAAATTTCTCTTTCGGACTAAAAACCTTGAAAGGTCCGTCATATGGAGGTTGTAGGGGCTTACTCACAGCACCATGACGCACGAAAACATATGTACAATCATCGAGTCGAGTATCCACGTGTACGTTCTTGTTTTGAGTTTTTGGTCGAAGTCGCTGCATAAAGCGTTTAAGACTCTGCGCATAACAGCTGACATCAGTGAAGTTTTGCTCAAAAGTCTCAGGAGCGATAAGCTCCCGCAGAAAACGGAGAGTGGTACCATATACCAACTCGACTGAGTCGCACTGAAGATCCACCTTGACTTTGAACGTATATTGAGTAGGACCGGAGGCAGAGACTCTGTCCACTTGCTGTTATCTACTACCTTCAACGAGGCTTCCAACTGGCGATGAAAGCGCTCTACCAGTCTATTTGCCAATGGGTGATACGCAGTTTTCCTGATGCGTTTGCATCCCAATAGCTCAAAAAGCCTCTCGAAGCTTGTTGATTCAAATTGTTGCCCACGGTCAGCAGTCCCTGTAGAAGGGCGTCCAAAATGTGTAACCCATCCTGCGGTGAACGGAATTGCTTTTGGCCAGCGTGTAGAACGATCAACGCATGTAAGCAAGCATGAGTGGCCATTTGAAGGGGATAGCCGACCCACGATATCCAGTTGTACATGGTTAGACCGGGCATCTGGTCTTCCAGAAGACCCAATCGGCTTGATGTTGTCTTTCGTAACTTTAGAGCGTTGGCATTTCACACAAGCACGCGCCCAGTTACCCACATCATGGTTTATACCAATCCACACAAATCTAGCCGATATCAACTTGTCAGTTACGCGTATCACTTGGCGTGAGAGGTCGTGAAGACAGTCAAATACGGTGTGGCGTAAGAGCATTGGAACAATGCGTCGAGGAGTGCCTGTAGACGTGTTACATAGTATAGTCTCTTCGTTATTCATAAAATGGACACGTTCTATTCACAGAAATGCTTAATGTGACAGCTTTTCCAAGTCTAAATCCTTTAGCTGGAGTTCATCCATTTTATTGAGGCTGATTATTGCTGGTACTGACATAGTGCGTACTCGAGACAAAGCATCTGCCACAGGGTTTTCAGGTCCAGGAACGTGCTGAATATCAGAAGTGAACCGTGAAATATAGTCTAAGTGACGTGATTCGGATGGAGAGTACCTGTATGCGGTGGTGGAAAGGGCATACGTTAGCGGTTTATGGTCGGTAAATACCGTGGATTGCCGACCTTCGACGTAGTGTCGAAAATGCTTGATATCAGCATAGATGGCGAGGAACTCTCTGCTAAAAGTGCTATACCTTGCTTCAGCTGCCGACAACTTCCGTGAGAAAAACGCGACTGGCATCCATGAGGTACGCACCTGTTGCTTAAGTACGGCTCCATTGGCTGTGTTAGATGCGTCAACAGAGATGCTGACCGAAGTTGGGCGTCTAAGTGGATTAGCATGGTTGCGTCTGCAATCGCCGACTTAATTTTCCGGAAAGCTTCCATAGCCTCCGGTGTCACGTTAAATGTCTTGCACTTACCTTCAAGTAGGTCTGTGAGTGCAGATAAAATTTGGGCGCATTGGGGAACAAACCAACGGGAATAACTTACCATACCTGGAAACGTGCGCAAAGATTTCATGGACGGAGGCTCTGGAAAGTCTTGTATGGCCGGCACCTTTTCATGTAAGGGGCGAATGTCATGTTCATCAATTACATATCCCAGAAATGTCAGCGAAGGGACACCAATCCGGAATTTATCCATGTTGAGTGTCAAACAGTATGTTGTTAGTCTCTCAAAAACCATCTACAAATGAATACGGTGAATCGCCTCGTCTGCACTAGCCACGAGAATATCATCCAGATAGGCATAAGCATAATCCAATCTGCGCAAAACGTCGTGGATGAAACGTCGGAATGTGTACGCGGCATTGCGGAGACCAAAAGGCTTTCTAAGGAATTCGAAAAGACCAAAAGAGTGATCACTGCTGTTTTAGGGATATCCTCAGGGTGGACTGGAGTTTGATGATAGGCTGTCGTCAAGTCACCTTTAAGCGAAGACGTCAGATCGTGTATGTTTGAGACAGGGTGACGATCTGGTACAGTCTCAGCGTTGAGCCTGTGGTAATCCCCACAAGGCTATTCTTGGGAATCACGTTTAGGTGTGGAGACCACGGACTGTTAGATGGCCAGATTACTAACATCTCTGACATATGTTCAAATTCGGCCTTAACGGCTTCGAGTTTTTCTGGGGACATCTGTCGTGACTTTGCAAAAACAGGTGGGTCGGTTGTCATAATGCGGTGAGTCTCACTGGAAGTCACGCAAAGAAGCCGGGAAGCCGGTTTGAAAAAATTGAAAAAAGACTGAAGGACTTCAGAGTGTAGGCCATTAGCGGCAGGTGTTGAGCACAGTGGGCTTAGAGAGCGTTTGTGTGTGACAACACCGGAAACTGATATGGTTTTGGAGGAATCAATCGACATGTGTTTGCTGGCATCTACTAGTAAGTGATGATGCATCAAAAGATCCATACCGATAATATCGATAGTCACATCTACCACCATGAAAACACAACGAAATGAGCGACGCAAGCCAGTGTTAAGGTCCAGGAACCTTCTACCATACGTTGTGATAATTTTTAAGTTTGATTTTGAATACAGCTTGATGCCACACTATATTTTCAGTACAAGTATGGAATCTTCAGCATGGATATCGGTAGCCCAAATTTTGCAGGCCGACCATAAATATCGGGTGTGCGTTGGCAGGGAATCGAACCCCGGACCATATGCATGGTCGGCGAGAGTCCTAACCACTGTGCCACCGACACGAACCAATTGCGACGCGGAGCTGTACGGGTATTGTCCCCAGGGGCTCTTCAGCTTTGTGTGGAATCACGCTAGCCTCCACCCCGGTGTCCGAGTGTTACGGTCAGTAGCATAGAAGTGGTCCACCAGCGATGTCAGTTGCCATTACGTGCTGGCCTACTAGATTCCCTACTGTTGAACATCAAAGGTGCAAGGGCAAGTGTACCTTTGGGCCTTTGCACCGTATTGTCGATGGTACCAGCCCACTCCAGGCTGGAAATTTCGGGACATCTGACGCCTACTGCTAGTAGGTGAGGCGGATCTATGATGGGGTGGGTTTGTACGACAACGTGACCGACTTCTAGAGTTCACTCGCTACCTAAGACTACTTATCTACTGGTAAAGCCTGGTGATATGAGCCACAGCGTCAAAACTTGATGACACACCAGCAGAAGGATCCTTGAATTGGGCAGGACTGTGGGATGCGGCGCCTGAAATGCTCATGATGGATTTAGTTGCCTTCACTGCTCTGTCGGCCGCTTCTGCTAAATCGAGCAGGGGAGAGTTGTGAAATGGGGCCTAAATAGCCTGAACTGACTGGGGCAATCGTCGCAACCAAACCTGCTTCAAGAGGGCGTCATCGATTTTAAAATCAGCGACTAGCTGTTTCACTTGCCGTGACATCTGCCTGGGTTTACGGTCACTAAGCTGGACATCACGAAAGAGTTCTTGCACTTTCTGTTGATCAATCAGTGCAACTTGCTTAATTAGTGCAACTTTGAGGCGGTCATACAGGTTTGGAGACGGATCTTCAAGAACGTCAGATACTTCCGCCGCAATGTTTTCCTGGAGGCTCACAAAAACCAGATTGACCTTGGTTCCTTGTGAACGAATATGCCTGAGAGCTTCCACATGTCTGAACCATGCCTGAGGACGGTGTGTCCAGAAAGTTGGAAGTTGCAGGGTTATAGCCATCTGTAGAGAAGAGCCGTTGTCAGCCATCATTAAGGTAAGAAGGTATGTAAACACAGTGATAATAACAAATTTAAATACAAACAAGGCAAATTTTTTTATAACACTACGCGAAAAACTAACAGAACTGTCAATATGAAAAGTGAGAACGATTGACACGTTAAGCTACAAATAAGGCTAACGGTGAAACTCGGGCTCACCGATTGTAAGTGTTGGGTTATACTTAAGACATACCTCAAATAACCGCACTTACTAAATACTTCAACGCTTAATAACCTTATCAGTACTCCACCTAGTTGGCAAGTACTGACTGACTAAATCAAAGTAAAAAGACTTGAGACTGGAACTGTGTCCTGAAGAGTCGAATTTTACACAAGTGAAATATTAATCCTAGTGAATAAGGATGTTATAAAACTTAACTGATGCCTCGACTGGGTAGTAAGGTCTAAGCGTGTGCTGAATGGTAGCACAACAAGGGAGCGAACTACGTGTGTACAGTCACGTTGGAAAACACAAGATGGCGTTGCGCCAAAAGTGGGTGAATGCGCTGAAACAAGAATTCAAAGGCACAAGGCACCCTACATGTATCTTTAGGTGACTACTGGATACCTGTCAGAATAATTCAGTAGCCAGCAAAAGTTTAAGCACGAATGTCTTTTCTTACTCTTTACCTGTGGCTACTGAAATGCATTTCCAGGCGAAGTGAGCACTTTGTCAGCTATAAAAATTGATCAACAGAATATTGCAATATAGAGATGTACTTATCTGACTAAAAATAACGTTCAATTCTGAGGTGAAACAGGGTGAAATGTTTCGCTTCATTAAATTCTAACGCCGATAACATAACTATAATTGTGCTTTTCACATTACTACCATTAATATATTTCGCCACTATTTTTAGTTTCCACTCAGCTAATGTGCACGAAAGGTCCTTATCTTCTCGGTAGAAGTTGCTCTAAGACTTGGGGCATTCTTTTGATGACATCACGAATATCAATTTGTGGGAACTCTTGTGAGGATGTATTTGTAGAATATCTCCTATTTCTGGTTTTCTTATGATATTTAATTTTAAGATGCTGCTAACTCTCTCCTAAGAGTTATATTATTCACTTTTCACTTAAACACTATCCATTTGAATGAGCCTTATGTAGCTTACTTGGAATCCTCCCAAATAATACATGACCTTGGATGTGACGGACAAGTCTATTGCCACAGGGCCATTCAAGGTGTCCCATAAGGAAGCGCGATTTGTGAAGTTTTCGGCACGTTGATGGGAGGCGATAATTCTAAGCTTGGTTATCGTAATGCTGTCATACAACTCACTACAAAGACTCAGGTATTCTTATTGCTATTTTTAATATTGGTTAGCCAGTGGATTCTAATGATAATAACTTCTGGGATCAATTCTGGACTGAGTATCCCATGTCAATCCAAGATATTTTCGCCCTTATTCCCGCGGCTGAAATCCGAGCACTAAGAACAGAGGCTCCCAATAACCTGGCAACTCTGTGTTATAAGGCTGTTGAGCGGATCTCGCAGGTCGCTGAGTCTGCATCACTAACATCGAAGGATCAGCTTACGGGTTTGTATTTTTTCATGTCTTTTATTTCGTATAGTTCTTAATTGTATCAGATTACTGACTAGATTATTGCCGTATATATTCGAAGATATTGAGTGGCGATCGTTCTTCTGGTCACCACTTCCAGCTGACCCTTCTTCAGCCAGAGAAGTACGTTGTGATTTTAACTTTGAAGTTATTCAATTAGGGCGAATTTGTACCTTTAGCTCAAAGCTTACTGTCAGCACTTTGTGTAAGTATTGTAACTCGAAATAATGTTTTCCTTTAGGACTTACTGTTCTGCCCAGATTTTACGGTGAATTCCATATCTAAAACTGGACCTGTGAGTTTAGTATATTCGTATTGATCATTTTTAAATTTATTCATTCTATGATGCTTTTAAGAAGGTAAATTGTAACTTCTAGTCAACATTTTCTACAGTAGTAGGGGAGAGGTTTCAAGGTTTTTTTCCCGCCTGTCTATATGATTCCTACGCCTAATTACGTGGCACTTAGGAGTTTTCGATTAGGATTAGGAATAATGACTTTAGAGTAACAATGAGTTATTGTTTCTTCATTAACCTATCAGTGAGGTTTTTCAGTTTCAAATCTATGCTGTGTGACCAACATTTTGAAGTATAATGGTTATCCATCAAAACATGCCGTAACCTAAGCGGCATCTTAACCCATCAAGGTTGTGGGATGTTACCTCTGAACATTGTTGTTAAGAGGTTTATTAACACCGGATATATTTCTGTTGTACAACTAGCACAGTTTATGTTATTCAACTCATCTTTTGAAGTCTGGGTTATATGCACCGGTAAAAAGTATTTAACCTCTGGGTGTGAGTGCTTAAGAATTATTTTTATTATTCATATTAAACTGGACATTAATCAATAATGTTCATGGATTGCAATAAATAGTTTAAAGGCTGTTATGACTTCAAGATTTTAATTGTATTCTTACTCCTTATTGCATTCATGCGTGATCAGTATATGCTTGAACGTTGAATATATTTCAGGGAAAACGTATTTTGGTAATGTTCTACATCAAGAGTTGCGTTAAGGAGGGTAGTTCTGATGTGAAGGGATTTGAGAGAGGAGTCTAGGGATGAAAGTCTTTTAGTATACATCTTGCATGATTGACTTTATTTAAAAACCTGAGAAGCGAGCTGTTTCACTGTATGTTCTTTGGATCCGCTGCTTCCTCCGTATAGATCATAGCCGATTTGTTACAGGTGCATTCGTTCATTATAATCTTTCAGAGTTTAAAGTGCTCAAAAGTATGTATTGTTCTCCCAATCACATATACTCATCCATCGTAAATTTACTGCGGTTCTTTCTAATTTTGTGTTCTTCCTCGTTAAGTCCGAAATGTCAGTTTTAGTTTTTAGCATAAGTTTTTGACGTTGATGACTTCGATAAGGTATCGGTGGTTTGGTTTCAGGAGACTGGGAGCCATGTTTCTCTGACTTATGTTGTTTGCAATGGTGAAAGAGGTGCGAGACGGTGAAGTAATTGTTTGTGGATGAGGGTAGGCGGCAAACGAAATAACATCGGGCTATTAAGGTGGTTTGTTAGCAGTTTCTACTTGACTCTATCGCCAGATGTTTTCATTGTAATGGCAACTGTTTTACGTCTAACCGCTACTCAACCGACCTTTCTGACAGCAGTTCCAGAATCTTTTCTCGCAGCCAACGTAGCTCATGGTATGCAAACCCGACCACTATGTCAAATCATAAGCTATTGATAGGGATAGTAGACGATTAGTAACTGGTTGCCACTTTAGTAATTGCTGACCCAGTAATTTTATTCTCGCAAAATATTGGTTTGAACTTCATTTTTTCGTTTCTAAACTTTATGTTGATCTATGCTTCATATAATCTCACGATACAATTCACCTATTCACTGTATTCAAGTTGTCCCCATCGAGATTTATCTCCAACTATATAGTAAGGAGCGTGGAGATTAGAAATAAATTTCAGTCTTTTAGCATAGAAGAGCTTAAAGTACTAATAGTAAATAAGTAATATTGTAAGGTGGGACTGATGCTTAGAAATTTTATTATAATTCATTAGGCTTAACTTGGGGAGAAATGTGCTAAAAAGGCTACAGGGTAACTCACTGGAGCAGCGAGATTTTTAATCAAATGAGAAATAATGACAGGAAGTGTGAGTCCTTCATATCATTTACACTGAAGAATGCGTATGACAGATGTTTTTATAAAACCAAAGTTACTGTTGATTGATTTCCTGTATAACTACAAGTTATTTTCAATTCTGTAACTTATCTACCGTAAATTAGCTGAATGTCATGGTATCTCTTCTTGAAAAAAAGGTGTTATAAAGTGGTTTTGTGATGAAAGCACGATAGTTGTGTCCTACTGATAAGATGTATGCAGTCAATCAGTCTAGCATTCATTTCCTCGATGTGAACTTATCAAGGAGGACCGATGGAACTCTGGAAAGATCAATTTATCGTAAGCTGTCATGGAATGGTCAACTGACAAATTTCTACAGCTGGGTACCCATTGGTCGAAAACGAAACCTGATCCGGTCGCTTGCCACTCGTATTCGGCGCATATGTAGCCCTGATACTGTGGAAGATGAGTTATACATCTTGAGGAAAATCCTAATAGAAAATGGATTTCCATCACATTTTATAGATAAGAATATACATTCAAATCCAAAAAACGTGACTTATCAACCGTACCCAAGAAGATACTTTACATGAGCTTGGAATTCAAAGGGGACTTAGCTTCCGATATCATGAAACGAAGGATATTACAGTCTCTGAAAAGAACATTCCCTGCTGCATCTCTCTGAGAATAGCCTTTACTAGTCGACCATTATTGTTCAATAACCTGAAGGACAAGATCCCGTGTGTTTATCAATTCACCTGCTCGTGTGGAGCTAGGTATATCGGTCGTTCGATACAATTTTTGTCCAAGAGGGTGCAAGAACACTATCCTGCATGGTTACGAAAAGGTGGAAGTGGAGCAATAAGAAGCGCGATCATTGAACATCTGGTCGATAATGATCAGAAAAGCCAGATCGTTCAACCCATCCAACTTTCATGGTCTCAATCCCTCTATGCTAAAGTATGGTAATACCTAATCATATTTCGGCTCTACCAATTTTTCATTTTGTCTATTCAATTTGTATACTCTTCCTTATTAAGTCAATTGTTACTATTACTAATCTCACTTTTAATTGTCCCCGGTATTATTTCACTTGTTCCACTTGTCATTCTAAATCAATTCCTTTATGCAACATTAAATTCTATGCTATTAAATTTCACGCAATATTACGTAACGTTTTTATTTTATTCGATTTGTCTATTAATCTTATAATTGCACACCTTTTTCAAGTTCTATCCATCCTATGAATTATTCTAAATATGACATTAATTTGCTTTGCCACTTGACATTTAACTACGATTATAATCACAAACATTTTTAGTTTTAATTGCATTTCATATTATTATTATTATTATTTTATGCATTCACACCTATGATTCAATTCCCTCACCGAACATAACTTCTTAAAAACCATATATATACGATTGTACAGCTTGATGATAAATTCGTTGAAAAGAGTCTCTTCGCTGAATCATTTGTTTTGAATTTCTATAAGTTAGTCGTACATCTAGTAGTTAACAACATTATAGGTTGATATTTTTCTCTATATGATAATATAGAAATCTTTTTCAAATTAATTCATCTTATAAGTTATTTGTATTTACCGCCATAAGTCTGTCATTTCTGTTTGTTCCTTTAGGATTGCCCAGAAGATATGCATACCATTGACAGTTGTGAGTATATCTGGCAATCCGGTGTAGGCTTTGCACAAACCCCTGCAGTAAATGCTGTCCATGATTCGAATCGAACAGAAATTCTCAAACTTATTTTGACCTGTTTCTCTGAGACAATGTATTTGGAACAAGAAGAAGCACATCGAATTGAAAATAAATGGGTCACATTTTTCACGAGTACAGCCAACAGACATGCATTACCATTGTTTACCTCTTTGTTGAATGTTGTTTGTGCATATGATCCAGTTGGCTCAGGATTACCTTACAACCACCTCATGTTTTCTGATTCACGTGAACCTTTAGTTGAAGTAGCTCTACAGGTACGTAATTCTTACACTTATGCTTGACTCTTTACTTTATGGTTACTAGTTATTCTATGCATAATTCCACTAAAATTACTGTTTATTTTTATGGTAACTTGTCTAGTTTAAGGGCAAGTCGTTGCCTAGGTAGTAACTATGAAATGATATATTTTTTTAATGTTATGGCACAGTGTTCGGTAACCATCATTCCATTTTCAGTCTGCACTTTAATCATGAGGCAATTTGAACCCACTTCTGTGCAAGTGATGAGTTGGTTCTTGGACGAACTGGTTGGTATGCCGTGAAGAACACTTCAGTAGATGCAACACTTTGAAAAGCCTATGAGCCAGGTTATGATAAGGCGAGTGGGTTATTGCACAGGAAAACGATTGGCTTTTTGTATGTAAAAGTTTTGTAATCAGTGGATTTTTCTTCAAATAAGTGCTTCCACTATCCTCATATTTTTTTTTGGTGTCCACTGGTCGAGCTGTGGCTTACTGGCCTAAGCGCTCGATTACCAGCAATTAGGTTGTAGATTCAATTTTCAATCTACCTACTAAGGTTTGAGCTGTCACTTACTTTCACTAACGTCCACACTATTACGTGTGGTTCACTGCTAACTACACAATCATCCTAATTCACCATTAACCACCACTATCACTATTGACCAGTGTTTAGTATCATATTGTTTTTCTTTATCCATCAGGGAGTTTCAATGCTTTATTTCAATATACTGAATTTACGGTTGTGAAACAGCTGGTTAGCTTACTATTTTATCTGCCCAGATTGCTGGAAATGTGAAACTACTGACTTATTCAAGTGTGTTTTAACCAATTAGTCCGATTTTCAAATCCTGACCCACTTGCTTTGTTCTGAAATAATGTATGGATATTATAAGCCCTCACACTTAAGGTGTAGAGAATACCTTAGTACATAAAAGTCACATTATATTGTGTCAATTGATGCGTGTCTACTGCACATAACAGTCAGTACAAAAGGTATTAGTTTACAGATTGCTGTTTAGTCTTATAAACGTAGAACTGATTCAACTTCCTGAGTTGAGTCGAACTGGTTACACCATTGATGAGCTTGGTCCCAAACGAGCGAAACAACCGTCTGGTGCTTAGATCACTTAGGTCTGGCTGCTGGATATGACTAGTTTCCGAATACCCATACCACCAAGCTGCATTGTAAACTTATTAGTACTACAGGGACTTATTTGCCAAACTATATCTGTATAAACAGACTATTACTTGAAGCTCTTATTTATACTCCAGCAGTTAGTTTTCACGTTACACTTTGTACTTTCTTCTCAATGAAACTGAGTAGATTATTTGGTCATATCTTTAATTCAAGCTACAGGCAACTACCACTAGTGTTTCGAATAGAAGTAAGTTTTATCGTAAAATAGCAAAAATATTTCATGAATAAGGTGAAATGCTCTACGTACGCTAACAAATGGCATTTATCTGCAATCTTGATAATTCTTCTAAAAGCTTCATTTTTTTCGCTCTGCAATTATCGCATAACTTCAAACCGATGCTAACATGTTTTTAGTACTGCTCTCTCTCCGTTGAATTAATCGTTTCTTAACACTTGAGCCAACCGCTAGATCCCGGCCTTCAAAGCTCCCTCGAATTACTACTTAAGCCTTGGCGAACTGTGTAGTATAATCAGCCTTCACACAATGAAGTGTGACTCAAAGCCTGGCATTTGAGAAATCTGAGTAACTGAGTTCTAAATTAGCTACAATTATCGAGATATGAAGCCTTGGTGTTGTCTACTAGTCAGCTTTCGTAGGTGTATGGCTATACTTTCATATTAATTAGATAAAAATGACCTGGTAGGGTGAATATGACTTACAGTGTGGTGACTCAAACTGCTGCACATCAGTACAAAGTTATGTGTTGTAACCAGTCAGTCAGTCATATAACTTAAAATGGTTGATTTAGAGGCCCGGATTTACCGATGAATAGTAAACTTTTTAATTTATTGGCATTTCATTTAATTAGATTATTTTGCAAATGAATTTTGCAATACTACAGCTTATGTATAACTTATGTAGACATTTATAGGTTGGTATGATAAAAGAGGATAAGCAACCAACGTAGAGTGTGTTAGGTGACAAATTTTCTGTTTGTATCATCCCAATTGCATGTGTGTTGATTATATCATTTAACACCGTTTGGTGCATAGCTTTGTACTGTCCGGTGTTCGTTTTCCCTACTCACTGTGTTTTCGCTGTATGTTAGGTAGATTCTTCTATATGACATCTGAAGTTTTGATTTTCTTCCAATAGTATGAAATTCCACCTATTTAAACCTTATATCATGTGTAAAGCTATGTTTAGAAGTTTTTGAAGTTCTTTGAGCTCCCATAAATATTTTTGTGTAATGGTGTGTTTGGTTGGCTTAAACACTCGACCTTCAGCTAGTGAGTAACTGATCCGAATCCCATTGCACCTATTTCAGCCTGGGAAACTGAGTAATTATCAAGTGTTAGATTGCAAGGATTTTATTGGTTACAGGGGTGATCAGGAGCTGAGACCTTATTTAAAGAGCCAGTGGAAAACCAGGGAGTACTAGACAACTGTCTCGTCCTAGTTTGCAGTTCTTCAACAGTACGAACTCACGAAGGTTCGAACTCGGGAACTTCCGGTTGCAGGGCGAACTCGTAGGGCATCCAGCCACTGGGACCAGATCCAATGGCCCATGAATTCCAACTTCTGCCAGTTGGCTATATATTTATCGCAGCCGCCACCAAGTATCATTTGCAATTAACTGTTCTTTTACCTGACTTGGTGGTCCCCACCGAACAATTGGATCGGCTCCCATTGGTTGAATGGTATACGAGCTCGCCTTGTAAGCGGAAGGTCCAGGGGGCGCGTGCGTACTGATGAAGAGTCACAAACCAGGACGAAATGGCTAATCAGTACTCCTTGGTTTTCCAATGGTTCTCTAACTGATTTCAGCTCATGATGAAACATGCAACTGAATAGTATCATTCACCTACATTCACGCACAACAAGTGGTGTGTTGCTCTTAGCCTGACACATGTGTTCTGGGTAATTGAGTCTAAGCACATAAATTTCTTGTAATTATAAAATTTATTCTCTTAACAATAAAATCGCATCTGTAGAAATGTTTGGTTAAATACTTTTTGTAAGCTAAGTGAATTCGCTATGCAAAGCTTTGTTGGTTATTTCCACGATGGTGCTTTATTGCTTTTTTGTGTGTATGCATTGCACTAGATGAAAATTATCACAGTTCTTTCGTTCCTTTTCATGAAATTGATACTTGTTTTTCTTTTTCTTTCAGATTTTATGTATAACTTTGGAACCGGATACTGTGATATCCACTCCTACATATTCAAATGCATCACTTAGAGATACAAACTCTTCTCATAGTCATGCATGCTCAGATGTAGATGAACAAGTCAGTTTAAATGGTACTCGAACGATAAGTCAAAACAGTGGTGGAGCAGGTGATTTGTGGAATAATGAAATCAATCTGTTTGTGAATTATATGTCCCGTTTACACAGAGATGAGGTGAGTTCCTTAACAAAACTGTTTTAAAGAAAACTTTTTTTGTTAGTGGATTTGAATTATACCATTGGGAGGGGTTTTATCCTACCACTATGCTGGTTAATAGCCTAGAGTAAAGTAAGCCTCTGCATTGGGTTGATGAATCCCACTATCAAACCAAAGCATATTATCTCTCTTCAAATTATTTGATTACTAATCCGAACTGTATGCGATACTTAAACAGTTTGTTAGATCGTGATCATAACTGGTTGGAGATCACCGGGGGCAATTTTAAATAGGATCATATATACTCCTTTGGTGCGTCGGTAGTTCAGTGGTAGAATACCCGTCAGCCACCCACGTGGTCCGGGGTTCTATTCCCCGCCTACATATTTCTAGACCTCACTTAGCCTGACGTGAGCCCGGTAAAGAGGGAAGATTAGGCGAGAGGTTAGCAACCTAACACCAATGCTACTGAAGCTTGAAAGCTTAGGCCGGAAGCCCTATGTTCCTCTCGGAATGCAAAAGAATGAATACTCCTTTAGATCTGAGATATATTACTGTTCTGTTATGAGAAATTTCGAAATTCCTCAATGAATGGAAAACACGATGATATTGTTTTGTTTATAGTGACTTATATTGCCATTTTTCATGCTGCTGATAGCTTTATCAGAGTAACATGTAACCTGAATTCACAAATTGACAACTTTTATACACTAACTTAGTTTATAGTTCCCCAGAATGATAATAAGTTGATGAACAAACCGAACCATGTAAACTGAAACTTTTTGACTTCCCGTTTAGTATTACTTTTGTTGCAGCTATGAGGGGAGCATTAAGTAGAGAAACGTCAATAAAAATAATTTTGTTTCGTTTTTCGTTCATTTGATGAGAAAAATAAATTTTCTTTCCTTGTAATGGTTATTATATGTTAAATGCCTAATGTTTAAATATCAGAAGTTGGTTTGGACATACTTGGCTTTTCTTTTACTGATCACTGTTCCATTCGTGTCTTGTATTCCCACACAGTAGGACATAAAGTAGCATTCATTATCCAGCTGTTGATCAAAAGATAAGTGTAGTACACAGCAGTTCACTTCATTCTTCCTGATAACTGTTAAACAAGACCAGTGATGAAAATACAAGGACTGAAGAGGCTAACTGTCTTTGATCCTAGGCGCTTACGTCCGATCTTCTGTGTTAAATGGAATAATATGGTAAACAGTATTCAGATTAGGTGTGCCTGGTAAAGACGGTAAAGTTAGTCGATAAGGTTGTGAAGCTACGTCGATTAAGATGGTTACGATACGTGTTAAGCATTCCAACCCCATTGCCTTCTTGGTCAAGCAATGTTAGCTAACGCGGGATTCGGTTGGAAAATAGTTAGGGGAGTTGAAACCAAAATATGGTACCAATACATGTATTCCTTGACTGTTAGTTTGACCTATATAGGGAGGTGTAGACTGTCTGATTGAGGTCTTGAAGACACTCAGGACACTCAGGACTAGAGACTATTTGTCGTATGGCTTAAAATCATTGTCAGTTATGCATATGCATTCACTCCTTTTGTGATCTCCCATATCAGTTAAAACCCTGATGGTTTTCCATATCACTTTTCTTTCTCTCTCTCACATTTCTGCCCAATTTGGTTATTTTGAATCCCTTTTCTCTCTACCTCTGTGTGCATTGATCGAGGCACTCTACTCAAACTCATGCAGCCAGCCAGGTGAGAGCCTACGGAAAGTTGTCATCTAAAGTGGTGACTACCAGTGTTGTCCATCAGGGATGCCCACTTTCCTCAATTCTGTTTAATTTCATCATAGATGTACTAGTGGACTTAACTCTGACTTGATCGACTTAGGGATTGACTTGTTATCAGGGAATAATCTCGCTGACTTAGAATATCCAGATGATATAGTCCTCCTAGGTGAGGTTAAGACGCTAACAAAATTCAGAGTCTTCTGAGCACCTTGAGCTGCAATCTGAGAATGTTCGGCATGCGAACATCTCCCGCCAAATGTAAGATAATGTTACAGGACTGGAATACACTGACTCCCAGTTTAGAAATAGGGAGTGAAGTGGTAGAGTGTGTTGAGCACTTCACTTATTTGGGGAGTTGCATCAGATCCAACTGGTTGATCTCTGACGAAATCTCACCATGGATACAGAGGGCTAGTTTCGCATATACCGGCGTAGACGCGATATCCGCTGGCTTTCGACCAAAGGGCGTGTGTACTGCTCAGCAGTCCGCTCTGTCCTCCTTTAAGGCCATCAGATATGGTCATCGAAATTGGAAGACATGAGGAAAAGGCTAACTGTCTTTGATCATAGGTGTCTGCGTTCTATCTCCCGTGTGAAGTATAATAAGGTGAGCAATATTGAAGTTAGGCATCAGTCGAGTGCTAGGTAAAGGGAGAGAATCAATCGATGAAGTTGTGAAGTTACATCGATTGAGATGGTTGGGACATGTGTTACGCATTTCTACCCACTACCTTCCGCAATAAGCAATATAAGCTGACATATGAACAGGTTAGAAAAGAGCTGGCGGTGGTCAAACGAAAGCATGGCTTCATCAGCCCATGAAATCCATAACAGTTAGTTTAAACCAGCCACGTAATAGTAATATGGAAGAAAAATAGGATTTAATTGGATATTATAAACCACAAATAGTGGATGCATCTGCATCATCATCGAGAACAATTCTTAGCCATATCACCAATTGTCTCCATCCGTTATTGGTTTTTACCATCCCGAGGCACCAACCACACTGGCAGTTTACACTTCCCTATGTGGCTCATACTAATTGTCGAAGATTTTATGGTTTGGTTTGACCACCAGTAGCTCTTTTCCAACCTGATCAATTCGTTGTCTGGTAATATTGCTCGTCAAGGAAGACGATGGCCAAGCATGCGTAACACATGTTCTAACCACCTCAATCTATGTAACTTCACAACTTCGGCGTCGATTGATTTTCCCTCGTTACCTAACGCTCTACGCCTAACCTAAACATTACTCACCCTATTATACCACTTAACACGTAAGTCAGAACGCTGACAACTATGATGAAAGAAAGGTATCCCTTCTCATATCTCCTACATTTTTTCACTGGCCATATCTCACAACCATGGCCAACAGTCAAGGGCTGCATGAATTTATGCTGTGTTTTGGTTGAACTATACCTAAACTCTGCAGCTGACCTAGGGAAGGGCGATGATTTTACGTGTTCCAAACAGGTAACCATAATCAGCATCAGTATACGCTTCATTTTCTATTTTTAATTTTGTTATTCGTTTTGAAATCTTTCTTTTTTTTACTTAACTGATTCACTCCCTCCCCCCCCCCCCTGTCCCATTTCATCATTCTCTTCCAGGATTTTGCCTTCATACTGTTAGGATTAACTCGCCTGTTGAATAATCCTCTAACGCAAACGTATCTTCCTGGATCAAGTAAAAAAATTCAAATGCATCAAGAATTATTAGTACTATTTTGGCGAATGTGTGAATGCAATAAAAAATTTATGTATTACGTGTTGAAGTCAAGTCATGTTCTAGACTTGATTGTACCTATCCTGTATCATTTGAACAATTCACGTAATGATCAATGTAAGTATAACACACCCACGCACTCTATTCTCATTTGGTGTTTGCTTCTTTTTTTATTATTATTTCTAAACTGTGTGTGTGCTTGTGTGTGTATAGCGAAAACCTTGTTTCAACATGAATATACAGAGCTATGTCGATTAGTAGTAGTTAGTGTGAAGGGTAAAACAAGTTCTGCTGAGTTTTTAAGAAAAGATATCTTTGTATAATCAATAATGGATATGTGACTCACTCGTTATTGAATAAATATCATATTTGATTGTTTGGAGGATTTCATCATGAGCTGACATCAGTTAGAGAACCACTGGAAAACCTGCAGGGAGTACCGGATAGCTGTTTCGTCCTAATTTGAGACTCCTCACCCACTGCGGTTCAGACCCAGGACCTTCCGCTTACAAGGCGACCTAGCTCTTAGACCATTAAGCCACTGGGACCCACTACAATGGTCAGCCCATGAATTCTAACTTCTGCCAGCCAATTCACGATATGCGTGACCAGAAGTTACAATTCATGGGCCGTTGGATCGGGTCCCAGTGGCTGATGAATGGTCTACGAGCTAGCTCGCCCTGTAACCAGAAGGTCCTAGGTTTCGAACTCCCTGTGGTGGGTGCGTATTGCTGAAGAGTCCCAAACTAAACTGACGAAGCAGCTGTCTAGTACTCCCTGTAGGTTTTCTAATGGTTCTCTAACTGATTTCAGCTCCAATCAGTCAAACAAAATCCCTACAAAGCCAATACTAGAAAATATCATAATTGTTCAGCATTTCTGTAAGCCAAGCTTTTACTACTCACATGATGAGATTATGTCGAAATCAGGGGGTTCCATCAACAAAAGTTGGTGTGGGGGCAGAGGTATTCGCGGTGGACGAAATCGGCCGGTTATATATATATATATGTGTGGGGGGGTGTTGCTGTATGTATCACGAATCAGCAGACGTTATGATTTATTAGCTTGATTGGATTTCGCTCCAGTGGTGAAATGATCAATGGGCTTGCCTCGTAACGTAGTAACCTGGAGGTTCTGGGTTCAATCCTTAGTGGAGAGTCATGAAGTCGTACAGCTTTTCAGGGCTCTCTGGTTTTCTGTGATTCTCTAACCAGCGTCAATTCGTGATCTAATTTGAGAATAATAATAATAATAATAATAATAATAATAATAATAATAATAATAGTGGCTTTACTCCAAACAGTACTTTTGATACAAATATGGAATTTTCAGCCTGCATACAATATTGCATCTAATTTCCCCATTACGGTTTAAAAGAATATGAACATACAATTAAAATTTAAGAGGGAGTATTAACAAGAATATATTAATGAAAGAAAGAATAAAAAGTGCGGTTTACTTGGTGTTTCTCAGTAAATTATTCGTCTCCTGTCTTACACACTTTTCTCGTCGTATAAAATCTGTGCTAAATAAGGTATTGTAGAGTTTTTATATTCAGTTGTCCGAGCATAAAGTCTGTTATAGTTGCTTCTAGTTCTACCTGATGAAATGCAAAGAGACAGCGTTGTGTATAGAACGAGGATGCTCAGGGTCCAACAAGATAATATGCGCTGAATTCCTGCATGCTTCCATGTGTCTATCTACGACAGTATTAACCAGCTGGTTTAGCGAAACTCACTCACTCTACTGACAGCTTTTAGTGCTCTTCTCAGTGTAACAAAGTCATTCTTAAGTAGCCTGAGGAGAGATTTAGGTGGGGGTGGGGAGCAATAAAGAAGAATAGAGAGAATACATGAATTAAGAAACTATGAAAGCAGAGACTGTGATACCGTATTGCCTTAACTTCCTTACGTAGTAGGTTAGAGGAATTATCTTTTTAGAAAGTAAGATGATGTATGACAACCAGGGAAGAGGAGAGGGAAGACATAATCCGAGGTATTTAACATTCGACTTAGTTTCAGCTTCAGTGCCATGTATTATACTAGAAATATGGGAACGAAGCAGTTCATGTATGTGTGTCTGAAAGTGAAATTAACAGCCTGATATTAAACATTCATTAAATTTGAAGGAAGCGTATTACTTGTATTGATAAAATACTGTTCAAGTGTCATTTAGTCAACATCTTGACAGCTAGAATATTCAATTTGTTCGAGATATTACTCTGTTATTGTTCTTTTTATATCAGTATCTATGGGTTGTTCTAATTCCCTTCTATTGTCGTGTTGTATACAATAAATAATGTCAACAAGACGAGTCAGTAAGATGAAAATAACCGTGCAAACAGATTTCCTTTTGGTAGTATTCATCACTCGGCCATCGAAAATGCCGGTTTCCCTCTAGTTATGGGTAATAGAAAGAAATATAAGTATATTGCTTTAAGTCAATAATTATATATATACTAGTGTAACGTAAGTAGGAACCAGCTGTGTGAGGGACGTATATATAATTATATTATTCGGCAGTGTCTTCCAAACCTCAGTAGTTCACTCAGCTTTCCTCTCAGTTAACAATAAGTACATACAGTTTTGGGCAAAAAATACTACTGACCAGTCAATTGGAACCTTGTTATATCAGCTGTCGTTAGATGATGTACACTACGATCGAAATACGGGAATTAGAGCAGCTCTACTTTATACAGAATGAAGGTGAGAATAAGTTGACTTTCAGCCCAGGTGTCCCATTTCACTTAATACAGTCTGGGCCACTGGGAATTGGTGGGTGGGGAGGATAGTATCGTCAACTCTCATACCAAAAATGTGTCTTATAACCTTTACAAATAATGCTCAATCTTATATTTATGCCTGTTTATCTATAAATAAAAATTGTTTTCTTTTTCTTTTAATTTCTAGCACGTATTGGATTAATACACGTTGGTGTATTCATTTTGTTATTGCTTAGCGGGACAAGGAATTTCGGTGTTCGTTTGAATAAACCTTATCGTCATCGTTCTTTGTTGGATATACCAGTGTTTACTGGAACACATGCTGATTTATTAGTCATAGTAAGTCGTTGATAATTACACCGTCTTCTTCTTCTTCTTCTTTGTGAACTTCGATTTCAGTTATTTGGTGGTTGACAACTAGCAGTGGAGTCCAGGATGTGCACTTCGTCCTATCTGGGACTTTGTCAACATCTCTCAGTGAGTGATTGTGTTCCCATTGAGTACATCTAACTGACGAGGTGCTCATCCTAGATTCCACTGTTAGTCACCATCCACCAGTTTTAATTTTTATTCCTTTACGTTCCGAGTGGAACGTAGGTGTCTTCAAGCTAGAGCTTTGAAGTTGCGGTAGCAGTGGGTTTATTTTTACTGCTAGCCTCACCCTCAACCTTTCTTCTTTACCGATTTAGTGAATTTTGTTTATTGAACCGTTTTATATCAATAATAGGCTACAGTTATATTATGTAAAGGTTGACGAGAACTCTAAAGGCCAATAAGCATCCTCTCTTCATGCATGTTATTCCTTAAGTTAACGAACAGAAAGTTGACAATGATTATATGAAAATTGATAAAGTTCATTTGCATACATAACCTCTTAGTCGAGATTGTAATTCATAAATTATGGGCTAAGAAAACTGTCTTATGTTACTCCTGTTGTCTTTCCATTGTTGAGGGAGAAGTTTTAAAAATTTGTCCAGTGAGACTGTAAATTGCTGATTTATAGCTGTTTAACTCTTCTTACAGATAGTAGAACACATTTATAATGGTTCATCACACGGGGAATGCATCCGTGCGGTCGCACCAGAGAATGAGATCGTATGTAGTTCTGCTCTTGCGAAGATCTGTAATGAGTGTTCGGTTTTACTGAAATCTAATGAATAATTACTGGATCACTGTCTTTTTAAATTATTTTATTTCTTTGCGTTGCGAGTGGTTTCAGTGGCAGTGGTGTTTTTTTCACGGGCTGTGGTTGCTAACCTCACATCCAACCTTCCCTCTTTACTGATCTCACTACCGGCTAAGTAAGGTTTAGGAGAGTGCGTCGGTCGGGGATCGAACCCCGAATCACTTGCGTGGTTAGCGAGTGTTCCAATGGTCCCACTTACTCCATAGTCTACGAACTCTCAATCATTTGGTATATCATTATGCAGAGGGGAGATGTTGCTTATTTGCTTAGGCATTTGACTTTTGACCAATGAATCCCAGGTTCGAATCTTGTCTCATCTGTTTCAGGTAGTAGCATCAACCCTCACACAATATGTGTGATAGCCTTGTACTGCGAAACCGAATCCAAACCAACTAACTACTAATTGCTAACTACTATTTTATAACCTCTGCTTTTATGTCTTTGACTAACAACAATAATTTTCGTATCATTCCTGCTATTTTTTTTTACAGGTTTCACATAAACTAATCACAAGTGGTCATAATCGTCTGAATCCATTATTCGATTGTTTACTAACAATCATAGCTAATGGTAGGTGTTAATGTTTTGTGTACACTGTCTATTCTGAAGAAAAGATAATTAATGCATATATATATATATATTATTACATTAGCGTTTAATTTTTCGAAAGCATTGAGTGTTTTCTTGAAGTATTGCTTTTTTTGTACGGATTTAGTTTGATTGGTTGGAGGATTTTTTTAATCATGAGCTGACGTCAGCTAGAGAACCACTGGAAAACCACATGGAAGTACTTGACAGCTGTTTCTTCAGCCTAGTTTGGGACTCTTCATCAGTACACGCCCACCACCAGGGTTCTAACTCCAGGACCCTCTGGCTACAAAGCGACCTCGCTAACCATTAAGCCACTGGGACCCAATCCAATGGTCAGTCCCTGAATTCTAACTTTTGCCGATTCATGATATAGGGCAACCACTCCGCAGTGTCTCCTTCTTGTCATCAGTCCGCTCGGGTAGCTAGCCGAAAAATGGGGTGTTTTCGACTGATTTGACTCTCTAAGCTGAGTCCGATCGGGGATGCATCACTAGCTGATGAGCTCGGCGGCAAACGAGTGAAATGGCCGTCCGGTGATTCGATCACCTCTATCTGGCTCGCCAGCAAGTACTTCTCGTTGATGTGAGTAGTGGTTTTCATGCAAACACGTTTCTCTCTACTTTTGTTATACAATCAACTAAAGTCCTCGTATATTCTAACCCATACACAATATGCATAAGACTTTGTTTATCACATGGTTTTTGCTACATTAAGATTCGTGTAGTAACATAAAAATTGTTTAGTTGGACAGAAGATTCACATGTTGACTCGTAGACAGAAGAAGGCGTTGTAATGACTGAAGACGAGGGCCAGGCAACAGATCGTTTATTGAGGAAATCAACAGATATTTATAGATTTTTATGTACATTATTATTCGTTATTACTAGCATAGAAACAGCGTCTTCTGATTGGTTGTTTTCTCGTTTAAGGTTATTCTGTCATCTCTTTGGCTATTTATTTGAAGGTCAGGCTATATATCTGCGAATCGTATTCGTCCACGCAAAGTCTGCTGTGATTGGTTGTTGAGTTCCTCAAGGTTAGGCTTTGTTCTTGTTTTTTTTACATGCCCCCGATTTGGGATGTAAACATTGACGTAAATTACTGTCTACCAATTTTGGCTAGGAGACAGCTCTCACCACACTATTATTGTAATTTACTTAGTTAATAAACTGTTTTTTGTTTTTGTTATTTTTCCAAAATATTTCCCTTGAATAGTTTCACCCTACTTGAAAAGCTTGTCAATGGTATCATCAAATAAACTGTTGCATTTGTTAGATGCATTCAGTCAACCATGGTTCTTGTACAGTAGTCCATCTAACTATCAGTTAGTATTTTTATTACTAGAAGTGTTTAATAACATTGTCCAGTATCAATTTGATGGTAAGTTAGTATAAGTTGGAGAGAAGTCTTTATGTTCATTTGTTTTTACGTGTGCGTGTATACGCCTATCTTTTCCCTTTTTTGTATGCCTAGTGTTCATTTTAACATATTCATAAATTCCATGAAATATTTGACGCATTCATAGCTTATTGGTATTTTTATTTGAGCTATGTTCAGTGGGTGATGGTGTGGTGTTGCAGCTCCAAAATCTGATGATTTATGCAAATGCAAAGGAAATGGCTCACCTACCAATAGTGAGTTTACTATGGAACATGAAAGTGATGGAAAGTTCCACTTCCTCGACATTGCCATGCAACGCCTAGAAGACGGTAGTCTTCAGAAGTCAATTTATCGAAAGCCTACTTGGAAAGGACAATACTTACATTTTAATAGCTTTTGTCCAAATAACTTTAAACGCAGACTAGTCAAGACTCTGTACTATAGAGCTAGGAGATTATGCTCTCTAGAGAGATTAGATGAAGAATTTATGTTTCTCGGAAAGATACTGAAAAGCAGTGGTTACCCTCAAAGATTCATTAACAAGTATGGAGGATCTGAAGTCTCAAATGTCAAACAAATTAAAGTGGAGAAAAAGCCAATCTACATTCAACTTGATTATAAAGGTGAAAACATTGCATCAATGGTCAACAAAAGACTGAGTACGTTACTAGCCAGAGCATATCCTGCAGCTAAGCTCGTTCCCATCTATCGAACAACTTGCTCTTTAGTGCAGTCAAAAATCGATAGATATCCTTCTCATGTTAACTCCAACTGTATATACAAATTCACATGTATCTGCGGGAGCAGTTACATTGGAAGGATAGAAAGAAGGGCATATCTTCGATTTTCTGAACATATACCAAAAAGCTTACGTCTAAAGGGAACAAATGCTTTAAACAGTGCTATCACCAGGCATCTTCTTGACACCGACCATGAGGTGGACGTCGCATATATATATGTATATATATATATATATATATATATATATATGTATATATAATTACTGTCTGCATATATTGATTGATTGATTTTTGTTTAAAATGAACTCTGTGCAAGTATGTTAAAATTGTTCCTGTAGATATACTTAATAATGACTGTGGCCTGTAAGCAGCTGATGAGAAGCTGACGAAATAAATGATGGTACCACTTTATTCTGCAAAAACTGTAGTTTTCGCTCTATTCAAATGTATAATAAATGGGAATTTAATGAATACATCGATGCCAATGAGAAAGTTTTTGAGTCATATAATCCTCATCAACAGTCTCCAGTTATTGGTTCTCGAGTGTGTGGAGGATCCCAGCTAGGCGGCTGTGCACATCTCCCTATGTGACTCTTAAACCAAGAGATTATATGGATTGATTCTGTTTGAGCACCTTTAACTCATTTCCAACTCAACCCTATGTCGTCAGCTAATATCACTTGTCGAGGTGGATGAAGGTTTGGTATGCGTAACACATATCCTAGCCATCTCAATCGATATAGTTTCACAAACTCATTGATCCTCTTTTCCTCCTTATCTAACACTTGATGTCCAACCTCAGTATTACTCACACTGTTATACCTTTTAACACAGTAGATAGTACGCAAAAATCTGTGGTCAGAGATTTCTAGCCTGTTCATATTTTCCACATTTAATGACCACTTTTCACAGCTGTAAAGAAGTTAAGCAGCGACTTGCTGTGCACTACTCACATCATTTGATTGATGAGAGGGGGGATAATGGATGTCACTGTATGTGTTCTACTACAATTAGTTCCATTACACTGTAAAGAATTAAATTAATTTCAAAATAGGATAATATTCCTCACGCTGTGATTGTGATTCATTATTGTAGTTAATATTACAACATCTGTAAAAAATATTACATCTGCCCAAATCGCAATTAATCAGTTGGCGATAAGTGTCTGTAAGAATGATATGTGCTTTGTACCGTCTAGGTGCGAAGTAGTGTTACAAGATTGGCAGGAGCCTGTAACTGCACTCACTCTTGCGGATGAACCGCTTGAAGTTGTTGATAAGCTTGGGTATCTGGGTAGTTGTGTGACTGCTGGCGGAGGGGTTACGGATGGGATTTCCAACTGCATAATGAAGGCTAGGGTGGCATATATCAACTTGAGCCACCTCTGGCGCCGTCGCGACGTCAGCCTGGGTGTCAAAGGTCAGGCATACAATGATTCGGTGCGTGCCGCCTTGCTCTACGCCTGTGAATCCTAGCCTCTCCGAACTGAGGATGTGCGGCGGCTCTGTGTGTTCGATGGCATCATCGCGTGTGTTTGAACACAGTGGAGGTCACCATTTATTGAGTGTCATCATCTGAAAACACCAGCTTCGGTGGCTTGGACATGTGCTATGAATGTCATCTCAGAGGCTTCCGTACAGGTCTTTGTTCGCTAGCCCTGGGATGGGATAGAAAAGGCGGAGAGGTGACCAGTCCATTAATTGGCGTCGTGAGATGAAGGATATTTGTGCTAGATTAGCATCGGTTGGTGTGTCACGACTCCCTGGTTGGGGTCCGCGAGATAGTTCGAATCGATGGCTCGAGACGTTATCGGATATGGCCAAGAATTGCAATCAATGGCGAACGTGCTGCAGTTTCTTTCTTTCTTCCCTTCCCTATGATAGTTGACGAATACTGTTTGAACTTGTTAATTATGGCTGTTTTCCCTCCTGATGCAGTTTTTTATCCGTTCTCCACCCATATTTTTACTTTTAATCTATGTTGTTTTATTATTATTGTGTGACGCATCTTCTTGGTGCCATATTGTACCAAGTTTTTCTGAGTTTAAATAAATAAAAAATAAATGTAAATGCTTTCTGGCTAGCTGCATAACATTCGTACGCTTGTAATGATAACTCGTGCACATTTCAGTAGATAGACATATGCACATATATGTCCTGGTTATCGATTGGATCTCGTTGCTCAGTTAGTATACAGCGCCGGTGTAGTGATTCTAGTGTCTGAGCCTAAAGTTCCTGTCTGTGTAACATTATTATTATTATTGTTCTCTTGGGTTCCGAGTGGAACACAGGGTTTCAGCAGCACATCTCCGGTTTGTCCTACTCTCTGCAATCCTCTTTAGACGACTTGACGATTGACCAGTCTTTCATCTCCTCCTCACACAATCTCCTCCATGTCACCCTCGCACTGATGACACACTCGTCGTTCCCCATTCGAGTTCCACTCAAGCAATGGCATGGTGCGCTATATCATCCAATGGTCTTTTCATCATGTGTCCGATTCGTCCACATTTTCTTCGGCATATCTGTTGGGCAATAAATTCTTGATTGGTTTGTTCATCGCAAGAATTTCTTGCTGCTAATTCTTTCTGGTCATTCAATGTTCAGTATGTAGGCAGCAAAGGCAGCAGTTGATGAAAGTCTGCCGATAGCTGTTTGAAATGCTTTTCTTGATGCGCCAAGTTTCTGAGCCATGTAGAAAAACTGACTTAACATTTGTGTCTAAAATCCGAATCTTGTACACCCGTATGCTGAGTGCAGACAATTGGAAGATTGATTTCAGAATGATGGTGGAGGTCTGCGACATCCTCATCAGTGCCGCTCCCCTACAGTGGAAACGATGCTGCCCAGCCCAGCCCAGAATTTCCACTAAACTATTGATTTAATGTAATTTAAAATAGCATTGATTTTTATAAATAACAATATCTCTTTACTTATCATGGTGATATAAATGTAGAACCTGGTATCGGGCTTATCAAAAAGAACATTCTTTGTTCAATAATCAGTCTCCTTTCATTTTTGTAGTTCTCACACTTTGATTTCTTTTCTTCCTCTTCTTGTGTGTTTTTTCCACTGTTTTCATTATTAGGTAATAGTAATTTAGTTTACACGCTAATCAGAAAGCGTCAAATATTCTTTCGATTAGCCAACTTACCTACAGATCAAGCCAGTATAAATAGTGTAGTTAAAAAGCAAATCAAATCATCACAACAAGGAGCTACTGCTGCTGGTGGTGGTGCTGCTAGTGTTACGTCAAGAGTGTCTACTGGTGAAATTAGAAAGTCTACTGATTCGTCTACAGGTCAGTTGATTTCGGAAATGTCTAATCGTTTATCTATGGAATCTAATCTACCCGGGACACCTCCATCAACTCCAACTGAGTCTACTGATCAAGTGACCTCTCAGGTTTGTATTTCTGCTCTCTGTTGAGTGTATAAAATTGCTTAAATGTTTGATTCTATCAAAGATGAGTTTTCCATCCATTTAGTGTTATTTATTTATACTATCCCCTGCTGAAGTACTCCTTAACCTCTCTGGTAGTAAGCCCGGTAAAGTGGGAAGATTAGGCGTGAAGTTAGCAACTCCACCTCGTAAAAATGATATCACTGCTGCTGAAAAACTTGGGCACTGTTGTAGTATATAATTCCATATTAATTTATATGTCAGATATACCACATAGTGAAATAGACTGATGGAGCTGCCATGGGCTCGCCAATATCCCCATTATTGGCAGGTATATTCATAGATAGGGGAGAAAACGTAGCGATTGAAATATTCTGCCCTACGCCTAAAGTATGGTGGAGGTATGTAGATGACACATTCACCGTACGTACACAGAACACAAAACATAAATAGATTCTTCGATCACATCAACTCGAAGGTAAAGGCAATACAATTCATTTATGAATTAGAAAGTCAGGAAGGGGAGCTTTCAATGTCAGTTTGTAGCATAAAAGAAAAAGAGAATGGAGAGTTAAACACTTGTGTTTTGCAGAAAACCCACACAATGAAACCGACATCTGAATATGGGTTCATCGTATGTTCAACGTAGGATTGGTGAAGTTTTTAAGTAATAGAAAAACTAAATAGTACCAAGGAAAATCTAAGACAGCAAGTGAAGCATATCAGAGAAGCTTTGAGACCTAATAATTAAAGCACTTAGTTCCCTTTATGAATTTCGAAAACACAATAAGCATTTGCATAATACATTTCGGACATTCTGATCACACACGTACCTGTCATATACAGCTGTATAGAAGACACGAGGGCATGTATTATTACAATACAGGTCAGATTGTGTACACGTCAAGGTCACAAATGATAAGTAGGAAGATGACATGAGGGTGTAGGGTAAAGAAAAAAAAGAAGGGAGGGGGAGGGTGAAAATATCATTAAGTAAATTGAACCTTGGTTCTAAATTGGATTACCAAGGCAGGTTCAAAGTTTTAAAACAAATAATTTTTGGACACATAAGACAGGTTTAAGCCCTTTTATGGCCAATTCAAGTATGTGACCTGAACTTATTTTATATATATATATATATATATATATATATATATATAGGTTTAATGGCATTATTGAAACCAACTTTATGACCCTTCTCTACGATGTGCTCCGCTATAGATGATGCTGGGCATCTATTTCCGGGATCAGTTCTATCCGGTGTTTTTATTTGTTGTTGTAGCCACTTTGGAATATGTTCTGCAGTCCTAACGTGCAGAGACCGATGGATTGTAGAAGTCAGATTTAACTGCAAACGATAGTATTGTCTTAATTTTTCCCCCGTATCATGTTTTACATCCTTCTACGCTATCGTTTGGAGTGTCGTCAACCGCATAGATGAAGAGAAATGAGGGAGATTAGGCAACCCTATCTAATTCCAATACAGATTAAAAACAGCAGTGATTGGGGGCGGGGGGGGGTCAGTTAATCTAACTCCACCTGAGTGGTTTTGTATAGAGCTTTCAGAGTGTTGGTAAGCTTCCCATGGGATACGGCTTTCTCTGTCTCTACAACACACACACACACACACAGTTTGAAAGGACAGTCCTAACATTTTTTCCTGTAGACTTTATTCTTTGATTTCTACCTAGATATATATGCTTTTTAGAACAATGTTTGTAAGAGCATTTACGTTTCTCTCACGCTTAATTTTAAAAGTGGTATTGTAATGAGAAGAGTATTTGTTAACAGACGTAGACGTAATATCCGACTATCGACCAAAGGTACTGCTCATCAGTCCGCTCCGTCCTCCTTTATGGTTGTGAGACCTGGCCATTGAGAGTGGAAGACATGAAAAGATTAGCTGTCTTTGATGATAGGTGTCTGTGTTCTATCTCCCGTGTGTAGTGGTATAATCAGGTGAGGAATACTGAGGTTAGGCGTCCGTCGAGTGCTAGGTAAGGAGGGGAAATCAGTCGACCAGGCTGTGAAATTACATCGACTGAGATGGTTAGGACATGTGTTACGTATGCCTAGTCATCGCCTTCCTCGACAATGGGGAAAGTTACCTGATATAGGGTCAGGCTGGAAAAGAGCTAGCGGCAGTCAAACGAAAACATGGCACCAGTCAATGAAATCCACAACAGTTAGTCTAAGCCACGTAGGAAGGTGTAGACTTCCTGTTTGCGGTCTTCGGGACGGTAAAAACCAATGGTTGGAAACAATTGGTGACATGGCTCAAAATCGTTCTCAATGGCTGGTGTAGATGCATCCATACCTTGTGACTTATGATTTCCAATGAAACTATATTGTTCTTCGTTATTGCTATTCCTTTGTCTCACACCTCTGTCTACTGTCTAAATTATGCATTTCTTCTACTTTCTTCTGTTGCTTTGTGTGCTACATGGCAAGTGTGGTGACTTGAACTGTCGCACATATGTGCAAAGTTCTATGTCGAAAACAGACAGACAGACATTTGTTAACAGAATTACTTATTGGCTAATCGATACACAAATATAAACAAACTACGTCTATCATATATTAGAATCTTTATTTGCACATTTCTTCGATATTGTTCTATACTCTGTCTTCAGTATGGATGCTTCTTTGTCTTCCTTTCATGTATTTCCCATGTTTTTTGTGTGACAAGCATCGTTCATTAGATCCCTCTCTCCGCCAATACTTGGTAATCTTGCAGATGACATACATATATTTATGTTTGAATCTATATACTACTATTTAAATCTTGTCAGTAGCACACACACTCCACAGTATATTTTTAATATATCATCTTGTTTTTTTCTCTCCATAGCTGAATGAAGTCAATATAAACGCTAAATCAGGTGATATAATCCAGACAAGTTTAGCAGATATACCACCATTACACAAAATGACTGATCAACATTTAGGCAATGCTGGTGAAATGAGTGAATACTATTCAAATCTTACTGATAACAATCACAAGCATAGCAACAGTAATAATAGTAATAGTCATAATAATACTAATGATGAAATTGAAAATAATTTAATTTCACATTCATCACCTGGTCAACGTGTCTCATCAACACCTGTGGATAATATTGAGAATAATAATAATAATAGTAGCAGTAGTGGCTCTAATAACAAAGATGCTGATAAACAATCAATCGATGATGGTGATGATAATGATAATGAACAGTCTTCTTCATCGTATAGAACTGCAACTTCAGAAAGTTGTTCTGTAAGTTTTTTTTAAAAAGAACTTATGTTGAAGTTTCTGTTTTTCATTCATTCAATATGCCATTGGTTGTTGTATTAGGTATGGGGTTTCGCCAGGATTCTTTCCAACATTGGCGCAGAAAATGTGCCGGGCTATGGAGTGGAAGCCGAATGGAAAACGATAAAGTTGGGCATTAGTCCGAGGGTGACACGGAGGAGATGAAGGTGTATGAGCAATTGTGGAGCCAGTTAAAGAGGATTGCCAAGAACAGGACGAGATGGAGATGTATCTGTTGAAGCCTGGTGTTCCACTTGTAACCAAAGGGAATAATAATAATATAGCTAGCTGCGTGAAGTAAACAGTCCTCTGTAGCAGGACCTTCCAAGGAGGCTGGGGAGGAAATTGTAAGCTGGAATGCCCTAATTCAGTGTTTTCGAATTGGTGTTGTGTGGTCCCACAGCGTCTAGCTTCTAGGATGTGAAGAGGTGCGATTTCACGCAGTTATGTTATTCCTGCCTTTCATTTTGAATGGAACAGATGGCGCCTGGGCGGCACATCTATTCCACTTGGTTATCGGTGACTACTTTCAACCGTCTTTATGACTAATCACAAATTTCTGTTCCCTCCCGACATAACCTTCTCTATGTCGTCCTAAAGTGCCGCACTTATGGCTTCCCATTGGGGTTCTACTGAAGGACCTGGGGTGTGATGTTACTTGAGATTTCAAAGAAAACAATTTCAAAACAGAATATAAATAAATAGCTGCAGTAATTGTTGAGGGAATTATGTGAGGATCAGAGTTACACTTTGTGACTCCGTAATGTGTTATTCCTTCGTCAGACTATTCACTGATTGGTTGATATTTCCTCTTGCTTGCGTTTTCGATGTCGCATTTTATGCTCTTTATATGCACTACTTAAAAACAATGTTCACCAAACCGTAATCTATCGTATTATCATTTCGTAAGAAGGAACGCATTTTTCAGAGCTTTCATATTTCTCGACCATCTACTGAAGCTTATCAAAGTTGGAAGGAATTGAAATTTATTTTGACGAGCTGTTTTTAGTTGCAAACGTAGCTGCTTCCATTTGATTGGGAATGTGTGTTTTTTCATAAAATTCCTGCTGCCTTTGAGGCTGTCTAAACATTTGTTTACTCCCGTCAAATATGTTGCCCTATCTCCACAAATGACCTGGTACTCCCGAGGGTGGGTAGTCCCTGGTTGTTGTCTCATAGAGCTCTTATGTACCTACGCTTACATAGCCTCGTTCAGGTAGATGCCTTCATGTTGCATGTTAAATGACAGATACGAATGTTTGGCGCTTATAACCGGACTGCTGAACTCAAAGATCCACCTAGAGGTGGGGGCTGAAAAAAAGAATTCCGTATATTTAGTGCACATGGGTTCCAGAATCCGAAGGGGATCGATTGGTGTGCAGACCTTTTTTGCTTACCTCTAACAATTAAAGCGCAGCTCCGGCCGCTACTATGCTTCCTTGTGAGTCAAACGGCTCGGAAAGTGGTCCATTAAGGTAACCACCTGCTTTGGTCTAGGCGTACGGACAGTATCTCAGCTTCCACACAAATCGTGGGACAACAGTCAAATTGTAAGATGTGGTTAACCTTTCTTCTCCAGTTACCAGAACTTTTGTAGAAGTCATATAGTGTAACCCCTGGTCATCTTCGTCAAAGTCACCAGATCGCAGTTATGCGAAATAGCCAGAAGGTACATTACAACTGACGCGAAAAGACATTCATTATTTACAATAAGAGTTTTCGAAATTGTTTGCACTGTTTACCCAGCAATTTACGGAGACTAAATTATGAAATAGTGCACGAAACGGCATTTAGAAATGATTTGAAATCAACTGAGTGAGTAAAGGTCATTGGGTCGAAACAGTATAACAAACAGTAATAATAAAAACTAAAGTGCATAGTCATGTAATCAGCGAAATAATTGCTACCCAGTTAAACTGAGATTAATCATAGTTTCTTTTTGTGTAACCAGATCGGGTTTAAGTGACCCAACAGAACGATAGATTCAGTAATCCGAAGTAATGCTGATGGGATGTATGTGGCGAAGCAAGCACATCGAAAGAGCTAAACATGTCAGACTTGAAACCAATCATATCCCTACAAACTAACAGTTGAAAATTAATCTGATGCTCAGTAGTGACTGGTTACAGCACGAAATTGTCCAGAATCCTGGTGGGCTCAATCCAGTCAGATGTGAAGAGAAATACTCGCCGTAGAGATTGACTAGTGGTCGCACTAAATTCGCGGATTGGTAAAAGTTGGGATTCATGGGTCCTAGTGGCAGAAGGTCGCGGCTTCGAACGTTGACGGTGGGTGCGTACACTGCTGAAGAATCCCTAAACTAGAACGAAATAGTTGTACAGTTAGTACTTCCTAGCCTTTGAGAGGTTCTCTAACTGATATCGATCCGTGATTATGGTTCAGATCAATCAAATCTCTACAAACCAACAATTGAAAATATCCCGAAAAGCTTTAGACTCAAAGATCTGTAGTTCATCACCATTACCGTTACCCGAAATTGAGTCGAAACTGGTATGTTATCTTGCCATTTGATATAATCTTTGAATCATTTATCTATTCTCCTCTGTATACCCTGATAGCTGGGTCTTCTTTTTTCTACTTATTCTCACATATCCTACTTATTTGTCATTTTGGCTAAACGTTTACACCGGCATTGTTGTTTATTTACTGTGCAAATATTGTTAGTTAGAGATCAATAAAAACTTATGCATTAAAAAACACATTTGTTCATTTTTCAAATTTCAATATAAGAAAAATATTCATTCAGACATGTTTATATACATAGAATATTCTAGATTAGTAGTCAATAACAATATTAGTGTTTTTTAAATAATATCGATTTGTAAAGTAAGATCAAAATGGAATTACAGTTGATTAAAGATGCTTAAATTATAATAATGATAATAAAGATATAGTAGCGAATAGAATATCAACTAAAATTAGGAAAATTCCGCAAAATTGAGGATCATTCAAACCTGGATGGCCAAGGTAAGGATAACGTCTGAACTAACTTCTTTTGGATGCACAAATTGGGCTTGTTAATATGGATCTCAACGGCCAGCCAGAGTAATATTTAGTAGTCGAACTCTTTAGGCAAAATTGAGATTCGTAGGTATGCGGTAAATGACCCTGAAAGCATGATTAACGTCAATCTTGTGTTCTGTATCCACAAGATGAGATAAAATAGCGCTGCGAATAGATTTTGTTTGTCCTTTGGTTAGCCAACCACTGTGCAGGGTGATGTTCGGAAATTCGACTACTAATCTAGAATATTCTATGTATATAAACATATATATGTAATTGTAGAACCAGAAGAGGAATTTATCGAAAAGGATATTCTTTGCTCAACCATTTTTCAAATTGTCGTTTAGTTTTTGGTTTTTTTCAATGAATAATTCTGTTTCCTTATTATTATTATTATTACTATTATTATTATTATCTTTTTATGTCAGCAGTCGAATAGACTCAATCGATCGAAAGACATTTTAGAGTCTTCGTTAAACTCAAATCTGAAATCTCATCATTCTTCTTCTGGTGCAACAGCATCAACAACGACAATAACAACTGTTGGTAGTAGTAAAGAAGAAGAAGAAGAGGGAGAATTGCATACTCCTCATCCAATAGTACTATTAGGCGATGATGTCAAGTCTACAAAATCATCGGATAGTTTACTGCATTCATCCAATTGGCAACCAACATCTGATTGGATATGCAGTTGGAAGGCGAAAATGCCCTTACAGACAATTATGCGTCTACTGCAAGTTTTAGTGCCTCAAGTTGAAAAAATGTGTATTGATAAGTGAGTTCCACTTTTCTGCATAATAAACAAATAAATAAATAATTTATGCTGGTATGTACTACTGATTTATTTGAGTAGTAATTGGAAACCACTCATGTCATACAGCAGTGTAGTGCATGCTAGCCAGATGGAAATGATCTGAACACCGGATGAGCCGTTTTCACCTATTTGGAACTGAGCTCACCACTGGTGTGTTCCTGGCTTTATCTCCCACGTAGACAGCTGATTCACCGTAGTTTTCTTTGGAAATCAAAAATACATCACTCCCGTCTGGCCAGCAAGCACTACTGGTTGCTGTAAGTTATTTCCAATTACCCATGTTATGTCATGGTATTGCACTTACTTTATCGATAGCCATTTATGGTATCAAGCAGATCATATAATGTTTCCACGGGAAACCTGAGATGAATATTCTTTGCGGCTAACTTCAATATGATGTGAGCTTTGAAAATTCCCTGTATTTTCTGATGACCCTGGGCATGATTAATTGTCTCCCACCCTTCAGGTTTGAATTTCCTCGCAAACCATTTCTCACTTTGTCTATCATTTAGCTGGCCATCCTCTCTTCAACTGTAAGACAGGGAACGAAATTACTCATATCAAGTTAGTTCTTCTGTCTGGTTCAGGTATTTACCACGTTATGAAAAGCGTTTCCAACAGGCTGCGCTTTATTCATCAACAGATTCCTTCGCTAGACAGTACGAAATATTAGTTGACCGGTCAGAAAAGTTAAGCAACAAAGAATTCTAGGCGAGAATCGGTCAAGAACCTGTTAATTGTCCAGAAAAAATATGCAGGATAAAATGAGGATGGATTGAACTTACACGCTGGTGGTACCTTAGAGTGACGTCACTCGCAGACTATCGGAAGAGAGGAGCTAAATGAGTGAGGTGCAATAAGTTATTGTTTTCCTTTTTGGCACGCAGGAGATGAATGAGAATCATAATGATGATCAACAACTGAATTCATAACTTTCAGTAGGACTCGTCAGCTGAATACTCTACAAACATTGTTACTGATACAATCTCCTCTAAAGGTTAAGTATATACAAACTCATGAACAGTGTAACAAACTAATTAGGATTGATTTGAATAAATATATAATCGATAAATGATAAGTGATAATCTGTTAACGTCATGATTAAGTGAATAATATTCATTAGAGCACAAATTTACAAATAAACTGGAGTTTTTTGTGGTGGAAGTTATACAATTATAAACATTTAGATATGATAATAATATTGAAATACAAGGAAACTTAGTAAAAAGCAAATAAATAAATTTAACATATGTGAACCATATAGTATTAAATAAAAAGATTTTAACATGTCTGACTTAAACTCATAATTTTCAAGGGTTGATTTTTTTTCGATTTTGACCACGGATTGATATCATTTAGAGAACCATTGAAAACTAGGGAGTGCTAGGTAAAGCGGGGAAATCAGTCGACGAGACTGTGAAATTACATCGACTGAGATGGTTAGGACATGTGTTACGTATGCCTATTCATCGCCTTCCTCGACAATGGGCAATGTTAACTGATATAGGGCCAGGTTGAAAAAGAGCTAGCGGCGGTCAAATCAAAGCATGACACCAGTCAATGAAATCCACAACAGTTAGTCTAGGTCACGTAGGAAGGTGTAGACTGGCTTCCTGGTTGGGGTCATCGGAACGGTAAAAACCAATGGTTGGAAACAATTGGTGACATGGCTCAAAATCGTTCTCAGTGGCTGGCGCAGATGCATCCACTCCTTGTGACTTATAATTTCCAATGAAACTGTTTTGTTCTTTGTTATTACTATTCCATTGTCTCACACCTCTGTTTACTGTCTCTATTTTGCATTTCTCCTACTTTCTTCTGTTGCTTTGTGTGCTACATGTCAAGTGTGGTGACTTGAACTGCCGCACATCAGTGCAAAGTTCTATGTCGAAAACCGACCGACCGACCGAGGGAGTACTGGAAAGCTGTTTCATCCTAGTTTGAGACTCATTGGCAGTATGCACCCACTGGGTTTCGAACCCCCAGGACCTTCCAGTTGCAACGCGAGCTAGTCCACCATTCAGCCACTGGGACCCGACTTAATGGCCAACCCATGAGTTCTAACTTCTACCGACCACCAACCTATGTCATCAGTGAGAAATCCACCCTTACTCCCGATTAGACGCATCTCACTAGTTACGACTTCTCACCATCCATCAAATTATACCGAGTGATCATAATAGTAGTTTTATTTTGTCTTCTAACCAAGCGTAACACATTGCTCCTATTGGATAGTCGATATTTTTTTAACTTACTTAAAGTTTCCCCTTTTTTCCGCTTAATTTGTTTGTTTATTTTTTAGCTTTCAACTAATCAACCATCTTTTCTTTTTTTACAAAAAAATATAACGATTTCTAGGGGTTTAACAGATGAAACTGAAATTGTTCGTTTTCTTCAAAATGGTACACTGGTTGGTTTATTGCCCGTCCCGCATCCAATATTAATACGGAAATATCAGTCGAATATTGGTACAACTATATGGTTTCGTAATTATTTATGGGGATTAATCTATCTAAGGTAACTTTTATTTATTTTCAAGTATTGGTTTGGTAGGGATTTTGTTTAATTGTATGGAGGATTTCATCATGAGCTGACATCAGTTAGAGAACCACTGGAAAACCTGGGAGTACTGGACAGCTGTTTCGTCCTAGTTTGGGACTCTTCAGCAGTACGCGCCCACCCGGGATTCGAACCCAGGACCTTCTGGTTACAAGGCGAGCTCGTAGACCATTGAGCCACTGGGACCCGATCCAATGGTCCTTGAATTCTAACTTCTGCCAATTCACGACATAGCGCGACCATTTCGCAATGTCTTCTTAGATGAGTTACTGTCACATCTTCAACCTGCTGTACCCTACTGGTCACGGCTTCCCACTAGAACCCCAGGTTAACTGCCTGAATAGGGCCAGTCACTATTTTGCTAACTTGTAATCTTTTGTTAAATTTGAGATGTTAATTAATGTGTTTATCAGTACTTCATTTTCACTAGGTTTCCTCTTCCCAGCAAGGTTACAAGTATTATACTATGTCATATTTCAAATTGTATTAATCTATGAGATTGTGAAGCTGTATCGATTGTGCTGGCTAAAACACGTGTTACGCACGTCTCGTCAAGCAGTGCTGGATTAGTTACAGGATTTCATCATGAGCTGACATCGGTTAGAGAACTATTGGAAAACCTGCAGGGAGTACTGAACATCTGTTTCGTCCTAGTGTGGGACTCTTCAGAAGGACGCATCCAGGACTTTCTGGTTATAAGGCTAACGAGCTCGCAAACCATTAAACCACTGGAACCTGATCCAACGACCAGCCCATGAATTCCAACTTGTGCCAGGCAATTCACGACATAGCGCGACTGGCACTAGCCAATGTCATCGGTGACGAGTATTTATCCTCATACCCGTCCTATTGTACCTTAATCTGGTCACGACTTCCCACTAGAAACCCAGTTAACTACTTACCTGAAAAGGACGACCAGTTGCTAGTGAGTATCTCATTGATATTCAAGTATAGATTTGTAGGGATTTGATTGGTTGGTTACAGGATTACAAAACAGTTAGAGGGTGGTCAAATGAAAACCTTTACGTGAATCTATCAATTCTTTTGCTGTAGGTTTGAGCTACAAATGGTGGTTGTTGATTAGTCTGGCTGGGAGTGATATAGTCCTCCTACGTGGAGACGCTGATGCTAAAAGATTGGACTACATCAACTCCTAACTTAAAGCTAACGAGTGAAGTGGTTGGCTGAGCGTGTTTCTCACTACTTTTATTTTTCAGGTTGCATTAGTCGTAACTGTCTCGTTAGGCATATGCCATCTTGCATCATTTCTGGCGTATAAGTGATATCCGGCTATCGATCAAAGGATGTGTGCACTGCTTAGCAGTTCGCTCCATCCTTCTTTATGACTGTGAGACATGGCCATTGAAAGTAGTAGATATCAAAAGGCTAGCTGTCTTTGATCATAGGTGTTCCATCTTCCATGTTTGGTAGAGTAATGGTTTAGGTGTTGAGTTATGGGTGATGAGGGAAAATCGATCGACGAGGTTGTGAAGTTACATTGATTGAGATGCTTATGACATGTGTTGCTCACGCCTAGCTATCTCCTTCTTCGATGTACAATGTTAGCTGACCTTGGGCTAGGTTGAGAAAGACTTAGGGATCCTCAAATTAAAACGCAATCAATCGATGAAATATTCGACTCTGGGTTTTAGTCACATAGAGAGGTGTAAATTCTCTGATTGGAAGACTTTGGGATTCTAAGACACAATGATGCCTGGAGACAATTGGTGTTATGGCTCAAAATCATTCTCTCTCCTTATGATCTCTCATATCCATCCAACCGTATTGTTGTTTTCATGTTACTACTATCCTTTCTCTCTCCTTCTGAATCTCCTTGTTTCTCTTTTTGCTCTACCTTTGTGTGCTACAAGGAGTGTGGGAAGTTGGACTGCAGCACTTCTGTATAAAGTTCTATGTTGAAACTAGTTGGCCAGTCAGTCTGGCTTACGTCCTTAGAGCATGGCTGAAAATTATTTTCAGTGGTGTATTGATGCATGCTCTGAGTCTTTGTGTTTTCCTAGATACATCGAATTCGCATTGTTCTCCATGCAATCATTCTTCCACCCGTACAATTCTATTTGATATAGTCTCTTTTTATTTCTGTTCTCTTTCTTCTTTCTTGATTATGTCCTTTCATGAAGTATGGGAAAAGAGTATAGCTGTGCTTCTGTTCTTTTGTACAAAGTAATTAGTTATACGTTAAAAATTCAGTCAGTCAGCTTTTCTTCAGGGTATGAAAAATTCTCATATCATTAAATAAAGATGCAGAAGTCAGCAAAGGAAGGCCAAATCGGTTGAATAGTCAACGAACTTGCCCTCGTTACCTGAAGGTCCAGGATTCACCCCCTGGTAGGTTAGCGACCGTTGGTACACACTGATGAGGAGTATCGAAGTGGGAGGAAACAGACCGTCTTTGTTTTCGCTTCGATCGAGTGTTATGCAGGGAAGGTAAATCAATCCTTGAGGTTTTGAAGCTACATAGATTGAGATGTTTGGGGTCACACGTGTTAAGTATACCGAGCTCACCGCCTTGGTCAGTCATCGAGCAATGTTAACTGACATAAAATTAGGTTGGAAAAAAGTTAGGGGAATTATAAAGTCTATGACTGCTGGTTTGAGTTAGCCACGTAGGGAGGTAGAGACTGCCTCGCTACAGTCGTCTAGACTGACTGTTGCTGATGATATGGCTCGATATCTTCCTCATTATCGCTGATACATTCTTTCTCTTTGAAATCTCTCAGATGCGTTAAATATTCATATTTCTCCATGCAATTATTTTTCATTCCATGCATTTGAGCTTATAGTTCTACTTTTGGTTTTCTGTTCTACCTTGGTGGGCTGCTGTAACGGGAGAAGACAGTGGATTTCGTAAAGAACTCTCTATGTTAAGGAAAAACACACCATAATTATACATTCTTAACCACATTTAAGGTCGGCTAGGTCAGTGGATAATAAGCTGTGTTCTGATTGGTTGTCGATTTTACGAAGAGTAGACCATGAGATGAAAAGCTATCCAGTGAGTTTATTTTGCTAACGACAATGTCAACTAAATCCAGATCTGAGGAATAAACACTTCTACCTATGCAGCCAGCCATTGTTTTCAATTTTGTCTGCTTCCTATCAGTCTGCATCCACATGCTACTGATAAATCCTCTGAGTAGTACATGCCACACTACTGCGCCAAGGTCTCATTTAGTCATAGCAACCTATTATCGGGTTTTTATACTCTTAAGGAATCTTTTGTTGTGGTATGTGAACAAGTGCTTTCTAATGTACTTATTCACTAAGTTGAAATGTCAGACAGATCACAGTACATATGTGTACTGGCGCAGAAGTCTTTCTCATTCTCATTGAAGACAGTGTGAACAAAGTGTCTAGGAAAGACTTAAAGCGTATAAAGTCTTATGCATGTCTTTGTGTTTGTTCTATCGAAATATGAATCGCTCATCTCATCATAATCACATCTCCACCTATGTCACACCCTCTTGTGTTTGTTTTTCTTTTCTATATATTTATTTTTCCAGGAATGTTAATCCTCCTATCTGGTATGATACAAATGTACGCTTATTTGAAATTCAACGTATGTGATTCTTTCAACTTCCAAGACGACTGTGTGTGCGTCAATCTTTCGCATACTAATATTTAGTTGTCGTCGGTGTGTTACTCGATAATAACCTGGTAAACAGCTTTTTTTCTCACTATCTACAGTCAATTTTTTTCAAATTACATTCCATTGTGCGTGTTTATTTTCTTTGTTCATAGATAGACCGACGCATACACACACACAAATTTGGGTGCTGTTTGTTTTTTGTACTTTTCTCTCTATACACATACACCTATAATCTCATATTGTCTTATATCTTGTGTAAGTAAGTGGTCTGTGTGTTCGTTGTCTGAGTGTTTCGTCAATTGTTCTTCCTCAAAGTACAACATGCCTGTTGTGTCAAATTGATTCTCGGTAGTTGTATTTCATTTTCGTTTATACGCTAATGTTTGAAACTGTTGTGAAACTACTCCATTCTATTAGTAGCAGAGGTATAATAGGAATAATGATAATGTTCTAAATCGTGATATTGTTTGTACATTTTATTTTATAACTCAACCTGTTTTTTCTTTCTCTTTCTCCATTGGTGGATAAAGCCACACTAGTCAGCTCTGATTGTTCGCGTTAACATCGGAAACTGGCATCTACCAATCAGAGAATTTGTTGTAAGTGACCTACAAAGAGATTATTGGTGCATAAGCTATCAGGCTGACCACTTTGTCATTCTCTGATTGGTAGATATCAGTTGCTGGTGTTATATGAACCAATCATAGCTGACTATTGTCATTATTATCTACTATCGTTGTATTCTTCAGTTATTCACTTATCTATTCATTACCTTTTTTGTGTATTGTTTCAAATAACAACAATAACGAGAAAAAAATTTCAGCATTTCACATTTTGCTTATCATTATTTTTTCTCCTACTTTTCTTTATACTTTTGTTTTGAAGTATTTTTTCTCTTATCGATTTTTCTGTTTTCTTCGTTTGTGATATATATATGCCTGTCTTTACATGTATTCTGAAAAATAATTTACTCAAAGTTAATGTTTATAAACTGTGATATGTGCGTGCATGTGTGTGTGACTGTATACATACAGTTTGTGTATCTGTATGTATATGTATATTTGATAAACCAATTTGTTTGTTCTGCAAACTGACCAATAAATAAATCAATGATAATCTCAATATGTATATTTTTTGAATTGGGAAAATATTTGATAGTTGTAATGTCAATAAAACATTTAGAAGACAAATCTTGCGAGAGGATATCTTCATATCGTAGTTTCTCTACAATCGTCTTACAACTAACATGGTTCACAATAATAATAAAATAAAATGCATGACAGTTACTCAGTTATATAAAAGAAAAGTACATACTAATAACCAATCATATTTTTAAATAGGTCAAGTAGTCCATGGTAGGCGAAGGTTGAAGTCTATTGATTTTTGTACACATAGTTTAGGCTGTATGTGATTAATCCAAAGTGGTTCCATCGCCTATAATAACCTTGAATTAGAGTTGTGCGGTGAAATAATTGTGAAACAGTCGTTAATATTGATTTTGTGACCTGACATTAATAAGTGTTTTGCAATCGTTGATGCTGGATTTCTATTCAGATTAATCGCATTGGGATTTTCGATATGATTTAATAAACATTTTGGAACATGTTCCTATCGACGACCACATTGGAACATTCTATTGGTTCTACCTATATAGGTGTCACCGCAGCTGCAGGTGAACTTGTAGATACAGTTTGAAGTAGAGTCAACAGAATTTCGTCCTTTCATCGTAGGTACAGGGATCGAAAATGCTCGGCAAGTGAGAAAAAGAGATGCGGCGTAGAATGTGCGTTTGATGGCTGACCGAAGTCTTTGAGCTGTCAACTGCATAATCTGGTCACCCTTGAATGGTAGTTTAATAAAGATAGCTTTCTTTGGTACCGAAGCTGTCTTTTCGAGATGTGGTCTTTCTTTACTGTGACAATTGATAAAGTTTTCTGGATAACCATTAGCTAATAAAACTGAATGTATATATCGAAACTCATCCATCAATATGTCGCTCGTGCATATTTCTCGGGCTTTTTGAAAACAAACTTTTCACTAAGGAATAAAACTGGTGAAATGAAGGTATTGTCCACTCCATGTCTGTTTACGAAAAATAGATCGCTGAATCGTTCCATCGTGTTGCCTGTTCATTGAAATATCCAGGAAACGGGGTTTTTTATTCGATTCGAATTCGGAAGTCACTTGGATATTTAGATGAATATGATTAAGTAGAGTAATAAAGTTTTCAATAGACTTACTATTATTACCAAAAATAATTATCCTGGCATACCTTGCATTTGTTTCTCCAATTTCGACATGGATGTATCTGCTAACATGGTCCCAAGAGGGCTTCCCATTGCAACACCATCGATTTGTTTGTATGCCTTTTCTTGAAAGGTGAATCTGATATTTTCTGTACATATTAAGATAATGTATGATGTTGTGAGTGACAGGAACAGGTAAGTTTATCCCATTGCTTGTGATTTAATCGCAAATGAAATCAGCAGTTTAATGAAGAGGAACTTTGGCGAATAAAGATTCTATGTCGATTGAGCAAATAACTATTTTTCCTTAATGTTCAAGGTATCTAGCATATTGGTCAGATCGGATGAACTTTTTACGGAGTGATTTGTTAATGAGTCTTATACAGGTGTAAGGACCTCTGTAATCCATTTTGCGATTTTATGGTATGGAGAATTAGACATATCTAAGATAGTTCCCAACGGGTTCCCAGGCTTGTGAATCTTTGGAAAACCATACATCTGGGGGGTATGTGTGGTACAGTAGCTTTAAGTTGCTTATAAATTTTTCCATTTATAAAACGATTGATCTACTTATCCACAAGCAGCACATTATCAGCAGTACTATCCACCGGAAATTCGGATTGATCTTTGAGGATTTCGTAAATCTGATAGCGATGACCTGATTTATTCATGATGACAACGCCTTCTCCTTTGTCAGGTGTAAGGATAATAAGATTATCTGTTTTGATTTAACTATTTATTTTTTTTATTATAGCTTGATTTCAAACAGTATTTCGGTACAAGTATGGAATTTTAAGCATGGGATATCGGTAGCCCAAATTTAGCAGGTCGACCATTGATATCAGGTGTGCGTCGGCCGAGTATCGAATCCCTGACCATGTGCATGATCGGCGAGCGTCGTAACCGCTGTGCCACCAACTCACATTGATTAATTCCTTAAGACGCGGTGTGGTGTTCTTTTGATAAACTATTTTTCTGATGTATTCTGACATTTAGAAATGGGTGAGAAATGTCCACCAGTTTAACTTTAAACCAATCCAGGTTATCTTTACTAGAGAGCGTTAAATCAGACATTTGTTCATACAGATTTTCATACTGGGACTGGACTTCCATTTTGTTTGCTTTCAGAAGGATAGTTTTGTATTTCAATCCGTAAGATAATGCTTCCAACTGTAGCTGGGTTAGAGTGCAAGAAGATAAATTAATTACATGCTTGTGCATATCTTGAGGAAATTCCACAGTGTGTGATTCGTGTCTTTCAACGATTTGTAATATGTCCCGAATATTACTAAGACGCAACGCAAATCTTGGATTATATTAGATACTACCCCTACTACTGTGATGTATGCTACTGGCAAGATCTTGTAAGTAGTATATTATTTGTGCGTGATGTCTTCTGCGAGAAGATTGAATGGCAGGGGGATTGATTCAGTTGCAAAGAAGGAGGAATAAGAGATCCTTGTTAAACAAGATTGTGAAAGCATGGGAGGAAGTCAAAACGAAGGGCAATGTGCAAATGAAAATTTCAATGTCAAATAGGTGAACTGTTACCCAATGCGGTCGTTACACTTGCTAGTCATGATTAAAACAAGCATTATTATTAATATTTCATTATGGAGAGAATTTTTTTGACGACGTTTCGAGCACAATTTATTGTTCATGATCAAATCATGGCGCTCACACAGCTTTCTGACTTCGTTTCTATAATTCGTTGGTGTTAAATAACTAACTGTCTTATAAAATTCATTAAGAAGATCAGAAAAGGTTACAGAAAAAAAGAAAAATAATAGTGGAGCTATTGATGATGACATAAACACGAGTGAACGTAAAGCATCTATAGTTCTACTATATAAGGAGGCAACATCGAAAACCCTACTTAGGATTCTTCATATAGTAGGAATTAGGGTGGCGTTCAAACCTAAAAACTCACTCAGGGACAAGTTCTGTAGATTAAAGGACCCAAATAAGATAAAGTAATAATCAGTCACTGGAGAATTCAGGTACATCCAGATGACGAGTCCAAAGTGGGACGAAATGCGTATGTTTGATTCCGCTGCGAGTGTCACCATCTACTAATTGACTCCAAGTTACATGACCAGACATCATCGAAGCATCTTCACAACGAGCCGAGCACTTCAGTCCAGTCAATCGACGCGAACAATTAAATAAAGTAATATAATTTACAAAATACCTTGCACTGACTGTGAGATCAACGACATAGGTCAAACCATTAGATTAGGGGTAGTCAGAATGTAAGAATTTAGTTAAGAGTAGAATACGTGACCCCGGGAAGACAAGTGTTCTGGATAAAAAGTCAGCAATTGCACTGCATGCATTAAAACAAAATGGGGTTGGAGTGAGTTACTATTTCAAATAGTAATGTAGATGGAAGTAGAGAAAGACTATAAAACTCAAGTTTCGAAGTCGTGTGATTATAATTAGTATGATTATGAACAATAAATTTTGTTCGAAACTTTGTCCTCCAGTAAATAATACTGTTTCACACCGTGTGGCATATCTAATAAACAAACTGATACGGAGAGAGAGACTGATTACTGAATATTTGTTCATCGAATCTACACCCAACACATATAACAGGAATGACTCATCACCAATAGCAAAGATATGGAAAATACTACTACCAATCAAATAAAGAGATAAAAAATGATTGAATTATATAAAGGAAGTCAGAAAGTTGTGTAAGTAACTTCACATCATTATGAGTAAAACATTATTCTTGGAACGTTATCAGTAAATATTGATATAAATAACACTGTGAGACTTCATCAAATAAATTTCCTGCGTATTAGATTTATCAATAGGTACGTCTTACTGACTGATGGCAGTAATCGATAAACATAGGAGCGAAGCCACCTGACGATTGTCTCCAACTACCTAATGTTTATTAGTTATTATTACTGCTTCAGGTTTGAAGTGACACATAGGTCTTGGACAGCACACTCTCACTTCATTCTATTCTCTATAGTCCATTTTAGCTAGCTGAACGATTGTCTAATCAACTCCCATCTCCTCTGGATCACTCTCGGATGCCCAACTCGCCATTTCACATTTGGGTTTCACTTGAAAGACCAGCGCGCGATGCGAATCAACGATCTCCTCAGCGTTTATTCGATCCAATTCCTTCGGCGGCATAGTTGTTGACAGCTTCGTTGCTAACCCTTTCTGGTCCGTCAGCCATTCAGCCATCTAATCTTCAGTATGGAGCGAGTGAAGGCGGCTGTTGATAAAAGTCAGTTGGAAGTACTTTTGGTGAGGAAGTCTCTGAATCATATAGAAGAACTGACTTGACACTACCGCAGCAGATTTCTACATCGATTTTAGACTAATTATGGTCTGTGTTGGCCTTCTAATCTTGGCTGTCGTTGACATTTTCATTCCTATTTGCTGTAGGTGAAACAGTGCGCTGCCTAGATAAGTGCCAGCGAAGGATAAGTTTATTTTTCAAAACTATTCAACTTCGATTTATTTATTCTTTAATGTCGAGGCATCCATTTAAGGGGTCCTTATGATCTATGAAAATAAAGTGGATGCAGTCGGTTAGAATATATATTTCAACAGCATATGACAGATAATTTCAAATCATACCTGATACCGAAGAGGTGACTCTTTCGGCGAAGTGGATAACTCTTTTGTATCTTAAACGATGAAATGAGACTTCCAACCGCATAATGAAGGCTAGGGTGGCAGACATCAACTTGAGACACCTCTGGAGACAACTATTGATGAATTGTGTGCCAATGCTCAGAACCAATATAAAAGTATTGACTTGACATGAACGTTGAAAATTGTAATTCTGCTACTTGTGCTGTTTATTTTCATGTCGATTTCTAGCTTCAGTAGTGATTTGCATACCCCATAAGAAAGTTTATCATATGTGAAAAGGGTAAGCAATAACCTGCGCAAATTATCTTGAACAATTAATCTAATTAGCCAGCTAGTAATAATACCGCGCCAGTGATAGAGTAGTCATCAGTTACGTGAGAATTCCGGTTTCGATTCCCAGCCCACTCACTCCAAAACCTCACCTAACTGGAAGTAAGCTCGGAAATAAAGGAAGGTTGAGTATAGTATTGACAACCCCACCACGTAAGAAAGACAGCACCGCCACTACTGAAACTTCAGAGCTTCAAGTCGTCTGTTCCACTTGGAATGTAAAGGAATTAGAAACAAATTTAATCATAGTAATAACTAATGTCATTAAAAAGTTTGAGCATTGTATTATTATTATTATATTATTGTTCCCTTGAGTTTCGAGTGGAACATAGGGCTTCAGCAACACATCTCCACTTTGTCCTATCTTCTATGGTCCACGACTGTACGTAATCTCTTATCTTCTCCTCCAACTCACAAGATCTCCTTCATATCGCCCTCGTACTGACGACCTACTCATCGCTTCCTATTAGGGTTTCTCTCGAGTGGTGGCCTGGGGCGCGATGTCACTCGATGGTTTCCTCAGCGTATGGCTGATCCATGTCCATTTTCTCCTACATAATTGTTGACCAATCAGCTATTAGTTGGTTTGTTCTCAGCCAGAGTTTCTTGTTACTTATTCTTTCTGGCCATTTAGTTTTCACTGTGGAGCCAGCGGAGGTAGTTGTTGATAAACGTCCGCAGTAGCCTGTTGTAAAGCCTTTACGTGACACGCAGTGCAAGTTTCTGACCCTCAAAGAAGGACCGACTTAACATTGGTGTTGAAAAACCGAATCTTGTTCCTTATGTTGAGTCAGCGCAGAAGATTTCCAAAATGGTTTCAGGTTGATGAAGGTGTGTCTTGCCTTTCCTACTCCGGCTGGCTGGATCTGACATCTTCATCTGTTCCGCCTGTAGTTGAAACGATGGTTCTTAGATAAGTGGAGGAAGTAACCTCTGTTAAATCTCTCTTTCTGATGGTGATTGGTGCTGGTTGTTGTTGCTACCGCTTGATTGGTTATCTTCATCACCTCCATCTTCTTTATGTTCACCTGCAGTCCTGTCTTCGCTACACTGCTTCTTCAGCCAGTTTGTTAGTTTTCGCCCGCATGTAAGTCCTCGAGTTTGTGTGACATTAGGCATAAATCATCTACACGCGAAATCCACATATTCTAGAGTCTTCTCATCGGTGGTCTAGAGTATTCTTGTCTCCTCACTCCCAAACATAGTCTGACGCATAATCCAGTCCACATCGGGGATAACCGAATAAATAAATTATAATCATATTTCAATAGCTTACACACAATGATCAGTTTTTTTACTTGTATTTTGGTATTATTTTGAGAAAAACTGAAATGACAGAAGACAAGGGCCAAGCAACAGATCGTTTATTGAGGAAATCAAGAGATATTTTTATACATTTTTATGTACATTATTATTCGTTACTATTAGCAGAGAAACAGCGTCTTCTGATTGGTTGTTTTCTTGCTGAACGTTAATCTTTCATCTCTTTGTGTCCGTTTCTTTGAAGATCAGACCATATATCTGCTAATCGTATCCGCCCACGCAAAGTCTGCTGTGATTGGTTGTTGAGTTAGTCTTTGTTCTTGTTTTTTCTCATGACCAAGATTTGGGACGTACGTATTGACGTAAATTGCTGTCTATCAATTTTGGTTAGCAGACAGCTCTCACCAGAACAAAAATACTGCCCTTAATCATTCATTAAGGTCACTCCGGTTACATGTAACAAGGTTGACTCAGTACAAATGTCAACAACCTGGAGAATAATTCTGGATACACAAAAGGTGAATGGACAAAAGATGAACTATATATATATATATATATATATATATATATATATATACGATTACAAATCATAGAAGTGTTTATTAAAAAATTAAAACAATTCCAACAGTTGGTATGATCACAGGTAGTAATTTTGCTCGGAATATTACTAAAAAACAAAAAACTTATCATTGTGTGTAAACCCTAACCTTTTGTACATTATACAAAAAATTACTATCACATTATTATTACGCCATTTTATTCTGATGGATCGATAAAATTCAAACAGTTTGTAATCAATATTTACAAGTCAGATAGTTATTCTTTTATGATTCTTATAAATAAACATACCTACTGTCTGTACATAAGGACAAACGCTTAAAAAAAGTTCACAAACAAATAGTACTATGTATAATAACGAAAACAATAATAATTATAATTATAATCAAGGAATAAAGTTACATCGAAAAAGACAAAGAACAGAGAATAGTCAAAATAGTTACACGGATTCATATTGTCTTAATGTTACAAAACCACCATTACATACACATAAAACAAGTCAACCAGCAAGTATTAAACGAAAAAGAATTGAAAAAAGATCATCTAAATCACCAATGATGCGAAAATTGAAAATAAGTAAAAAACGTATACATTCACCTTCAATTAGAAAATTTAAACAAATATCAATGAAGAAGTTCAATCGACGCATATTTAAACAACGCCGGAGTCCATTTAAAATCAGGAAGTCATTCTTAAAAAAATTGAAACCATTGAATAAAAGCGGTCAAAAGAAAAGAAAACGCTCAAATATTATCCATCGATCTGTATTATCCTGTGCTCCGAAACAAAGATTTTTATCAATCTCTAAATTTATGAGATGTAATGCTCCTGTGATGCAAAGAAAGCGACACAAGTTTTCATCACCATCACTATCATCAAGGTCATCCTCCTCAATGTCACCGGTTAAGCGTAATAATCAATCAATGAAGAGTCGAAAACGGTTGATTTCCAAAAAATCACCATCATTTCAACGCCTATCACCAAAAAAACCACACAGTCCAGAATTATGTAGACGAAGTACTTATTCACCAGTAGTCTCAAAACTATGGTCATCTCGGTTAAGACCAAGACCATTGAAATCTGCACGATTCAGTTGTTATCGTCCAGTATGTCTTAATAGAATACATGCTAATCCATATGATCACTACACGAATAAACAAACCCCGATAAAACAAACTGCCGTTAAAAAAGATAAACTAAAAGGAAGTAATAAAAGTGAAAAAAGTAGTGGATTGAAGAGTCATCATCGTCGGCGAAGAAGTCGCAGTAGTAGTAGTAGTAGAAGAAGAAGTAGTAGTAGTGGTAAGAATATGTTTAGAAATTGTAATAATGTAAATAACAATGAGAACAGTAACGTTGAACAAGTGATAATTGAAAATGAAACTGAAACCGATATCTGGTATGATGCTATGGAAACAAATAATTTGAATGGTGATACAAATTATTCAAATGTTGAATGTTCAACAGATAAACAATTGAAACTAGATCATGCCTTGTCCAGTGGCGGCAGCGGCAGCAATAATAATAATGACAATACTAATAATGATAATAATAGTAGTAGTAATAATAATAGCATCTATGTAAGTCAGTCCATTGCACAGTTTATGGATTAATTGTAATTAGAATGTATATCTCATTGTATCAACAATAATGTAAACACAAAATCCAAAGACAAAAAAATAAGATAAAATGTATGATATAGTATAAAAAAAAACATAAAGATATGTATTCTGATATCGTGTATTCTTACTCCATTCATTGCTTGAATAGATGATGTTGATTAGGTGAAGTTAATGCACAGTGATCCAATTGAATCATGGGAATATTTGATCGTAAAGGTGGCTTATCACACTGTCCACTGATTTGTGGAGAATTGATTGGTTACAGGTTTGATCATGCTGTAACATCAGTTAGCGAACCATTGGAAAAGTATCGAGGAGTACTGGACAACTGTTTCGTCCTAGTTTGATACTCTTCAATGGTGCGCATCCACTGGGATTCGAACCCAGGACCCTCTGATTACAAAGTGAGCTGGTAAACCATTCAGTCAGTGGGAATCGATCCAATGGCCAGTCGATGAATTCCAACTCTTGCCAATTGGCGATACATAAAGCACAACCGCCATTCAATGTCATTGGCGAGTGACTCTTCTCTCGCATGACTTGATGGATCCCGCTGGTTACAACTTCGCACCAGAACTCCAGGCAACTGCCTGTACGGAAGCTAGTGAGTAGTGATCAGTAAACTAAATTATAAAGCAGAAATCCAGGAATAATGTTGAGCATTGGCAGTCCAAAAAAGGCCTAAAATCAGATTCTAGTCCTAATTTTTAAGTAAATCTGAGTCCTTACCATAAAAATGATGGATAGTCACTTGGATGGATACCGGGGTGACTATAAACTATAGCAGCGCAAAACGAAACTACCTAGTGAATGGATAAATGATCCTGAACAACCAGTCAGATGAGTCCACAGTTTACAGAGAGAATTGTGGATGCTGTACATGAATTGCATGCCAGATTTCACCCAAATCTAGTCTTTAAGTACTGCTTTTAGACAGCAGGCTCACTGGAAGGTAGAAAAAGTGCAGCCAACTGTCATCCCTGGGTTATATTCATAAAGTGGTCAATTATATGAACAATTTCGTTAATCCTTTCGATGGGACTTACACAAATTTTCTAATGAAAGTTTCTAGAGTCACTTAAAAGAAGAGGATCAAAGCAGTGAGTGAGTCAAGAAACACTATGATTTACAGTTATCTCAACGAATTTATGCACAGAAATTGGTTTGACATAACTATCAGGGATCCTATAGGAAACTGGGGGATTTTCTTGAAACATATATAAGGATGTTATCTCATAAAACTATTTTTTACCATTGCATTACTAATATACAAACGTTTTTTAAATCACGCACTTATCATATGGACGCATCTGACTGGTCGGTGGAGATTTGTCAAGGTCTTTTTTAGGTAGTTTCTTTTTGGGCTTCTACAGTTTACAGCCACCCTTTTCTTAACATTTTTCATGAATACACTCCGCCTGAATACAACAAGAACGACAAATTTATCAGTATCAACAAGTCGAGATTGAAACCAGCCCTGTTTTATTTGTCACCCACTGGTTTCAATCCAAACATTCTGGTGATACGAACTTTCGAATGAAAAAGTCTTCGACGCCTTGCGAAATCTCAAAGTGACTATACTAATGACCTTATTTCTGAATTGAAGAAAGAAGCTTAATCATATTGTGAATGTAGTAGAATAAAGTTGATCAGTTTCATTCAAGAGGTACAGACCAAAACAAGCATAAAATTTGGTGAAACTTCGTGAAACATTCTGGCTGAAGAAAAGTTACGTGAATGTATATTCCAGAGATTCCCGGAAGATTCTGCACTCAACTTGTCAAGTCACAAGTTGTGTCCGAGGGAGACAGAAGCGCTTTCATTAGGATTAAAATTCCATATTGCGAAGACGTTTATCAACAAAACTGACGTTAAAACCCAGTTTGAAAGCTTGTATCATCAAACAACTGTCTGGCTAGTACATCTGTCGTTCTGGCCTTCTTCAAGTTTGTTAATCGGAAGAACTGTATGAAACCATTTAGTTTGCTTCACTGTGATTGACCTATTCAAGGCTATTAATAGGTGTGATTAACCTATCTACAGACATGGTAGAAATGCATAATATCAAAATAAACCTAAGTAATGTAATATGCTCAAATAGCAGTATATTACAATTACCAGGAATAATAAAATATCACAGAAAGTAGTTACTTGAGGGTACTGTTTATCTCGCTTTTCACAAATTTAATAATATATTTACAGGATTTCATCATGAGCAGATCTCGGTTAGAGAACCATTGGAAAACCACCTGGGAGTACCGGATAGCTGTTTCGTCCTAATTTGGGACTCTTCACAGTACGCACCCACCGAAGAGCTTTAGGACCCAGGACCTTCTGGTCACAAGGCGATCTCGTAGACCATTAAGCTACTGGGACATGTACATATGAATTTGGCATATGCATTTGAGGACAACATGTTTGGCAGACTTGTCAACTAGTGATTGCTTCAGTGAAATACTGACTACTTCTGAAATGAATCAAATTTTACTTTTATATTTGGTGTTCTCTTGTGTTCAGCAATATATTGCTGGGGATATACATCATCTTTGTAGGTGTATACAGTTGATAAGAACCAACAAAATACAAGAATGTCATGTTATCCAGTTCAGTTTGTTATTCTTACTTTGTTCAACTTTTTAACAACTTCTGCAGTCTTTTAATTCCCACCGTTTAATATGCGCTTACTCCCCCATGACTTCTTCGAGGAACTTTGTTTAGATTACGTATTTAATTGGGTCGATAGCAAATACTCAGAAAGCGATGGAGATGGATTGGACATCGACGCCGAGGAGACCGTTGAATGACATCGCGTCTTACGTCCTCGAGTAAAACGCGGATGGTTAACGACGAGTTAGGTATTTCAGCGTAACATGAAGGAAATGAGAGCTGATAGTCAGCTTAAAAAGACTTCAGAGAAGAGAGTGAAATGGAAATGTGCTGCTAAAGCCCCCTATGTTCCACTTGGAACCCTAGGTAATAATAGTAATAATAATATGTCTTTATAAGTGCAAGTAATTAGAATTTATTCTCCTTTGCTTTCAACCTCAGTTACTTGACTAATACACCCATTATACAAATAATTTAAAAGAATTAGTTTGTTGAAATTTGATTTGTTTCAAGTTTGGCTATGGATTGATACCAGTTGCTGCAGAACCTTTGAAAACCAGAACGGAGTACTGCATAACTGCTTCGTCCTAGTCCGGAACTCATCTGCAGTATGCACCCATCGCCAGGGTACGAACCCAAGAGATTCCGGTTACAAGCCAAGTTCGTAGACATTTCAGCCACTGGAACCTGATTCAATGGCCCATAAATTCTAACTTTTACCAATTCAGTGTGACTATTAATCCTCACTGTTGACCGGATGGAACACAATGGACACAATTTCTCACTAGAAATCCAGGGGACTTCGTGTTGCAGTCAGTCACTGCCGACCATCAGATTAATTTTCAAGTATTAGTTTGTAGGGATTTGATTCGTGTCATGTTTGACCACGGATCGATACCACAGTGGATGCGTACTGTTGATGAGTCCCAAACTAGGACGAAACAGATGTCCAGCATTCCCTGCTGGTTTTCAATGGTTCTGCAAATGATATCAATCAGTGGTCAAATTTGAAACAAATAATTTAACTTAAATAAGAGCTATTCGAAAGTACTTACTATTCTATACTAATAATTATCACCCAAACTGACATCATAATATGGACACTTGTATGGTAATGGATATGTTGTCCTTATGCAGCACTTAACGCACCTTATCAAGCTCAGTGAACTAGAACACACACTTAGTCAGTGGCTTACATGGAACACACTTCATGAAGACTGTACTACTTATGTATGTGCTTAGAAAGACTAATTTATTTACATAGAAGGAAAGAAGCGAACCCAGTTTATTCAAAGCCTGGACATTCGAATGCCTAAAGCATATTTTCCGCCAAATCCAGAACGTTACGCCCACAATTTCTCTAGTGTTGTTCTTGATATGACGAATTTAGAAGTTTCGCCTCTCGATCTTTAATTTTGCAACAGTTTTATAAAAGTTCAAATTGAAAACCTTCGTGCTCAGACTGAAGACTTCATTGGATGAGAAGTTTAACAGATTAAAGTCATCTTTAGTCAGCTGCTGTTATAAAGACATGGATATTAGAGTTAATGGGAATGTTGTTTTAACCAAAAGACACAAAAAGGCTTTGAACAAATTGGAAGCAAGTAAGAATTTAGTCATCTCTAGAATTAACGAAGGCTCAGGAGTAGTTAACATGGATAAGTCTGATAACTTAAGCAAAATGGAGACTTTATTAAGTGATGCAAACAAATTTCAGAAGTTACCAACCAACAAAGATACAACAGAGAAGACTGAGAAAGAGTTAAGAGTTAGTCATCAAAAGAGTTGAAACAACAAGGTCATATTTCGACTGGACACTGATAACTAGTGTAATGTGTCTTGTCCTTTGTTTGGCGCAGACTGAATTCTATCAGTCAGTCAGGTTTGCAATGCGGCCACCATTCTGGGTAGCTCGCCATCACGGTGCACATTGATTTGATGATATAAGTTGGTTGGAGGCAGTCGGCCATAGGAGACCCTACCTGACCTAGGTTTCGTGCTAGTTGGCACTCACCAGTTAGCAAGGCGTATCTGCAACCTTGAAGGAACTCATGTCCTTTCTGAGATTCAAACCCGCGTCTGATAGAGTTTAGTGTGCACCAAAGATAGGACTAGACACACACATTACACTAGTTACTAACTAGTATCCAATCAAAGTATCCAATACAGTCTTACAGGAGATCAATCGCGATCCCGAATAGCTAACTCAGTGGTAGCGTCTCTGACTGCAGCACCCATTGGGTGCCGCTGGTTCGAATCTCAGAAGGGACATGAGTTCCTTCAAGGTTTCAGATACGCCTTGCTAACTGCTGAGTGCTAACTAGCACGAAACCTTGGTCAGGTAGGGCTTCCGATTGCCTCCAACCATCTAATATCATCAAAAGGTAATATTTCACTAAATTTGTATGAAACATTTAAGTTTGTTGGTGAACTGATGCTCAGGTTATATAGCCTACCTAAAACTCATGAAAGCGGCTTAGCACCTAGACCGGTCCTCAGTATGTCGAATGCACAATACCATCCAACTGACAAATGGCTGGTGGAACTCTTACAGCTGTGAAAAACAGCGCAAAAGACTGTTCAGAATTTGTGGAAAGAATTAGATAATATTTTATTTATTTATTTTTTGGTTATAGCTTGAAACCACACAGTATTTTTGTTACAAGTATGGAATTCTCAGCATGCGATATCGGTAGCCCAAATTTTGCAGGCCCACCACTGATATCAGGTGTGCGTCGGCGGGGGATCCAACCTCGGAACATGTGCATGGTCGGCGAGAGTCCTAACCACTGTGCCGTACAAATGTGTATGATAAAAACATGATATCACTGGATGTGTCTTCTTCATTCACCAACGTGCCTTTGATTGGAAACAGTGGATTACCTATGTAATGTAGCAATTATGCAAGGTACAAAGATTGGTATTCCTATGTACTGTCCTAAAGGTTGTTGAATTCATATGTGTAATTTGGTTCAGCTAGAGACGTTGAAAAAGTGACTATTAACCAGTAGAAACTAAAGCGAAAAGTGGTGTATGTTAGAGTTGCGTCATAAACGGAAGGACGGTCATCCACAGGTACAGGTAAACACGTGCCAAAGACTTTACGTCTTAGAGGTCCAGCTTCGTTTAATAGCGCCACAGCTGGCCACCACTAGATAAAAACATCAGAATCTTTTATGCTGGTCAATAGTCAGTCAGAGCACTTAATGACTACACTTCAAATTGCTGAAGCTGTCACCATACGAAGGATGAAGCTTGAGTTATGTTTTAAAGAAGAGACTTGTACTAACTTTATCCTACTTTGGCAAGTACTGACTCTTTTACCTTCATTCATCAAAATTTTACTTCATTCTTAATGATGCAACTCAGTATACTTGCATCCATCTATTCTTTTTAACTAAATTTATTTTTAATCTTGATCTCTTACACTCTGCTTGAAAGATCCTTCACTGACTGATTGGTTTCAATGGAGAACTTTGCACAGATGTGCAGCAGTTCAAGTTGCCACACTCGCCCCCCCCCTTCCCCCCCCATGAAGCACACAAAGCAAGGCAAGACAGTAAAAGAGATAATGAACAGTAATATGAGACAAACAGATTAGTAATACGAAAGAACAATAGGATTTTATTGGGTATTATAAATCACAAAGAGTGAATGCATCTGCGCCGTTCATTTTGAGCTAGCCATATCACTAATGCTTTCCAGTCACTGGTTTTTACCATCCCGAGGACCCCAACCAGTCAGGAAGTCTACACCCCCTAATGTCGCTTAAACGAACTGTTGTTGATTTCATGGACTGATGAAGTCATGTTCTGGTTTAACCACCACTAGCTAACTCTTTTCCAACCTGATCCTATGTCAGTTAACATTGCCCGTTGCGGAAGGCGATGGTTAGGCATGAGTGATCCTCCACACGACTACACAACCACCTCCACTTGTGTCTAAATCCACCTTTAAATTCCAGGACATTCTTCTCCTTACGACATATAGTGCCTCTGTTCCCACCATTTTAACTTCTTAAATAATTTATTTCTTTTCTCTGTTTCCGTTACGTAATTTTAATCTTACAAAATGAACTGGCTATCCAGTTAAAGTGTACATAGATTATATCATGATATCGATTATTTTTGTATCTTATTGTTCAGCTCAACTGCATGTAATTGAGTTGCGAAAAACCCTATAAGATCAAATGAATTCATCTCATCTGACAACAGTTGTGTTCTTGTCGCGTTATTCTGAAACTGGTCAGGGGAACTAACCGCATGAAGTTTCTTAATTCAGTTTAGCAGTTTGGCCAAATTTACTACTTCGCTAGTTTTCTATAGAGTCCCAAGCACGGGAAAAAAGAGGGGAGGTTGAATGTGAGGCTAGTGACTCTACCGCAGTACAGAAACTTCCAAGCAGAAGCCCTATGTTCCGCTGGGGACCAAAGAGAATAACAATTTGATAATCTCCTAATTTTAACCCTAATCACATTTTGGTACCAGGATGGGTGAACTAAGAACTATTTAAAACAGTTAGTTCCCTTTATGAATTTAGATAAAGCAATAAGAAGACGTAATTTGTCTGAATCGTGTAATGTATTTGCGCAACACATTTCGAACAATCTGATCACACACGGACTTGTCATAGGAATATATATGAAATTAATAAAGAGGTAAGAGGTGAGAAAATAGACTTAGGTCAAGTTAAAAGGGCATATTCAAGGTCAAAATAACAATGAAGACCACTAAACCAAGTAGCAGAGGTAATAGCACATCTGCTATGGTATCAAAACAAAATTTACCAAGGAAGGTTTGATGTGATCACGAATTGTTTTTGAACGCATAAAGGTGGTTTAAACTTCGTAATTGCCATCGAGGGCTTCCACAAAATTTAGGATACGCCCTAAACACGTTTTATAGATACTTTTAAAAGATCTGTTAACGTCAATTTTATGTCCTGTCTCTATGATACGTTTCGCAATAGAGGAGCTAGGTCTCTTGTTCTCACCATAAATAGGTTCTGAAGATTCCATTTGTTTCTTGAGCCATTTAGGAATATGCTGTGAAACCAGCCCTTACTTGCAGAAATCGATGAGTCCTCCCTATGGATATGTGTCCACACGTACATTCAAATTGGTAAATACAGTGGGATGTGACATCATTTCCCGCATGTTCTAAGGGCTTGGATAGATATATCGGCTTTACATTCTCTATTATTATGATATTAGCTGCATAAAAAGTCTTTTTAACAGCAGAGTTCAGTCTTTGTCTAGTTATCAAGCTACTATGATACACCATATAGGGTAGCTTGATGAACAGGTCATTTTTAGGGGCGAGTTGTAGAGTGGGTCTTGGTGTTCTGACTAATTTATATCTCCTGATGAACTTGTCTGGGTAATTGTTATCAAGCAGAGTTTGTGTCAACTTTCTTTCGTCTTCATCAAGTGTGTCTTGGGTGCATATTCGTTGGATTCTACTGAAGAGGCACCTTACTAAGGCCCTTTTGTACCGAACAGGGCAGAAACTGCGGTAATTTAGATACTGTCCTGTTCAGGTAGGTTTTCTATAAATAGATCTTTTTATTGACCCATCAAGCCGTCGACCAAGCAATAAGTCTAGGAAAGATAAACAATTATCTTCCTCTTCTACAGATATAAGTGATATGCTACGATTCTGGCAGAATTTAGTCTGCACCAACCATCAAGGAATAGATGCATGAAGCCACTTACTTACTTACTTCCTAGTGTTCAATCAAAGTATTCATTACAGGCCCGAGGGAAGTTAATCGTGACCGAGAATAGCTCCATGGTAAGGTGTTTTACTGCAGCACTGGGTAGCGTGAGTTCGAAACTTAGAAAGGACATGAATATAATGGAGAAGATTTGTAGCTCAGGTGGATGATTCTGATGTGGTTGTGTTCTCTCAGCTCGATGGTTTATTTATGGACACATTTACTCATAATCTCATAAACAAAGGGTCAAACTTCAGGTCACGGAAACAATCAGTATCAATACAAGTAGACTACCTTGAGGGTGTGAAAACATACAAAAACAACCAATCACGTTCAAGATTACCAAGGGAGACGACTTATAAACTCGTGGAGAAATCTAAAAGCTTACTTCAAATTGAAGTATGTGCGCTGAAGATGTTGCCTAGTGTTGGGGCAATGAAAGCTTCGTAAATAAACCATCCAGCTCCGAGAACACAACTACATCAAAACTCCTTCAAGATTGCACACACGCCTTGCCAACCGATGAGTGCTAACAAGCATGAATCATAGGTCGAAGCCATCCTGCAGACTGCTTCCAACCAACTAATAATAAACCTAGGTTTTATCATTCCACACGCAAATAGAAGGTTAAGAACTTCGTATCAGTTGCAAGACTGTAATGCGTAACTTGTTAATCAGATTAGTGTCCAAAATGCTAACATGGTTGACAGACGTCTACAAAGAGTAATAACTTGATGACTATATATATATATATATATATATATATAGCACTCATCGGTTGGCAAGGCGTGTGTGCAATCTTGAAGGAGTTTTGATGTAGTTGTGTTCTCGGAGCTGGATGGTTTATTTACGAAGCTTTCATTGCCCCAACACTAGGCAACATCTTCAGCGCACATACTTCAATTTGAAGTAAGCTTTTAGATTTCTCCACGAGTTTATAAGTCGTCTCCCTTGGTAATCTTGAACGTGATTGGTTGTTTTTGTATGTTTTCACACCCTCAAGGTAGTCTACTTGTATTGATACTGATTGTTTCCGTGACCTGAAGTTTGACCCTTTGTTTATGAGATTATGAGTAAATGTGTCCATAAATAAACCATCGAGCTGAGAGAACACAACCACATCAGAATCATCCACCTGAGCTACAAATCTTCTCCATTATATTCATGTCCTTTCTAAGTTTCGAACTCACGCTACCCAGTGCTGCAGTAAAACACCTTACCATGGAGCTATTCTCGGTCACGATTAACTTCCCTCGGGCCTGTAATGAATACTTTGATTGAACACTAGGAAGTAAGTAAGTAAGTGGCTTCATGCATCTATTCCTTGATGGTTGGTGCAGACTAAATTCTGCCAGAATCGTAGCATATCACTTATATCTGTAGAAGAGGAAGATAATTGTTTATCTTTCCTAGACTTATTGCTTGGTCGACGGCTTGATGGGTCAATAAAAAGATCTATTTATAGAAAACCTACCTGAACAGGACAGTATCTAAATTACCGCAGTTTCTGCCCTGTTCGGTACAAAAGGGCCTTAGTAAGGTGCCTCTTCAGTAGAATCCAACGAATATGCACCCAAGACACACTTGATGAAGACGAAAGAAAGTTGACACAAACTCTGCTTGATAACAATTACCCAGACAAGTTCATCAGGAGATATAAATTAGTCAGAACACCAAGACCCACTCTACAACTCGCCCCTAAAAATGACCTGTTCATCAAGCTACCCTATATGGTGTATCATAGTAGCTTGATAACTAGACAAAGACTGAACTCTGCTGTTAAAAAGACTTTTTATGCAGCTAATATCATAATAATAGAGAATGTAAAGCCGATATATCTATCCAAGCCCTTAGAACATGCGGGAAATGATGTCACATCCCACTGTATTTACCAATTTGAATGTACGTGTGGACACATATCCATAGGGAGGACTCATCGATTTCTGCAAGTAAGGGCTGGTTTCACAGCATATTCCTAAATGGCTCAAGAAACAAATGGAATCTTCAGAACCTATTTATGGTGAGAACAAGAGACCTAGCTCCTCTATTGCGAAACGTATCATAGAGACAGGACATAAAATTGACGTTAACAGATCTTTTAAAAGTATCTATAAAACGTGTTTAGGGCGTATCCTAAATTTTGTGGAAGCCCTCGATGGCAATTACGAAGTTTAAACCACCTTTATGCGTTCAAAAACAATTCGTGATCACATCAAACCTTCCTTGGTAAATTTTGTTTTGATACCATAGCAGATGTGCTATTACCTCTGCTACTTGGTTTAGTGGTCTTCATTGTTATTTTGACCTTGAATATGCCCTTTTAACTTGACCTAAGTCTATTTTCTCACCTCTTACCTCTTTATTAATTTCATATATATTCCTATGACAAGTCCGTGTGTGATCAGATTGTTCGAAATGTGTTGCGCAAATACATTACACGATTCAGACAAATTACGTCTTCTTATTGCTTTATCTAAATTCATAAAGGGAACTAACTGTTTTAAATAGTTCTTAGTTCACCCATCCTGGTACCAAAATGTGATTAGGGTTAAAATTAGGAGATTATCAAATTGTTATTCTCTTTGGTCCCCAGCGGAACATAGGGCTTCTGCTTGGAAGTTTCTGTACTGCGGTAGAGTCACTAGCCTCACATTCAACCTCCCCTCTTTTTTCCCGTGCTTGGGACTCTATAGAAAACTAGCGAAGTAGTAAATTTGGCCAAACTGCTAAACTGAATTAAGAAACTTCATGCGGTTAGTTCCCCTGACCAGTTTCAGAATAACGCGACAAGAACACAACTGTTGTCAGATGAGATGAATTCATTTGATCTTATAGGGTTTTTCGCAACTCAATTACATGCAGTTGAGCTGAACAATAAGATACAAAAATAATCGATATCATGATATAATCTATGTACACTTTAACTGGATAGCCAGTTCATTTTGTAAGATTAAAATTACGTAACGGAAACAGAGAAAAGAAATAAATTATTTAAGAAGTTAAAATGGTGGGAACAGAGGCACTATATGTCGTAAGGAGAAGAATGTCCTGGAATTTAAAGGTGGATTTAGACACAAGTGGAGGTGGTTGTGTAGTCGTGTGGAGGATCACTCATGCCTAACCATCGCCTTCCGCAACGGGCAATGTTAACTGACATAGGATCAGGTTGGAAAAGAGTTAGCTAGTGGTGGTTAAACCAGAACATGACTTCATCAGTCCATGAAATCAACAACAGTTCGTTTAAGCGACATTAGGGGGTGTAGACTTCCTGACTGGTTGGGGTCCTCGGGATGGTAAAAACCAGTGACTGGAAAGCATTAGTGATATGGCTAGCTCAAAATGAACGGCGCAGATGCATTCACTCTTTGTGATTTATACTACCCAATAAAACTCTATTGTTCTTCCGTATTACTATTCTTTTTGTCTCATATTACTGTTCATAATCTCTGCCTTTACTGTCTTGTCTAGCTTTGTGTGCTTCATGGGGGGGGAAGGGGGGGGGGGCGAGTGTGGCAACTTGAACTGCTGCACATCTGTGCAAAGTTCTCCATTGAAACCAATCAGTCAGTGAAGGATCTTTCAAGCAGAGTGTAAGAGATCAAGATTAAAAATAAATTTAGTTAAAAAGAATAGATGGATGCAATTAAACTGAGTTGCATCATTAAGAATGAAGTAAAATTTTGATGAGCTTAGGTGAAAGAGTCAGTACTTGCCAAAGTAGGATAAAGTTAGTACAAGTCTCTTCTTTAAAACATAACTCAAGCTTCACCCTTCGTATGGTGACAGCTTCAGCAATTTGAAGTGTAGTCATTAAGTGCTCTGACTGACTATTGACCAGCATAAAAGATTCTGATGTTTTTATCTAGTGGTGGCCAGCTGTGGCGCTATTAAACGAAGCTGGACCTCTAAGACGTAAAGTCTTTGGCACGTGTTTACCTGTACCTGTGGATGACCGTCCTTCCGTTTATGACGCAACTCTAACATACACCACTTTTCGCTTTAGTTTCTACTGGTTAATAGTCACTTTTTCAACGTCTCTAGCTGAACCAAATTACACATATGAATTCAACAACCTTTAGGACAGTACATAGGAATACCAATCTTTGTACCTTGCATAATTGCTACATTACATAGGTAATCCACTGTTTCCAATCAAAGGCACGTTGGTGAATGAAGAAGACACATCCAGTGATATCATGTTTTTATCATACACATTTGTACGGCACAGTGGTTAGGACTCTCGCCGACCATGCACATGTTCCGAGGTTGGATCCCCCGCCGACGCACACCTGATATCAGTGGTGGGCCTGCAAAATTTGGGCTACCGATATCGCATGCTGAGAATTCCATACTTGTAACAAAAATACTGTGTGGTTTCAAGCTATAACCAAAAAATAAATAAATAAAATATTATCTAATTCTTTCCACAAATTCTGAACAGTCTTTTGCGCTGTTTTTCACAGCTGTAAGAGTTCCACCAGCCATTTGTCAGTTGGATGGTATTGTGCATTCGACATACTGAGGACCGGTCTAGGTGCTAAGCCGCTTTCATGAGTTTTAGGTAGGCTATATAACCTGAGCATCAGTTCACCAACAAACTTAAATGTTTCATACAAATTTAGTGAAATATTACCTTTTGATGATATTAGATGGTTGGAGGCAATCGGAAGCCCTACCTGACCAAGGTTTCGTGCTAGTTAGCACTCAGCAGTTAGCAAGGCGTATCTGAAACCTTGAAGGAACTCATGTCCCTTCTGAGATTCGAACCAGCGGCACCCAATGGGTGCTGCAGTCAGAGACGCTACCACTGAGTTAGCTATTCGGGATCGCGATTGATCTCCTGTAAGACTGTATTGGATACTTTGATTGGATACTAGTTAGTAACTAGTGTAATGTGTGTGTCTAGTCCTATCTTTGGTGCACACTAAACTCTATCAGACGCGGGTTTGAATCTCAGAAAGGACATGAGTTCCTTCAAGGTTGCAGATACGCCTTGCTAACTGGTGAGTGCCAACTAGCACGAAACCTAGGTCAGGTAGGGTCTCCTATGGCCGACTGCCTCCAACCAACTTATATCATCAAATCAATGTGCACCGTGATGGTAGCACCTGCTCATAATCCCACTGAGGATGAAACCTAGGATCTCAATGTTACGAGGCGAGCCCATTGAACGTTTAATCTGCAAGACGAAATCATAGACTCTTCAGCATAAGTGGGACTGTAGAATTAAGCATACTATTTTCTGAAACGGGACTAGTCTTCAGTATGCTACTTTTCCCAACAGTATTTACTCATAAATCTCTATCTGAGGTACATTCGTGTTTTCTTAGAGTTGTAATTCTTTTTCAGATAACTAATATATGAATTTTGTCGGTTACACATACCGTGATATAAGATCTACTTTAGCCTATATATTAAATACTGTTTAATCTGAAGCAGTAATCACTCTAAGTTTCTCATCATCACATCACTTTAAGATTATGGTGCATAAAAGGTAAGTTTATAGTTAACTTTCACCTTCAGATTCCGAGTCCAACAGAGGGCTTCAAGCTTGAGTTTTGAAGTTTCAGTAGCAGTGAGGTTCCTAGCCTCACACCCAACCTTCCCTCTTTACTGGACTTATTACCGAATAAGTGAGGTTTAGGCATGAACCAGCTGAGTATCGAACCCCCGAACTACATGCGTGGTAGGCGAGTATTCTGCCGCTAAACCACCACCGTCGTACACCCTCCCACCTTCATGATTCATTGTAAATTTGATAATTGGATAGTCACTGCTGGTCATTTGCCCCAGTATCTTCACATTATGAACAAAGTTGGTAGATGCAATAACCGACAGAGATATCAACTGATCTACAGTAACTGTTCACACGCCTTGCAGACGATTCACCCACTGAGACAGAATCCGGTGCCCCATCAATTCTCACTTCTACCAATTTGTGATATGAGGTAAATGCGTAAAAGCTGATCCACAACAAATGGATTATGACAACAAAAGGCAACCACTGCTACATGCATACGCTCACCCTGATAATGTCTGTATCCCCCCCCCCACAAATGATCTGACACGGTGGAGAGTGGATAGACACGAAATCCTCTGACGTAGCCATACGTCTTATCCACTGGCTCCACACGAAGGGAATTGTTTCCATAAGAGTGAAACGGTTGATGCAGATATTCGACGCCATTGACCGGACTGCTGGAGACATGAAGCTTCACCTAGGGGAGTTGAAAACCCCTGAATCCAAACCTGTGGTACGCATCGTTTCCGGAAACTATAACGAATGAATGGTACATGCGCCTGTTTTCGAAAATGCTGCTTTACTGTCCTGTAGGTTAGACTTTAAACGAAAGGCTTGGAGAATGATCTTGGCAGATAGTATCTTAGTCCTTACACAAATCATGAAACAACAGTTGATGAAAAACTCCAGCTCTTTTACATCGTATTTACTTCCTAGAAAGTGACATGTGTTGATCCTCTGAGGTTACTGAAAATAACCTCCACTGGAAGCTTTACAACAGTAACAAGTTAGAAAAGGAAAACAAATACATATATATTTTGTGATGAAATTACTGACAGTAAAAGATTAGTGTTTAAGTTTGATGATTTTAGTTTGAATATTCGTTATACTGACTTCACATTTGCCTTCTTCATCATATTCAAACCAGCTCTACAAAATAGGGGGCAAAACAATAAAGAATACTTGTATATAATCACACTAAATTAGTCATTTAAAAACTATTACAAAAGTTTATGAATGATTTCTATCACAAAACAGCTGTTTGTGGGGACAGATTTAAGTGTCCAGATAATGTTAGAGACTCGTATATGACCACTTCTATGTGCATATATCATTTCATCTGTTGCTGTGAAGCCAGCCAGGTACATCGGTCGTTTAACATACATCCTGTCCAAGATTTAAGAACACTATTCAACATGGTTGCGAAAAGGCAATAGCGGTGCTATAATGAGTGCGATAATCGAATACCTTGTAAACACTGACCATTCCATCTCAACAAACGCCCCCTTCGAAGGAATCTACAGAGTGAAGAATAACCTATCAAAGGCGATACGATTTCGTCTACTCTGTATTGCTGAAGCTCTGGCCATTCACATAGACAAACTGGATCTGTGCATACAAAAGAGAATCACTCAACCACTTCTACTATCATAGTTAAAACTTTGTTGTCTTTTGATGACTTAATTTTGTTTGTTTACCTGTTTCTTTAATTGCTTATAATTCTTGTATTCATTTAGAACTCTTACGTAATTTCGTGTTCTTTACTTTGTTCTTATGTATATCCAGAGTACAACTCATCACCTCTGTTACTACTCTAGTTTCATGAACACCCAATTTTCTTGAGTTTTTGTACTACGTAACTCCACTCAAAACTTACTAATGTTCACCTGTCTAGTTAAAATAACCATAACCAGTTGTATTTTTGTTTGACAAACTTAATGTGCACATACATTCAAAATAACCCATATACAGCTAAGAAAATGAATTCGCCGAAAAGAGACTCTTCGCTGATCTACGTGTTTTGTTTTCATTAATGTTAAAAACGTTGAATTTTGAGTTTATATTGCCAGGATAAACAAACCAATTTAAACAAAGAAATAAGTAAATAAATCTAAGCTGAAATCTTAGACCATTTAGATAATAGTAATTAAAGTAAATTATACACTTGGCACATGGTGTTACACATTCCAAGTTTTAACGCCTTTTTCGTCGAGAAATTTTAACTGATATCGGATTTGATGGGAAAAGAGTTGGGAATGGTCAAATTAAAATGTAGCATTAATTCATGAAGTCTTTGGCTGGTGGTTTGAATCACTTAGGGGAGTGGTATAGACTGTCTCCAACTTGAGTCCTCCAGACTCTAAGAAATAACGCCTTGAGATTGTTGGTGAAATGGCTCAGAATTGTTTTCAATAGTGCAGATGTATACAGTCATTGAGCTCACAGATCAAATAAATTCTTTTTATTCTCCATGTAATTGTTATGTTTTTTCTTCCGTACAATTCCGTTTATCATTCTTTCTTCGAATATCCTGTTTTCTGCCTTTATGTGTGGTCTTACAGAGTGTGCCAACCTGGACCACTGCATGTTTTTGCAGGGTTCTACACTAAAAATTCAGTTCAATTTAACTAGTAAAAATCTTAAGATTAATCCAACTTAGACTCGACGACTAGGCAAAAGCAGCAATATATTAGATCATGAAACGAATTGACACTATTAGCAAAATTCTTAATGTCTTGAATACTTAGGAATGCATAGGTTAGAAACACGATTATCTCATTTCGAAGAAAATGGAAAACACATGTAACTTTTGCAGAGACTAAAATGTTAACACCAAGGAAACAAGTGAAGGAATAACTCTAGTTGTTTGAAATTCATATAGTCATACCTCATCTGCAAGGGAAATATCATTGAAAACTGTATCCGAGTTAACTCCTGAAGCAGACCAACCAACACGAGGAGAGAATTCAATGAATTCTAAACCTCGACAGTCGAATTTTGCAATAGTCTTGAATTGACCAGAATCTTCACATTGATATGAAGCTATACTACCAGGAACGAGATCTACAATATAATGGGGTAGAAATAAGCCTGTTTATACAAAAATTCGTGTGGTGAAAATGAGAACGTCTGATTACACAACACATAAAATGAAACATATATACCAGGTCTAAAACTATGAACAAAACAGGGAGTCGAGACACCGATGAGACGCAAGCCTTTTCTTAGGTTTTTATAAGTAATTAAAGGGAAATTAAAACAAGTTATTCAGCGAACAGTCTCTTTTCAACAAATTTATTATCAAGCTGTACAACTGTATGTATATGACCTTTTTTAAGGAATTATATTCCGGGAGGAGACTGCAGCAAAGGTTTGTAGTCGTGATGTTATGGAGGAAGAGTTAAACCTTACATGAAAAATCCTAATAGAAAATGGATTTCCGCCACATTTTATAGACAGGAGCACACAGTCAAAACCTATGTCCGTAACCATGAAAATACTGTACATGAACTTAAAACTCAAAGGTAACTTAGCTGTCGACATCCTTAAAAAAAGGATATCACAGTTCATGAAAAGGATACTCCCTGAAGCATCGCTGAGAAGAGAATTGCGTTTTCTAGTCGACCACTACTATTCAGTAAACCAAGATCCTGCAGTTGACCAACTATTCTGTGTCTATCATTTCGCCTGCTCCTCTGCAGCTAGGTATGTAGGTCGTTTGCCCCGGGTTTTGTACAAGAGGGTGCAAGAACACTATCCTGCATGATTACGAAGAAGTAAAAGTGGGACTTTAAGAAACACGTCATATATATATATATATATGCAACTGTGCAGCTTGATAATAAATCCGTTGAAAACAGTCTCTTCACTAAGTCGCTGGTTCTGATTTTCAATATGTCCCAATGGGAATTTTCCACAAATACTAATAATTTGGCAAACTCTATCAATCGACTAATTTCGTCCACTTAACAACTGCAATATATGTATTTTCAGAAAACCCAATTTAACTCAATTTTCGTGTCCCAATTGTATAATGCTCTGTTTATGAAAGTCATTGAAAATAATTTTCACGTATATTTCTCCGGCCCCTAGTGGTAGTTGAGATAATATTAGTCAGAAATTGAGAAGTGCATTTCCACACAGCATGCGATGGATAATTATTCAAATTGTAATAAGGGAACTAGCCGTACAGAAAAAGTTTGAGTGACCAGCGTCAATCAGAAATGGTGAAATCTGAATGACTGTTTGCCTAATTAACCGAAAAACAATCAATATTCATGCAACTTGATTTTGAGAGACAAATTATCCAGATAGTCTATAGTTGCGTATAAGAGGATGTTTGCTATTACCAAAAAATTCCCAACACACTTGCCACGAACGATCTAATGCTTTAAAAAGACAATCATGTCGTCACCAAACCACCACAGCTAGAGTTCCACGTATTACCACAATTATAAATTTTATGAAGGATGAAGCAAAAGTAAGGTTACTTAATAACCATTTATATTTCTATGTGTTTGGCAGTGAACCATGCCTATCGTGTGATGCCTGATTATGCTACGTGGTTGCCAAAACTTTCGCAAGTAAATCTGGATTGAAGCGTGTTACACTATTGTTTTACCAGAGAGGACAAAGAGGTTGAAATACCGAACAGTTCAGTTTGCAGTTGAGGACACCTACTTAGAATTAAAGTTGTCTGGACCTATTTTTCCATCTCTGTCTAGTTTATCCGGTCACACCAGTTAAATTGCTGTCAGGTGTTTAGATAATTTTGATCTCGTTAATGACCACTGTTGGTTGGAGTGAATGGTCCCCGACCACTCATATGCTAGAAATATCTATTCACATGTATTACTTTAATCAGATTCCCACATCTGCAAACAAGTATCTAATTTTATCAGTGGTCTAAGAATGTAACGAAGAAAGCCATTCGAAGGCTTAAGCCAAGATAATAGGGCGCTTACCCGCATTTGAAACCCTGCTACAAAACTTGCATCGGATAACTAAATTCGCATCCCCACGGCTATCATGCAATGGAGTTCTTTCCTAATAAGTGAATGAAACTTAAGTATTCACAAACTAACCAGACTGCAGAGGTAGACATAATCATTTGTGACTTCACCACAGCTTCCACATTTCGCCTATTCATGACAAAATGGAAAATAACTTGTGAGTATTCATACCTTGAAATACCACCGAAAATCATCACCTGATGGAGTCAAACTGGTAATATTTGTTAGTTCACAGTTTATTTGAACACCGAGTAGCTCAGGAAAACTATTATTTTGACAAAGCTTACTACCATGTTTACTTTAAGCAGACTTGAGCTACGAAATAAATGTTACTGTGGGTCACTAAGGAGACAGATCTGCGTGTACTTCGAGACCTTCACTGATATCACTTGGAAATCTTAGAAAAGGAGATGTGTTCAAAACGAGCAAGGACGATCCTTTCAATATCCAATATCGTTTTTACGAGCTAGTATAAACCAATTTGATTTCTTTGTGCTCGCCTCTTGATTGTGAGGTAGAGGTTCTTCGGTAAGCGTCTGCGTAGCTCGTCCCACCACTCGACTGTCGTAGCTTTGGTTGACTCCAGAAGGAGTAGTGCAGGGATCTAATTATATGTGGTTTGTAGTATGAGGAGTGTTAAGACTGTTACTACTGTGAATGGAGTTGATTCTTTCACCAGTTGGTCCTTCGGTATCGTCGTCAATAGAAAAGAGATAATAATAATAACAATAATAATAGATATAATTAGTAAAGGTATTCAGACTAACAGACAGAAAAAGAATAAGAAAACGTAACAACAGTCAGTCAACCGGTATATATATATACCAGTAATAATAATAATAATAATAGGTGTAGTTAAAGCTGTCAGGAGAGTAAGACTGAAGAGAATGTGAAGAAGTAAAACGACCAGTTTAATTGTCTACCTTTGAATGGTGTATGCGATTTTAAGGGGATAGGCCATTTGGATGCAGTCCTTGTGTCGATGCATGGTTGTCCAGCCTTCGCTTAAAGGCGTCCACAGACGGTGCCATAGCTACATCTGCCGGTAAGGAATTCCAGGGACGGCAAACCCGCAGTGAAAAGAAGTGGGAGAGCAACCGGGTCCTTGCCCTTTGGGGACTTGATGTTGGGACTAGTTGGCCGATTCCGCTGGAACCGGCCCGTTGTGGTTTCTTCCATGGATTTAGGCAGGACACTTGGATAACACATACTGTTATTCCCAGAAATGCATCACTCTAGTGTCACTGAAGCTTGGGGACGTATTAAAGCCTCCGTTTGCTGTCTCCTTATGGTTCGAGGTCTGCTTTCGCAGCATCGGATATGTCCTCCCATTTTCCCCTTGATCTCATACCACCGTTGAAGTGCTATGGCCAACTGCTCTGGAGAGTTGAATGTGACACTTAGCAGCTTTGGAGAGCTAATCAGTGTGAGATGAGTGGGGCGAGTTAGTCGAGAAATGGAGATGGCTCCAGATGCGCCAAGGACCATCTGAGACGACAGCCATCTCCACTGCTGTGCGTCATGCATGTGTTTTTCACAAGCAGTGCCCGTTTCCAGCTCCGGAACACCATGTACCACCATAGAGGTAGAATGCATCAGTTCCGGTGACTCCCTCGCCATTTGTCTGATAGCCCATGGTCTGTCTTGTCTCACACTTATGTTCGAACTTCTGTCGATGGCTAGTACCTGAGCCATCAATAGTACCTTTTCGGCCTCTTCGGGATAGTCCAGTGTAACCATTAATGGGGGTGGCTTACCCTGAGGCGTGTGGACACCCCTGTACAGCCTGCACAATTTCACTGAACTAATATTCAGACCTAATTTATTGCATGGGGTTGGACTACTGTTCCTGATCAAACAGGGCCCGCTGTTCAAACAAGCTGTCCCTACTCACAGGTACGTTAAAGAGGATAAGAGAATTAGACCGATTAACCTCAAACTTCGGTTTGGCCTTTGGCTTCTTGTATTCCTTTGCAGCATCAGCAACTTTTTTTCTCATAAACTGGTAGTATGCTTTCGGCACCTCTTTGTCACAACGGCAGTGCACCCACCCAATGTCTCCTTGGTAAATTTGTGTTTCTAATATCATTTTTACAAGCTAGTGTAGGTCATCTTGGTTTCTTTGCGCTCCCTTCTCAGTGGTTAGGTAAAGGTTCCTAGTCTTCAGTACACTTCTTAGTAGTTCGTCCCACCACTTGACTGTTGAAGCTTTGGTTGACTGTAAAAGGAGTGGTTCTGAGACTGATTATATGTGGTTGATATCATACGGTGTGGTCAGATCATATCGCTACTGTGAATGGGATTGGTGATCTTACCAGGTATTTGTCTGACATGGTCCAAAAGGGAGATCATAATAATAATAGGTATAATTAGTGAGCAATAAATTATGCTCGAAATGTCATCAGTAAACATTACTGTATAACACTGTGAGACTTTATAAAAACAAATTTTACCCATAATGAAAAGTTGAGGCTGTCTTCTATACCCCAGATCTATTTTATGAGTCGGTGTGGACCAAACAGATTGCTTTGAGCTTTTTTCTTAGGAGTAAGCTATTGTTAATGAATATTCAGTGAGTTTCTAAATGGTCAGTACTTCGGTAGCTGCTGGAGCTTTAGTGGGTCGGGAAGGGAGTAAGAAGTTCATTAGCTTTGAGTAACGTTTTGTGGTCTGTAATAAAACCATGTCACTGATGTATTCAAAGCTGGTTTATCACCCATTATCCATTCAGAGTTCCCAAAGAGAATGCAGTAGTAATAATAATAAAAAGGGTGACTACAAAGAGGAAAGTGGGGAAATAGTTTAACAAAATTAGTTAGTGAATAAACCTACGAAAGGGTGAGGAACGAATGACTGCACGAGTCTCAGGATACCAAGAGGCTGGACTGAAAATTCTCAGTCCATTTATAAGCTGTTTTTGCATAGTAATTTGTGGTTTTTACATCTCAGTCTGCTCGGCTCGACAGTCAGTTGGACTACACTGCCATTTGGCGGAAGATTTAGGCACTTCAAGGTTCGCCACCACAGCCGAAACACGAGATGTTGATGAAGCCTCCAAAAGACAGCAAAATCGAAGTGCACTATAGATTTTACTCTCTAACAAGTGACTAGCGGTAGGTTCCTAGTAGAATGATGTTAGGATCACTGTGTTTAGGCGCGGTGAATAGACCTCTACCAAAGCGACAGTAGCTCAATGTAAAGACACTCATATTACAGAGCGTCTCATCTTGTGTTTCGCTCTGGAGGTGCAATATTTCCCATTTGTCGCACTAATCTGTTCCTTTCCTAGAACGATGATGTTGCATGATACCAAGGAAATTCGCTTATTCAGCTGGACCTCATCCAATTCATTTTCGACAATCAATCTGTATATCTATACCGATTCAGCCACTTTGCGGACAGTTGGGTTTTCAAAGAATAAGAGCACCTCTGTGTGTTGTGATATCATTGCATGCCCCGGAATTCTCTTTATGCCATCGTCAATAAATACATACGTTAAAATCAAATATTATGTTCTCCACCCACTAGTTTGGGTGGCGTTAAAAGCAGCCTTGCCTCCAGGTTAGGTGTGCCAGGCTAAAGAGGCAGAGTATCGCGGGATGGATGACCATGACGGGATGACCATATAACAGTCATGAGCGTTATTTCCAGTTGAGTCCAACCGAAAAACCACCCCGAAAACGTTTCGAGCACAATTTATTGCTCATAATCATATCATATTACTGTATAACACTGTGAGACTATCAAAATAAAATTTACCCATAATGGAATTACACTCTACTACAGTGCCCAAGTTTTATTCTCATATCAAACCACCCCGAAGTTGTTAAAGAAGCACTCACACTGTCGTCCCTGAATGTCTGTTTCAGGGAAGGATCATACATAAGTTCCGTAGAGCCTTAGGAAGAGCTTTGGCGTGAGTGCATCCATCCTTGCACATGTGTAGCGCATAATATCACAGCCAGTCTCTCCTGACTCTGATTTTGCACTAACTCCCCAGAGTCACCTATGTGTAGTGATTGGACTGCCCCCAAACAGTCCCCACCTACACCACGCCCTGCACTTGGCATGTAGTAAATGCTTAGTATCCCAATTATCTAAAACGCTTATATATTGAAGTATGTAGTCACCAAAGGTATAATATCCGAAATCCCTTTGTGAATAATTCCCTGTTCAGTTTTAGTAGTACGAGGAAGCAGATTACTGTGTTCTTACTTTAATCGGGTGCCGATGGTAACTCTTTTACGGCCAGAAATGTAGTCTGCTGCAATCGTACATTTTCTAGGAAGGAATCAAGCTGTGATATGTACTTAGCTTTAGGGAATTGGAACAGTACGGAAGTTTAAAGATATAGGACTACGTTGCAGCTAGGAAATCACAGAATCATAAGTGCTACAAACCTGCAGTGCTACTGCTTACCTTAACTATACCTCTGCACAGGGTAGGAAACTTCGTACGAGAAAGAATCTCAAATGCTGTATACGGAGAACGCCATCCATTTAAGTCTTTGTAGGCCTCAAGCTCTTCTGTACTCCTTCATAGTGATATAGCAAAGTTGTGTTGGGCCGTGGAAAACAGCGAAGATTACACAAAATTTCAGAGAGTTTCGAAATGTTTGGAGAATTCGACCGCAGCCAGTGGATGGCATGTTACTTGTGTAAGTGTGTCAGGCCGTGTTCATTTTAACACTCGTTTCAGTGCAATAAATTCCCACGGTCTGTATGCAGTCGGTTTCTCTCGTACACAAGAAGAGCTCAACCTTGGGGTACTTATGAATGAAGACTGGGATAAGCTCTGACCGTACAGGAGATGCAGTCAAAATCACAAATCCTTTTATTTTGCACACAGCCAGCTAGGAACAATGACCGTGTAGTGATCACTTCCAAAGAATAGACTTATTTGCCTTCAGATACTATAGAACTAGTGCCTGACTAAAATGGTATAGAGATAGTGCTTTTAGGGGAATAAAGAAGTTCGTTTACCAGATGTTCATCCCAACTTACTCAAACACGGATGAACAGCCGTAAGATCAGTATGTTACTCCATGGGACAACCCGAAAAAAGTTGCAGTGGAAAAGGTGTAAGCGGTCTTCTTTCCCTGTGAAACATCCAGCAAAATTACTTAGCTTTTTCCAGAAAATACCTTTCTTGTATACTATCCGCTTGGGAAACCTGATCTTTGAAGCCGGTGAATTAAATTGAACCGTTACTCCCCTATCAAATCTCTGTGTGGTAAGTCAGGCTATGTCGAACTACTGCCAAAGCTTCAGGTGATACATCTGCAGCAGTATCTTCCCCATGCGTTCAGATAAACAAGACTTGTTGGTCTGACACGTAATTGCTGCGAAGCCGATTAACCAGAAAGTACTTCTAAGGTTGAAAGCCTCTTCTTTTCTTTATACTGTACATTATCAGTCCTATTCTTATTCTATTGGGTAATAATAATAATAGTATATTCTCATTTTTGTACATGAGGGACGCCAGTTTACAGGCATCATCAATTCGATAAATTACACATACGAATAGTAAGTATAGTTAGTAATGATAATATTATAAGGTACATATTTATTCCTACAAATGTAGGACATGCAAGTTGTGTAGGTGTGGATAAGTATTATTTAAGTTACATATTTAAATTACATGATTTACGGTTAAATAACATGGTTGCTGTCATTTTATCTTTTGTTTGTGGGAAAAATTTGATAACTAGTGATCCAATGGAACACGTCAAGAAATATAGAGATATTGACTTCGCATTAACAAAAAAACCCAAGTATGCGTTGGACGGATTACAGATACTTGGGAAAATAAATAAAGCTTGAAGTCAATTCCCTCAAAAAACAATAAAATGCGTCTTACAATGATATATTCCCACTTCATGCACATGAGGGACTCCAGTTGACAGGCATCATCAATATGATAATAATGCACACATGGAGTAAACATGTTTAAAATTTTTCACTAACACAAGATATATATACAAGGGAAAATAATGGAATATTGCCCGTACACTCTGCATGAGTTAAAACAGTTTATATGGCATAATCCTAGGCACAATTATTGTTTGAATTTGTTGAAAATGAGCGAAATAACTGAGTGTTACTTTACATTTGGTCGATGTGGTGGGCTACTTACAAAAGTATAAAAATGGCTTAAAAACGTTAGTTAGTTTACCGTAAACGATGTTTTAAGCAATATAATCTGCAAAAGGCTCACCACAGCAGTTATTATCCAGTTAAACATGCAGAGAAGTATTCATAATTCAGCAACCGGTGAATTTTTGATTCTTTTCGGTCTGGAACCTGATTAACTGCGAACCAATCTACTGTTGCTCCCTTATTCATATATAGCATAAGCTATAGTGATTGTTGATATGGCAGTTGCAAGTAGCCTTGGAAAAATCACTAAAACACCATGTCCCGAGGGCTTCAGTCAGAGGGGGCGATAACCCAGGGACATCATCCCCACCTCGCATACCCATTCTAAAGACCCTTGCACATCTCGCCTGTTCCAATACTACGCCTGCATCGCCACAGCACTGGAACAGCACAGGCAATACCAGGTGGACATGATACTACGCTTGTATCCATTGGAAGCCAGTGCGTGGCACACGGCAAATCAAAGAAGAAACGCTCAAGGTGTTATAAGACTTCGAAAGCGTCATCTAGAAAAGGAAACGAATGCCAGGCCTGTCAGCATTTGAATGCGGTTTTTGCAAACGTTGGGTTCACTGCCATTGTGATAAAAGGGGTGTCTAAACCATATCACGAGTTTATGCGGAATAATCCGTGCCCGTGTTTCTGGGACATCTGCCCACTTTGTCGCCCTGGCACAGTCTCACAGAGCTTGGCTGCGGATGGCGGAAACAGCACGCAAATTTTGTGTCTCGATGCAGTCCTATGCAGCTGTCTACCTGATAGCGCCACACAACCAGAACTTGGTGAAAACCGTAAGAAGGATGCTCCAGCCCAACCAACCGGAAATACCAATCTTCATGAAGTGAAGACTCCCAAGGGTACACCCAGAACATCAGGGGAAGATGGAACTGACAAAGCACCACTCGCATCCACTAGCAAGCATGGCAACATAGCAAAGACTAATCAGAACCTGATGAAGTCTAAAGTGACTTACCCTACAAAAGGGGAAAAGCAGCCAAAAACCAAACCCAAGTCTGAGGTCTGTCGGTTTAATTCCCCTATCCAGTCTAATTTACCCGTGTGATATGATAGCTCACTTGAACAACGGGCCCAGTTTGATCGGGAACAGTGGTCCAATTCGTGCAGTATATTAGGCCTGAACATCAATTCATCAAAATTGTGCAGGCTGTACAGGGGTGTCCAGGCACTTGAGGGTAAGCCACCTCCATTAAGGGTTACACTGGGCTCCGCCTAAGAGGTTGAAAGGATACTGTTGTTGGCTCAAGTATTAGATATCGACAGGGGTTCTAGCATAAGAGTGAAACATGATAGACCATGGGCTAACAGGCAAATGGCGAGAAAGTCACCGGAACTAATGTCTTATACCTCTATGGTCATACAAGGTGTTCCGGAGCTGGAAACTGGCACTGCTTGCATGACGTATATCAGTGGAGATGGCTGTCAACTCAGATGGCCATTTTGGTGCTTTTGGAGCAATCTCGATTTTCCGACTACCTCGCCCCGACCATCTCACACTGGTTAGCTACTTGAAGCTGCTAAGCGTCAAATTCAACTCCCAGGTACACCTGGCTTTAGTACTTCAACGGCGATACGAGACCAAGAGTAAATTGGGAGAACACATCAGATTCTGCAAAAGCAGACCCCAAAGAATGAGGAGGCAGCAAACTTCGCCTCAATACGTCCCCAAGCCTCAGTGGCACTAGAGCGATGTGGTACTGAGAATGACAGTCAATGTCACCCAAGCGTCCTACCGGAATCCAAGGAAAAAATGACAGCGGGCTGGTTCCATCGTAATTGGTCAACTAGTAAAAATATTAAGTCTCCTATCAGCAGACAGCGTAATGTCAACTACCCTACAACACGCTGAGGTTGTGTGACTCACTGTCAGCTGCCTTCATAGCTATGTTAGAGGGCTGAGAGGGAAAGTAGGTGAACTCAGAAACCTTTAGTCACAACTGGACCTTAAAATAATAATCTTCACTGAAACCTGGCTAACCCCATATCGACGACAACAAAATCAGTATAAGCGATATGGTTCTGGTCACGAGAGACAGGGATAACAAGGGAGGGGTAGTCGCCATATAATTTGACAAGCGACTTAAGTGTGTACGTGCAATGGACCCACCACTTATTGAACTCTCAGACTCCATATGGTGTCATTTCACCGTAGGCCACACCAAGCATTTACTAGGTGGCATCTACCAATCACCCACTTGTTGGACAGAGCACAACCAGCAGCTGCTTAGCACTGTCAACGGGGTACGGGACTTGGGTTATGACCAGATCACTACAGCTGGAGACTTCAGTGTCCTATCCCTTAACATTGGCTCGGTGTACGTTCAGTGAAAATTCGGTTGCAATCCACTGCAAACCATTAGAAATACAGGATTGACTGAGAATGTTGGTGGGGCCCTAGTAGAAAGTCATCGAAACTAGATTATATTCTAAGTAGTGACTAACTAATCGTCGACAAGGTCCAGATCATGACTTTTCTAGGATTCGATCTTTTTCTCTGTGAGCACTTGTAGTGGGACGTTACGCAACCATGTCTGTGCTATAACAAGGCGGACTATGTTGAAACGCGGAGGCTTTTGTCCGTCGCAGAATGGCCCTTAGAATGTGATGAGTTATCTGTGGATGAACACTGGGGAGTGGTAAAAGGGATCATTCACACAGTAACCTCGCATACCGTCCCTTTAGTCACAACACAGCCAAAAAATGTCGGCGTGGGTGAAGAGAGGTACGCAACGTATTCTGCAAGCAAAGCAGAGGGCTTCGTTTAGGTGGTGAGTATCCAAGAGTCGAACCGACCAAGACGCATACCTGGAACTTAGGACCTGGTGCAACGTGAAAGTCAGGACTGATAGGAGGTAATTTCAAGCTAACCATATCAAAAAACTCCTGGCGAACCCCAAAAGCTTGCATCGATTCATGTCGGAAGGAAAACCAACCACACATGGGGCATGCGTCTTAGTAGGCCCAAAAGTTCAATACCTCACTAGTCTAGAGCTGGCTGAAACATTCAGTTTAGCCCCTGCCAAACAGTTAGACAGCAATGTGGGCGTTACTGGTACGGACCAAAATGGCGGCAGTACTATTTCACCGGAGGAAGACCTAGTGGCTACTCCCGAACAAACCCGGCAGTAGTACTATGGAAGCTACAGAGACTGACATCTGGAAAGTCGCCAGGTTGTGACGACATCTGTTCTGAAACAGTGAGCCAAAGCTCTCTGTAAGCCCTTATGCGACTTGTTCCAACACTCGATGAATTCGGGGAAACTGCCAAGGGAGCGGAAAAGAGCCATCCCTTCTATTTTCAAGGTTGAGGATAGGCAAGATGCCACTAGTTATGGACCAGTAGCTTTACTCCTAGTGGTATAAGAAGTACTGGAAAGTATTATTCATGATCACATCTTGGAGAACTTCGATAGGACTAATAGACTCCATGAAGCCTGGCACGGTTTCAGGAAAGGCAGGTCCTGTGAAACAAACCTTCTATCGGCTTGGGACGACTGAACATCATGCTGGGATATGAATGTTCCGCTCCATGTGGTCTTCCTAGACTTTGAGAAGGCATTTGACACAGTTCACCATGACCTCCTACACAATATAAGTCGGGCAGATATTGGCAAGCCACTTCTGTCATGGTTGAAGGACTACCTAGCTGAAAGGCAATTTCGCTCTAAGATCAATCGAGTTCGATAATGTTGGCACAGCTCGTCATCCGGAGTGTCCCAGGGTTCTATCCTAGGACCACTGATGTTTTTGGTTTTTATCAATGACCCACAATGCCGTCCAAGTTGCCCGACTCTTCTTTACGCTTACAACGTACAGATACGGAGGGCGATGAAGTGTCCGTAGGACTCAGATAAGCTGCAGACAGATCTAAAGCTTCTGGAAGACTGGGGCTTGAGTTTCAACCTGAAAAAGTGCAAAGTAGGGAAGTTACGCACCTTTAGACTACAGAATGCAAGTTATACCCTGTTCAATGAAAGCCTGTCCTGCACAACGTCGCAGCGTGACTTAGGTCCAGTTCTAACGGAGAAAATGGACGCAAGCCTAAATTAAGCGGGTGACGTAGCCAGGGCATATGCGGTCATACTCTTTACACATAGACAGTTAGATACACTCACTCCTGAGCTCTTTCTAAGATTGTACAAAACATACGTCAGACCATGAAGTGCATAATATTATTGCACCCTCGCTGCTTAGAAGAGACGCAAACGTCTTGGAAAGAGTCCAAAGACTGGCGACAAAAGGATTGGTTGGTCTCCGAAACAAACCATATGATGAAAGGGTAAAGAAACAAGGTCTATTCGCACTTAGCTACCGTCGGCTTAGGGGGATTTGATTACTGCCTACAAGATAAAAAATGGCCTAATCACCCATTGAGCAAGTATGGGCTTCCTCGTGGAAATCCCAGAAGGCTAACTCACCATAGGGCAAGGACTCGGGTGCGCTCCCACTTCTTTCCACTGCGCGTTTGCCGTCCCTGCAACTCCTCGCTGGCAGATGTAGATACAGCACCGTCTGTGGACACCTTTAAGCGAAGGCTGGACAATCACGCAGCGACACAAGTACCGCGTCCAAATGGCCTATCCCCTTAAAATCCCAAACACCATTCATGGACAGACAACTAAATTCGTCGTTTTACTTCTTTACATACTCCCCCGTCTTACTCTCCTGACTACTCCAAGTACTATACTTACAATTATTATTATTATTGATACTATATGTATACGTATATATATACTTCAACTTTCAATTTAATTGGTTATCTGTTTTTACATTTAGTTTATTTCTTTTTTCTGTCCTTTAGTCTGAATAACCTACACCAATTATATCTGTTATTACTATCGCTTTTCTTCTGATGACAATACCGGAAGACTAACTGGTGAAAAGATCAAGTCCATTCACAGTAGTAACAAAGTCTTAACACACCGCATACTACAAACAACATACTGTTGTGCTGCTATATTTTGACTACACTAGCGTACACGTGTATCTTAGTACTTCTTCGCGTTTATAATTGTGACCTAACGTTGCGATTACTCGACATCCACAACGTAATTCAAAAGGCACTTGCGAAGGAATACGATAGTGTATTATTGCAGCAATCAACAATTCAAAAATCGAGCGAGTACAAAAGTATCAATTGTTAACATGCAAAATTTAGAGTAATAACAAATCAAAGTACAATTACACAGTGAAAGTATAGTACGATGATGAGTAATAAAATGGGTCACTACAATACAACTGATCCCAGCACTACTCCTTTTGGAGTCAACCAAAGCTACGACAGTCGAGTGGCGGGACGAACTACGCAAAAGTTTACCGAAGACCAGGAACCTTTACTTCGGAATCAAGAAGCGAGCACAAAGAAATCAAATTGGCTTATACTGGCTCCTATAAACCATATTGGATATTGGATTTAGATCATCTGCGGTGAGAACCACCGGATAATGACCTGAATTGTTATCTACATAGTGATGTACTGGGTTATTACACACTGGTTTCCAGAAGAAATGAAGGCTTTTTAAGGGAATAATTGTATCCAGCCTCATTCTGTGGTGCAAACAGACCGGTTACCACTGATCTGGAATCTGAAAATGAACTTAAACCCCTCCGTTTACTAAGTCATGCAATGATATAGCCATAAAGGTGATAGAGCTTTCTTCGATGACTTGAAACGGTTCTAAAACCCTCATAATCCTGCTCCAAGAAGTCAACAGTTCTATGCAGAGGTCTACCAGAGATATGATGGTAATCGGCATTGTTATCATAGCGCGCGCTCCTTGAATACGACGTGCATTTTCCTCTCTAACAGGAAATATCCACTTTTGTGAATAATTCGTTTGGGAAACCTCATCTTCCTATCCGGCGAATTTTATTCAACCATTTCTTCTTCACCGAGCCTGTGTTTGGTACTTCCCACTGTCTCGAACTACTGCCTAAGCTTCAGGTGCTACTTCTGTAGCAACATCCCCCTCACTCTTTCAAATATACAGGACTTGTTGGTCTGTTACGTGATTGTTGTGAAGCCGAATAACCCGAGAGTTACAGGTAAAGTCAAAAGCTTTTACTTATATACTTTATCTTTCTGTTCTGTACTTTCTCCTGTCTTTTGCCGTCAGTCTATCGGACAAAACTCCACTGTCTCTTATCATTTAATCATCGGTATTATTTTAGGAGTAAAATGACTATAGATTCTCACCCCAAGATAAGTAATGGCGGACCATACACCGTAGTCACCAGAGCTTCAGCCAAATTAAGCAAACAGGTGAAGGTGATGGAATCTCGCATACCGGTCTTGAAGACCAGGGTAAATATTCCCTGCGTGAACAGATTGTCCATGTCGCCGCAGTCCTACAGTGAAACTGTGAAAAGTCAACTAAGCGGATGTGGCTCCATCCCTGTTAACACGACTAAGTTAATAGAGGCGAGTGGTAAATCTGCACAAAGCTGGAATAGTATGACGCCCATATCCACAGTAGGCCCTGAAACAAACAGGAAGGCCAATAAGAAACGTTCACGACGTCGCAAGACGACGAAAACGTTCCCCAAGAAGGCAGACGATTGCAAGGTCTGCAATTCTATTGTCGAACAAGCAGACTCTGCTTTCGAATGTAACGTTTGTAGGCAATGGGTACATTGTAGATGTGACACCGGAGTACCAAAGGTATATTACGATTTTATGCGTAAGAACCCATGCCCATGGTTCTGGTACATATGCCCAAGTTGCCGTCCTAATGCAGCCTCGTGTAGTTCCTCGAAAGCTACAGATGGCATAGAGATATCAGGAAAAAACGTGAAACGTTTTACTCCCACCAACTCAGAAAACAGCACAATTGCATGTAAATCGGGGATACCAAAATCCACACCGGTTATACTTGCAATTCCCGCCATAACTGCCCCAGACACAGAGGTTGAAGCAACAAGGGTACCTGTCGCTGGGAAAAGACCCTTACCGTCCACCAGTAAAAGTGGCCACAGCACTGCGACACATAATAATACCCAGTTGCACCAGACGAAACAAAACGGTCTTAAGGGGGATGACAAATGTGCGAGGACTGAACCTAAATCCACGGTTAGTCGATCAAACTGCGTTATCCTCTTTAATGTACCAGACTGTAGCAGTAGTCTGCTGGAAAACAGGGCCCTGTTTGATCAGGAACAGTGGTCCAACTTATGTGGCACACCGGGTCTGGACATCCAACCAGTAAAACTGTGCAGATTGTATAAGGGCACTGCTGCTCCTCAAGGCAAACCATCCCCACTGAGGGTAACACTAGGCTCTGCCGAAGATGCCGAAAAAGTTTTATTGACTTCCCAAGTCCTTTCTATAGGGAGGACATGCAATATACGTGTTAGGCCAGATAGGCCATGGAAGGAAAGACAGATGGCGAGGGAGTCGCCAGAGCTTATTCCTTCTGCCTCCATGGTTGTTCACGGCATTCCCGAAGTGGGAACTGGGAACGCTTGTGAGAAGCACTGTCACGATGTACAGCAATGGAGATGGTTGGCATCCCAGATGGGTCTGGGAAGTTCAGGGGCTGTCTCTATTTTTAGACTGCCTCGACCCACCCACCTAATGTCAATTAACACTCCACATCTGTTAGCTGTTAAGTTCAGCTCCCGAGACCACTTGACTACTGCTCTCCAGAGATGGTACGAGACCAAGGACAAGGTCAGCAGACACATTCGCTGCTGCGAGAGCCGGCCTCGTACCCAAAGGAGAGAAAAAAACGTTGTCATAGAACATCCCCAACCCCTAGTCACAATACAGCGGTGCAGCACGGACGATGATAGCCAGTGTCATCCAAGTGCTCCGATTGAATCAGAAGAAAAAACGCCAACAGGCCGGTTTCCGGGGAATCGGCCAACTAGTTCGTAGGATAACTCCTCAACCGACAGCCCACATCACGTCAACCACCCCCCCAATACGGGGACGTGGTGAGACTGACTACCAGTTGCCTGTACAATAATGTGAGAGGTCTAAGGGGCAAAATAGCTGAACTTAGATACCTACAATCACAGCTGAGCTCCAAAATCATAATACTGACGGAAACCTGGCTAACCCCTACGGTGGCAGACAGCGAAGTCAGTATAAATGATATGGTCCTAGTCAAGCGAGATAGGGATCTGAAAGAAGGAGGTGGAGTCGCCATATACGTCGACAAACAGCTCAGATGTGTCCATGCAATCGACCCTCCCCTCACTGAGCTCCCTGACTCCATATGGTGCCATTTCACCGTTGGGTACTGTAAGTATCTAGTGGGCAGCATTTACAGATCACCTTCATGTGGAGCAGACCACAACCAGGTACTGCTGAATGCAATTTCAGCGACACATGACATGGGTTATGATCAAATTGTCATAGCTGGAGACTTCAATGCCCCATCTCTTAACTTGATGACGGGATGTGCCCAGGACAGATTTGATCGAAATCTGCTGCATACCATCACGTAGGCCGGATTCACCGAAAATGTCAGAATGGATACTAGATGGGGCCCAGATGGGAAGTCTTCTAGACTGGATTACGTGCTCACTAGTGACCAGCTACGAGTGGAAAACGTTCAGCTCACGACTCCCATAGGTAGTAGTGACCACGCGGTCATAACATTCGACATAGTCCTCCGCGAGCGTTTACAGTGGAACAATACACAGCCCTATCTGTGTTATAACAAAGCCAATTACACCGAAATGCGAAGACTTTTGTCTGAAGCAAATTGGCCGAAAAATTGGACAGAGCTTACAGTAGAAGAACACTGGAGAGTGGTAAAGGAGATCATTCACCGGGCGGTCTCAGACACTGTTCCTTTGGTCACACCTATAGCTAGAAAGCAACGTTCATGGCTAAAATGGGGGACACAACGCCTTCTACAGGCGAAGCGAAAAGCCTGGTTTGCGTGGCGAGTATCGAAGAGTCAACCCGAACATGAAGTGTACCTCGAACTCAGGAATCGGTGTAACATACGAGTCCGGAGTGATAGAAGGACATTTCAGAGAAACCTCGCCAATAAGCTTCTCGTGAACCTCGATGGCCTATACAGGTTTATGTCTGAAAGAAAACCGACCAACCAGGGAGCTTGTAATCTAGTGGGTTCTGATGGGAAATCTCTTACTAGTCTTGAAATGGCAGAGACATTCAGTCTATCCTTTCACAGGCAACTAAACAGTAACGAGGACATTACCCCCACAAAGCATCAAGATTACAATGCAAAACCAACGCGCAAAAACCTGCTGGGTACACTTCAAATTACCCCGGCTATGGTACTCGTAAAATTGGGAAAGTTGGCTTCGGGAAAGTCTGCAGGTTGCGATGACATAAGACCATCCGTCCTGAAGCAGTGTTCAGAAAGTCTCTGCCAACCCCTAAGTGATCTGTTTCAACATTCCTTTGATGTAGGGAAACTTCCATGTGAATGGAAACGAGCCATCCTATCCCCTATCTTCAAGGGTGGTGACCGGCAGAAATCGACCAGTTACAGACCAGTTGCGCTACTCCCAGTGATATCGAAGATATTGGAAAGTCTCATTGACGACCACATGAGAAAATACTTCGACGATGTTAACCTAATCCATGAAGCACAGCACGGTTTCAGGAGGAGAAGATCCTGTGTGACGAATCTTCCACTAGCTTGGAACGATTGGACACTATCCTGGGACGTAAAGGTACCAGTCTATGTGATCTTTCTCGACTTTGCGAAAGCATTCGACACAGTTCACCATGGTCTGCTCCTTCACAAAATAAGCAAAGCGGGTGTTTCTGGAGCACTTCTCGCATGGCTGGAAGATTATTTAGGCGAGAGAGAATTCTACACCAAAGTCAACCGCATCCGATCATCCTGGCACAACTCGGCATCAGGGGTTCCTCAGGGTTCTACCTAAGGGCCGTTGATGTTTTTGATTTTTATCAACGACCTGCTCTGTCAACTGAATTGCTCTGCGCTTCTTTACGCTGACGACGTAAAGATTTGGAGAGCAATAAACTCATCGGAAGACTCCGACAGATTGCAGGCTGACCTGCAAACGCTGGGGGACTGGGCTCTGGCTAACGGAATGCCTTTCAACTTAAAGAAGTGCAAAGTAGTGCAACTTCATTCCGGCAGGTCACAGAGTGCAAATTACACCCTTGGTGGCCAGAACTTGAGTTGTGTGCCATCGGAACGCGATCTAGGCCTTATTTTAACAGAAAAGCTAAACACGAGGGACGTCGCCAAAGCTTACGCCACTTTACACTTTATGCATAGGCAACTGGGAGCTCTTACTCCTGAACTATTCCTAACGTTGTATACGACATACGTGAGGCCACTCCTTGAGGTGCATAATATCATTGCTCCTCCGCTACTCAAAAGGGATGCTAACATTCTAGAAAGTGTCCAGAGACGAGCGACAAAATGGGTGATCGGCCTCCGCAACAAATCACATGAGGAGAGACTGAAGAAATTAAGCCTTTTCACACTTAGTTACCGTAGTCACAGGGGAGACCTCATCACCGTCCATAAGATCTTAAATGACCAGGCCCACCCTAATAAGAGCATCCTGCCATTAAGTGATTATAGGCTACCACGAGGTAACCCGCTAAGGATAGCACACCAGAGACCAAGGACTCGAGTGCGTTCACATTTCTTCTCGCTTCGAGTTTGCCGTCTCTGGAACGCTTTACCGGCGTCCGTAACTACAGCTCCATCTGTGGAGACTTTTAAGCGGAAGCTGGACAATCATGCAGAAATGCATGGTTTGTGTCTCAATGGCTTACCCTCTTAAAATTTGAAACCACACTGTCAATGGATAAGTATACAAGCTAAATCCCCACGACCCGTCCTGTCTTCTCCCACTGTACCTACTACTCTATCTTTTCTTTCTTTCTTTATTATTTCACCTTTATTATTTCACTTATCTCAACCTATATTATCTACACTACAACCTATTATTATTATCATTATTATTACTATTCTACTTTTATGACTATACCGAATGACCAAAGGGTGTTAGGTCAAACTCCATTCACGGCAGCAGCTGAGTCCTAACATACTGCACACTACAAACCACAATCTTGACCAATCCTCGCACCACTCCTCTTGGAGTCTACCAGAGCTAAAGCAGTCGAGTGGCGGGATTTACTACGCATAAGTTCACCGAAGATCTGGAACCTCTACCTTACAATCAAGAAGCGAGCTCAAAGAAATCACTGGTTTATACTAGCTCGTAATCAGGATATTGAATATTGGATTGTCACTTTTGGGCGGTGTTTTTACTTTCAAGGTTAGCAGGTGATTATGTTAAAAGTTGGAATGAGTCAGGAGTTGTTTTCGACTTATTGTGCACACTGCATTCTTATTATGCCTCAGGAGTGCATTTATTAAACCTTTTATTTCCTCATTGTGATTTTAGAACAATTAATATGTTACTTTGAAGGTCTCGAGATTTAATAAATGTTAGGGTGAATACGGGGATTTTCAGGGTTATTTTTGGGAAAGATGATGCATTTACGAAACTTTTTGAATTCGGTTGCTCTCAAAACCCCGAAATTGCCTTCAAATTTTTCATTTGGATCAAAATGATAATAAAGGTCATATACTAACTTACGCCATCTCTTGCTTAGCAGACGTGATATCTGACTGTTGACCAAACGACGTGTATGCCACTAAGCAGTATGCTCCACGCTCCTTTGTGTTTGTGAGAAATGGCAACTGAGTGTTGAATACATGAATAGACTAGATTGCTGTCTTTGATCATAGGTGTCTGTGTTCTATCTCCCGTGTTAGATGGTATAGTTGGCTGCGTAATATTGAGGTCGAGTGCAAGGCAAGTGGGAGGGGAAATCAATCGACGAGGTTGTGAAGCAGCTGCGTCGATTGAAATGGTTAGGACATGTGATACGCATGCTGCCTAGTTATCGCCTTCCTCGACAGCAACAGTGTTAGCTGACAGGATCAATTTGAAGAACAGTTAGTGGTGATCAAATAGAAACTTGGAATCAGTCCATCAAAACCTCAACAGTTAGTTTGATCCAGCTATATAGGGAGGTGTAGACTGATTGGTTATTGCCCTCAAGATGCCAAGAAACCAAATGGTTGGAGACAATTGGTAACATGACTCGAAATTGTTCTCAATGGCGCAGATGCATTCACTCTTTGTGATTTGTCCTATCCATTTAAATCATCATTTTTTTTCCATGTTAGTATTCTTTCTCGCGCACATTTCTGCTTATTGTCTTATCGTTCTTTTGAATATCTTTATTCTCATTTTTGTTTTCGTTTCTGTGGTACATGGAGTGTGGCAACTCGAACTGCTGCACATCTGTGCAAAGTTGTTCTGTTTTTTAACCAGTCAGTAATGCAGTCAGAAAACTTGACATCACTTACTGTTTCATGTCCTTGGAGTTTTTTTTGAAGAAGTGTTTGGTAGCCAGTTAGCGAAATAGCATTGCAAAGTACGTGATAGTTATTTTAGGTCTGCACCCTTGGGGTTCATCATAATTCCCTGGGTCAGATTCGTAAGACTATGCGATTCATTGTCTCGAGAAATTAAATGAATGGCAATTTTGCTGTTTCCGTCTTTCTCCCGTTGTCGGAAGTGTAACACTTACAGCAAATAATCCTTTTGACTCTAATTTTAAGAAATGTCTCCATATTATTCCTTACTTTTTTCTCCATTTTTATATAGCTTGGCTGATTTATATGCGGTTAATATCTTGTTGCAGGCATTGTACCAAGTGTGTGTATGTTTATATGATAATACTTGTTAATTGGTTGGTGGATTTCATCATGAACTGACATCAGTCAGAGAACCATTGGAAAACTTGGGTTCAAACCCCGGTGGACGCGTACTGATGAGGAGTCCCAAACTAGGACGAAACAACTGTTCAGTACTCCCAGATGGTTTTCCAATGGTTCTCTAACTTATGTCAGCTCATAATGAAATCCTCTAACCAATCAAACAAATTCCTTACAAAACCAATACTTGATAATATCTAATAAGATACCTTGGTGTCCAACGTTATAATCTAGTTGGATATTTTTCTGCCGCTGTTCTTAGCCTTTATGTTGAGTGTTTTCTGAAATCGTGGAATTCAATTTCTATGCATTTATTAAATTCAAGTTGTTAATATTAGATGGTTGGAAGCCATCGGCAGGAAACTTTGGACCTAGGTTTCGTGCTAGTTAGCACTCACCAGTCAGCAAGGCTTATCTTCAACCTTGAAGGAACTCATGTCCCTTCTGAGATTCAAACCCACGTCACCCAGTGCTGCAGTCAGAGACGTTACCACTGAGCTATTCGGGCTGGCAATTGACCTCCTGTAGGACTGTAGTGGATACTTTGATTGGACACTAGTAACTAGTGTCTGCACCAAAGAAAGGACTAGACGCATAACACTAGTTACTAATGTCCAATGAAAATTCAAGTTGTACTGTCTAATTGATACCTCACAATTTATGACTTGAAAACATTAGTTTACTATGAGTGCTACAGCAATATCTTACCACAAATACGTTTAATTTACTCTTACATACCTAGAAAGTTGAATATTTTTTTATCATTCTAACATTTTAGGGAAGAGATTATACCCAAGTGAATAAATATGGCTCGTCAGTCACGTGCTGTGGAATCTAAACGAGTGGTATGCGCTGTTTTCAGTTAATAATTCATCAATAAAATAAAAATAGACAGCTGAATTATTCACTCTGACTTACGGAGCTCTTGTAGCGAATATTGTCCGTGATTTTGATACAGATGCAGAGATTAATGAACAATTGGATAAAATGTAAGTTATCTAGCTAGCTAGATGTATCTACCTTTCTTTTTGTGTGCTTACTAGTGGATTTAATATTGGTTTAAAGCTGGTAGAAGATTATTTGGCCCGTGGAAATCCTGGTCGTTGCAATGATTTTAAAGAGACTGCTGAAGCGATTGTAAAGGTAAAAAACAAAGTACAGTTTCATAGTTTATTTGTTACTTTTATGCCGTATTGATGCACTACCTCTTTCTTGATGACAACACCTTGGACCGACAGAGGAAATAACTCTATTATAGATAAGATTTTATTTTGATAAATTGTCACACAGTGTTGTTATACAGTAATATTTACTGGTGACCACGTTTCAAGCACAATTTATTATTGCTCATAATCATATCAAGTCACTACTCACACAACTTTTTACTTCACTTACACCCTTTTGAACTGACGCCATAAATCGCTCAGCAGTAGATATTGAGATGGTATAGTTTACTGGTATCTCAATCAGTGAAATTGCTCAAGACTCACTGCCGTATCACCTTCACAGTGTTCACATGTTTATTATAGATAGAACTTATGCATCAAATCGTGTTACACTACACCGAACAGATTTTATCACAGTATCGGTTTTGGTAATATTTCCAGCCCTCATAAATGACCTAATACAGCCAACGGTGGGTAGACTTCAGTCTTCCCCTCGAAATGATCTCACGTCTGGCGTTTACAACCGATGTCTGGTCACAGAGTGAAGTGAAGATGACTCACTAGCCTGCAGAATAGTAACAGCTGTAGTAGAGAAGCAAGATGAGAAAGTTGATGTGAGTAAAGGAGGAAGGCTTCGTGTGCTTTTGGAAGTGTGTGAGCCGTTGTTACTTCCCGGCTGCCCACACCGTGGAAGTTGATTGATTCTTCGGGTACCTGAAACAGAAAGAGGGTTAGTGTTGCGTGACCGCAGAGCCCAGGGGACAATTACTTAAGGCCGGTCACACGGTCTGTATGAACTGATTTCTGGGATTGGTCCCGTATTATTAAATTTACCGTCGGTTACGGACCACAGTAGGGTAAGTCGGGATGTATGGTTTTTGGGGTCGACCTTTTCTAGCCCCGTCCCTCCAGAGTGGAGAGACAGCATAGCTGGCTGGCATGCTGGTCATCTGAGGGAAACACCTCACTGCTGTTACACCCCTGTTCCCCAGCGGTACCACTTCGCACTCAGACCCTCAGCATAGTGTAAAAAAGATTCTTACACAATTCCGGTAACTGCTTTTAGTCTAATCGCTATCCTAACAATCTTCCTAGCATGGTAGGACCTGCAGGAACATTGGTTCCAGTCAGTGCAGCTTGTTGGGTCATCGCAATGTGCAAGCCCGGTGACCACCACGTCAAGGTAGCAGCTATCGGTGGAACTGGGGGACATGCTGGTCCACCTAGGGGGGCTGAAAAACCCTGATTCCAACCATATGGCGTACATGGGATTCAGAAACTGAACGTATCAAATGGCCTATGGTGACCTGTTTTCCTCACCAGAAACCATGGAAATGCACCTCCTGGTGCTGCACTCCATTGCCTTGTGGATAAGACTTCAAGTTAAAGGCTCGTGAGGTACATCGTTAAGATAACCACCTGCTTCGGTTTAGTCACCTACCTTGTTATCCAGTCTTCAGACAAACTATAATATGCTGTATAGTGTATCTTTTGATGCCTATAATGTACGAAGTTTGCGTTTCACAGTAAATAATAATAAAGAGAATAATGTTAATATTTTCATATTCGTCTGCTTTTTTCTCTCTTCTATTCATAATTTCTAGGGCTTTAAGATATTCTTAGGTATCACTCCAAGTATTTGTAAATTCAGTTCAGCCGGTGATGAATTCAGTCTTGTATTGGAGAGTAATCCTCTAACTGAATTTGTGGATCTTCCATCAGAACATCAAAATCTCCTGTATTCTAATGTACTGGCGGGTGCTATACGCGGTGCTTTACATAATGTAAGATATTTATGTGTTTTATGCTTATGCATTATTGAATTGCATTCGTTGATTTATAATATCAGTCACCTCTTATTTGGATTAGAGACTGTTGATGCTATTGTAACGACAGAAGACAAGGGTCAGGCAACAGATCGTTTATTGAGAAAATCAAGAGGTATTTATAGATTTTTTGTGCATTATTGTTAGTGGAGAAGCCAAGCTCTTCTGACTGGTTGTTTTCTTGCTGAAGGTTATTCTGTACTGCTTGTGACCGTTTCTTAGAAAGTTAAGGCATATATCTGCTGTGATTAGTTGGTTGGTGAGTTCCTCAAAGTTAAGCTTTGTTATTGTTTTTTTTCTCATGACCCCAATTCGCGACGTAAACATTGACGAAATTGCTGTCTACAATTTTGGCTTGTTCGCAGCCAGCTCTCACCACACTATGACCTAAAGTCGTTGTCATTTGCGCAGATCTCCCAGATGCATTAAACTCCCATTATTCTCCATGCAGTTATTATTTCTCTCGTACATTTCCGTTCACTATAGTTCCTTTGTATTTCTGTATTTTCTTTATATTTTTATGTATGCTTATTTAAAGTGTCACAACTCAAACTTCCGCCCTTTTTGTGCAAAGTAATTATACTTTGACTGAGCTACTAGGCAGTGTAACAAATGTCATGCGTCTAATCCTTGGTAATGGCACAGACTGAATTCTGTCAGTTGAGCTCACTATGTGGCCACCATGCTAGACTGAGTGACTGACTGGTTTTAACATAGAACAACTGCGCACAGATATCAAGCAGTTCGAGTTGCCACACTCCTTCCTTGTAGTACACAAAGCAAGGGAAGAGAGTAAGGGAGGATCAAAAGACAGATAACAAATGGAATTACGAGGGAAAAAGAATAAAGTTTTACTGGATATTATAAATCACAAGGAGTGAATCCATCTGCGCCAGCTATTGAGAACGATTTTTGGTGATATTACCAATTGTCTCCGGCCGTCATTGGTTTTTACCATCCCGAGGACCATAACCGACCAGGAAGCTAGTCTACACCTTCCTACGTGGCGGGCTAGCTGGTTGGTTGGCTGGAACTAACTGTTATGGATTTCGTAGACTGATGAAGCCATGTTTTGGTTTGACCACCACTAGCTAACTCTTTTTCAACCCGATCATATGTCAGCTAACACTGCCCGTAGAGGAAGGCGATGTCTAGGAAGACGCAACACATGTCCCTGCCATCGCAATCGATGTAACTTCACAACCTAATCGATTGATTTCCCCTCTTCACCGAACACTCGACCGATGCATAACCTCAATATTGCTCACCCTATTATACCTCCTAACATGAGGAACAGAATGCAGACACATATGACAAAAGACAGCTATCTAGTCTTTTCATATCTTCCACTTTCAGTGGCCATGTCTCACAGCCAGCTAAAAAGGAGGACGGAGCATACTGCTGAGCAGTACGCACATCCGTTGGTTGACAGCAGGCTATCGAACCTACATCAGCGACGACGTAAGTTGTCAAACCTCACACCAGCGTTTTGTATTGGTTGTGAGGTTTCTTCGGCGATCAACCCGTTGGGGCTGGCTGATGTAACTTTCTAAATTAGTGAAATGGTCAACACGCTTAGCCACCACTTCACTCCTGTCTATCTTTAAGCTAGGAGTGAGTCGATGTAGTCCAATCCTGTAACATCGTCCTACGCTTGACACAAGTGCATCGCATACCAAATATGTGAAGATTGCTGCTCAAGATGTTTAGAAGACTCTGCATTTCATCGGCGTCTTCATCTAGGAAGATTATATCATCTGCATGTTCTAAGTCAACGAGATTATTCATCCTCTGGTAAAAAGTCAATGCCTGAGTCACTGAATTCAGTTAGGGTCAAGTCCATTAGTACATCTGTGATGAAATTAAACAGGGATGGAGACAGTGGAGATCCCTTACGAACATCACTGGTTGCCATCACTTCAGCTGATAACTCTCCGTAGGCTCTCACCTGGCTGCATGAGTTCAAACAGAGTGCCCTGATCAGTTCAGTGTATTTTCTTGACATCCCCATTACAGCCAAACATTTCCATAGTGTATTTTGGTTGGCGCAGTCGAATGCGGCCTTCAGATAAAGAAAAACTGCGATTGGTGGTTGCCGGTAAATATGAGTATGTTCCAGAATCTGTCAAATGGTGAGGGTATGATTGATACACCCTCTTCGTGTTCTAAAGCCTGCTTGGTTTTCTCATCTCTTTTTCTCCTAAGCATTACTTAGTCTACACATGATTATTGAGCCTAGATCTTAAGATACCATATTGATCAAGCTTATCCCCGTATGAATATCACAGGAAGACTTCTCTTCCATCTTTTAAATCGAGATAATCAATGACTTACACCTGTCCTGGGAGACTATCTCTGATTCACAGACTTTGAGTAATAACTTAGTTGACGCACACAGTAAATCGTCTCCATCGTAAGCATAAACGTGCGCGAACCAGAGCGTGATCAGAGTCTACGCACGTGTTCTAGAAGGAGTGACAGTCTTCTACTGACCCTCACCAATGATACCCTATGGCTATGTGGTCTCTCTGAGTCCAGCGTTGATTCGGTGATGGAGGTCGCCAGGTTACGCAATGTCTCTCTTGCGTTGAGAGTAAAATATATGGAAATGTACAGGAAATAGTATAATTACATGGAGAATAATGAGAGTTTTCACAGTCTGTGAAATTGCAAAGAGTGAATGCGTTTGCTCCATTGCGAACGATTTTGAGTCAATAATCTCTAACCGCTGGATTTCAGAGACTCAGGGAGGGGGGCCGTGGCGCAGTCTCTAGTTCCTTATTACTGACTATATTACACCGCCTAAGACGATAGATGGAATACAGACATACATGGTCGAAGACAACTGTCGTTCTCGCATCTTCTAATATCAACCTCCACGTCTCACTGCGGTAAAGAAGGATGTAGGGAACTAATTATAGCTATAATCAGACTTTAAGAATCACTAGAACTGTATAAATATATGGTGGTTAGGAGGTGGCACAGCGGTTAGGACGCTCGCCGACCATTCACGTGGTCCGGGGTTCGATTCCTGGTCGACGCACACCTGATATCAATGGTGGTCGGCCTGCTAAATTTGGGCTGCCGATATCACATGCTGGAAATTCCATACTTGTACCAAAAAATACTGTGTGGAATCAAGCTCTAGTAGAATTAAAAAAAATACCTCCCCATTTAATAAACAATACATTTAGGTAAAAAGAAAGGTCAACCGCTGAGTCTTTATTCACCTGATCAACACCAAACGCACGCAATCAGAATAATGTAATCCCAATCCCAGATATAGGGAAGATTTCGACGAAAAGCAGGGGGTTGGAGGAAGGAAGAGGAGGGACAATAAAATTCTAAAAAGCAGTTCAAGAAGCTTAGTGAATACATTTATACGATTGATTATGAAAAGCAATAAATTGTGCTCGAAATGTCATTCAGTTATTACCATCATATGTTTTTATTAGATGGTTGCAGATAATCCTCAGGAAGCCTTGAACCTGTGCTTCATGCTTCTTAGCATTCACCAGTTAGCAAGGTGAGTCTGTAATCTTCAAAAGGAATTCACGTCCCTCCTAAGATTAGAACCTGTGTCAATCAGTGCTTATCTAATATATAGAACGTCCAAAAACCTATTTACTATCAACTATTGACTTTCACGTATATTTTGTTTTGTTGACATCATATTTTTAGGTACAACTTGACGTTGAATCTCGTTTTGTACAAGATCAATTACGCGGGGATCAAATTAATGAAATACGTGTTAAATTTATTCGTCGTTTAGAAGAAGTTATTCCCGGAGATGACTAATTCAACACAGATAAACTGTGCTTTCATCTTATCATTCCGAAGGCTAATTTTTGTATTTTCTTTCATATTATCTTGTACTTCTTTATTTGCTATTTCTTCTTTGTAATCAATTCACATTATAAATATATAATAAAGTGGCTGTGCAAATGTCTCTCGAAGAAGTCTTTTTCTTATTTTTATATTTACTACTAAAATATTTTTAAGTAGTTAACGTATTTTTTATAATTGTTTTCAGAGGTATGGCGATAAATTCATCACAGTATACACATACAACAACGCCGATTCTAGAAGCCTGGTTAATTAAAGCTCTTCGTCTTGTCCATTCTAAAAAGCCTTCAGATCGTGATAAGTTACGTAAATTGTATAAAGAAGCTTGTGAGAATGAAGCACAAGTTGCACATATGACTATTGCTGAAGCTTTACGTGAACACCGAGAAGCTGTTAGTGTATCAAGTGAACAGACTGAGGTAAGTTTGATATGATTGTTATACAACTAATATATCCACCATGCAGTGTTCATTTCAATTAGATTAGCCTGGCCTGTATGCGAAGATGATATGCAAGATTGGTAGTGAGCTCGGTAAAGAGGGAAGTTTTGGAGTAAGGCTGGCAACCCCACCCCGTCAAAGAACATCACGGCTCCTGAAACTTCAAAGCTGGAGCTTGAAGCTCTACTGCTCAGAAGTTCGCCCTGTCCTCCTTTATGGCTGTGAAAAATGGCCACCGAGTGTGAAAGACATGAAAAGACTAGCTAGCTGTCTTTGATCATACGTGTCTGTGTTCTATCTCCCGTGTTAGATGGTATAGTAGACTGCGTAATATTGAGATTAGGCATCGGTTGAGTGCTAGGTTAGCGGAAGAGGAACTCAATCACCGAGGTTGTGAAGCAGTTGTATCGATTGAGATGGTTAGAACATGTGTTACGCATGCACGACTAACCATCGTCTTCCTCAACAACAGACAGTGTTAGCTGACATACGATCAGGTTGGAAAAGATTTAGCTAGTGGTCGTCAAACTAAAACATGCCTTCATCAGTCAGTAAAATCCATAACAGGTAGTTTAAACCAACCAACCAGCCAGCCAGCCACGTAGGGAGGTGTAGACTTGTTTCCTGGTTGGTTGGCCTTCTTGGGATGGTAAGAACGAATGACTGCCGGAGACAATTGGTAATATGACCGAAAATCATTCTCAATAGCTGGCGCAGATGGATTCACTTTTTTTAATTTGTAATATCCAATAAAACTCTACTTTTCTTCCAAATCACTGTTCTTTTTCCCTCACTCAAACTTCTGTTTATTTTCTGTCTTTTGAATCTCTCTTTACTCTCTTCCCTTGCTTTGTATGCCACAAGGAGGGTGTGTGGCAACTTGAACTACTGCACGTCTGTGCAAAGTAGTTCTATGTTTGAAACCAGTGAATCAGTCAGTCTTCAGAAGCCGTATATTCCAATCGGAAGGCATAAAGCATAATAAATTCTCAACATAATAGTTATTGTTTGATACCGTAAATAGCAATCAACCACTGTCGTCAATGCTGTAGTACCTTGATAGTCATACTGAGTTGATGGATGGGTGGATGCTTTGAACTGATTCGGTCCTCTGAGCTTAATCAATCCAAATACCATTTGTGGTTAGATCACTATGAGCTGTTTATAACAAGCGGTGCTTTTTGATGTCAGTAGTTTCCAACTACTCATTAAATAGTAGTAGTTAGTATATTCCATCCTAAAATGTGCTGATTTTTCTGTTGTTGTAATTAAGTAATTAAAGACACTTGTAATATTGTAACAACAGAAGACAAGGGCCAGGCCACAGATAGTTTATTGAGAAAATCAAGAGGTATTTATAGATATTTATGTACATTATTGTTGGCGGAGAAGCCAACCTCTTCTGATTGGTTACAGGATTTCATCATGAGCTGACATTGGTTAGAGAGCCATTGGAAAACCACCGGGGAGTACTGGACAGCTGTTTCGTTCTAGTTTGAGGCTCTTCATCAGTACGCACCCACCGGGGTTCGAACCCAGGACCTTCTGGTTACAAGGCGAGCTCGTATACCATTGGTTGTTTTCTTGCTGAAGGTTATCAGTCTGTTATCTTCTTTGTGCGACCGTTTCTCAGAAAATCAAGCCATATATCTGCCAGTCATATTTCCACACTCTAACTCCGCTGTAATTGGTTAGTTGGTTGGTGATTTTCTCAAGGTTAAGCTTTGTTATTTTGTTTTTTATTTCTCATGACCCCGCTTCGGGACGTGAACACTGGCGTAAATTGTTCGCAGATAGCTCTCACAACAATATATATTGTTTTCCCTCCAAAAAATCTAGCGTGATACCTCTGGTGTAATTCATCCCACTCAACGTTCGCGTATTGTCTCGTCAGTTGTTGAATCAAATGTTCCGACACCTTCAAGTGGTTCTACAACAACAACAACAACAGCAGCAACTACTGTTGCTACTACTTGTGTCACTGACTCGACAAATTCAACAACACCTACCACTCCTATCAATACAACCACACATAATCTGAGTTCTGATCAAATTTTGAACTCAATCAATAATTCTAACAATATACCTCCTGCTTCTCCTACTTCGTCAATCATTCCGAATAGTACTCCTACTACTAATGTTGCTACTTCCACTATTTCTTCTTCAGTTCAAAGTACAAATCGTACAGCAGTTAAACGTAATAAAGTGGCATTTTTCAATATCTTCGATATTGCCTCATCAACAGCTAATAACAATAATAATAGTACTGGTTGCAGTAACACTTCAACATCGACAACTTCAAAGAATACTATACAACGGCCTTTAAGTCAATTGGATAGTTCAATTAATACTGAATCAGCTGGTATGTTTTGTATTGTGTGTATAACCATTGGATTTGTGAATTGATTTTCGTTTTATAAAACCACTGATTAGTGAATGAACAAAAAGAATATTCTTTTCGATAACTTTCTCCTCATGAGGTTGGACAGTTTTATATCTGTAATGATTTTTTGTTAAAAATTCCTTTACGTTCCCAGTGGAACATAGGGCGGCTTCAAGCTAGAGAGAGGCTTAAAGTTTCGGTAGCAGTGGTGTTTGCTTTTACGGGATGGGTTCGCTGCTAGCCTCATGCCCAACCTTCCCTCTTTACCAGTCTTATTGATGGCTTAGCGAGGTAAAGGAGTGCGTCTGTGGTCGGGGATCGAACCCCGGATCGTATGCCTGGTTGGCGAGCATTCCACCGATGTGCCACCGACGCACAATGATTACTAACAATAATACCGACAGATTATAGTTTAAAAGCCTGTATAAGTGATAATAATGCATTAATATAATACTCACCCTGGTTGAATACCAAATAAATTAAGGGAAGTTAGACAGAATTTGTGAATATATAGGTTGGACAGCAGGCCAAGGTAGCAGTAGTCACTGGATCTGTTTGTTTCGCACTCAGAGCTCCGGTTGATTCAAGTGTGAATTGCACAACCACCATTGCTCTGTTTGGAGTGTTCGGTATCTTGAGGTCTTTGGTGTTAGCTTTGTGGCCTGTTTGGATGAAGTGATCTAATATAGAACTGTTGACGGCTTTAAAAACACGTTTATTTAGCTACACTGGTATGTGTTCCAAAAGCGGGACCTGATGGAATGACTCCGAGGGTATTTAAGTACGGTGGAGACAGTTTACTGTCTGCATTAACTGAGGTTCTAGGCAGCGTCTGGGAATCAGAAGAAGTCCCATCGGGTTGGTGTAAGTCACTGATCATCCCGATATACAGGAAGGGAGACAAGTCTTCTTGTGATAATCACAGAGGGATTAGCTTGACTAATATAGTATCTAAAATCCTAGGCTCAATAATACTGCGTAGACTAAGTGGTGCTCGGGAGACACAAACACGAGAAAACCAGGCAGGTTTTAGGCCAGGCATAATAAAGACAGTAAACAGAGATGTGAGACAAAGGAATAGTAATAAAGAAGAACAAAACAGTTTCATCGGAAATCATAAGTCACAAGGAGTGGATGCATCTGTGCTAGCCATTGAGAACGATTTTGAGCCATGTCACCAATTGTTTCCAACCATTGGTTTTTACCATCCCGACGACCCCAACCAGGAAGTCTACACCTTCCTACGTGGCTTAGACTAACTGTTGTGGATTTCATTGACTGGTGCCATGTTTTCGTTTGACCGCCGCTAGCTCTTTTCCAGTCTGACCCTATATCAGCTAACATTGCCCATTGTCGAGGAAGGCGATGACTAGGCATACGTAGCACATGTCCTAACCATCTCAGTCGAAGTAATTTCACAGCCTTGTCGACTGATTTCCCCTCCTTACCTAGCACTCGACGCCTAACCTCAATATTGCTCACCTTATTATACCATTTCACGCGGGAGATAGAACGCAGACACCTATGATCGAAGACAGCTAATCTTTTCATGTCTTCTGCTCTCAATGGCCAGGTCTCACAGCCATAAAGGAGGACGGAGCGGACTGTTGAGCAGTACACACGCCCTTTGGTCGATAGTCGGATATCACGTCTACGCCAGAGACGGCGTAAACTGGCGTATGCGAACCTAGCCCTCTGTATTCGTGCTGATATTTCGTCCGAGATCAACCCGTTGGGGCTGATGGTACTTCCCAAGTAATTGAAGCGGTCAACGTGCTCTACCACTTCACTACCTATTTCTAATCTAGGAGTCGGTGTAGTCCAATCCTGTAACATCACCTTACATTTTACAGGGGCGAATCGCATGCCAAACATACGAAGATTGCTGCTCAAGGCGTATCTGCAACTACCTTGAAGGAAGAACTCATGTCCCTTCTGAGATTCGAACCCGCGTCTGATAAAGTTCAGTCTGCACCAAAGATAGGACTAGACTGATATGTAGTCACATGATATTTGGCTTTGTTTTGACAGTCTGGTATAATTTTGCTGACGAATGCCACAACTAGCACGAAACCTAGTTCAGGTAGGGCTTCCTGGCGATTATTGCCTCCAACCATCCGATACTAGTCAGTGTCAATATCTAGTTTCAGATTTTATTAACTGATCCCGTTTTAATCAAGTATTCAGTAGGATGTATCGTATTATAAAAAGAACTTTTGTTTTTTTCTCTGATTCCAGATCCGGGTACAACAGTTCAACCAAGTAGTTGTGGTACCAATTCATCACAAACATCAGTGGGTACACGTAGCAGCAGCAGCAGCACTAGTGCTAGCGGAGTGCCAACAGTTGATTCACCAATGAAGAATTCGAATTCATCCATCGCTTTTATAGATTTAACAAATGATTCACCGTCGAAATCATCCCCATCTACCGTCGCAACGACTATTACTACTAATACTACCACTGATACTGCTGTGGCTACTTCTAGTACTACTACTACTACTTGCCCCAATACTACTACTATTACTTTACCTTCAGTCGACGATAACTCTTCAAAAGATAAATTGCCAAGCGTGAAAATCAATCCCTCCGAATACATTTCTACACTTCAAACCTCCTCAGTACCAACGCCATCTCCTACTACTATGACAACTGATCCTAATAATCTCTTAAATTCAGATAAAGACAATATCAGTTTGAGTAGGAGTAATAATAATAATAATAATAATGCACGTCTATTGGCTGCAAGTTTAGTCGCTGATTTAGTCTGTCGTATCTGTGGACGTTTATCCCAGCAACCACAATTGGAACCAGATAAACGAACAATGAATGCCAATGTTCTAGTTGAATGTATCCAGTGCGGTTCACTTTATCACCAATTATGTCATCAACCAGTGATTTTAATGTCGACATCAAAACAACACTGGTTATGCATGCATTGTTCTAGCACTACTGATTCTCTATCGATTTCCACCTCTGTAATCGATATGACACTATCATCCAGTACTACAGAGTCTACAACAGTCATTTCATCAAAGGTGATTCGTTCTCAGAGTATTTTGTCGTCAGATGTAACAATTATTTCGTCAAGTATTTCGGCAACTGGTTCTCCTTCTTCTTCTTCTACTCCTTCCACTGATTCAACACATCATCAACCTCCTTTAAATTTTGTGCCTAATCCTGTCCAGTTGTCTGTCGGTTCTTCGCCTGTGTCGACTACACCAACTGCTGTTGTTTCTTCGTCTTCATCGTCGTCTTCTGCTTGTTTTACTCCTACGAATACTCCGACTACAGTTACAGTTGGTGCACGTAAACGTAAACCTGCATTCACTACTCCATTGTCTGGTATTCCGCGTAAATTAAAAGATGAACATGCTTAAATTTAGCCATTGCTGTTTTGAATTCTATGATTTTTTTGTCTTTCAGTTGGCGGCTTGCTTAAATCACATTTAGGCTACCACCACCGACCTAAATGTATTGTGTTTACCCTCACTCCTTCCCCACCCCCATCCCGCTCATTTCAAATTGTTTTAATCATACCAGTTTATGTTTAAGATTTGAAAAGTGTGCCTGAGGCACTTTTTCAAATATATCTGAACCTTTCACTATGGATTTCCTGACGGAAATAGAGGGAAAACAAAACATGTAGTTCGGCGAAGAGTTTGTTTTCGCAATTATATATCATTATTTTTGTATGTATGGTTGTGTGTGTGTTTGTACATTAGGTTTGTTAGAAACAAGAGTAACAATTAGTTAGCATTATTGTTTACATCATCAACATATTTCAAATATGTGATGAATAATCAAATTTATATATGTGCAAACTAAGTTCACTTTTAACAGTTTGAAAAAATTTGGGCATTGGGTAGATTATATATTCAATATAATAAAAGCTTTCGTTCAAGTGTTGGTCTGTAGGGATTTGTTTGGTTACAGGATTTCATCATGAGCTGGCATTGGTTACAGAACCATTGGAAAACTACCGGGGAGCACTGGACAGCTGTTTCGTCCTAGTTTGTGACACTTCGGGAGTACGCACCCACCGGGGTTCGAACCCAGGACCTTCTGGTTACAAGGCGAGTTAGCTCGTAGACCATTAAACCACGTAGACCCGATCCAATGGCCGACCCATGAATTCCAACTTCTGCCTGCCAATTCACGACATACCGCGACTACTAGCCAATGTCTTCGGCGAGTATTTGTTCTCAAACCCGACCTGCTGCACTCTACTGGTCACGACTTCTCACTAAAATCCCAGGTAACTACCTACCTGTATTGTATTTCCCAATGAATGAAAAACAAAACGATATTATCGTTTTTACTGACGTTTCGCTATTCATTAATACTGCTGCTAATAGCTTTATCAAAGTAGTAGTATTTAACCAGAATTTACAAAGTCTGAGCTTGTATACAACAACCTAATCATCGTTCATCAGCATGGGATAATTTTTACGTTGTCAAGTTAGTTGGCGAATTGGTAAAGATAACAAAACCAAGTGTATATTGTTGGATTTGATCAGTGTGTGAAAAATTATAAAAGCAGTGTTTTTACATAATGAAATTGCTTATCACATACGTGTTGATTCTGGTCACTTCATGGAGGAGGGATGTGTTATAACCAGGTCAAATTCTGTTTTGGTCCATCATTCCTATTCAGTTCAGACAATTTGGATTCCATTTGATATGAAGTGCTTCTGATGATATTAGACGTTCTTTGTGATTCCTGAAATGGTTTTTCTGGATTATTTCAATATTGTTAAAATCAATTTTGTGGCCTGATTCTATATCGTGTAGACGAGCTATAGCTGATGATTTTTCAAGCTTTTCTAGTTCAACTTGATTTCTTGGTGGTCGAACAGATGCTCTATGGTGTTCATTTCTTATTTTGATTTCTCGCTATGTTTGTCCAATGTTTATCGCATCATATTCCAAGCATTTTATTTTATAGACGCAATTAGACAGAGAATCTTTAGGGATTTGGTCTTTTATAGGGACAAAATTGCTTCTCAGTGTGTCTAATGTTTTAAAGAAAACTCTAATGTCGAGCTGATTGAGTACTCTTCTGATATCGTCTGACGTCTCTGCTCTATATGGAATGGCGACTGTCGAGGTCCATGTTTTCGGAATGCGTTTTTGACCATACTGAATGTCACTGTTGATTTTGTTGATGAAGTTCTTTGGGGAGTTGCTTTGCTTGAGAGTTTCAGTAATGTTTGATATTTCTTCTTTTTCTTTCTCATCCGTTAACATAAAAGAGTGTGCTCGTCTAAAAAGACTTGAAACAACTGATACCTTTGCGCTGATGGGGTGTGATGATCCTAAGTCTAAATATTTGTTGGAGGGGTTTTCTTCCTCAATACAGATATACTAAAATGTCCGTTTTCGCTCCTCTTAACTAAGCAGTCTAAAAATGGTAGTTCACCAACGTCTAATTCTGAGTAACGTCTGCTGAGGTACGATGATTAACTTGTTGTATATAAGCTGGGATTTTGTAAATTCTGGTTTAATAATACTTTAATAAAGCTATTAGCAACAGCATTAAGTAGTGAAACGTCAGTAAACAAAACAACAGCGTTTTGTTTTTCATTCATTGGGAAAGATAAAAAACCTTTATTATAATAATCAAATTGTAATTAGGGGGTGATGAAGTATAGTATGACAGGGTGGTGATGATGAGTTGTCAAAAAACATAGTTGTCAGTGGTAGTCAGTGCATAAAAAATGTTATGTAAGTGTATTGCAGTTGCGTGATAAGATGAATAATTTAATGGGTGAGTTTTGATTTTACGATGTACGTGGAAACGAAGGAAAATATGGAATTTTCAGGTATTGGTTTTGTAGGGATTTTGTTTGATTGCATGGAGGATTTCATCATGAGCTGACATCAGTGAGAGAACCACTGGAAAACCTGGAAGGACCATTGGATCGGGTCCCAGTGGCTCAATGGTCTACTAGCTCGCCTTGTAACCAGGAGGTTCTTGGTTCTGACCGTGGGGGTGGGTGAATACTGCTGAAGAGTCACAGAATAGGCTGACGAAACGGCTGGCTGTCCATTACTCCCGGGTTTTCCAATAGTTCTCTAACTGATTTCAGCTCATGATGAAATCCTCCATGCAAAAATATGGAATTATCTAAGAGTTGTAAAGAAATACAAGATTTATAAAGAGTTCAAAGGGCAGGCATACAAACATCAAGTCAGTGGAAATCAACCCACTTGTTTCCGTAATAGTAGAAGTAGTTGAATGATTTTCTTTTGTATGCATAACTGAACAGCGAAGGCTTCCGGAATACAAAGAAGGTGAGAACGTATTGTCTTTGGTAGGTTATTCTTGATTCTGTAGATGATTACTTTGAAGGAAGGGAGGCGTTTGTTGAGATGCAATGAGCAATGTTTACAAGGTGTTCGATTATCGCACTCCATATAGGCCCACTACTACCTTTTTGCAGCAGCCGTGCGGGATAGTGTTCTCGAATCTCTTTGGACAAGATACGCATCGAACGATCCATGTACCTGGCTGGCTCCACAGCAACAGGTGAACTGATATGTGCACATAGAAGTGATCAGATGCGAGATCTTGTCCTTAAGGCTTCTGCATACTAATTGACCACCGGAGAATACTACTACTCTTAGCGTTACTGCGAAGAATGCTCTTTTCAAAGATCCTGAAATTTTTCTCTTGGGGATATCACAGGCTAAGTTCTCCCGTGAAATCTAGGTTCACTTGAAGTTCCTCTTTTGGAGGAAAAACCTTGTGCATTATTATTGGGGCTTGTCTCCAATAAAACGATATCACTTCAGCCCATATGTTGTCGTCCACTATATTATTCGAAGATTCTCCACAAGGAGTAAATGCCTTACAATTAGAAACCTACTGGAATTTCTGCATTGTGTATCCACGCATTTTTCAAAATAAATCTATTGCTACTACTATTATTTGGTTGGATGGTTGCTGAAAGATGGACAAGCTGCTGAAATGAGACTAGAGACAATTTATCCATTGTCTATTTATAATTATCAGATTAGATAACAGATTGACATCAGTTAAAGAAACGGGGATAATCAGGGAGTATTGGACAGCTGTTTTGTTGTAGTGTGACTGACTGGCTTCAGCATAGAACTTTTCACCGCTGTGCAGCAGTTAGAGTTGCCACACTCCAAGTAGCACAGAAAGCAAGAGAAGAAGGTGAAAAGAAAAGCATAAACGTGCGTGAACCAGGGCGTGATCGGAGTCTACACGCGTGTTGTAGAAGGAGCGGCAGTCTCCTACTGACCTTCACCAACGATACCCTATCTCTATGTGGTCTATTTGAGTTCAGCGTTGATTTGGTGATGGAGGTCACCAGGTTTGTCCTTGTGCCTTAAGTTAGTGCTGACTAGGAAGAGATGATTATCTGAACAGAATTGTAGAAGACGATCACCGTTGTCGGTTCATTGGCAAGGAACTCTGTACGTGCCACCTACATACTTCTCACTCTCACGACTTCCATACTTGGGCATTAAAGTAGCCTGCTAAAACAACTATATATGGGCGTTTTGCTTTTCGCAGCGAATTAGACAGTTTCTGATGGAAGTCATCCTTTAGTTCGTCCGAACTGCAGTTTGTTGGGGTGTAAGCGGAGACTACGAAAAGACAACGACGAGTAACGCCGTCCTTCCGCCTTCTAACGGACCCGTCCAGACGGACCACACACGTACGACTATCTACTGGGATCCAGTCAAGAAGTGACTTTCCCGCCCTAATACTCAATGCTATACCTACACCTGCAAGTCCCCAAGAACTAGCTGAGGAGTCTCCTGACACTTGTAAGGTGAATTTCGCAGATTTACCTTGTTGACCGGATGAGGTTAAGTGAATGACCACACTCGGGTGTTGTATGCGTGTCTCCGAAACACAACATACATCCATGACTCGAGATGCCAGAGGTCTAGCTTGTGATGCCTGTTGTCCGATTTGGAAGAGGGTCCTGATGTTAAATGCTCTAATATGAATTTTGAGGTGTGGCTTTAAGGGACTATCGGGGGTGTTTTTCTACCTCTCATGGTTGTTTGTGGTCACAGAATGAAGTGAAGATGACTCACTAGGCTGCAGAATAGTACTGGCAGTAGTAGGGAAGCAAGACGATGAGGGTGACGTGGATAAAAGAGAATGACGAATATGAAGGCTTCGTATGCTTCTGGAAGTGTGTGGGTGGTTGTTACTTCCCGGCTGCCCACACTGTGGAAGTTGGTTGATTCTTCAGGTACCTGAAACAGAAGGAGAACTAGTGTTGCGTGACCGCACAGCTCAGGGGACAACTGCTTGAGGTCGATCACACACGGCCTGTTTGAACTGGTTTTTTGGATTGGTTCCGTGTTAGTAAATTTACGGCTGGTTACGGATCACCGTAGGTTAAGTCGGGATGTATAATTTTGGGGCTGACCTTTTCTAACCCTGTCTCTACAGAGTGGAGAGACAGCATAGCTGGCTGGCATGTTGGTCATCTGAGGGAAACACCTTACTGTTGTCACATCCCTATTCCTTAGCAGTGCAACTTTGCCCAAACACCCCCAGCCTAGAGTAAGGAAACAAACCTTACACTATTCCAGTAACTGCTTTTAGTCTAATCGCTATCCGAACAATCTTCCTGGCATGGTAGGACCTGCAGGAACATTGGTTCCAACCAGTGCGGCTTGTTGGGTCATCGCGATGTGCAAGCCCGGTGACCACCACGTCAAAGCTATCGGTCGGGTTGTTGTAGTGTAAGACTATTCTACAATACTCATCCATGAATCACCCACTGGCGCTTGAAACTAGTACCTTCAGGTTATCAGATAGGTTTATTGATTATCCAGTTACTAGGACAAAATCTAATTGCCTATGAGTTCTAATTTCTGGGTTACAATGAAAAGTTTTATTTCCCTGTGTTTATCAGGCTGTGCTATTCCGAATGTGTACATGTTTTAAAAGAATTGAAGTATTAGTAGGAAGGTGGTGGTATTGCAATGGGAGAAGATAAGAGACGTGTTAACGGATATTTATTAAAGAAAAACACATCATATTTATACATTCTCATTCACATTAAAGTTCGGCTAGGTCAGAGAAGAATAAATGGTTCTGACTGGTTGGCGATTAACTCAAGGTCAAACAAGTTGTCCGATGAGGTTATTTCATATTCACTACCTGAATTAAATCCAGATTTTGAGGAATAGAAACTTAAAATATTTATTTCAAGCTTTGGCCGTCTCTTATCAATCTGTATCACTCGACAGTATTACTAAGACGAATTAATAAGTGTACCCCACAACCACCGGAGTAAACATATTTGTGTAATAGTCATTAATCGACATTTCGATGCAACAAATTTAAAGCCTCCATACAGTATTGACATCTAAAGAAGGCAAACCAAACAATGTGGATAAGATTCTTAATAAGCCCGTAATGAGGAAGATAAATAAACCAACCAATTCACTCAGAGATTAACCTTATCGGATCAAGTCTCCAATATACCGAATAAGGAAAAGTAATATAATCTACCAAATATCATATAATGACTATGGGGTTAATTAGGTTATCCCAACGTAGCAATCTAGTTAGATATAAGCTGATTGACCCAGGTTATTAAAGCAATCTAGATAACTGTTTGACTATCGCTATGTATGCTGTTGCACAATGGGTTGATATAGAGTAGAAGTTACTAAAGAGTGATACAGTTAGACTAACATCTCGGAAACAAAAAAAGGCGGCCGCAGCCAAGGAAAATTCTTCATTTTCGGTGAATTCATCTGCTAGACTGTATGTTGTTCATGAATAGATAACGTGCAGGTGAGAAAGTCCAGCAGCTATTTCCAGTCAGAAATATCAGATAGTAAGCACAATTAAAAAATACTGATTTCCTCTGAAAATGCCGTGGTTCCTATGGCAGTGGCAAAGACAGAGTTTGAACATACACAGCAGTGGTTATAGGATTTCATCATGAGCTGACATTGGTTAGAGAACCATTGAAAAACCACCGGGGAGTGCTGGACAACTGTTTCGTCCCAGTATGGGACTCTTTATCAGTACGCACCCACCGGGGTCCCTACAAACCAATACTTGAATGTCAATGAGATGTTCACTAGTGACTGGCCCTACTCAGGTAGGTAGTTACCTGGGGTACTAGTGGGAAGTCGTGACCAGTAAGGAAACAGCAGGTCGGGTGTGAGGACGAATACTCGCCGAAGACATTGGATAGTGGTCGCGGTATGTCGTGGATTGGCTGGCAGAAGTTGGAATTCATGGACTGGTCACTGGATGGGGTTCCAGTGACTTAAGGGTCTATGAGCTAGCTCGCCTTGTAGCCAGGAGGTCCTTGGTTCTAACCGTGGGGGTGGGTGAATACTGTTGAAGAGTCCCAAAATAAGCTGACGAAACAGATGACTGTCCACTACTCCCCGGTGATTTTCCAATGGTTCTCTAACCGATGTCAGCTCATGATGACATCCTGTAAACAATCAATCAAATCCCTACAAACCAATACTTGAATAGATACAGCATTGGTTTGAATTTTTGAATCTTTGAAACATTTTCACATGCAAACCGAAATTAATATACTCCATTTAAACAAACTACAGCAAACAAAAAATTAAGACTAAATCTACTTTTGTTTTGTAACGATAATTTCCAATAATTCGAAAGAAAATTGTCTGGTGTTAAATGATTGGAAGCACTCGGCAGGAAGCTCTATCAGAGTGTATATTCCTTTTGTTATTTTGATCGATATGTTGACTAGTGGTGGAGTGAGTCCAAGATGCGCATTCTTTCCTACTTGTGGGCACGAAAGTGAGTCGTGGTGTTCCTTCGTGACACTCGAACCCTGCACCCAAAGCGGGACAAAATGCTCATCTACTCGATTCCACCACTTTGTCATCATTAGTCATAATATTATTGAAACTCCCTTAGATTCCGAGTGAAATAAGAAGTTTCCATAATAGCACACCTCCATTTCATCCTGCAGTCTTCTTTAACCGGCTTCACGATCGCTACCAGTTTATCGTCTCCTCCTCACATGTTTCTCCCTATATCATCCTCAGACTCACGCGTAACTCGTCGTCATTTCCCATTCGAGTTCTAATCAGCAGCCTGACATGCTGTCACTCAGTAGTCTCCTCAGCATGTGTCCAGTACACACCGATTTTCTTCGGAATATTTGCTGGGCGACTGGTTCTTGGTTGGTTCGTCTCCAGAGTTCCTTGTTGCGTACTCACCTTATATTAAGTGGGAAATTAGCGAAGGCAGATTTTGGTAAAGGGAAGCAACAAAGATCTCTGGGAACAAACCAACCAGGAACCGATTGTGCAACAAATAAGCAGAAGAAATGGAGATGGATTGGCCATACTCTGAGGAAACCACCAAATGGCATCACACACCAAACCATTGCTCGAGTGGAACCCGAAAGGGAAGCGGTGAGTTGGTCGTCAGTGCAAGGGTGACTTGGAGGAGGTCATGTGAAGAGGAGATGAAAACGTGTGGGCAGACTTGGAGCCAGGTGAAGACTCTAGCAGAGAACCGAACGCAATGGATACGTGCAGCTGAAGCCCTATGTTCCTCTAGGAACTAAAGGAAATAATGATAATAATGCTGTGTAGCGCATTAGTATGTTATTGGTAGAACTCTCGCCAACCACTCATGTGGTTCAGCTTCAATTCCTGGCTGATACACTTCTAAACCTCGCTTCATCTCTGAAAGAGGGAAGGTTGGGCTTGGGGCTATCGACTCCAACACTGTCGGTATTGAAATCTCAAATCTTCAAGCCCTATGTCCCATTTGGAATGCAAGGATGAAAATAAGTTTTTGTTGGTTGGTGGTAATCTGTAGGAAGCTGTAGACTTAGATTTCATCCTTGTTGTTGGCGCTTGTCAGTATGATGGCGTATCTACAACTTTGAAGGAACCGATGTTTCTTGTCAGTGATTCAAACCCTCGTCACCTAACGATTCAGTGTCAAATCATGATTAACATCCTGTAGAACTGTAGCTGGTACATTGGTAGTGTTATTCAGGTGTGTGGAATGTGACGTAACATCAAATCAAGCTGGGTGATACGTCACCTCAATGAATTTTGAATTAATTTGGAAGAGAATGACAAGAGGCATTTATTTCCAGCCACGATAAGCCCCCCCCCTCCAAGATCTTAATCTCACCTGGAATTACTACTAATAACCGCTGCATAAATGAAAGTTTGTCAATATAACAGTAATCTCAGACAGTCAGTCTCAGCGTCAACTTAGTAGTTTATTTGTGTACATAAGCGTCGATACCTGCGTAAATAATGTTGGGATGGTTTTTTGTTGTGTGTGTATGTGACTCGTATTTTGTCTGTTTGAAATTCACATGTGAAACAATCACATACGATTGTGAAATACAAACAAGTTTGACTTTCAATTAAAAATGCTAACACAATCCAGAATAAATACATGAATACAATAGCGAGGAAAAAAAAAATTTGATATGATTCATAGAAAAAAGGAGGTTGTATAATTTTTGGGGGAAAAAATTAGCAAAAATTATGAGGCGAAAAAATTCCACTGTAGGCTAAAATAAATAGTCAACAGAGACTAAATTGTAGTCGACATTATTATCATAACTTGGGGGTCATTCATTATTTGAGTTCATGTCGGCGTCATTTAAACTAAATATTAGACATAACAAAGTTCAGTGTTTAATGCTTTGTTATGAATAGTTGATTAGTAAAAAAGCTCAACTTCACTACACTTCCGAAATTTCGATAGAGAAAGACAGACCAGATCTGCGGTATAAATTGATGCCATCATCATTCTATTTCACAGGTTCTCATCAGCTGCACACTCCTACCTGGAATTACAATGGTTATAAATAATAACATTCCATACTTCAATGTTTGAAAGGTAATAGAGAAAACATTGTAAGATGAATGCATCCGGAATATAAGTATTACAACTAGCTTTAGTTTAAGTTACCATCAATTTATATGCTATTAAACTATGCAAAAAAGGGGGGTTGAGAGAAGACAGAAAAATCTAATAAACAGTATTAACTTGTACGTCTACATAGCAACTCAAGAAGGTTAAAGTTCATCCAACTGAAAACTTGCTTAGTGAGCTGAGGTCACTAATGTGTATGACTAATCAGTGTAATGAAAGTAATACGGTCACTAAGGGAGTGAGAGATCGACTACACTCTCTCTGTCTGTGTGCATAAGTTTGGTCTGAGGCGTTTGATTGCAATCGCTTCAGCAAATCGTAGTAGATTCGCTGTCCTTTGTATGTTTAATATTTTGAAGGATTTAGAAATTTCGAGGAAATGACCTTAGGTATCTACAAGGTGTCTGGTAATTGCACTTTGTAAATATCGACTTCCTTGTAAGCATAAGTTTCTTGGAATATGCTCTGAAAACCGGACTAAAGTCCTTCTTTCTGTCCTTTCCAATGTACTTGCTGCCGCAGGTGCAGTTGGAGGTAAAATCAACAGGGCACTTATTCAGTTTCGATTGGCTTATAGAGCATGTAGTACTGTATAGTGTCACCAGCTTAGCTACAGGGAAGCATTTCTTTATTGCTACTTTCATCCTATTTTCAATCTTTTGTGATACTGCCTCTCCTTTGTCAATAGGAGGCAAATGAACACTTTCGTCTTTTCAACTGCTGGATACTTCGCTTTCTCATCTCGTTTTTTGCTGTACCTTAGGATAAATCCCTTTGAATATCCGTTTGCCCTAGGGCATTTTTCAACAAAGCTTAATTCTTCTTCCACCTTGTTAGGCGAACATAACTTCCTGGCCCTGTCGTACAGTGAGTATCCTTACTAGTCACCGCTTATAGCTTATAGGGCAGAAGCTGTTGTAGTGAAGGTATTGTCCAGTACAGGTTTCTTTTCTGTTTTTTCTTTTTACATTTAGGTCCAAGAAAATGAACTCGTGGTTGTGTTCATATTCCATGGTGAATTTAATGTTTGGATGGATCTCATTAAGGCGGTCAAATAATAAGGATGCCTGACTCATGTCGTTACAAATAACAAACGTATCATTGACAAATTGACGATAGTATGTTGTTTCATTGATAGCGTTACTCTGTCGCGTCTGTTCGGCATAACCCATGAAGATGTCGGCTAGAACAGATCCTAGAGGTGACCCCATGGCGGCCGCGTCAATTTGTCATTTTGTTCCAACATTGTTGATAAATACTAATATGAAGTATATACTACTGATTGATTGTGGTGAGTAGTTTGTATACCACTCATATCAACTAGTTACGTCCCGAGTTTTACTGCTTCAAAATTAATAGCTTTTTTGGTTGGAGGATTTCATCATGATCTGAAATAGGTTAGAGAACCATTGGAAAGCCACCGAGAAGTACTGAATAGACAGCTGTTTCGTCAGCCCAGTTTGGGACTCTTCAGTAGTACGCACCCATAACAGGGAATTCGAAACCACAACCTAGCTCTTAGACCATCAAGTCACTGGAAGACGCTCCAATGGCCATCCTATGAATTATAACTTCTACCAATGCATAATTCAGTACGATCACCTCTCAATGTCTTCTTCGATGAGTTACTGCCTCGCCTTCAACCTGCTGTACCCTGCTGGCAACGACTTCCCACTAGATACCCGTCCAGTATCCAGTCGGAGTAGTGCAGAATTTATGGGTTCGACAGCAGAGCAGATTAGCAATGGTGGCTGGACGTGATTCTTTTGCACTCATAGCTCCAAATGATTTAGGAGAATTACAATGGCCCCTGCTGTTTGGAGTGTTTGGTAAATAGAAGCTTTTGGAAATTTGTTCGATAGTAGAAAAAAGCTCTTTGCTGTTAGCTTTGTAGCCTATTTGGACGAGGTGATCTAATATAGAACTGTTGATGGTTTTAACTACCACCTTTATTTAGCTCCACTGGTAGATGTTTCCAAGTATGAAAAATTAAGTTCTTAGAGGAAGAGCCAATATATAACTGGCTCCACGGAGAAGGAGTTGAACTGATAGATACAATTAGAAGTGGCTAGCCTAGGTACTTTCATCTTTCAGTTTCGGGATCACAACCGGTTGTGTCGAAAATATACGCTTCAGCTAACTGTCAGCATTAAACGTTCGTCGAATCGATTTTCTCAACTTGTTGTTGGTTATGACTTCACCACTTGGTGTATATCTATCACCTTTGAATTGTAGTCGTATATAAAGGGAGAGTGGCTTCTTGTTAAAAGATACAGAAGAATTCTTCTTCTACTTTCTTGGCCATATATTTAGTGATGAACTCCACAACCTTCAGCTCGTCTTCAGTCGGACGTTCTGAACAAATGGCTCTCACCCTATAACTAAGGCTCTTTATTTATACCAGAGAGGAACAAAGCTGTGAAAATGCATTCGCTTCTGATCTTCTTGTCAGTAGTATAGCTAAAAAAAAGGCAATTTTAGTGATATTTTTGAAATGTAGTCTGTTGACACTAACTACTGATTCAACGTAGTTAAAAGATCATTAATGTTGTTAATAAAAACATTTTTTCAGTTATAATAGTCATTTATATGTAGAACCTGACGACAGATTTATCTTTAAATAGTTGATTTGTAAGTACTGAACAGCTGTTTCATCCTAGTTCGGGACTCATCGGCAGTACGCGCCAACCTGATTTCGAATTCATGGGCCATTGTTTCGGGTCCCAGTGGCTGAATGGTATACGAGCCTGCCCTGTCACCGGAAGGTCCTGGGTTTGAAACCTGGTGAGTCCCAAATTAGGCTGACGAAACAGATGTCCAGTACTCCCTGGAGGTTTCCAGTGGTTCTCTAACTGACATCAATCCGAGGTCGAACTGGAAAGACAGATTTATCGAAAAGAATATCCTTTGTTCATTAATTTGCCTTCTAAATTTTTAATGGGTATTTTCGATCAACAAGAATAATAAAACTTCTGGCGGTGACTAGCAATCGTAGTCAAGGTCATCAGGAGAGATAGTTATGTTATTCATGAAGAATTTCGAAAATCCCACTTCATATCGTAGTAAGCGCTGATGGTTTTTTGTGTGTGAAAAATGAAAGCTTTGTAATTAAACCATCTAGCCAAGAGAACGAAAGCCCATCAAAAGCCCGCCATTCTATCAATTCCTCAATCCAATTTTTAGAGAACATCAAAAACATTCAAGTAGAAGACAATGAAATAATGGTGTCCTTTGATGTCACAGCGTCATATACTTCAATTAGTCCAAAACTAGCAACAGAAATTACGCAACAATTACTCTATAGTGATGAAAACATAAAAACACAATGTTCATCTTGGATAGAACTCATAGAATTATGTCTTACAACATGCTTCCAATTCAATACTCAAATATACGAACCGATAAAAGGAACACCAATGGGATCGCCCACATCAAGATCAATAGCTGAAGCCGTCATACAAAGATTAGAATTCATAGCTCTGCCTATAATTAAACCGAAAATCTGGATACGTTACGTTGATGATACATTTGTAATAATTAAAAATGATTTGGAATATACCCACAAATTAATAAATAACATACTTGAAGCCATTCAATTCACAAGAGAAGAATATACATTTTTGATCATAGGGAATAATTAGACATTAAAATTCCCTTCTTGAGTGTCTTAATCAAGAGTACTAACACAGGAAATTTAGAAACACAAGTATGTTGAAAATCAATGCACACAGACGAAAATACTCACTTATGGTAGTAATAACCGAATCATCCATAAAAGAAACTGTGTGCACACACTGTTTAAAAGAGTTCAAACACACTGTGGCACTCAGGGTGCTAAATGGAGAATAGAGGGAAAATACCTACTAACAGTCTTCAAAAAGAATGCAAATCTTCACAGTTTAAACTGGAGTCATAACACCAACAAGGAACCATCATCAAAGACAACAAGAAAATTCATGCTACCATATATAAAAATATCTCTGAAATAACAGCTAGAATATTAAAACCGTTTGGAATAGATATAGCACACAAGCCAGCCAACACAGTCACTTCATTCGATATTGTGCAAAACGAAAGATCCACCCAACGGAAAAAAAAGGTAAAATTAATGCCATTTACAAAATAAATTGCATGCATGAACTACTATAAACATTACATTAGTCAAAGCAGGCGTCCCCTTAGAATAGGAATCAAAGAACAAAAATTGACCATAAAAAGACATGATATATGTATGTATTCTTTCATATCAATGCATGTAGATGATTATGGATATCAACTTCATTGGGATAATGTGGAAATTTCGAATAGAGGAAACACCAGACAGTAATGCCAGGAAATATCTAGAAGCCTGGTACTCAAGTAAGTTAGCAATTAACAAACACACTACTATAGACCAAATTTACTAGCCACTAAAAAGTAAATCAAATGACAAGAAAGTTCGAATTCCAAGTCAATAAAAATGATTAATAGAGACGTATATTAACAATCAGTCACGAAGATGTTTGCCAGGAGACATAATTCTGTCATTCAAGCAGAAGTGAAATAAGTCGACTTTATACTAAAACCTGTGCTGAAGATGTTTCCTAGGAGGACTATGAATGCTTCGCAATTAAATCAACCAGCTCCTCAGAGAACACAATTGATTCAATAGGATTAGAAAATGGGTGTGCAACATGTAAAATTGCCGTTAATGAAGACAAGTTTGGACTGGATGTGCGTAGAAACAAGCTGAAACTATAGTGTTTTTTAAAGGAAGGTAAAATAATGATAGGAATGAAAAAAAAAGAAAACTGAGGAGTCAAACTGAACTATGTCAATGGTAGACTGGTTTTTTCGAACACACAGCTCCGGCTTTTCAATGCATATGGCGAGGGCGTCTGCAGTACATCGAGAAGTCGGAAACATACTGCCTTTGATAAATTTTTGTTCAGTTTGCAAATAAATCTGAATGAGATGAGTCAGCTGAGATACTGTGATGGGGTGTTCAATTATGGCGTTTCTGACTGAACCAGTGACTTCTGTTTGCAGCCATCGTGGGTAATTTTCTCTAACACGTTTCAAAAGGACGCGCATAGAATAACCTATGTACTTAGTTCCACAGGTTCCGGTAAATTGATATATGCACATTAGGGTGGCCATATGCGAGAATTTTTTCCTTCACATTGTTTAGAAGTAGTGGGTTGCAGGGAAGGTTTTCTTTGTGGAACTGGAGATTCTCTTGTTTAGGATGTTTGCTGCTTAGTGTCCCGTGAAGTCAAGATTCATATACAGTGTTTTCTTTGGTGCTGAATCGCATTTTTCTCCTTTTATGGCTTTGATTTCATGTTCATCTTCATGGAACTTTCCAGGTTTCTGTTTTCAGCTAGGATACTTTTGCTAAATAAGAACTCTTCTTCTAAGCCGTCAATGTGGATATATCTTTTCAGAGTGACATCTCTTTTTCTTGTCAGTTCTACGTCCGAAAAAAATGAAATCTTTGATTCATTTTCCAATTCCATTGTGAATTTAACTGAAGGATAGCAGTTATTAGACTCTTGTAAGAATTAATTCAAATCGGAGTCATCATGACAGGCTATAAAACTAGAAAAGTTGAGAATTAATGATTACCTTTAATCGCCTTCATTATGATGTAGAATAAAATAATAATTGTATTCACGTAAACTTATGTATATAAAATGGGATTGTACAGCTGGAAAGGATCAAACAAGCCCTGGATGAAAAACTTCGACCGGAACAAGCTGGATTCAGGAGAAACAAGTCATGTATTGATCAAATCGCCACACTACGGATCATCATTGAACAAAGTTTGGAATGGCAGTCACCTCTCTATCTCAACTTCATCGACTTTGAAAAGGCCTTCAACAGCGTCGATCGAGAGGTGATTTGGCAACTACTTCGCTACTACGGGGTGCCGCCGACAATTATACATCTCATCCAACAGTTGTATGACAACGCTGCATGCCAAGTAATCCACAACGGGAAGCTCACGGAATCCTTCGAAGTGAAGACAGGAGTAAGACAGGGTTGCCTACTATCGCCAATGATTTTCCTGATTGCAGTAGACTGGATAATGCGACAGACAGCGGGCAATGAGGAAACAGGCATAAAATGGACACACACAAAGAACTTGGAGGATCTGGACTTCGCCGACGATATATGTCTGATTTCCCACAAACTGGAAGATATGCAAGTGAAAAGTAACAAGTTGGCAATAGAAGAAGCATCAAAGATAGGACTCCAGGTGAACATAGAGAAAACGGAGGTGATGAAGATTCCTGGCCAACACCAACAGCCACAGCAACAACAACAGACAGCAATCAGCATAAATGGAAGGAACCTGAAAGAAACTACCTCCTTTACCTACTTGGGAAGCATTGTTTCAACTACAGGCGGAACTGACGAGGATATCAAAGCAAGGATCGGGAAAGCAAGACAAGCTTTCATTACTCTCAAGTCTGTGTGGAGGTCAACATCATTCAGAGTCAAAAATAAGATCTGGATTTTCATCTCCGATGTGAAGTCAGTGCTACTCAACATACGGATCAGAGACTTGCACTGCGCGTCATAAAGAGCCCCTCAAACAAACTACAGACGTTCATCAACAGTTGTATTCGCTCAATACTCAAGATCAGATGGCCGGAAAGGATCAGCAACAGAGATCTCTGGGAGCGAACCAAGCAGGAACCGATTGTGAAACAAATAAGCAGGAAGAAATGGAGGTGGATTTGCCATACTCTGAGGAGACCATCAAGTGACATCACTAGACAAGCCATTGCTTGAGTGGAACCCGAAAGGGAAGCGACGAGTTGGTCGTCAGTGCGAGGGTGACTTGGAGGAGGTCATGTGAAGAGCAGATGAAAACGTGTGGGCAGACTTGGAGCCAGGTGAAGACTCTAGCAGAGAACCGAACGCAATGGAGACACGCGGCTGAAGCCCTATGTTCCTCTAGGAACTAAAGGAAATAATAATAATAATAACAGCTGATTTTGAGGATGAAATCACCAAAACAAGATGCGTCTGTCTGCTGATCTTCTTTTCCTTTCCTCTGTAATATCCTGATGAGTATTTTCCACGACTCTGCCTATCTATCCTGTACGGTGATTCTTATTTGACACAAATAAAACTATTAACCCTCATTATTCAAGTTCTAAGCGGTTGACAGCAATACTGATCAAGTAAAATGGATTCTATTTTTAATCCTATTTCGCTATGATCTTACTGCTCTCTTAAATGAACTTATAACACCGATAAGTGTTACAGGCATCTATTTTTAGTTTTTCATTGTTTGAATGTCGTTCAGTTATATAGAACAGATTAGTAAGTATACTTATTGGATATTTATTACTGATATGATTATAAGTAGTAATGAATTAATTGTGCTCAAAACATTAGTACTGTATCATCCCCGTATGAATGTGTGTGTGTGTGTGTGTATGTGATATCAGATAAATTTATCTAATATGTAATTATATTCTATCAGACAGTGCTCAAAATCTATTATTATTATTATTATTAACATAAAACGCCTCTTTCAGTACAATAGAAGATGAGTAGGCATTAAAACAACAATAGGCAGACGTCAAAATATTCTGTGAGATTTACACTGAGAATAATAACAAAACTGTCTAAGAAGTCACTGTCAGAAATGATCTGAGCATACGTGGGTGTACTAAATACACTTTCTGCTGCTGCTGCTGCTGCTGCTATTATTATCATTATCATTCTCAGTATTGTTACAATCGCCTATCTCACTCAAAGCGTAGGCTATTTCAGGTTTATTCATGTGTCAGAATTAGTACATTAAATGAAAGCGTTTCCTTTCTTTCTTTCCTTGTGAAATTGCAATTTAATGCGAGCTTGGCTAGTGAAGTCCTACATCTAAGATTCAACAAGAACCATAGGGCGGACTTATACTGAGGAAAGTCTTTGTCTGTGATTTTCCAGTCGACCAGTTATGCTTTTTTAGACGAAAGACAATCTACCTAGTTGTACCACTTCTACAAGCAATTATAAGTTTACCTGCTCCTGTAGAGAAAGCCAATATATAGGGTAAACAAGTAGACAGCTCAAAAAAGAAAACGCACTATTGGGCGTCTTCCTTGCATAGTTTGGAAAGGGCTGAATGAAATCCGATAAGGAGTTCTGTTTTGTCTCATTTGATTGATGATAGTGGTCACCAACCAAGTGGATAGAAGAAGTGTCTTCAAGGTTATCTATCACATTTTGTTGGGTTTTCCGAACGGAATTCCAAGCAATCTTCTACACAAATAAACAAAGCTATGGGAATTCGAGAGAACAATATTAACCTTTGTATACCGAAGAAATTTGTTCCGTCCTTTGTTTCTCCTTTTGTCTAGGCAAAATTTATTGAAATAATTAAAACTTCCAACCTTTTCTTATTGTTCATTTATTTCTTACTCTTATGATGTTTATTTAAAATCTGATTATTTATCCACTTCACTTTTGGTATTACGTAACTTTTAAGATTTGACCTAATTTGTTTATTTATTGAATTGTTTACATTATCATGCTACCTTCGTTATTTCATACAGAAAGAGTGAACATATTTGCAGGATAATAATACAAGCTCGTTTTATTTCGTGGATTCTATTGAAGAGACAATGAGAATCATACGCCGGTAATCTGAACTACTTGCTCTTCCTGAAAAGGAGCTACAAAATTCCTAATTCTTTGTACAAAGAACTTTCAGTTCCAATTCAACAACCAGCTGTACCAGCAAATTGATAGGGTGGCTATGGGTTCACTTTTGGATCATGTTCTTGCTGACATATTCATTGCAGGAGCAGGAAGTAGAGAGGACCACTTGTTACTGCAGGCATGTTGAGGACACGTTTATGGTTTGCAGCAATATGGATCACGTATTCACGATGTTCGAAAACCTCAATGCGGCTCACTCTAATATAACATTTACAATGCATTATGAAAGTGACATTCGGTTCTACTTCCTACATCTCAGCATACAAGGAAGAACTGATGGGACAATTGGAAAATCCATCTACAGGAAAGAAACTCTGACTGGCCAATACTTGAATTATCACAGTTTCTGCCCCATCGGCTACAAACGGAGCCAGGTGAAAGCGCTCTGGAGCAGAGCTGGGGAGGTGTGCTCAGAAGATAAGATCGAAGAGGAACTTTCAGTTATCGAAAAGAACCTTATCGAAAGTGGATAGCCTCGAGAGTTTCTTTCGAAACATAGGAAGGAAAAACCATCTAGACAGAAACCAAAAATAGTTGAGAAGAAACCAGTTTTTATCTGTCTAGCGTTGAAGCATCCATAAGAACGGAAAACAGAATTAAAGGTGCATTGAAAAGAACATTTCCCACCGCTAGACTCATTCCACTATAGAGCAGAGTGTGCTCGTTAACCCAGTCAAAAGTAGATAAGTATCCTGCTGCGCATGTCAACTCCAACTGCATTTACCAATTCACCTGCACTTGCAGCAGCAAGTATCTAGGAAGGACTGAGAGGAGAGCGTCTACTAGATTCTCCGAGCATATCCCTAAAAGTTCGTTTGAAAGACAGCAAAGTGTTCACAAGTGCAATCGCCAAACACCTAACTGATCAACACGGGAAACAGTGGAAATTAGGTGTTAGTTTGTAGGGATTTGATTGGTTTCAGGATTCCATCATGAGCTGACATTAGTTAGAGAACCATTGGAAAACCACCAAGGAGTACTGGATAGCTGTTTCGTCAGCCTAGTTTAGGACTCTTCATCAGCGCACACCCACCGGGATTCGAACCCAGGATCTTTTGGTTACGGGGCGAGCTCGTATACCATTAAGCCACTGGGACCCTATCCTACCTACCTATCTACCTATTCAGGTGTAACAACAGAAGACAAGGGTCAGGCAACAGATCATTTTTTAAGGAAAATCAACACATATTTATAGATTTTAATGTACATTATTGTAGATTATTGTTAGTAGAAAATACAGTCTGTTGATTGGTTGTTTCTCACAGAAAGTTAACCTTGCATCTCTTTGTGGCTGTGTCAGATCATCCATATGCTAACTGTGTCCGCCTACGCAAAGCCTTTGTTCTCATTTTCTCACGACTAATATTGGGGACATAAACATTGACGTCAGTTACTGTCTATCAACTTTGGCTAGCAGCCAGCTCTCACTACACAGGTAGGTAGTTACCTGGGGTTCTAGTGAGAAGTCGTGACAAGTAGGGTGCAGCAGGTCGGGTGTGAGGCCAAATACTCGCCGAAGACATTGGCTAGGGGTCGCGCTATGTCGTGAATTGGCAGAAGTTAGAATTCACGAGCCATTGGATCGGGTCCCAGTGGCTTAATGGTCTACGAGCTCGCCTTGTAACCTGAAGGTCCTGGATTCGAATCCCGGTGGGTGCGTTCTGCTGAACAGTCCCAAACTAGGCTGACGAAACAGCTATCCAGTACTCTTTGGTGGTTTTCCAATTGCCTCAATTCAGAGAGCCAAATCATTTCAGAACACACGAATTCTAGTTAGCTAATTGAGTGAAACTGGTAATGCATGAAATCGAATTCGTTACTTGTAAATTATTAAGGGAAAACACAGTTTTTTCTCGGAGAAGAAACGCTTCTTTTCAACTACTTCAGTTTTAGATTATGAGATTTGTGGAGAATTGAATTTTATTTTACTTGTTAAACTTATATCCCTGACCAACATATCACTTAGAGCGATGGTTGAAAGCCAGGGAGCACGGGATAGCCTTTTCGTACTGTTATGGGACTCCTCCACACTGTGCGCCCACTAGCTCACCAGGACTCGAATCCAGGAACTCCAGGTTAAGAAACATCAAGCACGTTGATCATCTAGACACCTGGGCTGAAATTCAATTCTAACATCGACGAAATCTACATTTTCAAGGTGGTAAAGTTGATGTGGATGTATTTAATACACACAACATTAGAAAAAATTATTCAATAAGTATATTGGTATTAAAATTTCAAAAGTAGGTTAATTATTGTCATAAAATTAAAAGTGTGTTGGTGATAAAAATAAAGAACAGCTGAAGATGAAGTGAAGTGGAATGAATTCAAGCTATGACCAAGGCAAAAAAAGGTTTTAACAATATGTTTTCAAGTACATCCTCTAGGTTTTTGTCATTAGGTAGTTAGAGCTTCGGTTATGAAGTAAACGTAAACTCTTAAAGCGAGTTAACTTAGCCCTGAATGCCATTATTATTATTGTTGATAGGTGCATTTAGCATTTACTTTAGATTTGGTGATGTTACCTGTAGGTAAAGTGACGGGGTTTCCTTTGGGACCTCCTCTAGCTGATGTCTTGACAGTGAGCATAGAGCACAGTCCACTGAAAGAAATTACTTCTAGTCTGCGTATGTATAAGGGATATATTGATGACACTGTTGGGTCTTTTAAATCCACAATAGGAAATATAAAAATTCCTGATCTCAAACCGGTTTTAACTCTGTGGAAGAGTTCATATGGCACCAGAATACAAACGAATTCAGATTATTAGTTCGAAATAAAACGAAATACACATCTGCTAAACAATTCTAAATGTATAGATATAGTCACATCCTGCTTTATCAGGAGTTATCCTCATTAATCTGCTGGAAGTGGCAACATGTGTTCGGGTGCTATCTCGTTTTATGTGGCATAATATGATAAGACAAACTGAGGTTAATCGTAGTGTTAATAACAATAACTTTATTATACACAATAAGTTCACACAATATTCATAATTTTCAGTGTAGTTTATGGCATAACACTCCCTTTTCATCCAGGAGTTTCAAGCAAAACAGACATCTCCAGCACGTTATGTGACTCAGGGATGATGTTAAATCTGAAGAATAGAATAATTATATCAGTAAAAAGTTTGAGCATTGTGGATTAGATCAAATAAAGTATAATTATATTTCAATAGTTTACACACAATGATAAGTTTTGTTATTGGTAATATTTCGAGCGAAATTACTGCCCGTGTTCACACCACTGTTGGAATTGTTTTATTCACACATTTATGATTTGTACTCATATATATAGAATAATCCTTCAGGACATTTTTCTTTGGTCCCCAGATCTAAGTGACAGTAGGTTACTAATCAATTAAGAATGTGTATGAGTACATTTGGTGAACAACGGATGTAAGCGAATGATTATAACAACGAGAACTAAAGAAAATAAGATGCAATAAGAGAAGACGTAATTTGTCTGAATCGTGTAATGTATTTGCGCAACACATTTCGAACAATCTGATCTATCACACACGGACTTGTCATGGGAATAGATATTTGAAATTAATAAAGAGGTAAGAGATGAGAAAATAGACTTAGGTCAAGTTAAACGGACACATTCAAGGTCAAAATAACAATGAAGACCACTAAACCAAATAGGAAGTAGAAAGTTTAAGCCAACTCAATGCGTTCAAAAACAATTCGTCAACACATTAAACCTTCCTTGGTAAATTTTGTTTTGATACCATAGCAGATGTGCTATTACCTCTGCTATTTGGTTTAGTGGTCTTCATTGTTGTTTTGACCTTGAATATGCCCTTTTAACTTGACCTAAGTCTATTTTCTCATCTCTTACCTCTTTATTAATTTCATATATATTCCTATGACAAGTCCGTGTGTGATCAGATTGTTCGAAATGTGTTGCGCAAATACATTACACGATTCAGACAAATTACGTCTTCTCATTGCTTTATCTAAAAATAAGATGCATCATCTCAGACTGAAATTCAAGTAGCACAGTGATTCAAGCAGACCGCCAATACTGAGTGTTAGACAAGCAGTGAAACTCACTTGATGAAATTGTGAAGCTGCATCGATTGAGATGGCTGGGACATGTGTTACAGGTGTCGGTCCACTTCCTTCCTCAACCAGCAATGTTAACTGACACAGGGTTAAGTTGGAAAAGAGTTCGGGGTGTGTGTGTGGTCTAATCAAAAGCCAGCATTAATCTATAAAGTAAGTGATTGTTGACTCCTAAGCCATATCAAGAGGTGTAGACTACCTAGCCGGAGTCATCTAGACACTACGAACCAGTAGCTTGAGACCGTTGGTAACGATGTGGTTCAAAGTTTTTCTTTATGACGCAGACACCTTCACGCTTTTTTTATCACACAGATCCAATAAACCATCATTATTCTCCATAAAATTACTATTTCTCTCCTAAAATTCCATTCAGTATGGTTTCCATGAATTTTCTTCTTATTCTTCCTGTGAAGAAGCTTGAATTGCTGTACATAAGTGCAGAGTATTTGTACATTAAAAATTCAATTAGTTTCACAGTTTGATTAATCTGTTTTGTTAAGGAATATATAACATATACGCAACTTTTTTTTCGGGTGTGTTTGTGTTCTCTGAGCTGGATAGTTAATTTGAGAAGCCTTCATCACCCTACTAGGTGACATCTTCAGTGTATACTTCAATCTGAAGTGAGCTTTTAGATTTCTCCATGAGCTTATTAATCATCTCTCCTGGTCACCTTGAACGTCATGATTAGTTGTTTTGTGTGTTTTCACACCTTCTAGGTTACTTGTATTGGAACTGATGGTTTCTTTGAATTGAACTTTGACCCTTTGTGTGTGAAATTTCCTTCTCATCAATTGGTAAATTTTTTCTGGGTCAGTGTGTCTGTTGATTGAAGATTCACTGGAATGCCAAGCTTCTAAAAATTCTCTAGCATTCTTGTTGTTTCCTCTGTCATATATTGGAACAATGAAAATCGCCTTACCATATATAAAGGACATCTCAGAAATCACTGCAAGACTCGTCAAACTATTAGGAATTGACGTCGTACACAAACCAACAAAATCACTTCACTCAGTTCTATGTCAACCAAAAGACTCAATAGCGAAAGAAGATAAAGCCAACATCATCTACAAAACAAATTGTAACAACTGCGAAAAACACTACATCGGCAAAAGTGGACGTCCCCTTCGTCTTCGTATCCATGATCATAAGCTAGCCGTCAAAAGACATGATATCCACTCCCTCATATCACTGCAAACAGACAACCACGAACATCAGTTCGACTAGAACAACTTTCAAATATTAGACAGAGGAAACAACAAGAATGCTAGAGAACTTTAAGAAGCTTGACATTCCAGTGAATCATCAATCAATAGACACATCGAAATAGACAAAATTTATCAACCGATAAGAAAGAAATCTCACACACAAAGGGTCAAAGTTCAATTCAAAGAAACCATCAGTTCCAATACAAGTAACCTAGAAGGTGTGAAAACACACAAAACAACTAATCATGACGTTCAAGGTGACCAGGAGAGATGATTAATAAGCTCATGGAGAAATCTAAAAGCTCACTTCAGATTGAAGTATACACTGAAGATGTCACCTAGTAGGGTGATGAAGGCTTCTCAAATTAACTATCCAGCTCAGAGAACACAACCACATCAAAATCATCCACCTGAGCTACAAATCTTCTGTATACGTAACTACCAGGTATAATAAGTATAGTTGTCTTCAAAGGCGTGGAATCATGGGTGCATACTGATGGGGAATTTAAAACAGGTATGAAAAGCTGTTCAGTATTCCTTGGTTCTCAATGGTTTTCTAACCGAGGTCAGTTCTGGAGCCAATTCATGATCAAAATTGACAGCAATCAAATCCTTGCAAACAGACACTTGAAAATTAATGTAGAGCTCATTTGTGGCTGAATTATCACTTAAGTTATTTCCTTGGGTTCCGAGTGCAACATAGAACTTCACCAACACATCTCCACTTTCCTCTGTTTTCTTCTGCCGTCTTCATCTCGGTCCACAATTGCCCATAATCTCTCATCTCCTCCTCCTCGACACATTATCTCCTCCATGTCACCCTCGTACAGACGATCCACTAGTCGCTTCCCGCTGGGATTCCACTCGAGCAATGGCCTCCATTGAGCGCGATGTCATTCGATGGCCTCCTCAGCGTATGCCCGATCCATCCATCTCCATTTCCTCCCACATTTGTGTTGGAAAATCGGCTCTTGGCTGGTTTGTTTTCAGCCAGAATTTGTTGTTGCTAATTCCTTCTGGCCGACTGGCTGGCCATTTCATCTTCAGTATGGAGCCAGCCAGAGAAGGTGACAGATTTTGATGAAAGTCTGAAACCTGTTGAAATTCCTTTTCGCAACATACTTGTCAAGTTTCTGACACATGTGCAAAAGACCTGACTTAACATTTTTACTGAAAATCCGAATCTTTCTCTTTATGCTGGCTCAGCGGCAGCAGAAGATTTCCAAAATGGTTTCAGATTAATGAAGGCGTGTCTTGACTTTCCGATTCTGACTAGCTGGCTTTGACATCTTCCGTTCCGCATGTATTTGAAGCAATTCTTCTTAGATAAGTAAACGAAGTGACCTCTATCCAGTCTTTCCCGTTGATGGTGATTAGTGCTGGTTGTTGATGTTATTGCGGTTCGTTAATTATCTTCATCACATTCATCTTCTCTATGTTCACGTGGAATCCTGTCTCCGCTGCAAGCCTACTTCTTCAGTCATTTTGTTGGTTTTAACCTGCCTGTAAGTCTTCCAGTCTGTGTAACATTAGACACATATCATCTGCGAAATCCAAATCTTCTAGATGGAGTCTTCTTATCGATGATCCAACGTATTCCTGTATTCTTGCTATCCACTGATTGTCTGACGCATAATCCAGTCCACCAAAATTAGAATTATCATGAGTGATAATAGGCAGGCAGGTAGGCTGCCTTGTCTTACTCCTGTATTCCATTCGAACGCCTCACTGAGTCAGTTTTCCGTTGTCGGTTACTTGACACGTGGCACTGTCAAGTAGCCAGCTGTTGAATTAGGTTGATTAAGACTTGAGGAGTGCCATTGTGACTGAACACAGGATGAATTTTTTCTAAAGCTTTAGTGGGAAGTGGTGATCAACAGGATTCACCAGGCTGAGTGTGAGAAATTGGCTGGTGATCGTGTTAAATATTGTGAATTGGCAGAGGTTAGAATTGATAGGCCACTGTGTTGGATCCCAGTGACTCAGTGCTGTAAGAATTCATCCGAAGGTCCTTAGTTCGATCTACTGAAGCGTCATGCGTCTGTACTACTGAAGATTCCTAAGCTAGGACGCAACAGCTATCCACTAATTCTATAAAGTTGTATCTCCGATTCAAGAGGAGCATAATGTTTTATACTTTATGCTATTTCTTAGTTAATTCCTTTTGTTACACGAACTTTTTATACGTTGAAGTTTCTGCAGCAATTTGGTTAAGTTTTGGGGGTGGAGTTGCTAACATCACGCCCCAACCCTCCCTCTTTATCCGGGCTTGGGACCGGCTAGAAAACTAGCGAGCTAGTAATCTAGGCGAGCGAAAACCGACAAACTGGTCGATGAAGCAGCAAAGACAGGACTCCAGGTGAACACAGACAAGACGGAGGTTATGAAAATAACCAACCAACCAACAACAACAACAACAGCAGCAGCAACATCCATCGCCAATCACCATCAATGAGAGGGATTTGAAAGAGGTTACTTCATTCACTTATCTAGTGACCATTGTCTCAACTACAGGAGGAATGGACGAGGATGTCAAATCGAGAATCGGGAGGGCGAGAAATACATTCATCAACCTAAAACCGATCTGAAAATCTTCGTCACTCAGCAACACTCAAAAAAAAAATTCGGATTTTCAATACAAACGTCAAGTCAGTCAGTTCTTCTACACGGATCAGAAACTTGGCGGGTCACAAAGAATATTTCCAACAGCCTGTTGAAGACCTTTATCAACAACTGTCTTCGCCCTATACTGAAGATGAGATGGCCGGAAGGAATCACCAACAAGAAACTATGGGAACGAACAAAACAAGAACCAATCGCCCAACAAATATGCAGGAGAAAGTGGAGATGGATTGGACACTCACTGGCTGAGGAGGCGGTTGGGTGACATCGCGCGTCAGGTCCTCGAGTGGAACCCGGAATAGAAGCGGCGAGTGGGACGTCCAAGGGTGATATAAAGGAGATTGTGTGAAGAGGAATTGAAACAGTATGGATTAACATGGATGCAGATGAAAAATACAGCAGAAGACAGAAACAAGTGGAGACGTGCAGTTGAAGCCCTATGTTCCACTAGGAACCCAAGGGAACAATAATAATACACGAACCTTTTCGTTTCTTTCTCTCCTCCTCTATCTACCTCCCTAGGGCTTTTAGAAAATTCATTAAATCTACAATAAGAATGTTTATTTCAGATTTGCCTAATATATATATATATATGTATGAATACTTTTGAATAATTGTATTACAAAACAAGTTGTTTACTCACATATACACTGAACTGTTTCATCTAGGTGCTAATGTGTTGTACATTTCCTAATCATTCTGGGTTAAATAGTTTTGTTTATGCCAAATTATGTTTTTGGCATTCTCTGTTTTTTCTAAATGTTTATATATATGTTTATATGCATATATTGTTTGGTGTTTTGCAGGGTTTGATAGTGTCGGAGGCAATTGGCAGGAATCCCTAACTGACCTAGGTTTCGTGCTAGTTGGCATTCACCAGTCAGCAAGGCGTATCTGCAACTGCCTTGAAGGAACTCTTGTCGTTTCTGAGATTCGAACCCGCGTCACCCAATGGGTGTTGCAGTCAGAGACGTTACCACTGAGTTAGCTATTCGGCCTGACTCGCGATTGACCTCCTGTAGGAGTGATATTCACTTGAATATTTTGTCACACTCTCACCTCATCAACGACTTGCTACATCACAAACTGAAGCGTTTCCAAGGTGATGTCTATTACGTCAGGTTTGAAACAGATGTTCACCATGCAGCCAGTTAGTGATAACGATATATAATGAGTTCACAGAGGTTAGAATATTCGGCTCAATGAATTTTAGTCCAGTGGTTGTGTGGTCACTAGGCTAGCATTGTAACCTGTGTTTCATCCCTCGTGTGACCATGCATACGAACTACTGAAGGGCACTCAACTAGAATGACACAGCTCTTCGGTGCCACTTGTTTTCGATGATTTCTGTGACTATTGTTATTTCATGACAAATTAAAATTATTCTATGCTTTGGATGAACACTAGGTAGGTAGCGGTGTTGTGCGTCTTGTGTTTTATTTGGTGCAGACTGAATTGTGTCAGTCAAGTTTGCAATGTCGCCACTATTCTATGTGACTCGCCATCACAGTGCATTCAGTGGAAACGTCTCTGACTGCAGTGGAGGGTGACATGGGTTTGAACCTCATGAGGAAGGTGAATTCCTTCTGACAAATACTAACAACCGCGAAACCTAGGTCGACAGCTTCCTGAGGATTGTCTTCAACTATCGAATCACAGCAAAATTAATTAATGTTAATGCTGAATGACGTCTTCTCATTGCTGGCTTAGTCACAACGGTCGGCGATATCACACGCTGAAGAGCTTACAAGGTAGACATTCCATGTAGACAATGTACCAACTCTGAGTATCATGTATGATTGTAATAGAGGATAGTTATGTATCATATTTTGATTCTAACCTTTCACGGTGACATGCTAACTTTTTTCATAATGGAATCTACAACTCACGTTTCAATATAGCGAAAATATTCAATTCAAACATCTATAAAACACAAAATAATTGAGCAAAGAATATCCTTTTCGATAAATTCCTCTTCTGGCTCTACAATTACATATATATATATATGTTTATATACATAGAATATTCTAGAAGTGGTGTTTTTTAAACAATATTGATTTGTAAAGTATGATCAATGCAATCATAGTTGATTAAAGATGCTTAAATTATAATGATAATAATAAAGATGTAGTAGCAAATAGAATATCAGCTAAAATTAGGAAAATTCCACAAAAATTCAGGACCATTCGAACCTAGATGGCCAAGGTAAAGATAATGTCTGAACTAAATTCTTTTGGACGCACAAATTAGGCTTGTTAATATGGATCCCAACAGTCTCAGCAACATTTAGTAGTCAAACTCTTAAGGCAAAATTTAGATTCGTAGGTATGCGGTAAATGACCCTGAAAGCCTGGTTAACGTCAATCTTGTGTTCTGTATCCACAATATGAGATAGAATAGCTCTGCGAATAGAATTGGTTTGGCCTTTACTTGACCAACCATGCAGGGTGATGTTCGGAAATTCGAGGAGAAACACGCCTAATTGTACAGCCTACGTAGCTGGCTCCACAGGAGCAGTTAAATTGGTAGATACACGTTTCATCCAATCTATGACTCTTCATCTGTATTCGTCTGCATCCTCAGCTATTTGAATTTAAGCCACTGAACTTCCAAAGTAGAACTATACACAAATGTACAACACTTCAAAGTGCCACACTCTACTGTGCGCAAATTAAGAAAGAAAGAGGACAAAAGTAAATGCAAATAAAAAACTTTAATAAACTAAAAAAGGTAGGAGCGAAAGAATAATTACATCGAGAATTATGAGGACTTAAAGGATCTGTTACATCACAAGGAATGAATACATATGTACATTGATTACTAGATTCTGGAGGACGCCAGTCGGGAAGTCTACACTTCCCTACGTTGCTGGCCAAAATCAATCGTTAAAGACTTTATGGACTTGATGCCATGTTTTTTGATTTGATTATTACCAGCCTTCTTCCAACCACATTTTATGTCAGTTAACACTACTCAGCTTCATAACCTCATCAGTAGACTTTTCTGCCCTACTTAACACTTTACGCTTAACCTCATTATTGCTTTCCTGCAGCTCGAATGTACAAAGAGAAATAAATGTTTGTTCTAAATGACTGATCTGTTTATTCTCCTCAACAGTAGTAATTAATTGGTTTTTGGTGTATTCATTGAATGACTGAGTCTCAACCTGACTAGCTGTAGTTCCATAATATTCATGATAATTAATTCGAGTTTGACCATGGATTGATATCATTTTAGAAAACCATTGAAAGCCAACAGGGAGTACTGGAGGACAGTTGTTTCATCCTCGTGCTTGAGACTCATCGTTAGTATGCACCTACTGCTAGGGCTCGAACCCAGGACCTTCCAGTTACAAGACAAGGTGGTCGTGCTAAAGGCATGAATTGATGGAAGTTAGAATTCATGAGCTATTGAGTCGAGTCCCAGTGGCTGAATGGTCTGTGAGTTTGCCCTGTAACCGGAAGGTCCTGGGCTCTAACCCCAATGGGCCGGTATTGCCGATGGGGCCTAAACTAGGCTGACGAAACAGCAGTGCAGTGCTCCTTACTGGTTTCCCACTGGTCCTTTAACTGATGTAAACCCGTGATTAAATCGCGGAAAACCAGCACTTATTTAATTCCGAATTACTCACTTAAGAGTCTCATCATTCTAGAATTAACCTACTAGCCGGTTTTTACTTAATGTACGCAAAATTACAATTTTTAAAATTTTGTTTCTATGCTTTCTGATTAGAATATGGGGTATTAAGTTTTGGACTTTGAAGTTTCGGTGACAGTGGTACTATTCTTTATTATGGGGTGGGGTTGATAGTCTCACGCCCAACCTGTCCTCTTTACCGAGCTTACTGTCTGTCTCTGTCTGTTTTCGACATAGAACTTTGCACATATGTGCGGCACTTCAAGTCACCACACTCCCTTCATGTAGCACACAAAGCAAGAGAAGAAAGTAGGAGAAATGCATATTAGAGACAGTAAACAAAGGTGTGAGACAAAGGAATAGTAATAACGAAGAACAAAACAGTTTCATTGGAAATCATAAATCACAAGGAGTGGATGCATCTGCGCTAGCCATTGAGAACGATTTTGAGCCATGTCACCAACTGTTTCCAACCATTGGTTTCTACCATCCCGAGGGCCCCAACCAGGAAGTCTACACCTTCCTACGTGGCCTAGACTAACTGTTGTGGATTTCATTGACTGGTGACATGTTTTTGTTTGACCGCCGCTAGGTCTTTTCCAGCCTGACCCTATATCAGCTAACATTGCCCGTCGAGGAAGGCGATGGCTAGGCATACGTAACACATGTCCTAACCATCTCAGTCGATGTAATTTCACAGCCTCTTCTATTGATTTCCCCTCCTTACCTGGCACTCGACGCCTAGCCGGGCTTCCTATTGATTAATCGTGGTTTAAAAGTGTTTCGACCACGGATCGAACCCGGACCACGTCCGTGGTTGGCGAGAATTTTACCGCTGAACTCTAAGAAGGACAAAACTAAACAGTCAAGAGTGTATGACACTGATCTTGCTACTAAACGTCAACTGTTGTCACATCTAGGCTTTTGCGGGATGACAGAAATTAAAATCAAAAATCAATAAACAGAGTTTAATAAAATTTTGTAGTTCTTATTCGATCGATACTGATTAAAACTCAAGGATTAAATTCAAAAAGGTAATAAGTGAACACAATTTCTGGTAAACAGATAAAGATGGCTAAAAGGCAGTGTTTCGGGGACCGAACTGTGAGAAGACTGTAGAAATCACTACAATATATAGCGCAGCATAAAAAACGTTTAATTGCATTGGGCAGTGCAGGCGGTATGCTATACACTCTTTAGGACGTCAATACAAAAGAGACAAGTGCGCATTCTCCTTGACCAGACCAAAATGTAAATAAGGCTGAGGTTATCAAGTAGCAGAGAATGTAAATCCATTAATACACCTGTAAATATGTGGTAATCACTAAGATGTCGACTAATATTTATTACATATTGGAGGTAGTCGCTTGGACAAACACATGGGTGAGTCTGTGAAACTAACTACTGACAAGATAGAAGCTTACAAGATTTAGGTTAAGTGTGAATTCCACACAACATTAATATTCCATAAGGTCTTTGAACTAGTTCATCACCTGCTCATAACTTCCGAAATATTGGAAAGGATTGAATTTGCCGCTTCACTCACGATCTCCTTCACCGAACACTTCAATATTCCTAATTTATGTGTCACCACGTTTATTTGTTTGTTGATGGTTGGCAGTGGAATCTAAGATGCATGTTTCGTCCCATTCAGGACTCATCAGCATCCCAGGTGATTGATGGTTTTCATAATGGGCAGCAAGTATATTCAGACAATAAGTTAAAAGGGTCACGAAGCGCTGGTCCTGGAAGGCACTGTTAACGACTATCGACATTATATATATCTATTGGTATCATTGAAGTGTCCGTGCTAGACTCCAATGTGTCAACATAGATGAGTATTTCAGCCCAATATAGTCAATCAACTGGAAATTCTAGTTGGATTTCCGAGCATCATCCTGCATGGTTAAGCAAAGGACAAACAAATTCCATTCATAGATCTATTCTGTCTCTTCTTGTGGATGAAGAACACAAAACTGACGTTAACGAGGCGGCTTTCAAAATCATCTACCGCATACCAAACGATTTATCTTAACTTTACCTTAAGAGGTCGTCTACTACATATTGCTTAGGCTGGTTGTGGGAGGCTACATTAAGAAACCTAACTTATGTATGTATCCAAAAAAAGAAGTTGGTTCAGACACTGTCCTTACTTCGCTGGCCATCAAGGTTTTAATGATCCTCAATTTGTTGTGGGGATTTCCTTTATTTTAATTGATATTTTATTTGCTGTTACATTTTTATGCTTATTATAATTTATGCATATTTCGTAAACTGTAATTCCACTGTGAACTTAATTAAAAAATCGATAGTATTTAAAAAACACCGATATTGTTCATGACGAATATTCTAGAATATAGATAAAGCAATAAGAAGACGTAATTTGTCTGAATCGTGTAATGTTGTATTTGTGCAACACATTTCGAACAATCTCATCACACACCGACTTGTCATAGGAATAGATATATGAAATTAATAAAGAGCTAAGAGGTGAGAAAATAAAATTAAGTCAAGTTAAACGGGTATATTATAAGGTCAAAATAACAATGAAGACCACTAAACCACTAAATAGCAGAGGTAATAGTACATCTGCTATGTTACCAAACAAAATTCACCAAGTAAGGTTCAATGTGCTGACGAATTGTTTTTGAACGCATAGAGGTGGTTTAAACTTCCTAAATGCCAGTTAGGCATTCCAAAAACTCTAGGATTCGCCCCAAACACGTTTTATAGATAGGTTTAGAAGATCTGTTAACGTCAATTTCATGTCCTGTCTTATAATGTTTCTCAATAGAGGAGCTAGGTTTCTTGTTCTCACCATTAATAGGTTCTGAAGATTCCGTTTGTTTCTAGAGCCATCTAGTAATATGCTCTGAAGCCCTTACTTGCAGACATCGATGAGTCCTCCCTATGTATGTGTGTCCACACGTACATTCAAATTGGTAAATACAGTGGGATGTGACGTCATTTTTCGCATGTTCGGAGGGCTTAGATAGATATATTGGCGTTACATTCTCTATTATTATGATATTGGCTGCATAAAAAGTCTTTTTAACAGCAGCGTTCAGTCTTTGTCTAGTTATCAAGCTGCTATGATACCCCATATAGGGTAGCTTGATGAACATGTCATTTTTAGGTTCGAGTTGTAGAGTGGGTCTTTGTGTATTGACTGCTTTATATCTCCTGATGAACTTGTCTGGATAGTTGTTATCAAGCAGAGTTTGTGTCAACTTTCTTTCTTCTTCATCAAGTGTGTTTTCAGTGCATATTCGTTGGATTCTACTGAAGAGGCACCTTACTAATGCTCTATGTCTATGTATATAAACATATATAATTGTAAAGTTGGAAGAGGAAATTATCGAAGAGGTTATTCTTTGCTGAATCTTTTTTGTTTTTTTCTGAATTCAAATCAAATTCAACAAATTTCATCAACTTTGTCTAGTAGCCTTTGATTTATTTTATTGTTACTCCATTCCTCGTCATTTTTTCACCTGCATATGCTTTTAAAATAAAACTCGTGAACAGTGATCCGACAGTGTTACAAAACTGTAGTTCTAATTTTTGTATCTGAAGAAACAGAGCTGTAAAATGAAAGAACTATGATTTGAGGTTATAAATTCACTAGAAATATGTATTCTATGAAGCATTCAAATTGTGTGGTGCATTTGGTCACACACTTATCCCTCTAGTGGCACCTGAATTGTAATCGATGAGTTGGACATCAGAAAAGGTGAAACAGAGAATGCCATTTGAGCAGAAAATGATTGTTTGTCAGCAGCCATGGCGGCAGATAAACAAGTGCAGTGGCGACGTACCACTGAAGCCCTTTGTTTCACTCAGAATGCAAGGAATGAATTACTACGTCTGAAATGTTACCTGGATTATTCAGTATGATGTAAGTTTGAGTAAATGGTCTTGATCCACTTCAACGTAATAGAATATTAAGTACCAGTCCTCTGATTATCACCTTGGTGATCTGTCAACAGACTGGCATGCAAAGACTGAATTTCTGCACAACAGAATCATCATAGTTAGTCATATTCGTTTGACCTACTTAACCATACGATTCTCTGGACAATAAGAAGATTTACGGTGTAGTGCTAATTACGATTCAAAACTTCGAATAAAGTCTTCTTAAGGATTTGTTTCTTCCTTAAATCAAATGATTAAAAAAAGAAGAAGACGAAATAATTTTGGATTTCAGTCGTTTTGTTTTCATCAAATGTTGTATAGTTCAATGGAAATTTTCTTTTTGTTTTTCCAATTAAAACCCTTCATATTATTTCGGCGCCATAGTATTTTCGCGCTCGAAAAGAAACATCAGTTATTAGGACTGTAAAAAAAAGATGCACTTTGTTTCCTCTGTCTAATATCAGAGATGTGCGTATGTGTGTTGGTGTGGGCATATTTCATGTACCAATTTTTGGACTAAGGGAATAGGTACAAGTGATATCTATGTTAATGTTTCCTTGAAATCAAAAGAAAAGCTAACTAATGCATATATATATTATAATATTCGTTCTTTTTGTCCTACGTTGAGCTTATCTCCATTTTACTATGTTCTGTTCATTCACTTTCAGCTTGTTTCACGACCACCTACAAACTTTCATTTTTTCTGCATAAAATATTATTCGTATCACCCTTGGACCTATTCGTGTCTCCGCCGAAGATCTGGAGTGTGGTGTCATCTAGAAGTTTCATCATCAGCGTATGTCCAATGCATGTTCATTTCGTTCTGCATATTTGTATGGTAGTAGGTTTTTTTCGCCAGCTGATATTTGGCGTTTTGTCTGTGTGATGCTTATCGCACCTGTGATGAATTCTGTATTGAAATTGGTAGTAAAGATATCTTCTGGAAGGATAATGGAGGCTTTGCAGTTAAACGTTCCAGTTGAGAGGATACAACTAAATCGATAAGCCTTCCATCCATAGAATATCAAAAAAGAGTCTGGCACACTGATCCAGTGACAAAAGTAGAATTCTTGAATGCCATAAAAAAACTAGAAAGGCAGCGGGACTAGGTAGAATTTCTCTGGAGGCACTGAAAATGGACCTAGAGACCTAGGTCGACATGCATATGTTTTTATTGTAGAAGGTTTAGAAGGAAACTACCAAAGAAGGGCGACATAGGTCACAGCAAGAACTTTCACAGAATCATCTTCCTGCTCACTGCAAACGAAATATTAGGTCGCGTCATACTGAATTGACTATAACATGGTCTAGGTGCGAAAAGCAAATCAGCATTTCCAATTGTAACGTTACGAGTCGTCACCGAAAAGAGCACAGAATGGCGGTCAAATATCTACCTCAACTTCATCCACTTAGAAAAGGCTTTTGATATGGCTGACTGAGAAGTAGTGATTCCCAAAGGAGAACTCAGTGAAGCATTTGTAGTGAAGACAGGAGTAAGACAAGGCTGCCTACTATCACCGTTGACCTTCTTAACTGCGATGAAATAGATCATGCACCGGACCGTGTGAAGTAAGGATACAGGAGGATGGAAAGACCCTAGGAGATCTTGATTTCGTTGATATCTAATGTTTTGTGTCTTGGAGATATAAAAGCGGAAGCGAACAAACCAGTGGAAGAGACAGTGGAGACGGGAATTCAGATGAAAACTGAGAAGACAGAGGTATTGAAGATAATGAACAATGACAGGAAGCAGTAATCAATATCGGTGGGAGAAATCGAATTTACGTCATCTCTTTTAGTTACCTTGGTAGCATCATTTCAGATACAGACAGGGAATAAGAATAAGGGGGTCAGACCCAACAAGGATAGGGTAGGGAAAGCAAGACTGTCTTTGCGTACTCTTAAATTAGTGTGGAAATCTACAGCGCTCAGCACACGGACTAAGATGTGAACTTCAACACTAATATCTTGTCGATGCTTTCCAATCGTTCAAAGACTTGGCACGCCTATTACAAAAAGCATTTCCAACATGCTACTGCAGACGTTTATTAGCAAGTGCCTTCGGTCCATACAGAAGATCAGAGTTTTGGTCAGAATGTGTAAGGGACAATGAATTCCGGCAACAAACCTGCCAGGACCTACTACCTAACAAATATTAAGAAGAACATAGGTGTGGATTAAAGATACTCTGAGTAGACTCTCAAATGACATTAGATACAAGGCCCTTTGACTGCAACTCGAATGGAAATATAGTTGAGGATCTGAGTGTGACATGAGGGAGGCTATGTGAGGAGGAAGTAAAAGCTTAAGACCGATTGTGGAACTTGATAGAAAAATCACCAGAGAACAGGTTGAAATTAAGGTGTACTGCAGAAGTCCTGTATTCCACTAGGAATCTGAGTGGTAACAATAATAAGGTTACTGATACTTAGATTAAGAAGGAAGTTAATTCGCCTAATTGAAAGCATACTGCATAGCCGGTTGTAAGCCCAGATAAGAGGGAAGGTGAGATGTGAGTCTAACAACCCCACCCCATTAAAAAGAACACCTTAACTCCTGAAACTTCAAAGCTTAAAGCTTGAATCCCTAATCTCTACCTCTAACACAAAGAAAGGAGAAACAAGTATCCTAAGTTTAACATCAAAACTTAATCATTGCGATTTAATTCAATTCAGCTGTCGGATAAAGTTGAGTGAAGAAAGGACTAACATTGGTGCAGAATAACATGGATCCATTTTATTTCGCTGGTTCTCATCAACTGCATACAACCTATAATCTCTATTAAATAAAAGTCAGCGTAAAATTTAACACACGTTTGTCATTAATAAGCAAATTATAAGAGTGTCATGATGAGGCGAAACATCAGGGTGACAAGGCAGTCGAAGTGTAAGTATATATATATCTTGCCAGAGAGAAGTTTCTCAAAAACTAATCGAAAAGTTTGTTGTTAGGGTGATAACAAAAAGTTAGAAACAACTGAATAGTTAGATAGGAGAAGGTCAAAATTTGGTATGCAATAGGTCAGATGAAAAGGTAATGATGTAATAAGGTGAGTAGAACTCATAAAGTCATGAAAAATTATCTCTTATGGAAGTCAAACCAAAGAAACGGGGCGAGGTGGGGTGCTGAAAAGATAAGTTAATGAAGTTAGAAAATTAAGAGTCATCAGAGTAAATGGAGCCCAACGACAGATTCCTTTTGGACACGTAAGTCAGTTTCAAACCGTTTTATTGAGATAGCCTCAACAAACAGGAGACTTGAGCTGCTTTGTCTATTAACTATTTTGAATGATGCCAGTGAGTCTACTTGGTGTCTAGTGTCTGTCAGGTGTTCGGCAATTGAAGAGCTTAAACTACTTGATCCCTTTAACCAGAAGCTCCTTGGTTCATGTTCGAAGAACCTGACGTAGGCCCTTCTTTATGTTCTTCCATTGTAACTGCTTCCGCAGATACATTTGAATTGGTATATACAGTTGGAGGTAAAATATGAGGGGTGATTGTCAATCTTTGACTGTACCAACCAGGAAGATGTTTGGAGCACAGAGAATAGTTTTTCTGCAGGATATTTCCCAGCCAGGGCTGCGCTTGATCTTTTATTTATGATTCTTATAGTATCATTGCCTTTGAAGTGGAGTTTGATGTAAGCTGGCTTCTTGCTGACCACAGGTTCATCAGGTTTCTTTCGTTCATTCTTACCATATGTGTCAATGAAACTTTGTGGATAACCATCTTCTTTTAAACGATTCTCAGGCAACATTAGTTCACTGTCTAATTTATCAGGTGAACATATTCTTTTCGCATTGGAGAAAATCGTTTTCACCAGCGTTCATTTGCAACTGACTGGGCAGAAGGTGTTGAAGTTTAAGTAGAATAAAGAATGAGTCTGATGAACTGGAATTCGGAATAATCGACTTCAAATTATTCATAATACTGTCGGCATAAATTTCATAAGGTTTGACTGACTTTATGTACAGCAGTATACCGACTTGAAATGAAGCAATAACATAGTATGGTTCACCTTAGAGTAGTCTTAAGAGAAGAAGTAGGTCGTTTTAGAAGAGAAAGGCGGTAGATTAAAAATGGTGGAGTGAAAGAAATTGGATAATTTTCTCAGTAATTTTGCAGTGAATTAAATTAAATCCAGTGAATCAAGAACTGCAGTATTTTGATCCTTAATATTTTATAGTACGCCAAATAAACCCTATTTCATTCACCTCTGTATCACTATTGTTCTCATCAATCAGGAATAGGTATCAACCACTTCTACTATCATGGTAACAACTTTGTTGATTTTTGATGACCTAATTTTCTTTGTTTGTTTGTTTCTCTAATCGCTTAGAATTTATGTATTCATCTAGAAATCCTACGTAACTTCACACTTTCTACTTTGTTTCTATGTGCATTCTGAGAACAACTCAATCGTCAAAGTGTTCATATTATTACGTAACTTCATTTTAACAAATGTTTGTGACAACTCATCACCTTTGTTACTACTCTAGTTTCATTAACACCTCATTTTCTTGATCGTTTTTGTATTACGTAACTCCACCCAAAACTTACTAATTCTCGCCCCCACACTTAGTTAAAATAACCACAACTAATTGTATTTTTCAGACACCATCAACGGAAGAGATTTAACAGTGGTTACTTCCTCCACTTATCAATGAAGCATCGTTTCAGCCACAGGCGGAACGGACGAAGATGACGAAGTCAGAATCGGAAAGGCAAGATAAGTTTCCATCAACCGGAAACCATTCACCATTTTAATCAATTTCGAAAAATCTTCTTGTTCATTCGCCTTCGTTTGGAAGGATACGACAATATTGTAACTTGAATAAAGCAAAGCAGCACATGGAACAGAATAAGAAAGGATGTGTTTCGCTTAGTCAATATGTTTTCAGCTGCATACAATCTGGGTAATGCAAAAGAATAGTTTCACTACAATTTTAACATACATAGTTAATTCATTTGAGAAATAAATGTAGGGAAATGTGAAAATAAAAATAAGATAAATAATGACAGTAGTGATAGTGATAATAATCATAATAATAATGACAATAATAATAATAGCAATATTAATGGCGACATGCATGTCAAACATGCGCAAGATAGGGACAACACCGACAATAAGGAATCCAAATCATCAGTAGTAATTACATACAAGGAAGGAACCTCGGAAACCTTATGCAGAATTCTTAACAAGGCAAGAATTAAAGTGGCATTCAAACCCACAAACTCAATTAGAAACCAGCTTTGCCGGTTAAAGGCTCCTGTGGAGCCTTTAAAATAAAACAATTTCGTTTATCTGATACCCCGCCTGCAATGGTTGTCAGGTCAAATAAATAGTTCAAAGTAGTGGAACAGGGGCAGTCAGACAGACTAACGGAGCTTAAAAACCTAGCAAAATATAGATTAGTTGACTCGAATAAGATAAGTAACCTGGAAAATAGTTCAGCTATAGCGCTCACTACATGCAATCACACACAACCATTCAATAGGACGATGGGATAAGATGACAGTTCTAAAATCTAACATAACAGGGTGGAGGGAGAAGATTGATGGCTGAAGCTTTATTTATCGAATCAAGTGAGACGGAATGATTCAACACCTGTCCAGCCAGATATCTGGAAAATTCTACTTTCCCAAAGACGATAAATACGAGAGAACAAAGAAAACTATAAAACTCAAGCTTCGAAGTCGTGTGATTATAACTGATGAAATGATTATGAACAGTAATGAATTTTGTTCGAAACGTCATCCAGTAAATAATAATACTGTTTCACTGTGTGATACATCTAATAAACAAACTAATTTGAGAAATAAAACATTGAACAGTAACTAAAAATAGTAGTTATCATGGTATGTAGACTAACTGTAATGTTAAGTTGGTAAAACTTAACGAATCACTTCATTTATGTGGGTAATGTCATAAAAAATGGAAAGCTTGACTTCACCACATATGTACATAGGGAGAACCCATCAGTCTCTTCAGAACAGGGTTACAGAAGCAAATGAAATCACCGAACACAACTGATGATGGGAACATCTACCCAGTGTCATGCGTTACAAAACACACAAAGACAGGTCATAAAGTTGAGTGCCTTTTATACTACGTTAACTTTCAAATAGATGTGTGTATGCGTCGTTTTCAGTTAGGGTTCCATTCGTGATTATTGCCTTGTGCGTGATGTTACTCAACAGTCTCTACAGTGTGTGCTCAATCTATCTTCATTTCGTTAGTCTTCTTTGTTAATAAATAAGTCATCGGTTGGTTTGTTCCTAGAGTTTCTTGTTAAGAATCCTTTCTGGGTAGTCATGTGATCTTCAGAATGGAGTGAAAGCAGATGTTGATGAAAGTCTTTGAAGCTTCGATACTAGACCATGTGGAAACACTGACTTGACAATGGTGTTGAAAATCAGAATTTTGTTCCTTAGGCTGAGTACAGAAGATTTACACATGCATTTTGGTGCATGCATTCAGGTGAAACAATGCTGGCTAGGCAAATAAAACAAGTAACTTCCTTCATGTTCCCCCCGTTGGCAGTGATTGGCTCTTGCTGCTGTTGGTTAGGTATTTTCTTCACCTCCGTCGAAGGCCTTTTCAAAGTCGATGGATCTGAGGTGGAGATTTAACTATCATTCTATAATCTGTTAACTGATGAAGCAAAGCGATGAGTTTTGATCTGCGAATGATTTGTTTTCCTTGAATCAGGCTTGTTTTGCATCCACAGCATGTTTTAGTCACTTCAGTATGACGTGACCTAATATTTTGTCTATAATGGATAGGAGCATGATTCCGTGATAGTTCATGCAAAAGTTTAAGTAGTTTTGCTTTGGTAGTTTCCGTCCAAAACTTCCGTAATATTAACTTGTGCATGTTTACTGAGGTCTCTACGTTAGTTTTTAATGCTTCCGGTTGAATTCCATCGGATCCTGTTATCTTCTCAACTTCCAGTAGTTTTATGGGATTCAGGAATTCTAATTTTGTCAGGCGATCGGTGTGTGATTTAAATATGATAAAAGTTAAACACTTAATGACAGTCAATGGATAGTAGTTAGTTAGTCGATAATTAATAATAATAGCTATATTCTGAACACTCTTTATATAATATACGGAATTTTCAGCCGGAATTATCGCACAACAGTTGCTGTTTGTCTGGGATTTCCAAGTAAACTGAGTAACTGAGTAAATCTAGTAACACAATGCTGTCTTATCTCAAGCAGAAACCGATTCCTTATGATATATTTCCTCTTTGCCTCCTTCGAGAAATACACAAAATTTAGTTGCTGAAAACCAGTTAAGAAAGATGTAGGAGCACATATTTTGACCCAAGGACATGCTAATCGCTGAATAATTTAAGGCTACAGGTAGACAGTTTTATCTCTCAGACAGTGGCCCTTCGTACCAACAACCTCAGGGACAGTTATCTCATGTGATGTGAAATGTTACCACTTCCGATTATGCTTCTTCTCACGTTTAGTAGAAACTAGTGAATCAGCCTCTTGTAGGCATTTTAAATGCATGCGGGAGCAGAATACAACAGTCTCAATAGATCAAAACAAATTGAACAAGAGTAGTTAGTTAGTTAGTTAGATAGTTAGATAGTTAGTTAGTTAGTTAGTTAGTTAGTTAGCTAGTTAGTTAGTTAGTTAGTTAGTTAGTTAGTTAGTTAGTTAGTTAGTTAGTTAGTTAGCTAGTTAGTTAGATAGTTAGTTAGTTAGTTAGTTAGTTAGTTAGTTAGTTAGTTAGTTAGTTAGTTAGTTAGTTAGCTAGTTAGTTAGTTAGTTAGTTAGCTTTATTCCAATTAGGCGATTTAAACAGATCCCAGTCTTTCATTCTATCTTACTGTATCTTGAATTACTGTTTATGCAAAAAGTAACTTCTTTCAGTAATTTGTGAGTGCAGGCAGTTGACTTGTACTTGTCCTTTTTAATGCTTATTATGTCTATAATCAGGCTACACGTATGTTTTTTTGGCCTTAATTCTGTCTGTGATATAGTATACAGGATATTGTCTAAATAGTACATTCATAGACAATGTATATCAGACAATTTATTTTCTTTAAGTTGTACCGTTTTGTTTTGTTGGCTGCCGTTTATTTTTCTTTTCCTTTCTTGATCATTTCAAGGCTACAATGCAATTTTTGTACAATACGAATAGAAATCTACTTTGTCTTTAATATTTATTTATCAAAATTATCATATTGCTATGATTGTTTCTGCTTTCTAATTTCTCTCCTTTCTATTTCTATTTCTTTATTTTAATTTAGTTCAATTTATTTATTATTTACGATAGGCGAGATAATGGCTTCGTTTCATGTCTGTCTGTCTGAGTTAGCTTTGTTAGCTTTATTTCATTTGGGGGAATAAACACTACGGAGAGAGAGGTAAACGATGATAAGACAATACAACATTGGATCAATTTCTCCGTGCTCTTTGTCGCTTCTCTTTCTTCTTTCTCTTCTTCTTCTTCTTCTTCTTCTTCTTCTTCGTCTATTCCTGATCCTTTGCTGTTGTTCTTCACTCGATGCTTACCTCCACCATTAGGATAGTCGCTTTTAAAAATTAAACAATTTTTTAGTAATTGTCTGATAGAGATGAGAGAATAGCAATATGAAGACGGAGGTTATACATCAAAGAGATGAATGAATGTTGTGTATTAATTATCCTATTACAGGTATCTTTAATCATATCCACCATCGTGTGTCTATACGGGATAATTGATGTTTTTTTTTTAAAGCCAATGTAAATGTAAACTTGGGCGTTTTTTAACACTCAACAATATATATGTTCGCTGAAGTCAATTATGTATAATGATAATTATCCTTCTCTTTTTTTTCACGTTTGTTGTTGACGTCAAGGGAAAAAAAGAGTAGTACAGTTTATACAGAACAATGTACATAAGTCAGATTACATCATCATCATCATCAAGATTTCTAGAAAAAGGACATTTTTAAAAGTAATCAGAATGTTTCCTTCAATGTTCAATTCGATAGAATGTAGGTTGATAATGTTTTTGTTCCTTTTTTTACTACTGAAATTACCAAGCATGAAGTTGAGTGTTTTAATAGATGTGTATGTATGTGTATATATCAGTTCACCTGTTGCTGTGGAGCCAGGTACATCGGTCGTTCAACGCGCACTCTGTCAAACAGGGTCAAAGAACACTATCCAGCCTGGCTGCATAAAAGAAGTAGTCGCCGATTTAGGAGTTCAGTAATCGAACATCTCGTCAACACTGGTCATTCCATCTCAACAAACACCTCCTTCAAAGTAATCTACAAAGTGAAGAACAGCCTTCCAAAGATAATACGTTTCCGTCTTCTTTGCATTGCAGAAGCCCTAGCCATTCACTAGAAGAACCGCAACTATGCATACAAAAAAAATTATTCAGCCTCTTCACTAACCAATAACAACAAACACAAATCACGGGGAACGGAAGGAATTTGAAGAAGGGCACCCTTTTAACTTAGATATAATGGAGAAGATATATAGCTCAGGTGGATGATTTTGATGCAATTGTGTTCTGTGAGATGGATGGGTTACTTGCAAAGCTTTCATTGCCTTACTAGGCAACATCTTCAGCACATACTTCAATTTGAAGTGAGCTTCTAGATTTCTCCACGAGTTTATTAGTCATCTCTCCGGGTGAGTGAACTTGAACGTGATTGGTTCTTTTTGTGTATTTTCTTACCCTCTAGGCTACTTGTATTGGTACTAATTGCTTCATTGACCTGAATTTTGAAATTTTGTGCAGGAGATTTTCCTCTTATGGATTGATAAGTTTATGTCAGGGTGCCTGTTAATCTCCGGTTCACTAGAATACCAGGCTTCTAAAAATTCTCAGACATTCTTTGTATTTACTCTGTCTTATATTTGAACGTTGTCCCAGTCGAATTGATGTTCATGGTCGTCTGTGCGTAGTGATATAAGGGAGTAGAGTATTGAGTATTAGAAATGGAGTACTACAACAGCAAGAACCCAATAACTCACAAAAAGACTTGTATACAAACACTATTCAAGAAAGCCAAGACTCATTGCGGCAGTCTTGCCTTCAGGAAGACTGAAGGAAAATATCTCGTGGACGTCTTCCTGTTATGTACACCTAGTTTTACCTAATTCTGCCTAAAACCTTAGAATAACTGTTTTAAGGAGTTATCCCGCACTGGCGTGAGCCCTTTGTTTTCCCTTCTGTTTGGATTGCTGGATTCTTATTGGCTGTTAATACGTTTAGTGCATCGTTCATTCTAATTGTATATATACAGAGTTCTTGTTTAGCATTTTGACTGTTGTTTGAGACAGTAAAAGCTTTCTTATCAACTTCCAGTCTTTTTTGTTTTTGCCTGTTGGTGGTGTTATTGTTGTTGTTGACATGCTGTTCGGGTAGATTAGCCAGAGCATTAAGTTATTATTCGCTCATAGTCTATTAGGTCGTATTTCTGGTCATAACACTTCTAAAAGAATGGATATCGACGAAACTTCATCAAAAGACATCTGCTCTCAAGCCAACCAACCAAATCAAAGGTCCCTATGGAAAACACACAGAAAATCATCTTACCACCATATATAAAGAACGTCTCAGAAATCACGACAAGACTCTTCAAACCTTTAGGAATTGATGTCACACATAAACCGAAAAATCACTTTATTCAGCTCTTTGTCAACCAAAAGACTAAACAGAGAAAGAAGACAAAGCCAACATCGTCTACAAAATAAGTTATAACAATTGCGAAAAACACTGTATTGGCCAAAGTGGACATATCCATGAAAATAAACTGGCTGTCAAAAGACATAATATTCAACCCCTTCTATCACTTCATATGGACAACCACGGACATCAATTCGACTAGGACAACGTTCAAATATTAGATAGAGGAAACACCAAGAATGCTAGAGAATTTTTAGAAGCCTGGTATTCCAGTGAATCGGCATTTAGCAGGCACACTAACACAGACAAAATTTACCAATCTATAAGAAATAAATCTATTATATTTTAATGGCCAGACTTCAGGTTAAAAAGACAATCAGTACCAAGAGAAGTATCCTAGAGGAGTTGGAAACACACAAAAGCAACCAGCCACGTCGAAGGTCACTAGGAGAGATGACTAATAAACTCGTGGAGAAATCTAGAAGCTCACTTCAAATTGAAGTATGCGCTGAAGACGTTACCTAATAGGGCAATTAAAGCCTAGCAAATAAACCATCCATTTCAGAGAACACAACTACATCAAAGCTGTTTTCACTTATTTTGAAGGCGTCCATTCAACTGCAGATGCTACAGTTGAAGATATCAAAGCCATATAGGATCAGAAAAGCAAGACAGACCTTAATGTCACTGCTCAAGTACTACACATACGTTAGTTTGACTTATGATCTTCCTGTTCGAAGACTGATCCATAAACTCACACAACCTTCACGAAATGAAGATAATCGAACAGAATTTTGATTTTATTATTCCTCTACGTTCTCTGTGGAACATAGGGCTTCAGGCAAAAGGCTTGAATTTCCAGTAGCAGTGGTGTTTTATTACGAGAAAGGGTTGCTAGCCTCATGCTTGACTTCCCCTCTCTACCGGGCTACTTAACGGCTAAGGGAGGTTCAGGAGTGTATAGGCCGGTCATCAAACTCCGAGCCACTTGCTGAATTGGCCAGTGTTCTATCACTGGACCACTGATCCAACGGTAATCAAAGATAAAAGAATACAAACCAATGAAGCCAGGAATAATAGCACTAGTGATGATGATGATAATAATGGCAAATTTATTAATGAAAACAGTAGTGAAGTAATTCAACAAAATATTAAAACTACCGTTGCATACATAGCTGCGATATAAGTAAATGGATTGGTAATGCTTCTGCCACGTATCAGTAACACATTTGATCTTTACGAATGAAGAAGGAGATTTCTAGCTCAACTCTCTGAACTTTGCTGTTTAATTATACAGCTTACATTGTATTTCTAGACAGTTTATTCCGCGAGGAAGATAAAATGGTCCGAAAGAATTAACAACAAGAAACTATGTGAACGAACCAACCAAGAGCCGATTGCTCAACAGATATGTAGGAGAAAGTAGAGATGGATCGAGAACACCCTGAGGAGACTTTCGAATGAAATCATGCGACAGGCCCTTGAGTGAAATCTAAATGGGAAGTGACGAGTGGGTCGTCGGTGACATGAAAAAGATCATTCCAGGAGGTCAGATACTATGAAAAATCGCTGGCCCAGCTAAAGAGGATGGAAGAAAATAGGAAAAAGCGGATATGTGCTGCTGTAGCTTTATGTTCCACTTAGAAGTCAAAGGAACAATAATAATATTTAGATAAAATTTCAATGTGAAATGAACTTTTAGAATACTACATGAATTCGATAATTGTCTCTCGTGAAGACCTGAAACGTGATTGATTCTTTCACCCAGATTTTCTCACCCTCTTGTCCGCTTGTACTGATATCGATTATTTTTTCTATCTGCTAATGGACCTTTAGACCGTGTAACCTGTTTATCACTGCTTGATAAATCTGTGCTACGACGATTTGTCTTCTGATTGTAGATTAATCTGAGCACTAGGTTCCTAGGAATTCTTTGGCATTTTTGGTGCTACTTTTGTCGAAGATTTGTATGTTTTTCATTCGAATTGGTCTCCCTTAGTTACTGGCACGCATTTATTGGTACTATGGAATGGATATAATATTTTCTGATAATCAGAATCCAAGGTGAAGCGACCGGAACTAACCACTAGCAAGATTCCAAGACAAAGTTTTTTGTGTTATTAATTTAGTTTTGAGTTTTTACGTTGACTGACTGGACCTCTGTTAACATGTCAGCTCGTAGTACGGTTACTTCAGCAATATATGAGGATTAACTTGAAGTAATTCGGCGGATTGTAACTAGCAGTGAAATACACGACGTACATTTCGTCCTATTTGGGACTCATCAGGCAGATGTGCCTACAAGTGTTTGGAATGATGCATACTGGGTTCAAGCCTCAATGGGAACACAACCAATCATTGGGGGGGGGAATGCAGGTAAGTCCAGATAACGAGACTTAAATAGGATGAAATGGACATCCTGGATCTCAATGCTGGTCACCATCCACCAAATCACATAGTTTTTCCATCATAAAAGCTTTTGTATTTCCTGATAAATGAAAAAAAAACAAAAAGATTTTGTTTTACTTACTTTTCTCTGTTTAATGCTAATGGCTTTATCAAAGTACTATTACACCAAAATTTACAAATTTTTGGTCCATATCCATTAATTTAATCATGACTTAAAACAATTAGTTCCCTTTATGAATTTAGATATAGCAATAAGAAGACGTAATTTGTCTGAATCGTGTAATGTATTTGCGCAACACTCATTTCGAACAATGTCATCACACATGGACTTGTCATAGGAATATATATGAAATGAATAAAGAGTTAAGAGGTGAGAAAATAGACAGGTTAGGTCAAGTTAACAGGACATATTGAAGGTCGAAATAACAATGAAGATCACCAAACCAAATAGCAGATGTAATAATTGGTAACTGGATCTTTTCATCCGAATACGTAATGCCGAAAGTTCTCATTGTGTATGACTATTATTCTTCGGGATGAAGTGTTTATTATTAATACCGCATTATGTATGACACTGGAAGAGCGGCCCAGATTGAAAATTAGATGGAAAGATATGGTATTCAAGTACTAGGAATATGCGAAAGCAGATAGAATGGGAGTGGACTCACAAAATTGTCAGTGCGACAGTCAGTGATCTACTCCAGTCACCCAGAAGACAACCACGAGCACACTGAGGTTGTGGCTAACATGATGTCACCAACGGCCACGAAGGCCCTGATGCAATGGGAGGCGATCTCACCCAGGATAGTGACTGCCATATTCAACGCAAAAGAAAGGAAAGGGACAATTATACAATTCTATGCACCCACAAACAACGCAGACCTCGAAAAGAAAGAAGAGTTCTACAGACAGTTACAGGCAACAATGGACAATACTCCAGTTGGTGACATTAAAATCCTAATGGGAGACATGAACGCCAAACTGGAACCAGATAATAATAATAATAATGCATATATTGATTGATTTCTGTTTAAAAATGAACTCTATGTGTGTAAGTATGTTAAAATTGTTTCTGTAGATATATTTAATAATGTCTTTGGCCTGTAAGCAGCTGACGAGAAGGCAGCGAAATAAAAGGTAGTACGACTTTATTCTGCAAAAACTGTAGTTCTTGCCTTGTCCACAAAATCTTTTATTAGAATGAATGTCATATAAGCAATGCCCTTATCTTTCGGAACTATTAAATGTGAACTTGGTTTGGACATGCATTTATGGTTTTTTGTTTTACAATGCTACATTCATCATTTTGAGTTACCCGGTTCGATATGAATCATTATGTAACAGAAATTGTGAACACATAATGTTGTGCCAAACAAAATATCAACACAGTGCCAACTTTCAAAATTAAGATTTGTTTATTTCGACTGATACACAAGTAGAAAAAACAAAAACATACATTTAGCAAAAAATATCCTTACCGATAATTGACTCTTCTGGCTCTACAGTAATATATACGCGTGTTTATATACATAGAATATTCTAGAATAGTTGCCACTAACAATATTGGTGTTTTTAAATACTACCAATTTGTTAAGTAAGATCAATGAAATTACAGCTCACGAAAGATGCATAAATTATAATAAGCATAAAAATGGAATAGCAAATGGAATATCAAATAAAATTAAGGAAATTTCCCCCCAACGAATTGAGGACAGTGTCTGAATCAACCAGCTTCTTTGGGATACATGCATAAGTTAGGTTTCTTAATCTGGATCGCATCAACCAGCCTCAGCACTATGTAGTAGACGAACTCTTAAGGTGAAGTTAAGATTAATTGGTTGGTATGCGGTAGGCGACTTTGAAAGCTGCCTCGTTAACGTCAGCCTTCTGTTCTGTATCCACAAGATGAGACAGAATAGCTCTGTGAATGTATTTTGTTTGTCCTTTACTTAACCACGTAGGATGATGCCCGGAAACCTGACGATAAGTATGACTAATTGTACGGTCAATGTAACTGTATCCTCAGGAGCAGTCCAGTTGGTAGAAACACATAGGGGAGGCGAATTTAGGCAGTTTATCTTTTACTGCCGAACGCAAAATAGGAGTGGTTTTGAAGACACAGCGTAATTCAGCAGCATTGAATACCCTTCTTTTTACCGCATTCTTGAGGCGTTGTGTTAATGTCTCTCAGATGTTATCCCCAACGGAGTGAAGCTGTAAGAATAAGGTCTTTTTCACTATATTGATACACAAATGTCATATTTCTTCGCAAAAGAATCCGTCTATTTCTCCTATATGATGCAGTTTTTTTAGATATGTTTTACTTGTTAGAGTTGTTATTAATTCATATTCAAGTGTCCAGTCAATATTATCATATGAAGGTCCAATATAATGACTAACCTTTCACACGATGAAGGGATATTGATGGCTTAGATCAAAAACAAATCTAAATACCAAATTGATCGTCCAAAATACGAGATATATTTTAGGATCAGAATCGTAGTGCGATGATGATCGCTCAACTAGCTAGGGATTGTGCGAGAATGACTGAATGTATCACAATAGCATGCCAAATGGAATGGATGCTTGACCGTGTTCCTTCAGCTTAATGAGTCGACTCAAACACTGGAGGTCAGCATCCACTGCTGAGGGCAGAAAGCTGTAGATTAATCATTTTGGAGAATTATTCACAGCTACAACCTCACTGGTCACAGAAAATCCGGTTTTATTGTCGAGACCGTATCATTATTATCATTAAATTTGTTCGTCATTAAAAACAATTCAAAATAATCAAGGGTTGGTTTGTAGAGATTTCATTGGTTTCAGGATTTCATCATGAGCTAACATCGGTTAGAAAAACATTGGAAACCTGGGAGTACTGGAAAGCTGTCCCATCCTAGTTTGGGAATCCTCAATAGAATTCAGCATCTCCTGGTTACCAGGCGAGCTTGTAGACCACTAAGCTACTGGGAGCCGACCCAGTGATCCACGAATTCCCGATGTAGCGCGACCACTAACCAGTGTCATCTCTGGCGATTATTTACTCTCACGCCCGACCCGCTGTATTCCAATTGTCACGAATTCTCACTAGATCTCAGGTAACTACCTACCTTGCAATGAAAAGGTCTTGAGTTTGAACTCAAGTGAGTGCGCACTGATGAAGAGTCCCAAACTAGGGCAAAACAGCTGTGCAGTACTCCCTGTGGGTTTTCCAGTGGTTCTCTAACCGATATCAGCTCATGCTGAAATCCTGAAAGCTATTCAAAATAATATTTATGTAGCCATCTTATCTCATAGTGTTACTGTTCTTTCTTGGTCTAATAGGCAGCAGAACACTGTATATAAAGGAAAGTCTCTTACTGCATCTTTTAATATAGCATGTAGCCCACAAAGTGTTGTTCTTTCTTCTTATATGAATTCCTACCTTATTCTGATGAAAATAATTTCAAATAAAGCAAGAGCAACAGTTTGTGCAGAATAATATCGTACCGCCATTTATTTCGTTGACTTCTCATCAGATGCTGACAACATAAAGAAACTATGATGTTTATTAACACAAAAATTTTAACATACTTGCAAATTTTACATAATGTCAGTTGACAGGGGGCTCCAAACTTAATAAGCAGTGCCCCTAAGTTACACTTATATAGTTTTTACCCCAAGAGTTCAAGTTTAAACCAAAGCCAGTGCATGCATCAATGGCAAAGGAGTTACTTAATGAAGACAAGGGGTGAATAAGGTTATGAGTAAATAATAAATGCAGTAACAGTGTAGTGAGTTCAACTCAAAACAAAAGACAAGCGAAAAATTGAACTGCCTATTGGCAATAATGTCAGTTAGCTAAGTCAAAGGCACACCACTAACCCAGCTTTCAGTGTTCTACTTAATATGACAAGGTCTTTCTTGAGAAGTTTAGAGAGGAATAAAGGGGAACAATAAAGGAGAATGGGCAGAATACACTACTATTATTATTGCTCCCTTGGGTTCCGAGTGGAACATAGAGCTTGAACAACACATTTCTACTTCTATTTTCTGCCATCCTCTTCAGCTGGGTCCGTGACTGTCCAAACTCTCTCATTTCTCCCTCATACGAGCTCCTCCATGTCACACTCTTACCGACGACCCACTCGTCACTTCCCATTGAGATTCCACTTGAGCGATGGCCTGTATTGACCGCAACATCATTCGACGGCCTCCTCAATGTACGCCCGATCCATCTCCACTTTCTCCTACATATTTATTGAGCCATAGGCTCTTGGTTGGTTTGTTTAATGCCAGAGTTTCTTGATGTCAACTCTTTCTGGCCAGTCATTCGATCTTCAGTCTGGAGACAGCCAGTGAAGGAGGCAGCTTTTGATAAAAGTCCGCAATAGCCTGTTGGGAATCCTTTTCGTGACACGCAGTGCAAGTAGAACAGATGACTGACTGACTTCACATTTGTGTTGGAAAACCGAATCTTGCTGTTTATGCTGACTGAATGAGTGCAGAAGATTTCCAAACTGGTTTCAGATTGATGAAGGTGTATCTTGCCTTTACGATTCTGAATGGCTTTGTCATCTTCATTCGTTCCGACTGCCTGTAGCTGAAGCCATGCTTCTGAGATAAGCGAGGGAGGTAACCTCTATTAAATCTTTCCATTTGATTGTTGCTGGTTGTTGTTGTTGTAGTGGTTCGTTGGTTATCTTCATCACCTCTATCTTCTCAATGTTCACCGGGCAGAATACATGAATCAAAAAATTGTAAGTGAAGAGGTGAGGTTGAGTTATGCCAGAAGAAAGTTTCAACTTCTTTACGTAATGAGTTAAAAGAAAATGTTTCTTAGAAATCAACAGGATGTGAGACGACTAACAGAGGTTCGAAGAGGAACTGGTGATGAGATGAGAGATATATTCGATTTATTCCCTATCACAATGCTGTCAATACTACAGGAATCATAAGACTGAATTAGTCCACACACGCAAGTCTTGTTCGCATTTGAAACTAAAATCAACAATATCTGCCATTTAGATGGATTCAGTTTAAGACTACTTGGATGAGACCATTTGTTAACTTCAGACAAGAATCTATTCATATAAGGACAATCCATAGCAGAAACTACTCGGACAGAAATGGTAAGGTGATCGGCATATTTAACGAAATTAGAAGAAATTGGAAGAATATGGCAGGTCACACAAAAAGAAAGAGAAAAGGAATGGAGAGAAAATAAGATGTAGCATTGTACTACATGCTAAGAATTCCACACTTTATTAAATGAAGTGTCTGGAATAAAGTTGTTATTATTATTATTATTATGTTGCTATTATTTCTTAAAGCATGAAATCAAAATATCCCATCCATGTAATTTCTTTTATCAACTCATTAATTTCAATTCGCGAAATATACCCATTAAGACATTGAAATAAGAACAAATTAGTTCAGAGAAGAGTCTCTTTTCGGCGAATTCATTCACTTAGCTGTACAGTCGCAAATATATATATACAATTATTTTGTGTGTGTGTGTGTGTACATTAGGTTTGTCAAAAACAAAATAACAGTTAGTGTGGGTTGTTGATTATATCATCAAGATAATGAAGAAGTTAAAATGTGTGATTAATACTCAAAGTTGTAACTAAATGGGGTGAAGATTGGTAAGATGTGAGTAGGGTTACGTAATATGGACATGTTTAGAAAGATTAGATGCTAGTGAAGGAGTTTGGAGACAATTATGAAAATAAACTAGATAGATAATAGATAGATAATAGGTGAAAAGATTGAATGGGTTAGTTACTAAAAATTGTTATACGAAAATTGCAAAAAATTTGATAACAAAATGTTGATGACAAATAAACTTGGAATTAAACCCACGGTAGTAGGAGGGGGTGGAGAAGTTTCTTCTGTGTGCATAACTCAGGCTTTTCCATCCAAATCGCTAAGGCTTCAGCAATACAAAGTATACGAAAGCTTGTCGATTTTGGAAGGCTTCTTTTGACTTTATAGATGACTTTGAACGACTTCTCCTTGCAAATCGAATGACCAGTGTTGAGTATATGCTCAATAATGGCGCTCCTTATTGCTCCGTTGTTACCTTTCCGTAGCCAGGCGGGATAGTGTTCTTGAACTCTTTTAGATAAAACACGCATCGAACGACCTATATACCTCGCTCCACAAGAGCAGGTGAATTGGTAGATACACATGGAAGTGGTCAAATGCGATAGTTTATCTTTAGAGTAGTTGATTTCATACTTTCACTGTCTTTTTTACATTGTATGAGTTCTGAAGGGAGTATAGAAGTGGTGAAAGTGATGTTTTTACTAAGTAGAACTGTAGATCTCACGCTCGACGAAGAAAATTTTCTTTATCTATGAAATACTCTTCAGAGGCTGTACAGTCGTATTTATATTTACCAAAAATGTTTAGTAGCCTATTATTGAGTAATAGGGGGGGGGTGACATAATTGATATAATTAATCGGAAGTGTCTTTAGAAGTAAAAAAAAATAAAAGTTGTAAATTACGTGGTGCTCAACGGCACAAAGTTAGAAATTTGATAAGGTTAAAATTGCTATTGAGTGAGAATAAAGGTAGTTGGGTGTCAATTTAACAAGTGTGAAGAGGGTGTGAAAATGTACAAAAAGAGCATATGAGAGTGATAATAGTGAATTAATTATTAGAGTAAAAGCAAACTAAAAGTAATATTGAAAATTTTAAAAACAATAAAAAATTTTAATTTACAGGGAACGACCAGTGAAGAGGTTAAGACCAAGGCAGAATAAGAGACTGGACAAACGTTTTCTGTATACAGAGCTCAGGGTTGTATTGACGAATTGACAGCGCCTCCGCCATACACAAATGCTGAAACCTGACGCCCTTTGCACTATTCGGCCTCATCTTGTAAAGAATCTCGAAAGACGACTCTGGTGGAGCTACGTGGCTTGAATTCACCCAGTAGTCGAGAATTGAGCTAGTTATTATCTTGCATTGTCCTTTCGCTAACCATGCCGGATAATGTTCAGAGATGTGACTGGAAAGTGTGCGCTTTATGTGGTCAATATAACCAGCTTCGTAGGAACAGATGAATTTATAAACACACATTGAAGTGGCCAGTCCAAAGCGGCAGTTTTTCCTTCACACATCCATTGATCATTTGTCGGCTCTAGAAATTGATACGTAGCTCAGTCACAAATAAGGCTATTCTCAATGGTCTGTATAAGTGGTAATTCTGGATCTCAGCAACGTTCATAAAAAGCTGTTTCTTCGGCACCGTCTGGGTTCTTTTAGGCTTTCGCTTTAACTTCATGTTTTTCTCGATGAATCTTGGAGAATATCCATTTTCCATGAGGACCTGTCTGAGTTGCTCCACTACTCCGTGGATTGTATCACTGGAAAATATCCTTCCTATTCTTAAGGTTAAGGAGTGGATCACGTTTCTCTTTCTTCTGCAAAAGAACTTCAATAGAGTCACTATGTATTAAATGAGATTTCTTAAGATTATTATCATGGAACTGCATATTATCAGTGGAGGAAACATCGTTTTGTTGTTTTCAGTCATTAGAAAATACAAAAAAAGTATTTTAGGATAATAATTTCTCATTTTATGTTTCACCTCAGTAAAAGTGTTTCTCGGAAAAGTACTGAAACTTGATGCTGGTTTGTTTTTACCTTTGTACTCATCAGTGCATGAGTAGAAATGTATTTATCGATCTCAGCGACACTTAATCGTGCATTGTGGATCCTGCGATGTATCTTATTCACCGGATATTGCATCCTTAATCAGCAATTCAATAGTATCTGACAGGTTTTGGAGCCTAAAGATATTGGGCCCGGTCTCCGACTGATCACAAGCGTTCGACACAACCAACTATCCATCGCCTTTCGAAATGATATCGGGTTTTTTTGTTGTTGATGAAATCCAACTGAAGACCAACTTAATCCGCAAGAAACTAATTATTAGACAAATAAAACAGTAATGATGAAGTTATCCATTCTTTTTATTTTAATTTGTGAAAGACGGTGGGATGGCTGCCGACAAAACATTTTAATCCATTTAACTTGATTTCTGTTAATTCCAGGGTATAGATGGAAATGGATATTTATATGCATTTAATTAATGTCTATATTTTATCTCCTTGTTTCACATTTTCAATCGAGCGACTTGTTGTAGTAAGGTCTGGCCTGGTAGATATTAATAATCCAGGGTGGTCATAAAAGATAATGGTGAATGGTAGATGCATGCATGCATGCATGTATGTATGTGTACGTGAGTATTTCTACTGATTTTGAAATGTAGACTAGTCACGGAAGTAGCTAGTGTCACAGGTAGTTACTGTAATGCTAACAAGGATACTTGTATATTACATATATATATACATATATATATTGTTAATTAGTTAAGTAATGCTTCTATCCTGCCATAGTTAACAGATAAAATTCTAATTACCAAGGTGCACTCACTTGTAAACTTTTCATTTCGTAGGGATTCTGAGTAATTTCAGTAGAATCTGTAACATATACCTCAATCTTCACAAAACCTAAATAAATTCCCAACTCATTAATGCTTATAAGATAGATGTCTTGGAGTTCTAACAAGACGTTGTGATTGGTAAGTGCATGGTTATCGAAGGTGTTGATTGGCGGTGACGTTAGTTCACGAATGGACAGAAATTGAAGTTCTCGGGTCATTAAGGTCAGACCCGATAGCTGAATGATAGCTCACCTAGTGACTTGAGGGTCGTGGGTGAGCATCTGTGAAGAGTAACACACAAAAAGGGAAGAAATGTTCACAGCTCCTTGGTTTTCAATAGTTATTTACTCTCAGGCTTTCCAGTGGTTCTCTAACTAATGTCAGTTCATGATGAAATCCTCCATGCAATCAAACACAATCCCTACAAAACCAATACTTGAGAAATTCTATCTTATCAACTTTTTCACCATGTTACATATTGTTCTAATTGCCTACTAATCCTACTGCCAATAACAACCAGCACCAATCATCATCACTTATCCAGTTAGGAAGCACAGTTTCAACGGATGAAGATGTCAAAGCTGGCCATCCAGTCTGAATTGGAAAGTCAAGATATACCTTCATCAACCTGAAACCAGTTTGGAAAACTTCTGCACTCACTCAGCCAGCGTAAAGAATAAGATTCGGATTCTATTCAACACAAACGGAAAGTTAATCCGTCACTTCTTTTATACGGGTCAGAAACTTGCACTGCGTGCCACGAAGAGGATTTCCAACAGGCTATTGCAGACTTTCATCAACAGCTGCCTTCTCTGGCTCCATACTGAAGATCAAATGGCCAGAAAGAATTCGTAACAAGAACCTCTGGGAACGAACCAACCAAGAACCGATCGCTCAACAAGTATGTGGAAGAAAATGGAGATGGATCGATCCGGCATGGGTTGAGGAAGCCATGGAATGACATCGTGCTCAATGCAGTTCATAGTAAGAGTGGAATCCGAATGGGAAGCAACAAGGCCGTGATAAGTACGAGAGTGACATGGAGGAGATCGTGGAGAAGAAGAGGAGATGAGAGATTATTGGCAATCGTGAATCCAGCTGAAGAGAACAGCAAGAAATATAACAAAGTGGAAATGTCTTGTTGAAGCTCTATGTTCCACTCGGAACTCAAGGTAATAATAATAGATATACTAGTCCTATCAACCCTATTAATTTTTGAATTCTTTCCAAGATCTATACATGCTATGAACTATAGCCTATTTAAGATATCTTTTATTTTTTCACTTTATATTTAACCATGTTAGGTAGTTGTCTGGGTTTCTAGTGAGAAGTCATGACCAGGGCAAGATACAGCAGGTCGGGTGTGAGAACAAATACTCGAAAGAGATGAAATTAACTAGTGGTCGCGTTATTTCGTGATTTGGCAAAAGTTGGATATCATGGGCTGGTCACTGGATCGTGTCACAGTGGCTTAATGGTCTTGGAGCTAGCTTGACTTCTAACTAGAAGGTCCTGTGTTCGAACCTCACTGGGTGCTTACTTCTGAAGAGTCCCAAACTGGGACGGGACAGCTGGATATTCAATAATTTCAGGTTTACCAATGGTTCTGTAACCGACGTCAGCTTATGATAAAGTCGTTTAACAAATCAATCAAATCCCTACAAACCAATACAAAGTCGTTATCATGAACATTTCAATCGTATTAATTATTTTAAGTTATCGCACTTTTGTTTAAATTTCCTCGTATATATATATATATATGTAAGCTTGATAAGTGGTCGACATTAACACTTAATAAAGGATTATACAATCGACTAAATTTAGAAACAGAGAGAAACGTGCTACAGCTTCTGATAGTGACAAGCTGTGCAAATTTCTGGAGGTTTCAGATCGTCATAAAAGAATTCAAGATATCTACCTGATATCCTGTGTTAATCAGACACCGTGTGACTGCATCGTTCTTCATCGTAGATTGCTTGCACCGAGGTTGATGCTTAAGAGGTCGTCTCGAAGGACACTGAAACCTCTGCAATTTAATCACCACTCAGCTCAGAGAATATAACAAAAGTAGAAATATCTACCTGAGGTTCAAATCTCCCCCATTATATCGATATCAGGCGTCCTTTGACCATAACCAGATGATCTATACCTCTCTATACGTCTCAGACTAAAAAGCAGTGACTTAGCAGATTGGTGCTATGTTTTCGAATGACCAACTGTAAGGTTTTCTATGACTCAATCTGGTAGTAGCGAACGTTACTCACAGAGGAAGGCAGTAACTCTACATATGTAACAGTCAGCTAGTATTCAGTCGTCTACTTAACACTGATGTCATGAGATATGGTGTCTTCCAGTTATAGCCAGTTATACGCTAATCGAATATAGATCAACCACCCACTTGTCACAGTCTTTATTCGTATCAGTTATTTCATCCTCCAAGTAATTAACCCAATCAGGATGGTATTTTTTGCATCAGTGTTTCAATGTTAGATTCCTTGTCAGCTAAGTGACATGTACAAGTGTGGTTCACGGCCAACGCACTCATAAATCACACTTAATTTACAAAGCGGGAGTTATTTGGGAGAGGAGGGAAGGTTAAAAACACCACCGCTATACTGTAACTTCAAATCTGATGGAGGCCAGAACTCAAAGAATGACAAAAACAAATGTGAATAGTTTGTACAGTCGACAAATGAATCAACGAAATCAAGCGATGATATCAATGAATAAGAACAGATACGTCATAAAATGTTAGTAGTTAATCCTTATAGAGGATTTAACTGGTGGATGGTGACGCGCATTTCGTCCTACTTGGGGCTCGTCTGCCAACTGGATGTACCTGCATTCTCCAGTGAGTGATGATGTTCCCAGCAGCGAGGCTCGAACCCAATGCCGATAGTTTCAAACGCCAAAGCGTTATCCACTAGATCACTTGGGCCACAAGAGCCAGCCACCTCTTATTAATCGGTGGGAACATCATCACTCACTGGGGAATGCAGGTACATCCACCTGACGAGTCCCGAACAGGACGAAATGCGCGTTATCCTGGATTGTTCCACTGCTAGTCACCATCCACCAGTGAAATTCTAACTACATGTCCAGACATCGTCGGAGCATCTGCACAAGAAGCCAACAGACGTGTCAACCTGAGACCGAGCACTTCGGTGCGATCAATCGACGGGAAAAAATCTAAAATTCACTTAGAGAGGATTATTTTTTAAGAAATCTTTTTTGTTGTTGGTGAAAGCGAAGGCATAACAGTATACAGCCAATTAATACTAACTAGACTTTATATAAAACTGATGGAAAAAAACAAACAACAATAGTCGAATTCAAGTTAGTTAGTTAGTTAGTTACGGACAGACTCGATTAGTTTTATGCTTCGGACAAATAGAGTAGAATAGAGATATAGACATATGAACGCGTGTGTAATGTATACGTGTATATAGCATAGCATATTAAGCATCACACGATATGGTTTTACACAAACATTCTGTCTCTCTGTAGAGCTAGCTAGCTTGAACAGCAAGACACACACACACGCACACTCACACACTCACACAAAAGAATAGACAAACAAACCTACAGGGTATCACTATAAATACATGTACTAACTTGGATTGAAAAGTGGAGGCAGTCAAGCCACCTCATCACCACCGCCATAATCATCAACATCAACAACATCAACATCATCAACAGTGTAATAATCAGCGTATCTTATGCAATAAATGTTATTACATGATCACAGCAACAACAACAACAACAACAGCAACACATATGCATATATCTGGAAAATAATTAGTACAATTTTTAAAAGTTAATAAATACACTAGTTATATATTTTTGCAAGGGATTTGTAATTAATTGTATCTGCAAGGCTAATTTCTGAAGCATAATTAGTAATAATTCAATCAAAATCTATTGACATCAGAATTACCGCCATTTTCTCTTTGCATTTTGTTTTAATCGAGACATTGAAAACATTGAACATTGAACATATTTGATTCTAATTCGTACAAAATAGCGCTTTCATAGAAGAAATTACATTTAAACAAAAACAAAAAAAGAAAAAATTAGTCTGTGGCATAAAATTCTAAAAAAATGATTCACAAATTCATGAAAATATTCAATGAAATTTACAGATTACTTGATTTCATGATTATCACTTTATATATGGATAATGCAACTTATATGATACAGTATTGTTATTCATTGATGATGCAAGAATTGATGAACTCACTTATTGAGGAGGAATATGTTATTAAACAGCAGATATTGTGTAACACATGTGTCAGAAGTATTCACTTATCAAGTTGAACTGTTTAAATTGGATACAATTGAAGAGAATTCAATACTTTAAAATTGATAGTAATAACAAGGGTAGCAGTAATTATAATTATCAAATCTCAGAATCAAAGCAGAAACTGTCAGCTATTGAAACCAGAAGAATAATATCATCAACGCTAACATCATATGAAAATAAAAGTAATCGTGAAAAATGTTGTTATACAACCACAACCACAACAACAAATGCCAAATTTATGTATCAACAATATTATTATTATTACTTTTACAAAAAAACCAACTTTGTCATTAAGTTCTTTTCTAGTTTTTTTATAATAATGATGTTATTTTGTACAGTAAATTCATCCTCATCCTCATTGGCATCGGCATCGGCATCCCTATCCTCCGCCCTATCATCACCAGTATCATCTAACTCCTCCTCATCAGCTTTATCATTAAGTGTATCTCCTGGCATATCACCTAAACGCGTGGTACGTGCACCGATTACTAGTAGACATCAGTCAATCAATCCAAGATTGTTACGTGAAATTGGTGAAGGGACATTACGTATTGGTGGTGTTTTAACTCAACTACTCGATGCTATTGAATTCTCAGTTGTCCAGGAAAGAACAGATCCTTATTTAAAGTGAGTGATTGGTTGTAGTATTTACACTAAGTGTTGATTGTTTTCGGTTTCACTTAATAACAATATTGATAATAATTTCAAATGTTGGATTTGTGAAAGGAATTGATCGAGTGTGTGTTACAGAATTGTTAAAACTTAGAGAGTATAGGTCGGCTCCTAGGCTGTGAAAAAACCCACAGGTTCCCTAGAGGCAGAATAAATGGAAGTTGTATGAAGTGACGAATATCTTACTACTCAGCCTGGCGGAAGCTCCTAATCGTAACTATCTTCAAAACCAGTTTCTAGTTCTACCTACAAATCGTAATTGACGAAGTCCAAAAAATCATTTGTCCGAACGTCTGCTCAACAATAATATTTTGATTGTGAAAGATCATATTCCAAAATGTCGGTGGCATAGCGGTTAGGACGCTCGCCGACCATGCACATGGTCCGGGGTTCAATCCCCGGCTACTGGACGCACTCCTTTACCTCTCTAAGCCAGAAATAATGCAGGTGAAGAGGAAAGGTTGGGCATGAGGCTGGCAACCACATTCTGTAAAATAAAGACGGCTCCAGAAACTTCAAGCTACTAGCTTGAAGCCCTATGTTCCACTGGGGAACGTGAAGGAAAAAAAGTATTCCAAACTGACAGAAGTTGGAAACTCACTCGACTGTAAAGCGTTATCCGCGTAACTTGACGTTTCCTGTTTAGATTATCCACAATGTTTTGCTGGTGCAGCGTAGTACAGCTTGGTTCATTATATTGATTTTCTTTAGTCACTTGAACTGGCTTTAGTTTGTGATACTGAGTTAAATTGTAGTAATAACTTCTCGGTGCATCGGTGGCACAGCGGTAGAATGCTCGCCAACCACACCTCATGTGGTTCGGGGTTCGATCCCCAGCCACGGACGCACTCCTTTACCTCGCTAAGGACTGGTAAAGAGGGATGGTTAGACGTGAGGTGGATAGCAACCCTATCCCGTAAAAATAAGTACCACTGCAACCGAAAATTCAAAGCTCTAGCCAGCAGCCGTATGTTTGACTTGGAACGTGAAGGAATAAAAAACATTTTTTTAAATATCTCGAAATGACGGAGTTATTCTCTGAAGAACTGTGGAATGTGGAATACCACAAATGGACTATGTGATGGTGTAACGATGTAAGAGGCGGGAGGAGGCTGATAGACAAAAAAATCTGTTTTTTTCCACCAATTTCCATGGTTATAAATCTAGTTAATCTTGGCATACAGTGACCAGCAAGGGCAAATCAAAATTATATCCGAAACTTTGTTTCGTGTGGTACAAAATGGAATAATAATTATAATCGTGAGTTTTGATTGTCATTCAATCTCATAAAAAATGTATATTCAATAAAAACATGAGATAATGTGGGATTATTTCGTCTTCATCTATTACATTCTGAGTGAAATATAGGACTTGAAGCATTGAAGGACCAGCGGCTGTGGTATTTCCTTTACAAGATGGATTTGCCGGACATTGCTCCAAACATCCCTTCCTTCCTTCCTTTTCTGGCTTACTACCAGCCAGTATACTTTGGCGAGGATTAAGAGTGCATCAGCGGAGGGGGGGAGTCGAACTCAGACCAGTGTTTACAACTGTAGAGCTTGAAGATAAAAGCATTAGAAATAACTATTTCCTCTAACTTTCTTGCTGTGAATAAATTATGGAGGTATTTAAGACTTACCACATTATATTAATAAATGTTCAGCTACCATCGGTAACTTATCTTCATTGCAAGTTTACTGTAATTCGAAATTATTAGTAATGTACAGTTTGGTGTCAATCGTTAGATATCATTCACAATAAGTTTCTGCCTGTCTGAAACATCCCACATTTGTTTGAACCTACCATGAGGAGTTTCTGGGTAATGGCTTACTGTAAACTCACAAGAGGATATATGCTAACCAGTCGCACTGTTTGTATTCTTGAGTATGGTGATCGATGTCTCCTGGTGGATTACGTAACCCAGTCATTAGACAAAGTGGTGGGACACTTTTGTTACAGTTTTATGTACAACTAGTTGTAGACATAAGCCGCTTTATGATTCCACCATCCATTTACTATAAAGTTTAGATGTTAACTGTTTCTTTATAGAAAGTCCTAAACCCTTCAGATGTCAAAATGTATGCTAGCAAATTTGAACGCCACAGGAGTTCAAGCTCGTCTTAAACGTATTAATTAATACGTGACCAGAAAATATGTTTTAGTCAGTTGATTTTATCTGCCAGTAAAATCCAAGACATATGCTCCATCCCATTTGTGCTTCCTCAGCTGGATGAATCTGCCAGCCCAGTGAGTAATGGTATTCTCACGGAGACTTGAACCCTAAATACCCATCGTCTTGAACGCTGGGCCACGATAGCGGCCTGTTGTGTAACTGGTAAAATTCGAAATTATTCCCCAATGAGATTTCTGGACGGGAATGATCAGCATCACCTCAGAACATGGTCTGCTTCAACGGACGACTGAGTGCTATTGTCACTCACAGAGGAACATGTTCAGACAAATAATTTCAAATTTTATATGACTAAAGTGCCCACTGGAAATTTCGAAAGATTTTTTACTGAACAATAATTACAGAACTATTTTTACTGATATCTATAGTTTTGTTTATGAGTTCGACCACGGATTGGTCAAACTAACTCTTGGAAATTAATCTGATGTTCGTTAGTGACTTTCTACAGGATGGAGTTTCCTGGAGTGAGTTCTAGTGAGAAGTTGTGACTGGTGAGGTCCATCAGGTCAAGTGTGAGGATGGATTTCTCACAGATGAAACTGGTTGGTGGTCGCGCTAAGAATCACGATTCGGTAGAAGTTAGTATTCATGGGCTGATCATTGAATTGGGTCTCAGTGGCTGAATGGTATACCAGCCAGCTTTCCTTGCAACTGGAAGATCCTAGGTTCGAAACCTGGCAGTGCGTGCGTACTGCCGATGATTTCCAAACTAGGCTGATGTAACAGCTGTCCAGTACCCCTTGCTGGTTTTCAATGGTTCTCTAACTGATATAAATCCGTGGTCAACTCGTAAAAACAAATCTAATCCTTACAAACCAACTCTTGAAAGGTAACATTAATGTTCTTTTTAAATAATATTGAATCACTGACATCAAAACTTCAAGGGACATATGGAGATAGACTGTTAACAAATTACAGGTCAAAGCATGTGTATGTAGTGTACTTTCCATTCTCCTAAGTTTTTGTTTTGACGAGTACACATACACAGTGGCTCTAGCGCCATTTTGGTCTTTTCCACTGTGGTGTCAAAGCTTACATTCTTCCAGTTCGTAATGCTGTCATATTTGTTAGATGAGTTCTGTGCGTCGATGGCACAGTGATTATGACGCTCGCCAACTATGCACATGACCCGAGGTTCGATCACCAGCCAACGCACAGTTGATATTAATCGTCGGCCTGCTAAATTTGAGCTACCAATATTACAAGCTGAATATTCCATACTTGTACCAAAAATACAATGTGGAATCAAGCTGTTATAAAATAATAAAAAAATAAATCAGCTTGTCTGAATGATCTTCGCATTTCATGTTTTACTCAGATATACTACTCATTTGTGCATATTTTCAATTAACTGGCTCTTCGTAATTTGCGTTTTGTCGTCGGTATGCACAAGTTAGGTAGAGTACTTATTTATTGCGTAATTAGGTGAACTACATTTAATAAGGACTGGTACAGTGTAACTTACCAACATCATTACCAGTATCTGACAGCCGTTGAACCCGAATCTCATTATTTGCCACATCTTAAGCTCAGTTCATCCTTAGTTGTTTCGCTATTTTCAGGGATTGCTTTGTTTTGAATTTTCACATTACAGATTACTTTTATTTTTACTTGCGTTTTCATGCTAATTCACAGTGCTGATATACCATTATTATTATTATTACATAACTTATCTAACCATGGAGAGTCGGCTGCACAGAGGTAGAATGCTCGCTAACCACGCCTCATGTGGTTTCGAGTTCGATCCTTAGCCACCGACGCGCTCCTAAACCTCTCTAAGCCAGTAATAAGTCTGGTAAAGAAGAAAAGTTGGGCATGACGCTGGCAACCAGATGCCGTAAACATAAATACCATTGCTGCCGGAATTTTAAAGCTGTAGCTAGTAGCCGTATGTTCCACTGGGAATGCATGCGTGTAAACGACTGTGCTGCTCAGAAATCAGTTAATGTGCAACTCCCTACCTTCTGGGTGAATCGACCATCTTCTTGGTACTCACATATTGAAGCTCAGTTCACTTTGCGGCGGATTCATATGTATGTGATAATGTGCATTAATGTGACGCTAGACTGAACACCAGTATTCGGAAGCAAATAATCATGAATAACAACGAATATGGTGTAATTAATGCTCATCAGTAGTGTTCATACTGAACTCTGTCTATGTAGATTATAAACTTCATGTTGATGCACTTTCTTTTTATTCATTTAGGTTCCCACTGTAACATGTAGCTTCAAGCTACAGGCTTGAAGTTTCGGTAGCAGTGATACTTAATTTTACGGGATGTGTTTGCCAGCCTCATGACCAACATTACTTCTCTACTGGTCTTATTACTAGCTCAGTGAGGTGAAGGAGTGCGTCTGTGGTTGAGGATTGAACCCCGAACCACATGAGGTGTAGTTGGCAAGCATTCTACTGCTGTGCCACCTATGCATGATAGAATCAAAAATAGAGAGATAAAACTGATTGTAAGGTTATATATATTTAAAAGTGTGCCAGTGTGCAGGTGAGTGACCACGTTTAAATCAGATAACAAAAGGGTTGCTTCCCTGTAGATGTTCGAACCGCATTGCTTAACGAAACGTTGGAATTATCTATTTCAATTGCGCTGGGATTTACTCAAGTCTACTTTTTTACCTAGGAAACAAAAGGTTTGTTTATGCAAATGCAGTAATAAAGGGTAGGAGAATTTATAGGATGGATGGTCACACTTAAAAGGGTGACGTGTTGCAGTATTTATGAATTTACAGATTTCAAAGTGGGCCAGGGACATCATTATTTTCTTTTGGGGAACTGCTTTCACTTGAGTTTCACATTTATGCATGTTGTCACATACATATGTTTTGAAATGTTTCACCACAGATTGATGTCAATTAGAGAACCATTGAGAACCAGGGAGTACTGGGCAGCTATTGCGTCCTAGTTTGTGGTAAATCAGTGGTACGCACCCGCCAATGTTCGAACCCAGGATCTTCCAGTTGCAAGGCAAGCCCGTGGACCTTTCAACCACTGAGGCCCGTGACCACCCGTTTGCACGTGAGGACAAACGACACTGGCTGGTAGTCACGCTAAAACTGGCCATCGGATCGAGTCCCAGTGGCTGAACAGTATTGAAGCTTCTCTTCTAAGTGGAAGGTCCTGGGTCTGAATTACGGTAGGTGAGTGAGGGTGAAGAGTCCCAAACTAAGACGAAACAGCTGTCTAGTGCTCTGTGATGGTTTTCAATGGTTCTCTAACTGTTATCAGTCCATGGCCAAATATGAAAAAAGTCAAAACCCTCCAAAATAATTCTTAAATCACTTATATTCTGTTCGCATATCACTCTTGGAATTTTGATGTCATCGACTCCATGTTATATAAGAAAGAAAATTCATGTTGTCAATATCAATAATTCTTTCGATTTTATGGATACCTAAACATAAAACCTGACGAGAAAGAGGTAATTGAAAAGAGTATTCTTTGTTAATTAAGTGTATACGTTTTCCACTCAAAACATTTTTTTATTATATAAATGTTTTCAAGTATTGGTTTTGTAGGGATTTTGTTTGATTGCATGGAGGATTTCATCATGAGCTGACATCAGTTAGAGAACCACTGGAAAAACCGGGAGTACTGGACAGCTGTTTCGTCCTAGTTTTGGACTCTTCCGCAACTGAACACTAGACTTATACATTTTTCCTTAAAAGTTGAAAGGTGAACATAATTAAGTAACTTTTCCCTTTTCCAGTTTACTTGTCACCTATGTCAGAGTCAAGCTGTATGTACATCACATTACACACTTCATTGAATTCTTCCGTCTTTCGAATGACATTTCCTCTAGTGTCAGAAGAAATTGTGTAGCTAATAGCACACAGGAAATAACTTGTCAATAATATTAGGCTACAGTATAACTAACAATCGAGGGTATTTTCTCCATTAGACAATATATAACTTGTGTATCATTTGTACGTGTATATCTGTGTCTGTGGTTGTTGTTGTTCATGTTATATGCCTCCTAAGCTTCCACCAGGGACGATAAACGCACCTGGTGAATCAGAGCATAAAAGTGTACACCTGTTAAGGCCTCTGCATCTTTCAATAGGCGGAACCTAATGAATCAACTAACCAACAAACTAATAAAAATACCCTGGATACTTACTAATTTTCTTTCCCTGATTTACATTTTTATTTTAATTGCCTCTTTCATGTAATTATTTCTAAACTTTGAATAGATTACATTTTTTTAATACTATTTCTTTGCATAATAAACAATTAAAGTTTCGCGTTTACACAGTTAAAACAAAGTGGAAATTAATGAGTGAATTAGTAGAAATAAATAATTTTAATTAACAAGAGTTAGTTTCTAGGGTAGGGATTTATTTATTTCAAGTTTAATCACGTATCGATATCAGTTAGAGAACCAATGGAAAGTGTTTCGTCCTAGTTTAGGACTCTTCAACAACACGCGCCGGCTTGGATTAGAACCCAGGAACTACCGGTTACAAGGGGCGAACTGTTTTGGCCAGTAAATTAATTCTATCTTCTAGCAATTCGTGCTTTTAGCTAAACCACCAAATGATGTCAGCTTGCCATCAAACTTGCAAAAAAGGAAGCCCGTACAAACTAACTTTTGAAAATTAATCTTGTGCTCACACTAGAATGAAGTTATCTTGGGTTAAAATGAGAAACTGTGACCAGTGGTGTGCACTAGGTCAGGTGTGAGGATAAATATTCTCTCCGTGATGAAGTTGGCTGGTGGTCATACTAAAATTACGAATTGGTAGAAGTCGGAATTTATTGGCTGGCTAAGGGATCAGGTCCCAGTGACTGAATGGTATGTGGGGTTTCACTGTGACAGGAAGGTCCCATGTTCCGCTAAAAGTCTTGAACTAGGAGGAAGCAGTCATTCAGCACTCCCTGATTTTCCAACGATCCTTTCTGTTGGATCTTTCGGTTTGTACAATATAGAATGAAGTGAATGTGCTGGCTGGTTGGCTGGCGTGTGTGCTATATCTATTTCAGACGGTTTTAATATTCTAGCTGTCATTTCGGAGATATTTTTCATATGGGTTAGGATGAATTTTCTTGTAGTCTTTGATGATGGCTTTTTGTTGGTGTTGTGACTCGATTTTAAACATTTTTTGATGAAATTGTGAGGGGGATATCGATTCTTTTTGAAGACAGTTTGTAGGTATTTCTCCTTCATTTCCCGTTCAACACCAGTGTGTTACAGTGTTTGAACTCTTTTAGACAATGTCTGCACAACTAATTGCAAATCAGCCACCTGAGCTACAAGTATTCTGTATTATTTCAAAGGGAAACAGTGAAGAATGATTGGGAGAATAAATGAATTAATAAATTGTGCACGAAGGGATTGAGTTATGCAAAAAAATCTCAACTTTTTTGTGTATTAAGTCAGATGAAAATTTTTCTTGGATATCTACAAGATACGAGACAATCAACGAAGCTTTGAAGAGAAACTGATACGAAGATAGATAATATTTGATACATTCTCTCTCACAGGACCGTCAATACCATAAGAATCGTGGAATTAAATCCATTCATACAAATCCAGTTTATGTTTGAAACTAAAAGACTGACATTTAGAGCGATTTAATGCAAGACTATCTGAGTAAGACCACTGGCTGACCTCAGGAAACTATTCACATTACAGCAATCCAATAAAAAAACGATTGGTACGGAAAATGTCGTATCATCAGAATATTCAATAATATTGGCTTTAGGAGAATACGCTAGGCCATGTGAAAGGAAGGAAAAAAGAAACGGAGGAAGTACACTAGCCTGGGGCAAACCAGCTTCCGTGAGCAAAGAAGTGGAGTGTTTCCCATTGAAAACAGTAGGCTGTTCCCCACCTGGGAAATAGGAGGGCAACCACTTTGTGACCCAGAACTCCGTGTCTGTGTGTTGAATACAGCTTGCTTGGTAAAACTGCTTTAGGAATAAAAAAAAAGCAGCAGTGTATTCTGAAAGATGGGTAGAATAAACGTTCCACCTTCATCTAAACCGGGAAGTATATTATGATGAGGTACAGTGATAGCGTTTAATAAGTACATTAGAAAGAAGAGAACACGAAGTTCAGCAAAGATATCTTTTCGGCGATTTCATTTTCAGAAACGCTGCATCTGAATCTGAATTTCAGGGGAGATTTGGCAGCCGATATACTGAAGAGCAGAATATCTAGCATTTTAAAGAAAACCTTCCCTGCAGCAACACTAAGAGTGACATTCTCTAGCCGTCCAATACTTCGAAACAACGCGAAGGACAAACTCTCGCATATGACCAATTCAATGTGCATATACCAGTTCACCAGCTCGTGTAAAGCTAGGTACATAGGTCGTTGTATACGCGTCCTTTTAAAACGTGTTATTTACGATTGTACAGCTTTTGAAAATGAAATCACGGAAAGGATATCTTTGCCAAACTTCTTTTTAATAAGTACCTCTACTGAATTTATAAGCGAATTGCTTGGGGTCATCAGAAGATTGTGAAGAAGGTTTAAGAACAAGCCAGAGAATTTCTTCCATAGCTTCCAGAGAGGGAAACGTGATGGGGATTGCTTTAAAGTCTAAACCTAATCCAGAAGACAATGATTTTGGCGCAGGCACAATCTTTATTTCTTTCCAAGTATCTCTGTGAGATGATACAATAAAGATTTGTGTAAGCAGACAACACAAAATATCTGCACACTTTTGAAGTGAAACACTTGACACTCTATCAGTATCAAGGCTGTGTGACAGATTTGAGGATATGTTGTATAGTTGAAAGTAGTATAATTCTGATTTTGAGTTTTTTTTGAGAGACCTGAATTGATTGATTTCACTACGGAATAAAAATGACAACAAAAACTAAATTTTGAATAATTATCTAGAGCCTTTCATTAGCTATAGGAAGGATGTTTTCAAATTCTAGTGGTAAACTGTTGTCAGTAGTATCCACCACGTCAAGTTGAAGCCGACGTTCGTAGATGACATTGGATGACAGTGAAGTTATATATAAATACTGCCAACTGAAAAGAAAAGTAGAATTTTCAAGTATTGGTTTTTGTAGGGATTCTGTTTGTTTGATTGGTTGGAGGATTTCATCATGAGCTGACATCAGTTAGAGAACCATTGGAAAACCACCAGGGAGTACTGGACAGCCAGCTGTTTCGTCCCAGTTTTCGACTCTTCAGCAGTACGCACCCACCACAGAGAGTTCGAACACAGGACTTTCTGGTTACAACGCTAGTGAGCTCTTAGACAATTGAGCCACTGGGACTCGATCCAATAGCCAGCCGATGAATTCCAGCATCTGCCGATTCATGATATGACGCGACTACTAGCGACTGTCATCGGTGAGTAATTGTCCTCACACCCGACCTGCTGCACACCACTGGTCATGAATTCCCATTGAAACTCAGGTATCAACCTATCTGGATGGGGCAGTCTTTCATGAGCATCAGATTGATATTCAAGTGTAGGTTTCCAGGGATTTGAATACTTTGAGGATTTCATCATGTAATTCATGGGCGATTGGATCGGGTCCCAGTGGCTTAATGGTCTAAGAGCTCGCTGACCCCGTAACCAGAAGGTCTTGGGTTCGAACTCTCTGTGGTGGGTGTGTACTGATAAAGAGTCCAAAACTAGGCTGACGAAACAGGTGTTTAGTAGTCCTTTTTGGTTTTCCAATTGTTCTGTAACTGATGTGAGCTCAAAATGAAATTCTCCAACAAACCAAAGTGGAATTTAGCAGTCATTGAATTGCAACTCATCAGCTGGCAGAATAGTCAAGTATTTACGGTGATCACCTGATATATTCAGCATTCAGTACCTGATAGGTGCGTTGGTGCCACAGTGATAGAATGCTCGCCAGCCATGCCTCATGTGGTTCGGGGTTCGATTCCCGGCCACAGACGCACTCCTTTACCTCACTAAGCCAGTAATAAGACTGGTGAAGATGGATGGTTAGACATGAGGCTAGCAAACCCATCCTGTTAAAATAAGTACCACTGCTACAGAAACTTCAAGCCTTTCGCTTGCAGCCCTATGTTCCACTGGGAACGTGAAGGAATTAAGATGAAGACAGGGTCATGGGTGAGTACTCTTGAAGAACCTACCCTTAGCTTTCATTGATTTTCTGACTGATGCCGGTTCGTAATAAAGTCTGTAATGAAATGTCTTCCCATCTGTTTTGTATTTCCTAACAGACCACAAGCATCCCACAGTTATAGGTGAATAGGTTAGCCTGAATTCAGTCAGTGTATTTTCTGACCAACAATTATGTAAATGTGTACATCTGCATGTGTATGTGCGTGTGTGTGTGTAAGGGTGCATGCATAAGATTGCATCAAATGGCATTGAGATTAATTAAAATGAAACGTATATATATATATATTTATTTTCGTAATTCTGTACTCTTAAATGACACAATTTGTTTATCGGTTTAAGGTCAATCATCTTAATTTCATTTGAACAATTTTAAGTCAAAATTTTGAAATTAAGTGAAATCTATGCAAAGACAAACAATGTACATTACTAATGTATGTTATAATAATAATAATAGTAATAATGACCTAGATACATCGCAAAGTGAACATGCACATTCACATAAATACATAAGCAATAAAGGATTACCAATTATCATCATTTCTTAAATGTAAGTTACACATTTAAAAAGGAGATACAAAAAGAAATAAATCGATTCACAATTGTAATCAGTAATCGTGTACTTTAAATAGCCATTGAATATTGAATAATCATCGAATGACCTTGAACACATTTTCAAATTGAATGATAATGAAGCTTTTTTTGACAAAGTTACAAATTCCAATTTTGTGTTTTTCAAACAACAACCGTTTAAAATGGAGGAGAAAAGGAAGAAAAAAATCACTCACTAATTCCTTAGTCAGTTGAACTTAATTAAGTATTAAGTGAAGTGAAATCAGCGTAAACAATACAGGCCGATTGATAATGAATGGCCTTCTAAGTATTGTGAACTAGTATTGATCTTTTTTTTCAAAAAATGTAATCAATATTAGGTGTTAAGTGAATTAATAATCGCTTACTTAATGACCTAACCTAGAAACAGAATAGAATTTATAATCCAGTACTAATGGTAGTAAACAATGTGAGGCAAAACATCATAAAGGCTGAAAAAAAAAACACAATGACGAACAACTGTTTTTAACTCGTTTCGTGAAACAAAACCATCAACATCGAATCTAGAAAACAGAAAAAAGGGAATATTTTGAACGCTGTTGCTGTCTTGCATCATTCTATCGTTTCTAGTTTAGAAAAAAATTGTTCAATACGTGTGCATGTGCATGTGCGTGTTCTGTAAAGAAAAGTCTTTCACATCGTGGCTTACTGAAGCTGGCGGATGTCAATTTCACCATACTTTCTTCTTGTAAACGTTTCATTAATTTTGTTAAGTATGCTGACGACCTGAGGGATTCCTTCAAAATGAATGCCTCTTTATCAAAAATACAAAACAAGCTGGCTGCCACTGTCGTAGGGATTTCAACTAAATACTCTCAAATGTAAGATTGTTAATTTCACTTTTAGACGAAAACAAAACTTACACAATAAACTGACTTGTTTTGCAATTAATAGTGTTCTCTGAGCTGGTTGGTTTAGTTGTAAAGCTTTCGTCGTCCTTCTGGACAACATCTTCAGCGCCACATTTAGCACAAAGTGAAGTGATCAAATACTCAACTATGCTAGCAATAATCCAGTTACTCAAAAACGAAACTGTGTGCAGACATTGTTTAAAAGAGTTCAAACACATTGTAACACTCCAGAGTTGAAAAGAATGGAAGAAAAGTACCTACAAACGGTCTTCAAAAAGAATGGTTATCCACAAAATTTCATCAAGAAGTGTTTAAAGTCGAATCAAAACACAAACAAGAAACCATTATCAAAGACCACAAGAAAATTCATTCTACTATACATGAGGAATATCTCTGAAATAACAGCTAAAATACTGAAACCGTTAGATATAGATAAAGCACACAAGCCAGTCAAATCGCTGAATTCGATATTATGCAAACCAAAAGATCCACCCAACAGAAAAAGGAGATAAAATTAATACCATTTACAAAATAAATTGTATGAACTGTAACAAGCATTACATCGGTAAACAAAGTGGGCGTCCCCTTGGAATTAGAATCCAAGAACACAAATCAGCCGTGAAAAGACACAATATATATTCTTTAGTATCAATGCATATTGACAATTATGGACATCAATTTGATTGGGATCATGTCGAAATCTTAGACAGAGGAAACACCAGAGAGTAATGCCAGGGAATTCATAGAAGCCTGGTACTTAAACGAATATGCAATTAACATGCACGTTAATATAGACGAAATATACCAACTAATAAAAAGTAAATCAGGTGACCAGAAAGTTTAAAATCCAAGTCAATAGAAAATGGTCAATACATATGTAAAGATAGTTACCAGGAGACGCAATTATATCACTCATGAAGAAATTTAAATCATTTCACTTTGTGTTAAATATTGCGCTGAAGATGTTGTCCAGAAGGACGACGAAAGCTTTTCACCTAAACCAACCAGCTCAGAGAACACTATTAATTGCAAATCATCCACCTGAGCTACAAATCTTCTCTATTATTTCAAAACTGATTTGTTCTCACGAATGTTCTTGTGTAACGCAAGCTTTAATTTTACTGTTTGTTAACTCATACGCTTTGTCTATTCTTCTTTGCTGCTGGTCTGTTTATTCTTTCCTGTGCTATATAAGACAGACATTGTTAAATTGAAAGGAATTCTGAAGGGTTGTCATCAATAGAGAGAGAGACTGGTGTACTTTCAAGCCAATTCATTAATGGCATCATTGAGATATTCGTACATATGAAATTGACTTGAGTAAGTCAACTTATCAGATACTCGGCAGTCTTTAAATTTAACGAAAATATTCATTCAGACATCTAGAAAATATAAAACAAAATTGGGCAGAGAATATCTTTCTCGATAATTTCCTCTTCTGGCTCTACAATTATATATAGATGTGTTTATATACATAGAATATTCTAGAATAGTTGCCACTAACAATATTGGTGTTTTTAAATACTACCAATTTGTTAAGTAAGATCAATGAAATTACAGCTCACGAAAGATGCATAAATTATAATAAGCATAAAAATGGAATAGCAAATGGAATATCAAATAAAATTAAGGAAATTTCCCCCCAACGAATTGAGGACAGTGTCTGAATCAACCAGCTTCTTTGGGATACATGCATAAGTTAGGTTTCTTAATCTGGATCGCATCAACCAGCCTCAGCAATATGTAGTAGACGAACTCTTAAGGTGAAGTTAAGATTAATTGGTTGGTATGCGGTAGGCGACTTTGAAAGCCGCCTCGTTAACATCAGCCTTGTGTTCTGTATCCACAAGATGAGACAGAATAGCTCTGTGAATGTATTTTGTTTGTCCTTTACTTAACCACGTAGGATGATGCTCGGAAACCTGACGATAAGTATGACTAATTGTACGGTCAATGTAACTGCATCCTCAGGAGCAGTCCAACTGGTAGAAACACATAGGAGAGGCGAATTTAGGCAGTTTATCTTTTACTGCCGAACGCAAAATAGGAGTGGTTTTGAAGACACAGCATAATTCAGCAGCACTGAGTGCTGTTCGCTTTACCGCACTCCTAAGGCGTTGTGTTAATATCTCCCTGATATTATCTCCGAGCAAATGAATTTGTAAGAATAAGGCCTTTTTCGGAACTGTCGGTACCATGACGTGTCTTGGTTTTTGATTCATATTCTTATCGATGAATTTTTCTGGATTACTGTTCTCAATCAGCAACTAACTGTTTAATAATATTAAGCTCTTCATTAAGACATTCATCAGAACAGATTGATCTTGCTCTGTGGACCAAGCAGTTTATTACAGTGCATTTGTTTTCGAAAGTCACAAAGCTGAAAAAATGAGTATACTTCCTAAATTCACAAGCCCTGACCATCACCTTTTCCAGTGGCACAATATGCACAAATTTTATTTTATGAAAAAAGTGTTAGGAATGGAAGTGCTAACTTACTGCGGAACAGTAGGAAAACAGTCTTTTCCATTCTTCGTATCCCCATTAATTTATAATTTATTTTAACATTTAAATATCATTACTACTATTATTATTACTGTAAATTCTATGATTGTGATTCCTCTTTACAATGCACTGAGGACAGAAAATAAGATGCAATATGGTAATGTGTGCTGATGGTTCCAAACTGTGTTAGAATATCTGTTTGGCATAAAGCTATTCACAGTATTACTATTAACAGTTCTAATAGCTGACCAGTTGGTTACTCGCTCGAACAGTGTCTGTTTTATAGTTAGAGTACGACGCGTTAGTGACGGAGTTTGAAGTCATACTGACTGTGTCAGTGCTGTTATTGTTTTAAACAATTTATAACGACAGACCACAGTCCTCATTTAAAATTATCTACAAGATAAAAAGAGCTGATAGCTGGTCTGTGAGCTAGCATTGTAACAAGAAGGTCCTGAGCTGGAACTCCAATGAGTTTGTACCGCTGAAGATTCCAGTACTCCCTGGTTTGCGATGGTACTGTAACCGAAGTCATTTTGCAATCAAGCCTGAAATAAATCAAACCCCTACAGACGATGTCTTGAAAATTCATCTAAGGCTCACTAGTGACAGACTACAGGAAGAATTCGCATGGAGTTCTAATTGAGAAGTCACGACCAGTGGGTTCCACTCAGTCGGTAGGGAGGATAAATACTCGACCTCGATGATATTGCCTGGAGGTTGTGCTATGACAAAATGCTGCTAGAAGTTAGAATCTATGGGCCGTCGGATCGAGTTCCAGTGAATGAATGGTTCACGAGCTCACCATGAAACCTGTAGATCGTTGGTAGGTGCACACTGTGAAGAGTCCCGAACTATGACGAAACTCCAATCCAATACTCCCCGATTTTGAGTGGTTCTTTAACTGACACCAACTATTACTATCACTATTACTGTAAATATCATAAATTTCTATGATTATTATTATTCTTTATGTTAAATTAGAAGCAATACCAAACTACATGTTGAAAGTTCGAAACTGCATCAAAATTATTGTTTGGAATAAAGCCATTATTACAACCAACAGTTCTCATAGCTAGCCAGTGGGTTACTCATTTAAACTTTGTCTCTGCCTCTCATAGGGAGGCGGAGTCTGAAATTAACGGACTGTATCAGTGTCGTTATTTAATACGGCCAAAGGACCATAGTCCACATTTAAAATTCTCTGCAAGGTGAGGGCAAATAATACAAGAAGCGTTTCAGTACGTGTGTATGGCTGCGGCGCTAACCATTCGTTTAAACAAAAGCAATTGTTATGCTAAAATAGGGTCTATTCAGTATTTTATTGTACAATGGCCTTAGACTCCTTTCCACTTGCTTTTCTGCTTCTATATTTAGTAACTAATTAACTGTTATCACTCTTACAGGTCCCATTTTGTACAATTTAGTAGTTAGTGCCTTATTATCATATTCTTCAAATCTGCCAATGGAGGGTTTTTCGTAAATCAGCCAGGAATATGGGTTGCTAGCGAACATCCTTCAATTGCAACACAGATAATATATGTGTAATTATTATATATATTTTTATTTCCTTGAGTTCCGAGTGGGACCATGGCTTCAACAACACATCTCCACTTTATTCTATTTTCTGCTGTCTTCTTCAGCTGGCTAGCCGCACGATTGCCTATAACATCTCATCTCCTTCTCCCCACACGATCTCCTCCATGTCACCTCCATACTGACCACCCACTTGTAGCTTCCCATTCGGATTCCACTCAAGGGCCTGGCTCATGATGCCATTCGACGGTGTCCTCAGAGTGTGCCTGGTCCATCTCCATTTCCTCCTACATATTTGTTGAGCGATCGGCTCTTGCTTGGTTTGTTCGCAGTTAGACGTTTTTCTTCCTAATTCTTACTAGTTACCTGGCCATTTAATCTTAAGTAAGAAGCTACCAGGGAAGGCAGCTGTTGATAAGGTCTGTAACTTGTTGGAAATCCTTGCCGTGACACCCACGCAGTTCAAGTTTCTGACCCGCATAAAACAACTGACTAACTTAACATTACAGCTGAAAATCCAAATCTTGTTCTTTATGCTGAGGCACAGCGCAGAAGATTTCCAAAGTCATTTTAAGTTAATGGATGCCTACCTTGCATTTCCTATCCTGACTGACTGGCTTTGACAACTTCATCCGTTCCGCCCCCCTGTGGTTGAAAAGATGCTTCCCATCCGAGTAAGTGAAGGAAGTAGCATCTGACAAATCTCTCCCACTGATGGTGATTGGTACTGGTTGTGGTTCTTGTTGGTGCGTGGTTATCTTCATCATCTCCGTCTTCTCTATGTTCACCTCGATTCCTGTCTTCGCTGCCCAGTGTCTTCTGCCAGTATATTGTTTTCTCTTGTAAGTCTTCGAGTTTGTGTGACATCAAGCATGAATCATATAAGTCTTGGTAAATATTAATTCGGTTATACAGGCTTTGAAGATAATTTCATCAATAAAGAACATTTTCTTCACCAGATCGTCCCATACCCAACATTCTACTCCAACCGAAGATGGTACTTTTTCTTGTTAAAGCACTCCACCAAGTAGGGAACACATTAGCTTGGATAATTCTCACTGACACGTTTGATTTGTCAGTCGTTTCACAGTCACATATAACAGTATAATCAGGTCGCCAGTGTTAGCCCACCATAACAGTACACTGATAGTTCTAAATTAGTGTGAACCCTAGAGAAATCATGGATACTTGTCTGTGTTATCAGTTTTAACTAATATATACATTTTCCTGTTCTTTCCATTTATACACATATATACATATATCTTAAAAGAGACAGAGGACAATCGAAAACTACTCTGATTACGTCATTCTTATGAAAGAAGGAAAAAACTTTATGGATACAGTATTCATACTACTTATTAGATACTCAGTGTCTTATCCTTCGGCATTTTTTTGCCTTGGGCCTTTATGTTTATATGTGTGTAATGCTCAGTGTTTCAATGGCCTCATTATTGGACACGTTAATCGCTTGCGCAATTTAAAATTATGCCGTCCTGTGTATATGTATATATATATATATAGCACTAGACTTTCGAGGTCACTTTGCGCGGATTTTCTAAAACGTGGGAAAAAAATGCCACCTAATAAACAAACAAACATATTTGAGTAAATATGTAAAACCAGACAAATAATTCCTTGGTAAAATATTTACTTACTGCACTGTACCCTACTGTACTGAACTGTCTTTCTTTTGTTTATTCTTTTTTTTCTAAAAACGGGGTGTTGAAAGTCGTTTTTTCTTCATTTATTCCGCCATTTTTTATTTATAGCTCACAAACTTTTACGGAAATCACTACTAGCACTGTTAGTTTGATATTTGTCGGTTTACAGTTGGCCAAAATTTTTAAACTGACAGTGTTAGTCTAGACGAAATGAGAAAAAAAAGGATCAGACTAAAAAAAGATCAGATTCTAAAGATTTGTGATTTATACAGTTCTAGGAGGTGGAATTTCACTACCGCTTCTTTTAGAAGCCGAAATTATTCAGATCACAATACACGATCTACTTCACACTATGAGTAGTAATCATATATGGTTCTATATACTACTGAATGACTCATTCGAGTAGTTGCATGCAATTCATTTCAGTTAGTAGCCCTTCCTAACCGGACGAAGGTGATCTAATCACTGGTTCGCTTGTTTGGAGCCCGGTTCATCAGCGGTGTTCGATCGAGATCAGAGAGCCCAATCAGTTCAAACCATCCAAATTCCGATTAGATATTTATTAGGACTGATAATACGTTAAATTAAATTCGTTATTTGCGTTTTACACTGTTTGACTCTGTGAGGTGAGTCGAAATGGTCAAACAGCTGAATAGCCTGGCAGCAAACGGAGTGAAATGACTGTCCGGTTTCTGGATCACTTTGATGTAGCTGTCCAGCAGGCGCTGCTAGTTGACATGAGTCGGATCCAACTACTCATTACAATCATTTAGTTGTATATTATGTCACGCAACAAAGAAGACTATCATATGGTGAATATAGAGAAATTCGACTGATTTCGAGTTCGATTTCATAGGGAATCACTAGGAAATGAAGAGTCACTGAACGACAACTAAGATCCAACGTAAGATAGGGCAATAACTCATTGAAGAAGACATTGCAAAATGGTCGCGCCATGTTGTGAATTGGCGGAAATTATAATTCAAGGACCATTGGATCGCGTTCCGGTGTCTCAATGGTCTACGAGCTCGCTGGCCTTGTAACCAGAAGGTCCTGGGTTCGAACCCCGGTGGGTGCGTACTGCTGAAGAGTCTCAAACTAGGCTGACGAAACAGCTGTCAATTACTCCCAGGTTTTCCAGTGGTTCTCTAACTGATGTCAGCTCATGATGAAATCCTCCATGCAATCAAATTCATAATAATTTCAGCAAATAACAACTAATACTCATTGCACAAGCGACACTTCTCGTTAGCGTTTCCAACGATGGACAAAGTGTTCAAGTCCCAATTGGAATATCACTACTCACTGGGAATACAAGTACTTCCCGCTGATTAGTATAAGAAGATGCGACGAGATGCTTCACCTGGACTCCTGCTCCTCCGATAATCTCCATCAGACGAAAATAACGTGATGTTAATTTCACCGAAATTGTCGGAGTATGCGTTCTCGGAGCCGACATGTTAACACAGACTGAACATTTCACCACAACATAGTCGATCAACAGGCGATGAGATTTAACCCCAAAAAACGAATAATATTTGATGCAAGTTACACGAATGGTAGCTCCCGTGACCCAGTGGATATTTCCTTGACGTTTGAAACAATGACTGTGAAATTAGGGTCTCTGTGGGAAAGGTACCGCCCATGTGGGACCTAGGGACATCTAGCTAAAGAGTCCCAAAACAGCCAAAAATACGCTTCATCGATTCCACTGCAAGCCATCACCAACTAAATTATATCGTGTTAATCTTCTGACATCATTGTAGCGTCTGTAATAACAGCTGCCAAGTTAAAAGCTGACGAGAGTTTCGGTCAAATAAAAACAAATTAATCAGAGGGAATTGAAAAATTAACTTCAACCAATGAAAAGTGGATTACTTAATGAAAATAGGAGAGAACAAGTAAGAAGGAGTCTTAAACAATAGTGTAATAACAGAGTGAGTAAAGCACTTCTGAGTCTTGCTGATAAATCACTAGTGTCTTCGTTATAAAAGAATGCCAAAACCCAACACTCCTTGCATTAGTCAGTTGTAATTGAGGATATAGGTGAAACTGCATGAGCAGTTTGAGTTTACTAGGTACTCAAGAACGATGCTGGTAATTAACTTGCATTGTCTTCTTCATAACCATGCCAGATGGTATTCTGAAAAACGTTTAGAAAATGTGGTTTTAGTGCGCCGATATTAGTGCGACTACGTATCATTATTGAACAGAGCTTGGAATGGTGGTCAGTTCTCTATCTCAGATTCATTGACTTTGAAAAGGCCTTTAGGAGACAGCCTCGATCAAGAGGTGATTTGGAAACTACTTCGCTACTACGGGGTGCCGCCAACAATTACACACCCTATACAACAGTTGTACTTGGCATGTAGATGCCAAGTAATCCAAAACGAGAAGCTCACAGAATCCTTCGAAGAAGGGAAGACGAAAGTTGTAGTAGACAGCAGCGGGCAACGATAAGACAGGAATAAAATGAACCCATACAAAACACTTGAAGGATTTGGACTTCACCGATGATATATGTCTGATTTCCCCCAAATTGGAATATGATGTGCACGTGAAAAGCAACAAGTTGGCGATAGAAGAGGCATCACAGATAGAACTTCAGGTGAACATAGAGAAAACAGAGGTGATGAAGATTCCTGGCCAACACCAGCAGCAACAGCAACAACAGACAACATTCAGAGTAAATGGAAGAAATTTGAACGAAGCAAACCCCCACACCTACCTACCTGGCAAGCATTCTTTCGACCACAGGCGGACAGAACTGATAAGGATATCAAAGCAGCGAGGATCGGGGAAGCAAGGCATGGTCTCATTACTCTCAAGTCTGTGTGGAGATCAACAGCACTCAGCATGGAAATGAAAATTAGATCCGGATTTTCAACTCTGATGTGAAGTCAGTCAATGCTACTCACTATACGGATCAGAGATTTGGCCAGCGCATCACGTAGGGCACTGAGAACAAACTACAGAACTTCGCTAATAGCTGTCTTCGCTCAAGACTACTCACTCCCAGATGTCCAGCCGGAAAGGATCAGCAACAGGGAGGGATCTCTGAAAATGAACGGACCAGCCCAGCAGGAAGCAATTGTGCAACAAATATGCGAGAAGAAACGGAGGTGGATTGACTGGCCATACTCTGAGAAAACAAACCATCAAGTGACATTTACACGCCAGGCCATCACTCGAGTGGACCTGGTATGGGAATTGGCTAGTTGGTCGTCAGTGTGAGGGTGACGTGGAGGAGGTGGTGTGAAGAGGAGATGAAAGCATGAAGGGAGGCGTTGAGTCAGATGAAAACGTTGGCAGCTAACCGAACGCAATGGAGACGCGTGGCTGAAGTCCTATGTTCCTCTAAGAGCTAAAGGAAACAAAAATAATAATAGTATGTCGTGATAATCAGCTAAACAGAAGTAAATGAATTTGCAAACATACGTTGAAGTGATTCAAAGTGACAGTTTTTTTAAAAATCCTCTGTACTTATTAACTCACAAAAATGCTTCTTACTTTGTGAATATTATGTAGTTAACTTGATACCTTCAATTGAAACCTTAAAAATGATTACAGTTTCTCAGTGTATCTTTTTAACTCATAATGGAGGGAAATTGATTTTTTTTGTACCTATGCTTTCATGTATGCATTAACAGACGCTTATAGCTTCTGTTGTTAACATTTAATAACCTCTAAGCATCTTATCTGTGGATTTGTAGGATCCCACCCATCCCCTATCAGGTTTGATATGATCTATCTTATTAAGGCTTGAAAAGATGAAAAACTTTAACAGAATGTTGATCATACCTGCCTGCAATGAATAACTCTAGATTCTTATGTCACGCCCAGAGTCTCTACATGTTCTTTAATGAGATTACGCTAGGCTGGTGAATAAAAGGTTTCAGAAATATCCAAAACCGATTATTCCTAATATTTTTGGTTTCTTTCCTCACTTAAATGTCATACTTTTCAAGATGAAAAGTGGTAAGATATAGCACATTATTTTGAACTATTACCACAGGATAAGACTTTCCAAACACAGAAACATACACACACACACACTGTATCACTGCATATAAACAAATGGGTTCAGATGCATCAAACTGCCATAATTAATGTATTTCTTGCTTAATCTATAGTCATGACTGGAACAGAATATAAAAAATAATTAGCGGTAATATTTAGGCATGCATTTCGGTAGCTACTCTAAATGGGTATTTCATCCAGTTTAAAAATAATCAGAAAACAGTTATAAATTATCCAAGCACCCACTATTTCAGTCCGTCTTGGTTTGGGACTCTTCAGTGATACACACCCATGATCTCAAAGGCGATCGAATCCTGAACTTTCAGGTTCTGAGGCCAACCTGTTAATCATTCAGCCACTGAAATCTCAGTAGATCAAACAGTAGAATGCACCAATCAGGCGAGGCAGAGTCCAGGGTTCAACTAACCACAGATGCACTCTTAAATATGGCCGGAAAAAAAGAAGTAAGGCTGCGTGTTCAGGTAGTAACCCAATACTACTGAAGCCTGAGGATTTGAAGCACTCTATTTCATTTGAAGAGAAAAAGAACGAACATGTTTGCAGGATAATACGAGCTCGTTTTATTTCGTGGATTCTCATCAACTGCATACATCCTAAACAAAATCGAATTATAGGTTTCAAGAAAGTTGTGGAACATACTTTTTCATAATTACTTGGAGTTATAGATAGAAGGCATAAGGAACATAATTCCAGAATTTGATGTAAGTAGATAGATTATTCGGTGTCAAAAACAACTAATTATATATAGTGGAATTAGATAAGAGGGGTAAGAGTTCAGATTTCTGTTGGAAAACACGGATTAGTTGGAAGCTTATTACAGGGTCAGAGTCAGAGAACAGAGTGAATTTACACATCTTGTGGTGGAGAATTTAAGAGGGTGGGGGTGAATAGTGAAGTAACATTTTTAACTTAAACAGACAAACAATTAAGTAGATTTAGAAACTTGAAGGTCAAAATTGATTAGAATGTTACGTAACAAGACAAACACACAGGCGTACTGACAGAAAGGCAAAACAAAAATAAAATAGAGTTAGGGTTACCAAGGTAGTGAAAGATTAATCACACTATCTTTCTGTATACAGAGGTCTGGTCGAAATCTCTTGATAGTAATGGCTTCTGCGAAGCGAAGTAGCCATGGGTTTCTAGGTGTATTGATTATTTTGAAGGCTTGGCTAATTTCTACTGTGTGTCCTGTGTCAATTAAATGTCTGGCGATTGCACTCGATAACAGTTTTCTTCCTTTTGTACGGAGACTCTTAGGAATGTGCTATTTCACTTGGAATCCAGAATATAAATTCATACATATATCAATATATTAGAGAAAACCACCGACTTATAGAAAGGTTTCTTTGACAGGCCAGTATTTATTTAAATTTTCACAATTTTCTTGCATTACAACAGAAATGAGGTTTAGTGAAAAAGCTTAATAAGGAGGATCCAGTATATCTGCTCTGGAGGTACAGTACACAACGATAATAAAATACTGACTTCCCCGCATTTCGGAAACGGATATTCTTAGAGGTTTTTCGAGCTGTTGTAAAGGACAGTTAAGTTTAAAACCCAACGTGAACTCTATCCCTAAGGAGGATGTTTCTTTATCAATCTATCCCACAGGTGGGAAGCAAATAGTATAATTTTAAGACACAAACCGAATTCGATTATTCCTAAAACTTACTGTGCAGCCAGACGGATAATCACTTTCAAAAAATAGGCCAGTACAACGGTCTACCACAAACCTGAACACTAACTGAATGATTATATCACATCTCATATTGTATGGTAATTTAAACGAGCGTGTAGGCACACGTAGATAGGGAGGAGTAATCACGTTTTGCATGTATGACTGTCGATGAATATGTTCCAGAAAGGCTCGAAAAACAAATTTAAAAAAAACACAGGTGGTATATTAACAGTCTCGCTTATAGCAAAACACCTTATTAAATGTGAAACATAAAATTGATGCGAAGATTGTTTTGAACATCATTTGAAAAACAGATAGATGGCGTATATTAAATTATTCTGAGGCGTTAATTATCCGTAAAATTAAGCTCACCTTGCAAAGGAATATATTGTTACACCTAACCTACTTTCGTAATCCTTTTCTGATGGCATTACCAAGAGTAGTTTGAGTTTCATTCAATTTAGATTTCTCTGTCGATTGATTGAACCTAAGTGCCCGGTCTCAGGTTGACATGTTGGGTCTATGTGCAGATGCTTTGATGATGTCTGGTCATGTAACTTGAAGTCAATTGGTGGATGACTAACAGTGGAATCCAGGATACGCATTTCGTCCTATTTTGGACACTTCATCTGAGACCGAGCGCTTCGATCCAATCAGTCGACGGGAAAAACTAAACTGAATTAAATAATTTATAAGACCCGTTGTAAAAGAGGTGGCTAGCTCTCATGGCTCAAGTGGTTTAGTGGATTAGGCTTCAGCGTTTAAAACTACGCGCACTGGGTTCGAGCCTAAGTGGGAACAACATCGTTCACTGGAGAATGCAGGTACGTCCAGGTGACGAGTCCCAAATGCGACTAAATGCGCGTTATCCTGAATTCCATTGCTAGTCACAATCCACTAATTGACTTCAAGTAGTACCTGGTTTAATCTTGTTCCTTGATTGGTCTGATCTCACAGTGTCTTCCAGAATGTGTGTTTAACCCTATTTGAGACTTATCAGTCTGACATACATGCTTCCCATGTGAGAAATAGTGCTCATACTGTAATAGGGAATCGACTTAAAGCAGTCATCACCTTTTGATTCATCATATGATTCACCTTATGATCGGATGACCATGACTGACCCTCATCATCTTCTTCTTACCTTGGTCCTGGTTCCGTCGTCAACTAATCAGAATATTTATTTTCTATGGACCTAGCTGAGTCGTCTACCAATCGCAGCAATTTATTTCCCATTGACCTAGGTAAATTTAAATGTGGTTAAAAATATATAAATATGATCTGCTTTTTCTGATAAAATTGTACCCTAACAGTCACGGGCCAGTCTTTCCCTTTCGATATTTGCGTAGCTCAGTGAAGCAGAAGGTACCATGGACGAATAGTCGTATTTAGCATTTTTGTTCACTGCCACAGTATTATTATACTCACGCATAAGTCTACTCGGTCATTTCAGCTGACGATGCGATCATATCAGATGGCGATGGGTACATGACACACTAAGACTCGGACCCACCATGCATCATTTCAATTCACGGATGCGATTTCCACCGGGTCACTAGGTCACGAGACCTAAGTGTTGTACAACAGGTATCAGTTGTTATTTGTTGAGGCTTTTAATACTTGAATTTCTCGTTTGTTACTGTATTGCCCATAATCTCTCATCTCCTCCAACTCACACAATCTCCTCCATGTCACCCTCACACCGACAACCCACTCGTCGTTTCACATTGTGATTCCATTCGATCAATGGTCTGCACAGCGCGCAATGTCATTCAGTGGCCTACTCAGCATATGCTTAATCCATCTCCATTTCCTCCTACATACTTGTTGAACGATAGGCCCTTGATTGGTTTGTTCCCAGACACAGTTTGTCGTTGCTAGTTCTTTCTGGCTAGCTGGCCATTTCGTCTTCAGTATGAGGCCAGTCAGCGAAAGTAGCAACTGTTGATAAAAGTTTGCAGTAGTCTGTTAGAAATTAGTTTTGTGCAAGTTTCTGGCCAGTATAGCACAGATGATCAAATGACTACACATCTGTATTAGAAATCCGAATCTTGCTCTTTGTGCTGAGGTGAAGTGCAGAAAATTTTCAAACTGCTTTCAGGTTGATGAAGGTATATCTTGCCTTTCCGATTCTGACTGGCTGGTGCTGACATCTTCATCCGTTCCGCCTGTAGTTGAAACGATGCTTCATAGATAAGTGAAGTAAGCAAGTAACCTCTGTTAAATTTCTTCCGTTGATAGTGATTAGTGCTGGTTGTTTTTGTTGTTGAGTTTCGTTGGTTATCTTCATCACCTCTGTCTTCTCTGTGTTCACCTGGAGTCCTGTCTTCGCCGCCTACCACTTCTTGTTTTTTTGATTTTTGATTATAGCTTGATTCCACACCGTATTTTTCGGTACAGGTATGGAATTTTCAGCATGTGATATCGGTAGCCTACATTTATCAGGCCGACCATAGATATCAGGTGTGCGTCGGCAAGGGATTGATTGTGTGACATTAGACATATATCATCCACACGCGAAGTCCAGATCTTCTAGAGTCTTATTATCTGTGGTCCAGTGTATTCCTATCTCCTCGCTTCCAACACACAGTCTTACGTATAATCCAGTTCACCACAATTGAGAATATCATTTGGGTGACAATAGGCAGGCTGCCTTGTTTTCCTGCTGTATTCACCTCGAACGCCTCAAAGAGTCAGTTTTCAGTTATGGACCACCTGACACGTGGCACTGTCATATAGCCAGCTGTTATATGAGGTTAATAAAGATTCGGGCACTGCACCCCATGGTGTCGAAGCAGTTTCCAAACAACTGTCTGTCGAAGGCCTTTACGAAGTCTACGAAGTTGAGGTAGAGTGAGGTTTGACTGCCATTCTATGCTTTGTTCTATGATGACGATGCGTAGAGTTGCGATTTGATCGGCACATGATTTGACTTTTCTGAATCCAGGTTGGTCAGCTGGTGGATTTCTTCATCCAGTGCATCTTTTATTCTCTACAGGATGGTGCGAATTACTGTTTTACCTAGCGTGGACAAGGGCATGATTCCTTGCCAGTTCTTGCAGAGACCTAATTCAAGGTAGCCAGCCTTTTTCAAATAGGTAGGCACCTTTTCTTCCTCCCACAACATTTGCGATAATGGCGTGAGCATATCTGCCGCACTCTGGGTCCGTTTCCAGTGCTTTGGTGGGAATTCCGTCTGGACCTACTGCCTTCCCGACTGGACTCCAGTAGCTTGATAGCATTCCGGATTTTTGCCTTCGTTGGAGAGTTGGTGTTCAGTGGCAGCTACATGCGTGCTGTTGATGGTTGTGATATTTCTGGACGCGATTCAAGGGTCTTTTAAAGTAAACAACCCATCGTTTTGTTTGTTTTTTCTCCTAAGGTTCCCATGAACATCTTTTACATGTTTTATCGTCTGGGTTGATCTCTTCCCTGGTAGAGACCTGGTATTCTGATACAATGTTCCGAGGTCTCTTTTACTTGCAGCCTGCCTGTTCTGCTTCAGTTGCTGGTCAGTGTATCGTAGAACTGTCTTTTGTTTTTCCCAGCACTCTTCTTCACTTCTCTCTTTATTCAGTGAAGTGTACATCGAACTCAGCTTCGCCCTCTGCTGCTCATCTTTGCACTGAATTAGATTTTGCATCACCCTCCTCCCCTCTCTTCTAATAGTTTCCAGGTATCTATTGAGAGCCATTCCTTGTCTTCTTCTTTTCTTTTTTGCTGGAACATCATCCTAAGAGAGTTATTCCAAATGTTCTTCTATGCAGGTTTCCTCAGTGATGCCACGTTGTGTCTCCGACTTTGCTGTAATCTGATCTGTAGTGAAAGTATCCCTTGTAGTTCTGGACTTCAGTTTCTAAATGTTGAACTTGAATTGTGGCCTGTCTCCAGTTGTTTTCAGGGACTTCAGCTTCAACTTGAAGGTTCCTATAACTAGATGATAGTCTGAGCCCTAATCTACTCCCCTTCTCGAATTTGTATCCAGCAGGCTGCGCATCAAGCTCCTTGAGCAGCATCGAGATGAAATCTATTTGGTTTGTGGTATGTCCGTCAGGCGAAATACATGTTGTTTTGTGCATATCCTTATGTTTGTACACGCTCCCTCCAATCACCAAATCGTTGGAAGAGCAGAAGTCTGCGAGTAATTCTCCGTTCTCATTCATTTCTCTAAACGAGAGCCTCTCGACTCACGTTGAGTTCTCTTCCTGTATTATCTGCTCCTAGTTTGGCATTCATATCTCCCATAAGGATTTTGATGTCGCTGTTCGGGATGTTGTCCACTACTGTTTGTAGTTGTCTGTAAAAATTTTCCTTCTTGTCTTGTTCGGCGTTGTTTGTAGCATTGGATCATTGTGTCCTACCTTCCTGTCTTTTGAGTCAAATCTTGCTGTCATGATCCTGGATGAGGAGATTGGTTCCTACTCACCGTCTCAGTATGCTCGTGGCTGTTGTCTGGTTGACCGGACTGGAGAACATTACTGACTCACCAGTTGAGAATTTTGACAATTCACATCCACTCCACATGCTCTCTCAGATTTCCAGCACTTCTATGCCATATCTTCGCATTTCTTTGGCTACGTGGATAGCCTCCCCGGCCTCCTTAATTGTACGTACATTCCACGTCCCTATTTGTTATTGTTGCTTTCATCGATAAAAGACACATCGACTGGATGACTGGCTTCCTGAAGGCACGATTTCACCAGCCAACTGTGTCATTTTACCTCTCCATTTCCAGCAAAGAATATGCTTGTTTCTTACATTTTTTTTGGATTTCTAATAATTTTATTGGGCATTGACGTTTTTGTAGAGGTTTGAATGCTTTTGCGGTGTAGGACCGCTAACCTCACACCCCACCCTCCCTCTTTACCCGGCCTTGGGACCTGCTAGAATATTGGCAAGCTAGCAAAGTAGGCAGGGTTGTGCACAATACATCATAACACTTAATTTCGCATAAACCCCATTTACTGCTTACGAATACTGTTCACTCACTAGTCAATGTCTGTCTGGTTCAATAAACTGTTTCAGAACATTATCACAGTGTTGTTATTATTGTTATTTTTGTTATCCTCTCCTAGATATAAGTAAATAAATAGTGCAAACGATACCAGTAAGAAAAAAAATTAGTCTTGTTATGATCTCCGTCAGTTGCTGCTACTATTCTTTTTTCTCTCTCTCCTTTGCATTCATAAACAATAGTCGTCATAGTAACAGTGTGTGTCAATGTGTGCATATATGTATCTGTGTAAGTGATGGTGTAGACATTCACACATGCATATTATTTTGTTTAAATTGTCCCCGAAATTATCTAATAAATTAAATGGCATCAATTAGTCTAGGTGTTGTTATTGTTGTTTTCAATTTTCCTCTTGAATTTCGACTGACCTTGTGACGTTCACTATAAAACAAAAGTGATGCAGTAAAACAAAAATAACAGCGTTTCTTTCTCTTCTTTTGTATCCACTTTTGTAATAGACTATAAATAATTCTTTCTTTTTTTAAAAAAAAGCTTTTGTCGCCAATACATGAAAAGTGTGGCAATGATTAATGCAAGAGTAGAATTTTGGCACTGTTATATTATTTTTTTTTAAAAATTATTCTTATTCCCTTGGGTTGCTAGTGAAATGGAGGGATTCAGAAGTATATTTCCACTTCACTCCGTTTTACGAACTCTTCCTAAGCTGGTTCTCCAATCGCCCATACGCTTTCATCTCTTTTGCCTGGTCGTTTCTCATTCAACTTCCACGTGAGAGCTGGCCTTCTGCGCACTGTCAATCAGTGGCGTCCTTAGAGTATGTTCATTGTATCCCAATTTCTTTCGGCATATTTGTTATTTGAAAAAGAGAAGACGTTCAGCGAAGAGACTATTTTTGACGGCGAATTCATTCACATAGCTGTACAATCACATTTATATATAATTATTTGTGTGTGTGTGTGTGTGTACATGAGGTTTGTCAAGTTTAGATAGTTGATCAGGTAATACAACAATGATCTAATATAGAAACAAGGTTAATTAGACAGCAGCTAAAATAAGGTTGAGTTAGTAAGTTAGATGACGTAATATAATTGATTAAAATGTTTCAACTTAAGCCAGGGTAGCAACAGAGGTAATTACAGGTAGAGATTAAGTAGAAGTGCGGTAGAGAATAATGCCATTTAAATTAGAACTAAAACTGAGCAAATAAGTTGGATGGCGCAACATAAATGACTAGAAATTGAGCGTTGATCGAGTCAATAATTGTGGTAATGAGGTGCAGAAATTGAATCGGGTTGGAAATGTAAAATATTACAGTTGAAAAGACAAAATAATACTAATGAAGAGATAGAAGAGAAAAGGATTAGGTAGAATTTACTTGTCGGGTAATAAGATAGATTACGTCCATTGCAAGTGTAGTGATTGGACGGACTTCTTCTCTATGAAGAGTTCAGGACTTAGCAAGTAAATCGCCACTGCTTCTTCAGCTTGAAGAAGTCTGATTCGTACACCTTTAGGAAGACTACTCCGTATTCTATAGACGACTTTGAAGTTTGTTTGGGTTGTAGCTTGGTGTCTGGAGTCTATCAGATGTTCTAAGATAGAGCTGTGGGGGCATCGCTTTTCTCCTTTGTAAAACCATGTTGGTAAGTGTTCGGTGATATGCTTGTAAAGCAAACGCTGGGTACGGCCGATATACCTGGCTCAACATGAGCAGGTGACCTACAGTACTGAGCTAGTGAACGCATGTGTTAGAAATGCTTTCAGTGACTCTGACGCCAAGTTTCTGAATTATACAGAAGCACTGAGTGAGTGAGTTAACATTAGTTATGAATATCCATGATATCATATCAGTGTATTAGCAGGACTTTCTGACTCGCTTTATCTAACCCCTCCCCACCTCCATCCTGATTTTCATCAGGCAAATTTCTATAAGCCATAATAAGATACTGCATCATTTTTATTGCACTTATCTGAAGTTGATTCGATGAATAAAGATCCCATAATTAACCTTTCTGTCTCCCTCCCACTAATTATATTACTTTATAATACTTCTACCCTATCCAAAACTATTGTGAAGTGATGCACAAGTGAGTGAATTGCAGTGGGGTAGCATGCTCCTAGATTAGGTAACTTAACAAAGTCAGTCACTCTAGATCTAACTATATTCCAATGATTTATTTAGATAAATAACCCCGATCTGCTTGTGTGAGAGCCATGTTTGAAAATTGATTAAGTCTATAGTATTATTTCCTTATGTTTCGGGTGAAGCACAAAGCTTCAACAGCACATCGCACTTTCATTCTGTTTTCTTCAGTCGTCTTAAGCATACTCTACGATTGCCCATAAGCGCTCATCTCCTCTTCACATGATATCTTCCATGCCCCTCACAGATCTACACCCAACCCCTAGTTTGCTATTTGAGTTCCACTCGAAAGTCAACCTTAAGCATGGTGTCATTCTACAGTCTGATCCACTTCTGCTTTCTTAAAAACATATTCTGGTCGATAAGTTATTGTTTGGTTGGTTCTCAGAGTTTTCTGTTGCCAATCTTTTCCAGCTGGTTTTCCAATGGTTCTCTAACTGATGTCAGTTCATGATGAAATCCTCCAACCAATAAAACTGATGATTTCGTTCGAATTCTCGCCGCTGATTGGTGCTTCTTGGTGTTGGTTAGATATCTCTGCTACCTGATGTACACGTGCATATAAGCTGAATTCTCAATAAATTTAAAGACAGAATCGTTGCCAATGAATGTGTAAGAAAATTTCAAGGTCTGAATGATTTTCAATATTTATACATTTTTTACCCTTTATGAAACTTGAATAAGGCAAAGAGTAATGATTGTAGAGTATAATAAGATAATCTCATTTTATGCTGTCGACTTTTTTGTCAGACACATAAAACCAGGGACCCTTTTCCCTTATTCTTCCTGACCGACCATCTACTCTTCAGTATCGAGTGACTGCAGCTGTTACTGAAAGTCTGCAGTCACCTGGATACGCTTCAGGTGATGTACTTGCCAAGTCTTTGGAACATATACAACCACTGATTTGACATTAAATTAATAATCCCCACTGAGACGTAAAAACAAAGAATTCATCGAAGAAAATTCTCTTTTCGACAATTTTAGTTTCATGGGTGTACAACTGCATATATAAATATGAATTATAATACATAATAACAATCAGTTTTCTTGTGTGTGTTTTAAAGTTTGACAGTGAGTGGAAATACTTAAGTGCTATAATAATATTGGTGTATAGGATTATGAGTCACAAACTGATTGTCGTACTACCGATGATTCCCAAACTAGGATGAAACAGCTGGCTGTCCAGTACTCCCTGGTTTTCAATGACTCTCTAACTGATATCAATCTCTTGTCAAACTCGTAAAATCACATTTAATCCTCACAAACCAATTCTTGAAAATAAATAGAGGTCAACCTAAACCTCAAAAGACGAGTGTGAAATAGATGATAGGAAAATAAAGTACATTCGGATATGTGAATATGTGAATGCAATAAGATGGAGAGGAAATAGGATGAGTGGAATGTTGTCAAAATAGTAGACTAGATAAAATGTTAGAATATGATAACATGAAGTGAAATTAAAAAAATAGAAATGGAACATCGAATAAAGAAGAATAACAAAGTTGCTATGCGAATTACATACTGAAATCAAGACCATGGTAACAAAAGAGAACGTACAAACTGTTCTTGTAGACAAAGTTCTGGCTTAATGTTGCGTGTTGCAAAAGCCTCTGTAATATACAATGCAAATACACTCGTGTCCTCTTCGGCAAACTTCGTCGAACTTTGTAGAATATATTAAACGATGTGTCAGATGCTGCGTCGTGGTCAGTATCTACAATGTGCTGCAATATCGATGGATTAATACCTCTACACCCTCCTTTGTTCAGCCAAACTGAGAAATGCTCTTGAAGGCGGCGGGATATGTTTCCTGAAGAACGTCCTATGTACCTAACTCCACAAGAGCAGGTGGACACATAAATATACTTGGAATTAGACAATCGAGGTAACATTTCTTTAACATTACGGTACACCAATGGATGGGTAGAGTAGGTTATTTGTAGAGCGGTAGCAAAGAATGTTTTTCCTAATTATCTTATCAGACGACTTTTAAGTACCTCACTCGCAGTATCACCACTAAAATCTAAGTTTAGGTGCAATCATTTTTAGCTACCTTCTCCCTTGATGTTCTTCTTGCATGTCATTTGCTATTGGCCTCTACGAAGATTCCTTTCGCTTGTCTGAGTTCATCATCAACACTATCTTCACTACGAATTCTCCGCACCCGTGTTGAGAGAGAACGGGTTAGATTTCTTATTCTACCTATCTGGACAAAAGTATAAAAATTGGTCAGCTGTCCTGTACACTTCAAATTTCTGTAGATATATCTTTTCAAAGACCCATCAGTTCTCCGTGTGAGTAGCATATTAGTGTCAAAACTTCAGTTCTTGTTTCTTGTCATGACTGACTGCAGCGTAATGAACATCCATCCTGGCGGTTTTTTGCAATATCACTAATACCTCTTGCCTGTAGTTGAACTGATGCTACCGTGGTGAGTGCAAGGGGAGATTTGACCTTGATTTTTCCCACCGACACTGTTTAGTATTTGTTGAGAACCGTAATTTATAAAAAAAAAGCATTACCTCATTGCAATAATGTCTGAAAATTTCTATTACATTCAGTCAAAATAGCCGCTTTAAAGGATCTATTCTTAAACAAACTAACCATGACTAAAAAAATTATTCATTCTAATCAGGCGTAGTAATGTAACACTTTTTCTTTTAAATTTAATTTGTTGAAATTACCTGGCAATAAAAGTGCGGTGCATTCAATAGTAAAACAGTAAAATTTCATTTTATCGTTATAGCACTCAGTAATAATAGTAATATTTCATTGCTTCACCATTTTCATTTTCAAATTTCCCGCCAATGATTTCGTATATACTGGCATAATAATATATTACTTCATTTAAAGAAATTTAGGCTAAAATGATACTGTTAACTGATTACTGGACGTTGTTAATTTTATTATTGATCTTTATATATATATATATACATATATATATATATACTGTATAGTCTTAAATGACCTAAAAATAGTGCCAATTTCTGTTCTATTTGTTTATTTGTTCGTCTATTTATTTGTATTTTATGTTTCATTGTTTAAACGAATGGACATCTGTTCAGCATAATGAATCAGATTAAAACGACTTCTATGAAAAGGGGAAAAGTAAATTTACAAATAGGAAACATGTACAATTGTTAGTTGGTTCACACAATGCAGTTTTTGTCTTCACACCTAACCTGGTAGACCACAACGTTCATGACTTCTCACTAGAAGTCCAGGCAACATGCTTCCATAGCCAGTCACCGGAGAGAATCAGATTAAATTTCAAGAGTTAGATTGTAGGGATATGATTTGTATCAAGTTTAATCAACGAATGACTTCAGTCAGAGAACTATTTAAAATTACGGAGTAATAGACAGCTGTTTCGTCCCATTTCAGCGCTTCTCATCAGTATGCAACCGCCGGACTTCGAATCCAGAACCTTTCGGTAACAGAACAAGCTCTCTGATCGGGCACCAGCTCACTAGTGACTAGCTACAGGATGAAGTTGCCTGGAATTCCATTAAGAATTTGTAAACAGTAGGGTCTACCAGGTTGAGCACAAGGACAGATACTCACCGATGACATTAGCTGGTGGTCGTGCTACCAACTGCGAATCAGTGAAAGTCAAAGTTCATGGGCCATTGGATCGCCTCCCAGCAGCTGAATGACCTAAGAGCTCGCCTTATAACCGGAAGGTCCTGAGTTCGAACCCCAGTGGGAGAGTATTGCTGAAGAGCCCCACAATAAGGGGAAAAAGCTGTCCATTATTCCCTTGTTTTCAGTGGTTTCCCAGCCAACAGTAATCCATGAGTAAACTTGAAATAAATCAAACCACTACAAACCAACTCATAGAAATAGTAATATGGATCAATGTCAGCTAGAGAGCGACTGAATTTATGGGGCAGGACCAGTTCTCGGTTCATAATGGGATCATGACTCTCTAAAGCTGAGGAGTCTCAGGCAACGATGAAAAAAGTGACCACTGTTTTCCAGTTTCGAATGGTTAATTAGTTGAAGCCGGTTTGTAATCAGTCTAGAAATCAACCGATTGCCTGCAGAGACACACTTGATATTTGCATAAAATTTATAAGTATGATGGTAGACTGTCTTGAAGAAAATGACTGCCGTGTGATAGTGAGTGGTGACTGAGGTTGAAAATAGAAACCTGAAACGGAGGAGGATTCAAACTACCGGTTCACTGATGCAATAAGAGTTTCATTCATTTTTAGATTTTGAAAAGCGACAACCGTTCAGAGAGTTCTCAGGCCAAAAAAAGGGTGGATATTATTATTATCATCGTTGTTTCCTTTAATTCCTAGAGGGAAATAGGGCTTCAGCCGTGCGTCTCCATTGCGTTCGATTCTCTGCTAGAGTCTTCATCTGGCTCCAAGTCTTCCCACACATTTTCATCTCCTCTTCACATGACCTCTTCCAAGTTACCCTCGCATTGACGACCAACTCGCCGCTTCCCTTTCGGGTTCTATTCGAGCAATGGCTTGTCTAGTGATGTCACTTGATGGCTTCCTCAGAGTATGGCCAATCCAACTCCATTTCTTCCTGCCTATTTGTTTCACATTTGGTTCCTGGTTCGTTCACTCCCAGAGATCTGATCTTTTCTGGCCATCTGATCTTGAGTATTGAGCGAAGACAACTGTTAATGAAGGTCTGTAGTTTGTTTGAGATGCTCTTTATGTCGCACTGGCCAAGTCTCTGATCCGTATAGTAGCACTGACTGACTTCACATTGGAGTTGAAAATCCGGATCTTATTTTTGATGCTGAGTGCTGTTAATCTCCACACAAACTTGACAGTAATGAAAGCTGGTTTTGCTTTCCCGATCCTTGCTTTGATATCCCCGTCAGTTCCGCCTGTAGTTGAAACGATGCTTCTCAGGTAGGTAAACTGGGTTTTTTCGTTCAGATTCCTTCCATTTATGCTGTTTGTCGTCTTTTGTTGTTGCTGTTGATGTTGCTCAGGAATCTTCATCACCTCTGTTTTCTCTACGTTCACCTGAAGTCCTATCTTTGATGCTTCTTCTGCTAACTTGTTGCTTTTCACTTGCATATCTTCCAGTTTGTGGGAAATCAGACATATATCATTGGCGAAGTCCAGATCCTCCAAGTTCTTTGTGTGAGTCCATTTTATGCCTGTTTCTTCATTGCCCGCTGTCTGTCGCACTATCTGTTCTACTGTGATCAGGAAAATCATTGGCGATAGTAGGCAGCCAGCCAGCTTGTCTTACTCCTGTCCTCACTTCGAAAGATTCCGTGAGTTTCCTGTTGTGCATTACTTGTCATGCAGCATTGTCGTACAGCTGTTGGATGAGATGCATAGTTGTCGGTGGCACCCAGTAGTAGCGAATTAGTTTCCAAATCACCTCTCGATCGACGCTGTCGAAGGCCTTTTCAAAGTCGATGAAGTTGAGATAGAGAGGTGACTGCCATTCCAAGCTTTGTTCAACGATGATCCGTAATGTGGCGATCTGATCAATGCATGACTTGTTTCTCCTGAATCCAGCCTGTTCCGGTCGAAGTTTTTCATCTAGGGCATCTTTGATTCTCTCCAGGATGATGCGGCTTAGTATTTTGCTTGGGATGGACAGGAGCATAATTCCGCGCCAGTTCTTGCATTGACTTAAGTCTCCTTTCTTTGGTAACTTGAATAAGTATCCTTTCTTCCAATCCTCGGGTACTTTGCCTTCTTTCCACACCTTCTCCAGTAGTGGCGTCATCAAGTCCGCTGTTGTCTACGGGTCCGTTTTCAATGCTTCTGCTGGGATTCCATCTGGTCCTGCTGCTTTTCCAGCTTTTAGCATCTTGATCGCCTTCTGATTTCGTCGGGGGGTTGGTGTTCACTGGTAGCTCTGTCTCCGTCTTTGGTATTGTTGGGCGCGTTGTCGGTGGTGGTCGATTTAGGAGTCTTTTGAAGTGTTCAGCCCAGTGTTTCCTTTGCTCCACTTCTGTGGTGAGGGGAGCAACACACAAGGCTGGATAATTAACTCTAAATATATGAACGGGAAATCACAAGTGTACATAGAAGACCAGCTGGAGCTGACATCAGTCACAGAACCATTGGCAAACCAATAGTCTAGTTTGAGACTCTTCAGCAGTACTCAGTCACCCACACGGTTCGAACCCATGAACTTCTGGTTACAAGGCTAGCAAGGTTTTAGACCATTCACTTACTGGGACCCCACTGATCCAATGACCAGCCAGCATGTGAATTATAACTTCTGCCAGCCAATTCCTGACATATTGTGACCACTTCTCAATGTCTTCTTCGATGAGTTACTGTCTCACTATCAACCTACTGCAGCCTACCGTTCACGACTTCCTACTAGAACCTCAGGTTAACTGCCTGAATAGTGAGTATCAGGTTAATTTTCAAGTATTGGTTTTGTAGGAATTTTTCGTTTGATTGGTTGGAGGTTTTCCAATGGTTCTCTAGCTGATGTCAGCTCATGACAAACAGAAGAGTTAAAAATTATGCCCGTTGTACAAGAGCTGTGTCCAGTGTTCCAGTAGCCTAGTGGACAATACCTGGTAGTTTGAAATGATGGGTGCAAGATTCTAGTGTCATTGGAAGTACCAGTACCCGGTAAGGGGATAATAAGTGTCCAGTTACATGAAATCCCACTGCTACCACCGCCCTTCGTCTCCCTCAGTTGAAACAGAAATCGTTTAGTTAAAACTGATAACCATGACTACTGTGAGTAGTTTATCAATAATCCCAGATGTCATGGTAAGCTTTCTTCACACCAAGAAGTATTAGTCATGAAATTTATTTAAAAGTCTTTTTGCTGCTAAACTACTAAGGTGAGTGTTATATAGATAGAAGAAGAAAAAATATTATGGTTTCAAACAAAAATGGTTTCACAAAAAGTAGGTTTTTCACTGAACACACTGAACCTTATAAGAAAAGACGCTTTTTTCAAATTTATTCTCTCTGTTTACCGAAAGTCTTTTGTCAACAAATTAGTCTAATAATCAATATTCTACAAGAAAAATAAACTTATCAGACACACTTCTAAAATTAGCATCAAATCATGTAAAAATGGAAAAAAACACCTCACCAACTACTTTGTAATCCGAGAAGTGAAGAAAAAAATAAGATAAAACTGTATGTGTAACACCCATAGTCGATTCGCATATTACGGTTAGTAGTAGTATTATCAAAGGAAAAATTGTGAAATTCAGTCAAATCTAATTCAGTAATTTTACTATGAACACGACTGCATAATATTTGCCTCGATCTCTTATATGATGTGTTGCACTGGTTCTCTTCAACAAGACAATGAAAAATGAGGCCTGAAGACAGGATGAATTGTGTACAATTCCTATTTCGAGTCCTTTCATCATCTGAAAATAGCTGAAATATTGTTATGATTTTACGAGTTGATCATGGATTGATATCAGTTAGAGAACCACTGAAAACCAGGGAGTACTGGACAGCTGTTGTTTCATCCTAGTTTGGGAATCATCGGCAGTACGCACCCACCGTCACGGTTCGAACCCAGGACCTTCCGGTTACAAGGCAAGCTCGTATACCATTCAGCCACTGGGACCCGACTCAATGGCCAACCCATGAATTCTAACTCCTACCAATTCGTGATTTAGCGCGACCCCAACTATTGTCGTTGGTGGGACATCCATCCACACACGTGACATCTAATTGGACCTCACTGGTCACGACTTCTCACTAGAACTCCAGGAAATTCCATCTGGTAGCAAATCACAATGTTTGGGTTCGAACCGTGATGGTGGGTGAGTACTGCCGATGATTCCCAAACTAGGATGAAACAACAGCTGTCCAGTACTCCCTGGTTTTCAATGGTTCTCTAACTGATATCAATCCATGATCAACTCGTAAAAACATAACTAACCCTTGCAAACCAAACTGTAGAAAATTATTGTTATGCCATTTGAAGGCTACCGGCAAGAAGTCTCGGAGCTACGGTTTATGTCTGTTGGCACTCGTCAGGAAGGCGTATCCGCTGTCTTGAAGGAGCTTATGTCCTCTCTGAAGCTAGAAGGCCAGGTCATGCTGTTAACTGCCTTCAGCCAACTAACAACAATTCAGAGTTCAGTGTGATGGACAGCCGTTTAGAATGGTGGTCACTTTACAAACTTGACTGATAGAATTCAATCTGCACCAGATGAAGGGACTGTGACGCATAAAATTAGTTACTGCCTATTGTCCATTCACAGTACACATTATTTTCTGTCTGCTGAGCAGAAAACAAGCCCGAAGATAGTTTTTTAACGAAAGTCAAGAGTGAAGCATTGTGGTGATGAAATCATTATAAATGATACGTAAAGAAACTATTTACTGAAATAGTTTACAACAACAGAACACTACTTACCCAACAACATACTAGATGAATGCTATGTAATAATGTACGAGGAAGCGTTCAGAAGCCATTCGAAATTAAATGAGTTAAGGCCACACTTAAAAAATAATTCGTTATTATTATTGTCTCCTTTAGTTCCTAGAGGAACATAGGTCTTCAGCTGCATATCTCCACTACGTTCAGATCCCCGCCAACGTTTTCACCTGGCTGCCCACATGTTTTCATCTCCTCTTCGCATGACTTCCTCGTGCTACCTATCACCCCTACATTGATGACCGACTCACCGCTTCCCATTCGGGTTCCACTCGAGCGATGGCCTGCCGTGTGGTGTCACTTGATGATGGTTTGTTTTCTCAGAGTATGACCAACGACGAACACCTCTCACAACAATCAAAAGTGCAACACACAAGTTGGATGGATTGCATAAACCTATGCCTAACAACGTACTTTCAATTCAACGGCCAAATATATGAAAAAGTTAAGGGAATGCTCATGGGATCGCCCATATCAGGTTCGATTGCAGAAACATTGATGTAAAGACAAGAAAACATAGTCCTATCAAATATGAAACCCAAAATTTGGATAGGTTACGAAGATGACACATTCGTAATGATCAAAAAGAAACAAGCTAGATAAAACTCACAACTTAATAAACAGCATTTTCAACAGCATCAAATTCAGAAAAGGAGAGGAATTCGAGAACAAAATCCCAATTTGGACGTCTCAGTCAAGCAAACAACCACAGGAAAATTAGAAACTCAAGTTCGTAGAAAATCAACTAACACAAACTAAATACTCAACTAAAACAGCATCGATACAATAACACACAAAATTAATTGTATACAAACACTATTCAGGAGGGCCAGAACTCATTGCAGCACTGTAACCTTAAGGAAAGTTGAAAAAAGATATCTCATGGACGTCTTTCAAAAGAATGGATATCCACAGAATTTCGTCGGAAGACATATACCCCCAAGCCAGCCTATCAAATCAAAGACCCCCAAAGAGAGCACAAAGAAAATCGCCCCACCATATATCAAGGACATCTCACAAATCACTGCAAGACTCTTCAAACCTTTAGGAATTGATGTCACACACAAACCAACAAAATCGCTTCATTCAGTTCTATGTCAACCAAAAGACTCAACAGTGAAAGAAGATAAAACCAACATCATCTACAAAATAAATTGTAACAACTGCGAAAATCACTACATTGGTCAAAGCGGACGTCCCCTTCGTCTTCGTATCCACGAACATAAGCTAGCCGTCAAAAGACATGACATCCACTCTCTCATATCACTACATACAGACAATCATGGACATCAATTCGACTGGAACAACTTTCTAATATTAGACATGGGAAACACAAGGAATGCTAGAGGATTTTTAGAAGCCTGTTATTCCAGTGTATCATCAATCAATAGACACATCGAGATAGACAAAATTTATCAACCGATAAGAAGGAAACCTCACACACAAAGGGTCAAACTTGAAGTCAAGGCAACAATCAACACCAACACCAATACAAGTAGCCTAGAGGGTGTAAAAACACACAAAAACAGCCGATGACGTTCAAGGTGACCAGGAGAGATGATTAATAAACTCGTGGAGAAATTCAGAAGCTCACTTCAAAATGAAGTAAGCGGTGAAGATGTCACCTAGTAGGGTGATGGAAGCTTCGCAAATTAACTATCCAGCTCAGAGAACACAACCACATCAAAATTACCCTTCATCGCTTTGACGAAGGTGATCGGTGCAACACGCCATATATATCTGATTACCTCAGGCTGAATTTGATGGAAATCTTGTGTAATCTCTGTTCAGACTATTATTTTCCCCTTTATTTATTCCCCTTAATGAATTTGAATAGAGCAAGAATAACGATTTTTGTAGAATAAAATGGTACCGTCATTGCTTATTTCGTTGGCTTCTTACCGGTTGCTCATAGGCCAAAGTCATTATTAAGTATATCTACAGAAACAACTTTAACATACTTGCACGGAGTTCATTTTTAAACAAAAATCCATCTATCAATATATGCATACAATAATAATATATAGAATAATAAACACTTTATCCCGAACAACAATAATGATAATACACAATGGAAACTTTTGGCATTACGTAATCAGACGAGAAAGAGAGAGAGGGTGAAAATATGCAAATAAAACCAGGCCGAGCAAGGAAAGGCTGATAACCGCTTCTTTCTAAACGCATAAATCGGGTTTCAGACGCTTGATGGAGAACTGAACTCTATTGCCTACTGATAATTTTGAACGATCTTACTACATCCACCTCATGACCCGTGTCAACTAGATGCCTGAGGATGGCACTGTTTAAAGTATTTGTTCCCTTGAGACGTAGACTTTGTGGTACACATTCATAAAATCGGATGTATGCCCTACTTTTTGTACTCCTAATGGAACTGCTACAGCAGATAAATGTAAATTTGGAGTTAACATGAGTAGAAGAACTGCCGACTTTTGATTTCACGGAAGAGAAAGTTTTTCGATAGACGGGAAGAAGCTTAGCTGTAGGATAGGCTGTGCCTAGCAACATCCTCAGTCTTTCGCTGACAACTGCTATAATATTTTCACCTTTATAGTCAAGTTAAATGTAGATGGGCTCTGTGATTTGCTTGATATTTGAGCCTTCAGATCTTCCGTACTTGTTAATGAACCTTTGAGGAAAACCGTTGCTTTTCAACATCTTTTCTTCCTCTAATTTCTCTGTAGAGCATAACCTCCTGGCTCTATATTATAGAGTCTTGACTAGTCCTCGTTTATAGCTTGCTATTTGGACAAAATCTGTTAAACTGTAGGTATTGTCCTTTCGATAAATTGACTTCTGGAGACCAGCATCATCTTCTGGGCCTTGCATGGCAATCTCCAGGAAATTGGACTTTCCATCATGTTCATGTTCCATAGTAAATTCAATATTTTGGTGGGTATGACCCACCGTTTTATTGACTTCTCAGATTACAAAGTTGATAAGGCTTTCTTCTTTTATGATTTGATGCTATTTTTGGAAGTGTGTGTGGGTGTGTGAGTATGCGATCGGTTTACATATCGACTATTAGACTAGATTGTTGACATTCGACGTTTTGATAAACAGAGAAAAAACAACAACGTTGGAAAAAAAAGTATCAACAAAAAACCTTTTTAAAAAGGGTTCGTTTATCAATGAATAAGTCGATTGTTATGAATTTTGTGTGTTATTCTTTCGTAGGCGTTGGTTTATGCTTTTTATTCCATCCCAGTCAGTTACGTAATTTATTGTTGATTAGGGTTATGCTAAAGTTTAAAGGTCATATAACTGTGTAGTGTAAAGAAAGCTCGCACACCACGACACCCGGCATGTAGGCTGTCAAGTAAATTTTATTCCTAAGAATTCTAGTTTAAGCAAGGTTCTATGTACCTCGACATTAACAGAGCAATAGACTGGATATCGTTAGTCAGCGTTTTTTTATTCCTTTACGTTCTCATCGGAACATTGGGTTTCAAGATAGAGGCTTGAAGTTTCGGTAGCAGTGTTTATTTTTACGAGATGGAGTTACTGGCCTCATGCCCAACCTTCTCTCTTTACCGGCCCTATTACCGTCTTAGCGAAGTCTAGGAGTGCGTCTCTGGCCGGGGATCGAACCTAGAACCACACGCATGGTCGGTGGGCATTCTACCGCTGTGCCATGGACGCATCCATGTATGCAGGCATCATATTATAATAAAAACAAGGACAACCGCCCGGTCGAAGAGATTTTCTCAGACTTGGGATATGTGGTTAGTTTTCCGTTCGAAAGTGGGCAAAGTGGTCTATTTTCGAATAATAGAAACCACGTGGGAAATGGGGGTCAACTTCTTTCTGGAAACATGGGCAATGTGGGAAACACAAGAAAAGTGGGAAGAAGCATGCGATAATTTTGTAGTGCAGTCAAGACTAAAATTTAATTCTATCAACTTAAACAGATTGCAGCCCTATTATGATAAAAACTAAACGTTTCTCACTTTCCAGTCCCAGTGGCTCAATGCTATACGGGCTTGCATTGTAACCGGAAGGTCCCGGATTCGAAACCCAGTGGGTGCGTACTGGCGATGAGTTGCAAACTAGGCTGACGAGACAGCTGTCCAGCACTCACAGTTCGTTTTGTGCGTCAGTGACGCAGTGGTGGGATGCTCGTCGACCAGTTAGCTATGTCAGGGACCCACCACTATGACAGTGTTTAGTGCCTTTAAAATCCCACGTATCATAGCACAGTCTACTTTCAGAAGCGTAAGAGTGAATAAAGTTGACAGGGGGGTGGGGAAAATACAGAAGAGTGCGGGGGTGGATAAATGAATTCATAAAAGGTAAAAATAAAAGAGGCTGATTTGTACCAGGTAATATCAGCTTTTTGTCGAAAATTAACAAGAATTAAGGTTCTATTTGATTAATTCAAAGTGCTTCCATCACCTTCAATAACCAACCTTGAATTCGAGTTATGTGATGAAATAACTGTGAAGCAGTCGTTAATATTGATTTTGTGACTTGACATTAATAAGTGCTTTGCAATGGATCATGATGATGGATTTCTACTCAGATTAATAATTGCAGTGAGATTTTCTGTGTGTTTTAATAACTGTTTTGGAACATGTTCTTTTCGACGACAACAATGGAACATTCTGTTGCTTCTACCTACATAGGTGTCACCGCAACTACAGGTAAACTTGTAGATACAGTTTGATGTAGAGTCCATAGAATTTCGTCCTATAATTATAGGTACCGGGAACGAAAATATTCGGGATGTAAGGGAAATAGATGCGGCGTAGAATGCGTGCTTGATGGCTGACCAAAGTCTTTGAGCTGCTAACTGCATAATTTGATCACCCTTGAATGATAGGTTAATAAAGAAAGCTTTCTTTGGTCCAGAAACTGTCTTTTCAAGATGTGGTCTATGGTTACTGTGACAATTGATAAAGTTTTCTGGATAACCATTAGCTAATAAAACTGAATGAATGTATCGAAGCTCATCCATCAATGTGTCGCTCCTACATATTCTACGGGCCCTTGAAAACAAACATTTCACTGACCAAAGAAAAGAAGAGAAATTTATTCGGACATAAGTGACATTTAATCTATTTTGTACAGCAGTGCCGCTGACACTATAAAAGTCACTGAACTGTGTGAATCATAGAAATTTGAGTTACCCAAATTATTAGCGTGGAGATTCAATTCATTTCAAACGCATAAAATGCACTTGACTGAAGAATTGATGGCAAAGTTCAACAATAGCGTCCCAAAAGGGATGCGAATGCGCGAGTGACCTTCAGCCGACCAATCATCAAAAGATGTAGCTTTTGCAAAAAAATGACGTATATTTACAAGGAATTGCATGAAAACACATTAAACAGGTTATCTTTCTCTGACATGACTTAAGAATACCTCCAGGTTATAATGAAGAGTATCAGTGGCTAAGTTGGACTAGTTTCTGGACATGTATTCACGTAGGTGACAAAAGATGAGCTGTTCTTGTCAACTGTTTATCTCTCGTCCTGTTGTGCAGTCTTCCTCAAAAGCCTTCGGTTGAATTACTATGGTTTTCAGTGGGAAGATCGACAACTACTTACCAAGAAAATGTGGATAATAAAACAAATTAAAATAAATGGCATCAACTCTAAATCTATCCTTGATCGTAAACCTAACCTTAATCCTAATCCTAATTACAACCCTTATCCTCACCGTAAACCTAACCCTAGTCCTAATTGTAACCCTGATCCTAACCCTAACCCCAATATTAACCTTAATGAGCCATTAAAAAATTGTGCAAACAGTGCTTAAAACGTGATCTTGGTGAAATTCGCTGCTTAGTTGGTGAATATTGTTGGCATTTCATCTATGATAATGACAGGTGCCGTCAGCCAACGACTAGTATGCGTGCAAGGTCACCGGAGAGCGTTCGCACTCATGGGACGCTATTGTTGAACTTCCCCGAATTGACAATGAGAACTGTTGATGAAGTCTGAGTATAAAAAAAGGTTTACAAGAAGTCATCATTTTGATGAATATCCTTCGTCTTTTAAATCATCTTGTGGAAATGCTACTATTCGACGAAACTGTGTTGCCTGAAAATTTCTCGCATTCTATATATATGCCGTCAGTTGTTATTTTTATTTAAAAAACAGTGTATTTTCCACTGACGTTTCTCTGTTTAATACTGCTCACAGCTACAAAATCTCAGCTTACATATGGTGACTCAACCAAAGTTCATCTATATGTTATAATTCTGTGTTGTCAAAGGGGCCAAATCGGTGAAGGTAACCAATTGTGTAAAGATTGCTGGATATGATAAGTCTATAACTTACAAATGCAGTACATGCCAATGTTGAGGAAAATACTGATCCCATTTGAATTAACTGTGTTATTTCATTGGAAACAGGTATTCGATCCAGGTCAAATTCTATCTGACTGCATTTTATGTGAAGAGCCTCCGATATGAGATGTTTGTTCCTATAATTTTGAGATTTTTCTAAACCTTTTCAAGTCAATCTTGTAGCCTGAGGATGTTTTCAGGTTTATTGGTTCCACTGGGTTTCTTAGTGGCCAAATGGAGTTACTACAGTATTCGTTTCTTCTGACTAACACTTATCGATACATTTTTCTGATGTGCTGTACATCACATTTTCCATTATAGACACAGTTATATTGTTGTGAATCTATCAGAATGCGATCTTTTAACATTATTCCTGTCTTCTATTCGTTAAGTTCTTTTCTAATCTTGTCGAATAACAGCTGTTGTAGTCAACGTTTTCTTTTCGCAAACTTTTTTCAACTTGCGTTATTTATTCCTCTTGTGAATAAATTCCTTGGATAGTTATCTTTCTTAAGGAATTCAGGAAAAATTCAGTTTCTCGTCTTCTTTTCTTGTTTTCATTTGATGTCATTGTATATGTCCCCTTCCTTGAACACTTGATATAACTGGTACTTTTATGCTGATATGCGTAGAGGATCAGAAGAACAAATATTGGATTGGGTGTAGTCTTTCTGAAATACTGCGTAACTAAGTAGTGCTGCTGCCATCGGATTTTGGTATTGTATTAGACGTAATGTAACATCAGAAGACAAGGGCCAGGCAACAGATCCTTTATTGAGAAAATCAACAGATATTTATGGATTTTATGCACATTATTATTCGTTATCTTAGTAGGAAAGCAACGTCTTCTGATTGGTTGTTTTCCTGCTGAAGGTTATTTCTGAACTGCTTGTGACAGTTGCTTACAAAGTTATCTATATATGTCTGCGAAGCGTATTTGCACACTTTCAGTCTACTGCGATTGGTTGTTGAGTTCCTCAAGGTTAGGATTTGTTCTTGTTTTTTTCCTTATGACCCAGATTCGGGACGTAAACATAGACGCGAATTGTTGTCAGCAATTTCAGCTTGCAGATAGCTCTCAGCACACTAATACTGGAAGATTGATTATTCAGTTCCCCACTCGCACCCCCACCAAAAGAATGGCTGATTCATATCTCGTTTAAATATAGTACTACTCCATTACACTTTTCCCTTTATCTTAATTTTCTTTTTTAGCTTCTCAATATTTTTCAAAAATCCCTCTAAATCTCCTTTCCATTGTTTTACTTTACACATACATTAACACAGTATACAATATTTCATTGGATACAATAGATCTGCATGGTTCACTGTTACACCGTGTACAAATGTACTCAATCGAGCTGAATTTGTCGCATCATCTGCGTTCAATGAACCATGGGAAGAAAGTAAAACCTACGGTCTACAATTAACTAAAGTAAAAACGTGTAAGAAAGTAATTAATGTTTTCTGTTTGCAAATTTTTTATATATATTTGTTCATTTTTGTGGCTTTTTAAAAAATCGATTCTGAAAAAAGATTCACTCAAGTTGTGGTATTCTGTAGTAATTTCAAAGATTTAAAAATAAAGCACAAAATAATTGAACCAGCAAAGAATATCCTTTTCGATAAATTCCTCCTCTTCTGGCTCTACAACTATATATATGTGTTTATATACATAGAATATTCTAGAATTGGTGTTTTTTAAACAATATCGATTTGTAAAGTAAGATCACAATGGAATTACAGTTCATTAAAGATGCCTAAATAATAATAATAATAAAGATATAGAAGCAAATAGAATATCAACTAAGATTAGGAAAATTCCACAACAAATCGAGAATCATTCAAACCTAGATGGCCAAAGTAAAGATAATGTTTGAACTTACTTCTTTTGTATGCACAAATTAGGCTTGTTAATATGGATCCCAACAGCCAGCCTCAACAATATTTATTAGTCGAACTCTTAAGGAGAAATTGGGATTTGTTAGTATGCCTCTTCCATGTGTATCTAGCAATTTAACTGCTCCTGTGGAATGAGCCAGTTACATAGGCCATACAATTAGGCGTGTTTCTCGTCGAATTTCCGAACATCACCGTGCATAGTGGTTAAGTAAAGGACAAACAAAATCTATTTGCAGCGCTATTCTATCTAATCTTGTGAATACAGAACACAAGATTGATGTTTACCAAGCTTTCAGGGTCATTTACCGCAAACCAACAAATCCCAATTTCTCCTTAAGAGTTCGACTAATAAATATTGTTGAGGCTGGCTGTTGGGATCCATATTAACAAGCCTAATTTGTGCATACAAAAGAAGTAAGTTCAAACATTATCTTTACTTTGGCCATCTAGGTTTGAATGATTCTCGATTTGTTGTGGAATTTTCCTAGTCTTAGTTGATATTCTATTTGCTTCTATATCTTTATTATTATTTAAGCATCTTTAATGAACTGTAATTCCATTGTGATCTTACTTTACAAATCGATATTGTTTAAAAAACACCAATTCTAGAATATTCTATGTATATAAACACATATATATATAGTTGTAGAGCCAGAAGAGGAGGAATTTATCGAAAAGGATATTCTTTGCTGGTTCAATTATTTTGTGTTTTATAGATGTCTGAATGAATATTTTCGCTATATTTAAAAATAATGCAAACTTTTATTCGTTTACGTTTTCTGCACATGGTGCAAGAATTGTGTAGGCAGGACTTCATGGATATTGGCTTTGTTTTCGACTTTGAGCGTAAACTCACATCGCCAGTGAGATGCGAACCTGCATTACCTGATATTAAATTCAGTCTAACCCTAACCACAACGATCAAAAGTGTGTTTGTACAATTTCTCTTCTGAACAAACCGTACAGAAATGCCAAAACTTTAACTGTTTTTATTTATTCCGCGCCTATCGAGTGGAACATATTCAATCTGCTCAATTCTCTGCCATCCCTTTTCAGCTGGCAATACGACTGCCAGACATTATATTCAATATGATAGAGAAGATTTGTAGCTCAGGTGGATGATTTTGATGTAGTTCTGTTCTCTAAGCCGGATAGTTTATTTGCAAAGCTTTTATTTTCCTACTAGGAAACATCTTCAGCGGGCATACTTCATTTTGAAGTGAGCTTCTGAATTTCTCCACGAGTTTATCAATCATCTCTCATGGTGGGTGGCTTTGAACGTGACTGGTTGTTTTTGTGTGTTTTCACACCCTCTGGTCTATTTGCATTGGTACTGATTGTTTCCTTGACTTGAACTTTGAACTAGAGAACTTGAACTAGGGAATTTTTAGAAGTCTGGTATTCCAGTGAATCGTCAATCAATAGACACATCGAGATAGACAAAATTTACCAATCGATAAGAAGGAAATCTTTTTACAAGGGTCAAACTTCAGGTCAAGGAAACACACAAAAACAACTAATCACCCTCAAGGTCACCCACCATGAGAGATGACTAACAAACTCATGGAGAAACCTGAAAGCTCACTTCAAATTGAAGTAACTGGTAAAAATATTACCTAGTAGGGCAATGAAAGCTTCGCAAATATAGTTTCCAGCTCAGAGATCACAACTACATCCAAAAAAGATATTATCTTCTCTATAACTTCCTGGAATACCGAAAATATCACTTCTCATTCAGATTTCACTTGAGGATCTAGCATCTGAAGTCACTTGAAGATCCCCTCAACATATGCTCGATCAGTTTCCATTTTTTCCTACATTTCTGTTAGGCAATAAGTTACTAGCTGGTTTGTCGCCTAACAGAGATATATCAGAATACAAATACACAATATTCCATACATAAACTGATCCACTTTAATCAATGTAACAGTTCTCAAATGATAAACCAGAGGTGAAGTGAATCAGTGAATCCAACTAAGTATCTAACTTTTCAACTTTTAAAATCTATCTTAAATTGCAACAAGTCACCCTCGCATTGACGACCAACTCGCCGCTTCCTCTTCGGGTTCCACTCGAGCAATGGCTTGTCTAGTGATGTTACTTGATGGTTTCCTCAGAGTATGGCCAGTCCATCTCCATTTCTTCTTGCTTATTTGTCGCAAAATCGGTTCCTGGTTGGTTTGCGCCCTGAGATCCCTGTTGCTGATCTTTTCTGGCCATCTCATCTTGAGTAGGTCTGTAGTTTGTTTGATGTGCTGTTTATGACGCGCCAAGTCTCTGATCCGTATAGTGAGTAGCACTGACTTCACATTGGAGTTGAAAATCCGGATCTTATTTTTGATGCTGAGTGCTGTTGACCTCCACACAGACTTGAGAGTAATGAAAGCTTGTCTTTCCCGATCCTTGCTTTTATATCCTCGTCAGTTCCGCTGATAGTTGAAACGATGTTTCCCAGGTAGGTAAAAGAGGTTGTTTCTTTCAGGTTCCTCCCATTTATGCTGATTGTTGTCTGTTGCTGATGTTGCTGTCGATGAAGTTGAGATAGACAGATGACTGCCATTCTAAGCTCTGTTCAATGATGATCCATAGTGTGGCAATTTGATCAATGAAAATCATTACAGATGGTGATTATGTAATGCGTGATTTATACAAGACAGGGACTGTGTTGGGGTTTCTTATGTCATGGGCGATCAGCACTCACAGAACCATTGAAAACCTAGTAGAAACCATGGGGTGGATGCCCATCAATAGCACTGGTCACTTGAATTCTATCCTAGTGGCTGAATGATCAATGAACTGAACTCATAATCTGTAGGCCCTGGGTGTTGTTGAACTACAGTGACACAGCTGTCCAGTTCTCCCTGATTTTCAGTGATTTTTCAACCGATACTGGTGTATAACGAAATCTGCGCTGAAAAATGAGAAGAATAAATGAGCGATTTAATCGTTAAGATCGATTATGTAGCGATAAGTGAAGATGAAACTGACAGACCATGAAACAATCTGTAACTAGAATCGCGGAATAAATGTGAGGATGATCAATACAGAGAAACTGGCTGTATGAGTTTCATTTAAACAAACAGATTCGGTTTCTGCAGACGGATTCAGATGGCCTGTGCTCTGTATGAAAGACGAATTCGCTACACAAAACTAAGAGTTGTTGGAATGCGATAAATAACCCTGATCAATATTATGGTTGCTATCGCCAACATGGGGTTTAAACAGAGCTAAAGCTCGTATTTGTTAGCGAGTTGTGTTTAAAAATGCGAAACAGTATTGGGAAATTCATGTAGATATTTCTTCATCCAATTTGTTTTCTTCATGTGTTTCAGTGAAGAAAGTTTTTTTTTCAACTCTTCATTTCCACTTATATTTTTCTTTACAGATACCTCGAAATGGCCTAACCAAAAAGTACGCATTGAACCATTCCCAGGTGAAAAAGATCCACCGAATTATATATTAAAAAATAATAAGGATACTATCGTAAATATATTTCGTTCACGACTTCATTATACACGAAGTAAACATGAAAGAGATAGTATAAATCTACGCTTATACAGTCAACTTGGTGATGCATATACCGTTCGAATGAGCACACGTCGTTCACCGAATCATGCCTATGATGGCTATCCTATACTGGACAAATCTTTATCAGTATCTGCATGTTTATTACAAGATACAAAGTAGGTTTCAATTGTTGTCGTTTAAAGTAACAAAATTTTAATAATAATAATGATAGTAATCAGATTTCGGTTTCCATAGGGATGTTGATTAATGGCAGTGTAAATTTTGCGATAAAGTGATACCAGTCAGGCAGTCATTGAAAATCAATGAACAGTTGTTTCTTTCTTATTTGGAAGTCCTCAGTAACGTGCATCGTCATCATTCAGGTTAAGAGTTCATTCAGCTGTTGAGTTGAGATTCAATGACCTGCAAACTCTAAATTTTGCTGATATTTTCCCAACTTCATAACTAGGTTGTCGCCATGAAATAAGTTTCTTAACTGCAAGACTGTACATCACTATTATGATTACTCAATTGGGTTCCGAGTGGAAAAATACAACTTCAGCATCACATGTCTATTTTTTGTCCCGCTGTCTGCAGTCTTCCTTGGTTGAATCCACAATAGCCCATAATCCCTCACCTCCTTTTCTTACGATCTCCAGCACTTTACCCTGGACATCTAGTCCAACTTGTCGTTCTCATTCGGGTGAGCAATGGCCTGCAGCACGGTGTAATCCAACGGTTCTTTCAGAGTGTGTCCGATCGTTCTCCATTTCCTTAGGGAAGTTTGTTGGTCATATTGGTTTGTTCGCAGAGTTTCTTGTTGCTATTTTTTCTTCTGGCTGATGGACAGAGGGCAGCTGTTGATAAAAGTGTGGTAATTAAGAAAGGTTGAAGATCAGTCAGTCACGGAAACTGGTAATGCGTGTTAACAAGATAGAAGTGATCTAAATACTGGATGGTCATGTAGCTCATTTAGATAAACTCATCTAAGAAAGCCAAGTAGGCTGCAGTCATTTAATTTCTGTGTAACTACATTGGAAGCCAAGTAATACATACAGCTGAGTTTGTCAATTTACATATTACAAAGTTCGATGTGAAATTTTGATTCAAGAAGCAAAATAGTGATCCAACGTTTGAATCAACTTGTTCTGACAGTCAAGTATTGTAACGGCAGAAGACAAGGGCCAGGCGACAGATCGATTATTCAGAAAATCAACAGATACTTATAGATTTTTATGTACATTATTATATGTTATTGTTAGCAGAGAAACAAGGTCTTCTGATTGGTTGTTTTCTTGCTGAAGGTTATTCTGTCATCTGTTTGTTGCGGTTTCTTAAACAGTCCGTTGGTATATCTGCTAGCTGTAAACCTCTATTGCAGGACTTTTAAAGCTGTAGCTTGCTTCGAGGCACTATGTTCATCTCGCAACGTAATGGCATCAAATAATAATAATAATAAATAAATTAATGTCAAATCCCTAAGTGGTAAATATGAATACAGTTATTTCGGTATCTATTAATTTTTAAGGAATGAAATTTTCCGGCGCGTAATTTATTCTGTGATAATCTGCGATAAATTGTCTGAGCTACTCTGAACTCCATTAATGTTAACCTTGGAACTGAATTTTTCTATTCAGACCAAAACGAGATGAATGCTGCCAAACACTTCACATTCACTTCCAAGATAACTTGATTGCCTTCATTAGGTTTCACTCAGTGTGGCAAAAGCTGTGAAATTTCGCTTTCAAAAACGTAGTTTAAAACACGGCGTTAAGACTGTGACTTACTTCGAAAATAAATTCGGCACAGTAGTTAAACGATTATTAAAACCACACGTTGAGTGAAGCGTAAAATTCGAAAACACTGGATTTGTCTACAACACGGAACTCTACTAAACTTAAAAAATGAAGTATAATATGTATAAACCTCAATTGTGAGGCGTCTGTAGCTGAATTCCGTCAAAAAGCACAGTCAATGTGCGTCAATAAGTGAAAACATCAGAGCTGTGTTTTTTTATTTAACATTGCGCAAATGCCAGACATGGAATAAAGGGATACGAATAAACAATGTTCAACAGTAATGAGTGAGTAAATATAACATACACAGCAGATAGTGATTCTGCTCTCCCTGAACTCTGACGTATGATATACATAACTGATTAGAGGAGTTTCAAAAGAGGAGATTAGCAGCCTGGCGGTGAGATCCCTTCAGTCCGGTTAACAGGCAACACTGTTCAGAGTATCATTTCCGACTAGTCATATGGATTAGTTACTGGTAACAAAACGGTTTCAGAAATTTTAAATAAAACGGAGTATTTATCCACCTAAAAATAGAACCTTTCTGATTATTGATAGCATCTGTAGCTTATAAGTATCGAAAGACTTTCCATGTATGCTTTAAACACTCCCAGATTTTATTGCTATCTTTCCCATTCCAGCAGTTTCTAGAAAATTCTTGTCGGATTGTCGGAATTAAAAACTCTGTACAAATGTTCTTTGCATGGAATATAATTACTGTCACTGACGTCTTTTTCTTATTTCTACAACAATGTTTGGTTCAGTCTTGAATCGGAAACTACCTGGAAATAGATCTGCTCAGAAGTAAAAAGTCGATAGAAGAACAGATTATCCTGATGGTATCAACTAGTGATCGATATGTAAAGTTGAATTCCAGTCACGTCATATAGTAATTTTTGCCAACCAGACTAAAGTGACGTAAAAACACTGAACGTCTGTTACATCGGCTCAAACATATATTCACTTGAATCAGTAGATGAAGATATCCAGTGAAAAATAGGTGGCCCTTAGAACCCAGGGAAGATTGATGAGAGGGAAAACTTCCTGCCAAATTTCTCTTCCAAAACTTTATACTGAAAGACAGTTGTAGACCTAGTTACAAGTGGTAACAGAAAACCCAGTGCAGTGGATACACGCTAGTGAAACGCTGTTCTCCACTTGGAATGCAAGGAATGAATAATTGTACTGATATACGGTAGACCGCATTCGGAACTTCCTATTCAAGCAATATGACTGAGCAGTAAGTGATATTTTAATTATTATTATTATTGTTCCCTTGGGTTCCTAGTGGAACATAGGGCTTCAACTGCACGTCTCCACTTGTTTCTGTCTTCTGCTGTATTTTTCACTTGCATCCATGTTAGTCCATACTGTTTCAACTCTTCTTCACACGATCTCCTCCATGTCACCCTTGGACGTCCCACTCGCCACTTCCCTTTCGGGTTCCACTCGACCATTGGCCTGACGCGCGATGTCACCCAACGGCCTCCTCAGCGAGTGTTCAATCCATCTCCACTTTCTCCTGCATATTTGTTGGATGATTGGTTCTTGTTTTGTTTCTTCCCATAGCTTCTTGTTGGTGATTCTTTCCGGCCATCTGATCTTGAGTATAGAACGAAGACAGTTGTTGATAAAGGTCTGCAACAGGCTGTTGGAAATATTCTTTGTGACCCGCTGCCAAGTTTCTGATCCGTATAGAAGAACTGACTGACTTGACATTTGTATTGAAAATCTGAGCTTTGTTGTTGATGTTGAGTGACGAAGATTTCCAGATTGGTTTCAGGTTGATGACATCAAACATAAATCATCTGCGAAATCCAGGTCTTCTAGGTTCTTCACGTCGGTCCAGGATATCCCTGTCTTCTCATTTCAAACTGTCTGACGCATAATCCAGTCCACCACAATTAGGAATATCATTGGTGATAATAAGCACCCTTGTCTGACTCCTGTGTCTACTCCAAACGCTTCGCTGAGTTTTCCGTTGTGGATCACTTGACATGTGCCGTTGTCGTACAGTTGTTGAATAAGGTTGATGAATATTTAGGGTACACCGTAGTACTTGAGTAGTTTCCAGATTACGTCGCGGTCAATGCTGTCGAAGGCCTTGTCAAAGTCTATAAAGTTGAGGTAGAGGTTTGATTGCCATTCCATGCTTTGTTCGATGATAATGCGTAGAGTTGCAATTTGGTCAGAACATGATTTACCTTTCCTGAATCCAGCTTGTTCTGGTCGGAGTTCTGTATCCAGTGCGTCCTTGATTCTCTCCAGGATGATGCGACTCAGGATTTTACTTGGCGTCGACAGGAGCATGATTCCTCGCCAGTTCTTGCAGAGTCCTAGGTCGCCCTTCTTTGGTAGTTTCACGAGGTAACCTTTCCTACAGTCAGTAGGCACCTTTCCCTCTTTCCAGACCTTTTCAATAATGGAGTCAGCATATCTGCTGTCGTCTCCGGGTCCACTTTCAGTGCTTCAGGGGGTATTCCATCTGGTCCAGCTGCTTTTCCAGCTTTCAGAAGCTTGATTGCATTCAAGACTTCAACTTTCGTCGGAGGATTGGTGTCAACTTGCAGTTGTGTACGTGCTGTTGTTGGTATTTCTGGACGTGTTGTAGGTGGTGGTCGGTTCAAAAGTAATTTGAAGTGGTCCGCTCATTGTTTAATCTGTCTTTCTTCTTTGGTAATTGGGTTCCCTTGGCTGTCTTTTATAGGTTTCACTTGTGTTGATCTCTTCCCGGATAGAGACTTGGTTATCTGATATAGTGTCCTCAGGTCCCTTTTGTTTGCTGCCTTCTCAGCTTCAGTAGCCAGGTTGTCGTAGAATTGTCTTTTATCCTTCATGGCACTCTTCTTCACTTCTTTGTCCAGTGCTGTGTAAGTTGAGCTCAGCGTCTCTTTCTCTTGTCCATCTTTGCATTGAATCATTTTCTCTTTCACCATTCTCCTCTCCTCTTCTTCAGTGATGCCACGTAGTGTTTCCTGCTTTGCTCTGACAGTTGCAGTGAAAATGTCCCTTGTGTTTGTGTCCTTCAGTTTTGACGTGTTGAACTTGCATTGTGGCCTATCCCCAGCTATCCTCGAGGCTTTCAGCTTCACCTTGAAAGTCCCTTGTACTAGATAGTGGTCTGAACCCACATCTGCTCCTCTCCTCGATCTTGTGTCCAGTAGGCTCCGTCTCCACTTCCTTGAGATTGAAAGGAAGTCTATCTGGTTTTAGGTGTGTCCATCTGGTGAAATCCATGTTGCCTTGTGTATATCCCTGTGTTTGAACACACTGCCACCAATCACCAACTCATTGAAGGCGCAGAAGTCTGAGAAGAGTTCACCATTTTCGTTCATTTCACCGAGGGCCTCGCGACTTATGGTGAGTTCTCTTCCTGTATTGTCTCCTCCCAGTTTCGCATTCATGTCACCCATCAGGATTTTGATATCGCTCTTTGGGACGTTTTCCATTACTGTTTGTAGTTGACTGTAGAAATCCTCCTTCTTCTCTTGTTCTGAGACGTTTGTAGGCACATAGCATTGAATGATTGTAATATGTACAACTTATTATTTCAGATATACTCTATGATGAAAGTGGCCTAGAGGACTGTAATTCTTAAAAGAACCAAATGGATGACAAGTAATGTAATGTTGTAAGGCCTCCCCTAATACAGATTAGCTGGTATGATTTCCTGTTACTTAAATGAATGAAGGACTCATTTATCATCATTACTATTATTCACTTCTTGCGTTCAGAGTGGAACATGGGACCTTAGTGGCACGTTGGCACTGCCCTAGATTCTCTTCAGTCACCTTCAACTGCCTCTATGACTACTTCAAGCTTTTGTTAACTTTTCTTAATGTCTTCTGCATGTCAACATCATATACCCAACAAAGGCATATTACTTCATCAGCATTCATAGCAGAATGGCTAAATAGACACTGTGAGTTTCCTCGTTAGTCTTCCTTTCTGCATCTTACATCTACCACTGGAAAAAGACGTAGTTCACATATATTTGCACCATATTTGTTTAAAAGCGGAAACATCAAAGAATTCACAGTGCACTGTGAAACAATTGAGGAAGTTCCATCTGTGGAAATAATGGGTCATTAGTAAACGATTTCAGGTGATTCGAAATTTCTTCCCTCTGTCGTATCTGATATAAGTACAAAACTTGGGCACACTGTGGTGGTAGAGCATAACTCCATTATGGATAAGATTTTATTTTGATAAAGCCACACAGTGTTGCACAGTAATATTAACTGATTAGTTAATATATAATACATACTCGGCCTGAGAGCCAACATGTCAACAGAGACTGAAAAAGCGAATTAATTCCTCATACTCGTTAAACAAGAAGTGCCCATTTTGGCTCAAGTAGTCTAATGGTCTTTGAAACTACATGCACTGCGTTCGAGCCTCATTGGAAAGACTATCACTCACCAGGGAATTCAGGTACATCCAGATGACGAGTCCCAAATAGGACGAAATTCTCATCCTGGATTCCCCCACTGCTAGTCACTATCCACCAATTTACTTCAAATTGAATGCCTCCATTCTGACTTTTTAAATAAATATAGTCAGTAAAAAAATTGTTTTTCTTTTTCAGTTGCCAAGATGCCAGAGTTTTAAACCTAGGCATCAGGATAAACATTAATTTTTCATCCGATCCCTTGTTCGTACACATTTTTCTTCCCTAGATATGTTCGAATGGCACTGTTAATCATGACAATAACAAATATTAATCATACATCTTAAATACTTAACATACAATTCTGTATACAACTGGAGAGAATGTGTTTCATTTGGCAGTTTAAAGAAACTAAGGGATTCATTTGGCTCGTTTATTTGTGTTTTTGTTTATTTATTCTGCCGAAATTCCTACTTCATTGACCTATTCATACACCCCTTAGTGTTTTATTCTTGAATAGACATGGCTTTAGTGGTTTGGTGTTTTAACACACTGGAAATAATTTCATTGGATGGTGAAAATTTAAATTCTTGGCGGTTAATTGAATTGCGTCATCTTAATCGTAATATCTATGATTGTATTCTAAATGGTATTTTTAAGTTGTAGCAGTATCTCATATAATCTACAATGTGATAAATTGATCTTAGCACTAAGGGATGTTGAGTAACGTTGGAATAATTCATGGGGGAGATTTGTAGCTCAAGTGGTTTAGTTCTGTTCTCTCAGTTATACGGTTTAACCTGTAAAGTTTTCATCATCCTTGTATATAACATCTTCGATGCACTAGCTTCAATGTGAATTGAGCTTTAGGAATTCTACACAGATGGAATATTGATTTCTCCTGCTTATCTTCACTGTGATTGGTTATGCACGTAGACTTCTTTATGATTGTACCCACTTGTATTGTTATTGTTTCTCTCACTTACCTAATATTTGACTTTTTATTCATAGGATCTGTCTTTTATTGATAGATATATCTGATCTGTGCTAACAAACCAATCAATTGTAGATTGATTTCAATAGCAGGCCACTAGGAGTTTTCTGGCATTCTTTGTATTTCCTCTGTCGATGATTTTCGAATTGTCCCAGTTGTATTTACATCCGTAGTTGTCTACATGTGGATATGGCATGTTCTTTCACTGCTAGTTCGTATTTATAGGTGTGAAAATGAATGGGGCATCCACTTTGTCCAGTAAATTATTTTTCACGGTTCATGCAATCTGTTTTGCATCCCCAGCTCACACAATCGATTACATGTGACCCTTAGACTAACGCCACTCGGGTCTGGCTAACGATGCCACTCAGTGGTCTCCCCAGCGTATGTCAAATCTATCTCAATTTTCTTCTGAGTACTTGTTGGACGATAGGCTCTTCATTGGTTCGTTGCTAGGGTTATTTAATGCTAGTCCTTTCTGGCCGGCTATTTGATGTTCCAGCAGTAGAGAAGATTTGTAGCTCAGGTGGATGATTTGCAATTAGTTGGTTTAATTGTGGACCTTTCGTTCTCTTTCTAGACAGCATCTTCAGAGCAAAGTTTAGCATATAATCAACTGATTTAAATGCTTCATGCATGATAGACTTGTGTCTCCTCGCAACCACTGTCGTGACTGGTAGTCGATTTACATCCATATTGATAATTTTTTATTGTCTTGGATTTTGGAGTTTGTCGCCACATGATTTACTTTTTATCAGCTGGTGGCAAATTTGATCTATATTAAAATGTTCAGTAGTTGGTTTGTAAGGATTGGTTTTGTTTTACGTGTTGATCACGAATTGGTATAAGTTAGAAATCATAAGCCATTGAATCGAGTCCCAGTGGCTGCCTTGCCTTGTAACCGGAGGGTCCTGGGTTCGAACCCTGGTGGTGGTTGCGTACTACCGATGCTTCCCAAACTAGGATGAAACAGCTGTCCAGTACTCCAGTGCTGGTTTCCAATGATTCTCTATATTAATATGTTTGTTAATCACTTATTCGCTTGAGTATGAGGCTTCTATGAATTCTCTGGCATTAGTGTCTGGTGTTCCCTCTTTTTAAAATTTCTACATTGTACCAATCATAAAATTGATGTCCATAATTGTCTACATGTATTGATATGAAACAGGAATATATATCATGTCTTTTCACAGCTAATTTGTGTTTTTGGATTCTGATTCGAAGGGGATGCCCACTTCGTCGACCGATGTAATGTCTGTTACAGTTCCTACAATTTATTTTGTAAATCATATTAATTTTATCTTCCTTTTCCGTTAGGTGGATCTTTCGGTTTGCACAATATCGAATGAAGTGATTGTACTAGTTGGCTGGCTGGCTTTTGTGCTATATCTATTTCAAACGGTCTTAATATTCTAGCTGTTATTTCAGAGATATTTTTTATATATGGTAGAATGAATTTTCTTGTAGTCTTTGATGATGGATTCTTGTCGGAGTTGTGACTCGATTTTAAACACTTCTTGATGAAATTTTGAGGAGGATATCCATTCTTTTTGAAGACACTTAGTAGGTATTTTTTCCTCCATTCTCCATTCAACACTAGTGTGCTACAGTGCGTTTGAACAGTTTTAAACAATGTCGGCACACAGTTTCTTTTTTTTGGGTAGTTGGCTTATTACTATTATAGTCGAGTATTTGGTCTATGTGCTTTGATTTTCTATATACTTGTGTTTCTAAGTTTCTTGTGGTGGTTCTCGCGATTAAGACATATAAAAATGGGGTTTTGTTATCTAATTCTTCTTCTCTCGTGATGAATCTGATGTCTCCAAATATGTTGTTTATTAATTTCAGGGTATATTCCAAATCAATTCTTTTAACTATTACAAATGTATCATCAACATAACTTACCTAGAGTTTTGGTTTAATTATAAGTAGAGCAGTTAATTCTAATCTTTGCATGACTGCTTCAACTATTAATCTTGACGTAATGTTCAGTATGCCGCAAGGACAGCTTTTGATGAACGTCTGCAGTAGCCTTTTGGTGACGCATGCTCTAAGTCTCCGAAGCATATGGAATCATTGGATGACCTGAAATTAGTGCTGAATATTCAGATGTTGCTCCTTATACTGAAGATGAATATACTAAAACCGGTGTTTTAATTTCTTAACAATCAATATCATAAGGTTCCATACCAGTACATCATGTGCTTTTACCTGCTTTCTACAGTTCCAAATATGGTATGCAAACAGAATATGTACTGTGATCTGAATATTTTGGGTTTTGAAAAGGAAACCGTAGCGGATTTTCACCCCGCACTCTAGCTCGCTATACTCTATTATATTTTAGTCAATCATAGTGGAAGTGACCAACTGGAGGTAATCAGTTTTATTTCACACCCGTTATTATTTCCCTTAAATCCATAAGGGGATGTGGTCTACCAAATACAAAAAATAATTTAAAAAAATAATTAACCTACTGAATATTATTCCAAGTAATATAAAACGTTGCAATAAATAATTCTCCTGTCTTTTCAGTGATACACTGGACGTGTCATGGAATCGTGCAGTCAGTAATTATATGCGTATAAATTACTGTGTGGTTGTCAACGCAGAAGAAAATCTCTACTACCGGTGTACAGCAATGGCCAGGTTAAATCAGTCGGTTAATTATGCACGAAACGGAGAAGACGATGAATTTAAACGACCAAAAGTGTTTCAAGAAACTGATCATTTACGACCAAGATTAATTGATAATTATGTATATAAATGTGGCATGAAATCAATAACACGAGTACGTTGCTGTTAGTTTATTTGTTCGCATTTAATTTTTGGTTCAAGTGTTTATTTACAGGGATTTAGATGGTGTCAAGTTAGGTCAGAAATTGACAATAATTAGAGAACCATTTAGATCCGGGGAGTGCCGGACTGCTGTTTCATCCCACCTCGGGACTCTTTGGCAGTTCGTAGCCATGACGCTACCGAGTTTCGAACCCACTACCTTCAAGCTGTGAGACGAGCTCATTGGCCATTCAGCCACTAGGACGTAACCTAACTGCCCATGGATTCTAAATTCTATGGATTCATGATATGTAGCGCTACTGCCTGCCAATGTCATTGGTGAGCGTTTGTCCTCACCCTTGAACTGGTGGGCCCCAATCGTTACGACTTCTCACTAGATCCCTAGACAAATCCGTCCTACAGCGAGTCACTAGTAAGCAAATGATATCCCTACAAAGTAACACTTAAAAACTATTTTGATGCTTAGTAGTGATTAGTTACAGGATGAGGTTGCTCGGAATTCTAGTGTGAAGTCGTGACCAGTGAGGACAAATGCTCGCTTCCAGGGACACTGACTGGTGCCAGTCACACTTAAATCACGAACTGATAGAAATTAGAATCGATGAGATATTGGATCCACTCCCGGTGGTTGAATGGTCTACGAGCTTGCCTAGTAATCAGGAGGTCCTGGGTTCGAACCCCAGTGGTGAGAATTGGTAAAGAGTCCCTTTCCTGCTTTTAAGGATTCTGTAACTGGTATCAATCTGTGATCCAACTTGGAACAAATGAAATGCGTAAAAATTACCTCTTGAAGATCCTCAAAATGGTTACATTTTAGGACGTAATCTATGTGTATATAAATCACATAATCAAAAATGTAATATCTAATATCAAAACATTTTTCTTTGTAAATAGACAAACTAGTGATCCAGCCAACTAGGCAGGTTCTAAAATGGTGAATTAGTATAAGGGACTGACTTGACTGGTATAACATTCGGTATATTCTTAGTATTCATAGTCAAGATGGACTTCGTGAGCGGAGAGAATGTAGTTAATGGTTTTTCAGCCAAGTATTACTGTCACTATATACGTGGAAATCATGATTGCCAAGAACTCCACACAACTTCTCACTAGAACTCCAGATGATTTCGTCCTGTAGCGAGTCAATGGTGAAAATTAGATTAATTTTCAGGAATTGGTTTGCAGGGATTTGTGTTATGTGTCATTATGGAATGATCATTGCTAACCAGGTGTTCAGTGGTTGTACCCCTTATTGCACCACTATTGCCTTTTCGTAACCATGCTGGATAGTGTTCTTGAATCCTCTTGGACAGGGTGCCTGTTGAACGACCAATGTACCTGACTCCACAGCAGCAGGTGAACTGATATATGCACACAGAAGTGATCATATGCGGGATATTGTCCTTGAGGCTTCTGCAGATCAGAGGGCGACTGAAGGACACTATTCTTAGCGTGGCTGCAAATAATGTTCTTCTCAGAGTTGATGTGGTCCTTCTCTTGAGAATATCGCCTTCTAAAACTCCCTTGAAATTCAGGTTCATGTAGAGTTTCTTTTTAGGCGCAATTGAAGTTTCATTTCTCCGAATTCTTGGTTTGATATATTTGTCAATAAATCTTGGTGGGTATCCATTTTGGATGAAGATTTCTCTCAGAATATCTACATCTATTTCTAGAACGTAGGAACTACAGATGCAGGTGGCAAGTGATTTAATTAAATTCCGCTTTTGTTGAATGGGTACCCAGCTATAGAAGCTTGTTAGTTGACCATTCCAAGTAGCTTTTCTATGGATTGATCTTCTTAGGCTTCCATCAGTTCTTCTTGTTAGTTCCACATCAAGAAACGGAATTTTTGATTCGTTTTCCATTTCAAGAGTGAACTTTATTGCTGGATGGCAATAGTTAAATGTCTTCAGCAGTAGATTGTGTTCAGTGTTGCTGACCACTGTATGACAAGCACAATTTATTGTTCATGATAATATCAGTGTATTGACACGACTTAATAACTTGCTTCATATATCCTCACTCTCTCCTAGTTACTTCATTTCGGTGTTGATTTGATGAAGACATTCTCCACGATTGAGCTCTCTCTGTCTCTCTGTACCTTACTGCGTTACTTTTCGGTACTTTTACTCCGTACCACCCTTCTGTGTCCTCACAAACAGTGGATGCAATGCAATAGCTGTTTTTCTCTAGATTATTTAACTTAGCAGAGTTATTCAACCCCGATTTAGATAAATTCCTGTGTTTCGATAATCTGACTGGCACCCGACCTGGAACTTTTACCTATGCAAATACTTCACAATTATTACATGGTACAAGTAGTTGGAATCTGTTCAAGCCAACTAATGGTGTTTACTAGCCACATCGAAGTGATCTAAAGGCTAAACGACAATTTATCCCACTTCAGGTCAGGATTATCAGCGGTGTGTCTGAATCGAATTAGATCAAATCCATGGGGTTGAGTTTAGCCAATTGATAATTCCCACCAGTTACGAACACCTGTTAGATTTTCAACTGGAATTCAGTTAACCCTACTATTCTTGAAGTTGACCCTTTTCTAAATGATTCTTAAGGTGATAATAACTTGATTTGTTGTTTTTCATCTCACAGTCACTCACCAATGATTTGTCTTTTGATATATCCGTTACTCAGATAAACTGAAGATACACCTGGGAGAATAGTAATAATCGATAATTAACTCAGATGCCTACTGATTTCATTATCACACTGTAACAGTAACCTCAAAGAGTTGACCTGCAGGGAATAGATTGGGACGCCTCAGCAGTACGTGACATCGGTTATCAAACCCGGTTCTTTCATGTCCCAAAGCGAGTTCACAGGCCATTCAACCACTGGAACCCGATCCAAAGTAGCATGAATTCCAACCGTCGCCAATTCATGACTTATAAAGCACAACCACTAGCAAATACCATCAACGAGTAGCTGTCCTATTTCCTAACTTGATTGACCCCACTCGTCACTACCTCTCACTGGAGCTCTAGGTAATTTCCTATATAGAAGCTATTCTCTAGTGAGCGTCAGATTAATTCACGAGTGTTGGTTTTCAAGGATTTGATTGGTCCGACAGGTCGGAATTCATGGGCTATTCGACAGGGTTTTAGTCGACGAATGATCTATGAGCTCACCTTGTAGATAGAAGCACCCGCATTTGAATCCCGGTGGGTGGGTACTGCTGGAGTAGCTGTCTAGTACCCCCTTCTGACTTTCATCAGTTCTCTGTCTGATATCATCTAGTGATCAAGCCTGTAACTGATCAAATCCCCGGAAACCAACACTCTTGAATAAAAACCATATAGCCTTTAGTCCTAATCTTAGAACCAATATTGACCACTGTTCATTCTTAAGCAGGGGGTATACAACAATAAGTGTCCCTATTATTACTACATTTCATTAAAAAATAACTCTAAACTACTACTTGTTTCTTTAATTTTATGCCTTTCCACCCCTTCCCCCTTTTTTCTAATCTTTTTTCAATTTCCAAAGATTAGATTATCCCCTGCACTTACAATGATTTTAAATCAATTACCGCTGAATCATTCCCTCAAGCTGTTCATCAATGTATATGCAATCAATAAACACATGGATATTAGTACGGCATATCCTGTTCGAATTATTCAACACGGCATAGAAAGATGTGATGCACGACGTAAGTTGGATGAAATCCAAGTTGTCTATGAACCGCATAAATTCTCTTTATTATGGAATTCTGATGTCTCGTTTAAATGGGAGCATAATAAGCAAACTGGCCAGTTGTATTATCAACCGTGTAGTTTACCTAGGGACAAATCGATGAATTATACAATTTCATTGGCTAGAAAGATACTTTCAAGGTAAGTGAAGTGCAAATAATTTGTAGAGCCTTGATTAACACACATGAACGAAGTTTTTGTTTTGTCGTGACAAATGGTTGTATTATGTCCTGCTGTTGTCACTATTATAATTTATTCGAAGTAGTAGTAGACAATTGTCACCTACTTTGCCTATGATATATGCCTGATTTCCCACAAACTGGAAAATATGCAAGTGAAAAGCAACAAGTTCGCAGAAGATAGGACAAGGATAGGTGAACATGGAGAGAACAGAGGTGATGAAGATGCCTGACCAACAGCAACAGCAACAAAAACGACAACAGAAAACAATCAGCATAAATGGGATAGATGTGAAAGAAGCAACCTCCTTCACCTACCCACCTACCTGGGAAGCATCATTTCAAATACAGGCGGACGGAACTGATGAGGATATCAAAACAAGGATCGTGAAAGCAAGTCAAGCTTTCATTACTCTCACGTCTTTGTGGAGATCAACAGCACTCCTCAGCTTGAAAATGAAAATAAGATCCGGATTTTCAACTCCAATGTGAAGTCAGTGGTACTTGCTGGACGGGTCAGAGATTCGTCGCCGCGTCACGAAGGTCACTTCGAACAAACTACAGACCTTCATCAACAGCTGTCTTCGCTCAATACTACTCAAGATCAGATGGCTGACGAGAAAAGATCAGCAACATGGAAGGATCTCTGGCAGTGAACGAGCCAATCCTGTAAGAACCGATTGTGTAGCAATATGCAGGAGGAAATGGAGGTGGATTGGATTGGCCATACTCTGAGAAAACAAAACTTCATCAAGTTGCATCCATCACACACCAGGCCATCGCTCGGGTGGAAGCCGAATGGGAATCGGTGAATTGGTGGTTAGTGCGAGGGTGACATGGAGGAGGTGAAAGGTGAAGAGGAGATGAAAGCATGTGGGTAGACATTGAGCCAGGTGAAAACTTTGACGCAGTGCCGAACGCAATGAGACGTGCGACGCAAACCCTATGTTCCTCTAGAAACTTAAGGAAACAATAATAATAATGCATAGGGCCTCAAAATCACATCCTTACTGTATCTGACTCTCTATCAGATCACTTTCAACTGGCTTCATGACTCCTCACAAGCCTTTATTTCCTCTCCACACGATCTTCTCCATGGACCTTTCGGACACACAATCTGTCGTTTTCCATTCAGGTTCCACTCAAGGACCCAGTGTATTATGTTGCCTAAGCGTATTTGCTGAATTATAGATTCTTGTCTTATACAGCAGATAGCATCCACAACAATCTTTAAACAGATATTTTGATTTGTTCTCTGTCACCAGATTGCACAGTACAAATGAAATCCCCTGATTATCCCTCCTTATTGTTCTGTCGTGATACTTCTTGGACCGAGTGTTAGACATCGATTATTTCGAATCGGTAGTTAGGGGAACAATTTGTCTCATTCTTATGCTATGAATATTCCTATGTGTGGTGAGATATCAAGAATGCCAACCACTAACGCTCTTTGGCCAGACCAAGGACATTAAGAAACACACTTGTGGTCGCCTTTTTCATTTGAAGCAAAGCAAGGAGGGTCGATTACAATATATTTACAGAGGTTGAAGAAGTTTCAACAGGGAAAATAAAATTTTCTAAATGACTGGGTTTAGTGAACAAAGAATATTCCTTTCGATAACTTCTTCTTCAGGTTCTTCAGTTGTCGTTATTACCACCATTTATGCTTTAAATAACATCGAATCAACAATATCGGTAGATTACATTTCGAGATACATCAACCTAACTCACTGAACTGAATTTCAGATAGATTGAGAAACGTGATGTAGAATTTTTTTTAATTTAAAGGTTCTATAGCAGACCAGAGTAGCAGTAGTGGCTGGAATTGTCTATTTTGCAAACAGATCTCCAATTTTTCCAAGTAAACTGCTTGGAGTGCTCAGTACTAAGAAGTTTTTGGCAAATTATTCGGTAACTAGTGTCGTTGGCACAGCGGTAGAAGGCTCGCCAACCATGCAGGTGGTTCGGGATTCGAACCCCGGCCGACGCACTCCAAATTCACCTCTTTTAAGCCAGGAATAAAACTGTTAAGGAGGGAAGGTTAGGCTACAGAAACTTCAAAGCTCCAGCTTGAAGCCCTATGGTCCACTTGGAACGTAAAGGAGTAAAAAAATAAAAAAGTAAAAATAATTCGGTACCCGATCGATGATAAGAAAAAACTGTTCGGTGTAAGCTTTATGGCCTGTTTGGATGAGGTGTCGTAACTGTTGGTGCCTTTCACAACAATTTCATTTAGCCACCAAGAAAAAATTAGGATCCTGGTACAACGCCCAGTATTATTTGTTCACTGATATGTTATCGAAGTAGCGATTAAAATTATGATTATTATTTTACCTACTTATAAGTAATATATACTAATTTAAAAATTTACTTGGTGATAACTATGCCATAGAACATGATTTGAGCAAATACGTATTTTGTCATCAATCTGTACATATATATAGTGAAATATTAGTCATAAGCATTTGAATTAATGTGATTGATAAAATATAGGATCAGAGTTCAAGAGTGTGATTTCATGGATAACAATCGAGGTGATCATAATAATAATAACAAGGTGTTTATATAATCTAGTTAATGGTGAGTGTTTAAGTAGGGGTAGAGAAGAAAATAATTATTGTCATATAGCAGTTAGATAATATAATAATGATATTGATGATACAGTTAGCATGACAAATAAAATAAAAATAAAAATCTAATAAGATAATATTAACATTTACGTGGTGTCACCAGGAGAGATAACTATTTTGGGTTGCGAGCAAAGGCCAAGAGAGGTGGGGAGATTGAACAAACGTTTTCTGAACATAGAGATTGGGTTGAGCAACTGACTTCGCTTTGCTCCGCAACCGAAGACGTACCAACCTGGGGAGTTGAGATAGCACCTTGCATAGAACTGTAAAAGTTGAATTTTTGTTTATCTCGTGTTCCGTATCCACTAGGTGTGGGACTTCTGATTGATTTTATGACTCCTCTGGTATTTGAATAATAAATATTGGCCATCATCATGATAACAAGTGATCAGAAATGGCCTTCAGATAGCCTAACGGCAAATACATTTACAAATCTGAGAATAATTGTGGAAATTAACAAGAAAACCTGATAGAATTTTATAAAATAATCTTACATAACTAATTTCATCCCCAAAGTTACTTCATTTTAACACCATCCATGCCTTGAAACAGCACAAGTGACGTCTATTATTCGAAGATCTATCTCTCTGGTAGATTTTCCTTCTTTATGATTAACTGAATGAAATCAAATTTGCGTTTATATTTTCGCTTTCATTTTCCCCAAAATACTGTCTTCTTTCTTGCAGGAATTCGCCTACAACATCAAATTCAATGGAAAAAAAGTGTGAATATTCAATAAACAATCATTATGTGTTTCGGTTGTGTTTAAATTCATCAGAAGATGGCGTCTACTATATGCAGCTGAACGGTGATGTGAAATTCAAAAATGGATTACCAGTTGGCAGATATTTTTTCCTCTCATCGAATGCTACCAGCATTCTACCACAAAAACCAGAACAAACATGTATGAGAGCTTACGTTGGTTTTTTTAAATAATATTTTTGTATACAAAGTTGATTATTCCTATGAGAGTCACTTCTCGTACAATGGTTATTGGCTGTTATTTCTTGTGGTTACTTTTGATGATTTGCCCATTGACTGATTGGTTCATATTGAGCACAACTTCTCCGCCACCATTTAGATGTTGGCTTCTATTACAGGAGGTCGACTATATCTCGACACAGATGTGATATCACTGAGCTGGTGTTGGCTTTCAACCGAAACATGCATCCTACATTCCATTGCTATCACAGATAACACCATTTTCCTCCCAAGAAATAATCGAAGTGTCTTCATGTGGAACTGGTATCGCCAAGTCTTCAAGAATTAGTCTGTAGGGATTTGATCTGCTTGCTGGCTACAGAGTGAAGTTACCTAGATCTCTAGCGAGAATTCGTGACCAATAGGGTTCACCAGAACTGGCGTGAGGACAATCTCTCGTCGGTAACACTGCCCAGTGGTTGAGCTGAAATCACAAGTTGGCAGAAGCTAGACTCTGTCCAAATGGCTGAATGGTCTACGAGCTTGCCATGTAACAGGAAGTTCTTGGGTTCGAACCCCAGTGGGTGCGTATTATTAAGTCATTTAATTCAAGAAGATGGTATGAGGGTTTACTAAAATCTCTGAAATATTTAGAAAAATCAAGTAATAGTGAGTAAAAGTATGTCTAATGGAACACCGGAAGATTGTTTCGTCCTGGTTTCAGAGTCTTCATCAATACACATCCATAACCTCACTAAGGATGGAACCTAGTAACTCTATGCTCCAACGTCATTTGGTTTTCAATGATTCTCCAAATAGCGTCATTTCTTGATAAAATCTACGTTGGGATTACTGAAAATACTTAAAAAACTTAAAATCTTAGTGTGAATGTCCTTCTCATTACTGGCTGCATAAAGGATATCATAAAGTTCAAATAGGGACTTGTAGCTGATAGGGTCCACTAAGTTAGAGTCAGGTGGATTTTCATCCATGGAATTACTTGGTGACTGCAATATATTAATTATGGATACATAGCTTACCTTGCATTACATTTCAACGTACACGCACTCCAAAAAATTAAGGTCAGCTCAAGCATTATCCCGACAGTAAGAAATATTTTCGCTGTTGATGGAGAAGATTTGTATCTCAGATGGATGGTATCGTTGCAGTTGTTTTCTGTGAGAAGGACGTCTTTTTAAACAACATCTTCAGTGTTATACTAAATATGAAGTGGGGTTGCGAAATTTTCCAAGAGGGGAATAGTCGTTTCTCCTGAAGATCTTGATTGTCTGTATGGAGATTTTCTTAACTTCTAGTTCACTTAAATTGGTGTTGATTATCTTGTTGTTCATTAACAAATGCCTTCGCTCAATACTCAAGATCAAATGGCCGGAGAGGATCAGCAACAAAGATCTCTGGGAGCGAACCAACCAGGAACCGATCGTGAAACAAATAGGCAGGAAGAAATGGAGATGGATTGGACACACTCTGAGGAAACCAGCAAGTGACATCACTAGACAAGCCCTCGAGTGGAACCCGAAAGGGAAGCGACGAGTTGGTCGTCCAAGGGTGACCTGGAGGAGATCATGTGAAGAGGAATTGAAAGCGTGTGGGCAGACTTGGAGCCAGGTGAAAACTACAGCAGAGAACCGAACGCAATGGAGACGCATGGCTGAAGCCCTATGTTCCTCTAGGAATTAAAGGAAATAATAATAATAATAATAATCTTGTTGACCTAGCATTAGCGTTTTTAAATTATGTTGTTACCAAGCCGTGCACTCGTACATTTGTGATTTCCACGAAACTATGTTCCGTGAGGATATTCAAACAACAGGTATAATAAGCACTTCAATAAGATATCTGCGATCCTAATCACAGCGAAGCATCACACAATAAAAAACAATGGTTACGCAATACATAAAATAATTCACGGAATGTACAAGTCTTAAAACGGTGTGTATTTTGAGATTTTTGAGATTAGTAAGCAAATTCTAGAACAAAAAGACAGTTGCAGCGAAGAAAGAAAATTTTCTTTTCGACGAAGTCATCATCTAGGCTGTACATTCGTGTATTTATATCAAATGGATGGGAAAGTTCCAGAACAATTTCTGGTTAGGGGTTGAATTAATGAAAATTACAATTAGGAAAGAGAATGCCCTAATAAACAGGGGGATGGGTAAAACTCAAACAAAGTAGCATAATAACTAAGAAAATTGACATTGTGCAATTGGGGTTGGAAATGTAAAAAATAACAAAATATGCAGGATGTTTGGATAAGAAACTCGTGTGGTGAATAATTATTTATGCAATCAGGGATTAATTATGTAGAGATAATAAAATGACAAAATAAACAGGAAGTGTGGATATGAAAATATGGTAGTGTAGACAGGGATTAAGAAAACTTAAAAAAAACTTAAGAAACTTAAAAACTTAAGTTTTGCACAATGTCAATTTTCTTAGTTATTATGCTACTTTGTTTGAGTTTTACCCATCCCCCTGTTTATTAGGGCATTCTCTTTCCTAATTGTAATTTTCATTAATTCAACCCCTAACCAGAAATTGTTCTGGAACTTTCCCATCCATTTGATATAAATACACGAATGTACAGCCTAGATGATGACTTCGTCGAAAAGAAAATTTTCTTCGCTGCAACTGTCTTTTTATTCCCTATGATCAAATGTGTATATTCCGAAATTCTAGAACAGTCGATCGACTTCATCACTGTTATTACTTTAACTTTGAACAGTTTCCAGTAGGTGAGTCAACTAGTGGGCGGTGACCAGCACTGGAATCCAGGAAAACGCGCGTTTCGTCCTATTTGGGACTCGTCATCTGTATTCCGCAGTGAGTGATAGTGTTCCCACCGAGGCTCGGACCCTGTGCTTATAGTTTCAAACGCCAAAGCGTCATCCAGCAGACCACCTAGACCACAAGAGCTAGCCACCTCTTGTGCAACGCATCTTATTAATTATTTAAATGAATTTAGATTTTCTCATCGATTGATTGGCCGGAAGTGTTCCGTTTCGGATGACGAGTTCCAAATGGGACGAAATGCTCATCATGCATTCCACTGCTTGTCATCATCTACCAATTGACTTCAAGTTACATGACCAGACATCATCGAAGCAACTGCACAAGCAGCCGACATGTCAACCTGAGGCCGAGCACTTCGGTCCAATCAGTCAACGGGAAAATCTGACTTGAATTAAATTTGCCGATATTATTTCACTTGTCCCCCTCAGTTCAGTTTATTTTTCTGCAATGTAAAACACTCTATCTTAGCTAACTTCTGACATCGCCCTATTGATTTTACACTCCTATCCAAGATCGATACTCCAAATGTATTGCCACCCAATGTTTATATATGATTGAGTCGGTGGCACAGTGGTTAGGACTCTCCCCGACTATGCACATGGTCCGAGATTCGATCCCCTGCCCACACACACCCAATATCTATTGTCGGCCTGCAAAATTTGGGCTATCGATATCCATGCTGAAAATTCCATACCTGTACTGAAAATACGGTGTGGCATCAAGCTGTAATGAAAAAAACATTAAAAAAATAAAAACAAAAAAATATTTTATCATATTTCACATTGCTACGAAAAGTGTTCACACCTGTAGTTTAAATTTCTAGAGTTAGCAAACCATTTTTGATGTAATTATTGATACCTGAAGGTGAAATACAAATCCACTTTGTGATAGAACTCGAACCGATGACCTCTGAATAGCTAGTCCATCATTCTACCAACTCCACTAACAAAATCAGCATCCCAGCTATCATATGCATAAATGAGTAATACACGACTGTCCGTTAATCGGCAGATTAGCTGTCCAATTGTCTCTAACCCTGTTAATCCTATATCATATTGAATTAAAAGGAGTGGAGCAAGCAGACCGTTAATTGATGGATTAGACTATCGAAGACTGCTTCTTTAGAATGAAACTTAATGGATTTTGACTAACAGTGAGATCCAAATTGCGTACATCGTCTTATTGCGGACTCATCAACTGGATTTACTTGCAATCCCCAGTGAATGGTAATGTTCCTAATGAGACTTGAACCTACTATCTACTATTTCAAATGACGAACCGTTATGCACTAAGGTACTTTAGTAGTGAGTTCAAGTCCCTTTGGATACATCAACACATTCTAGCAACCGTAGGTTTATCCAGCTGAACGAGATATGCATCCTGGATTTCACTGCTACACAGCATTCACCAAATTACATCATGTTGATCCTTAGACATCGCAGAAGCGTCCACCCTTGAAGGCGATATGTCATCACAGATCGAATGTTTCAGTCAAAATTACAAAATTCACTTAAATAAACATTATTGATTTGGTTGATGATGACTAATGAGGAAATTTATTGATTTATTGATTTCCATATGTCATATACAACATTTCATTTACTTCTTAAATTAAATGTCTGTTTTCTATTTAACTGTTAAATTCTGTTTTTATTGATTATCCTACAGATTATCCTACAGATATATCAAGTATAGCTACCCAACCATCAAGTAATCAAACAATCTTTCAAATCCCACCATTCCTATTACAAAATAGTCGACATTATCAACATTTCAGGAGTTATCGTGCTAAACGTGATTATTACCATTATTATTATCATAAACATCATCACCATCTTTTCAATAATCATCATCCTTATTATCATTATTTGAATCGATTAAAATCAAAACATAAAAAATCGAAGCAAGAATTATTTAAATATAAATTTATTAAAATGAATCGATATTTAAGAGAGAATATTCCATCTAGTTATAGTGCTACTGCCACTTCTAATCCTCCTTCTTCTTCTTCCATTATTCCATCGAATACGGACCAAGCCAATCAGCAAAATGTACACATTCCAAGTATACTGACACGTCGACTAAGAAAAATCTCGTTGAAAAACGGTTTTCAAATTGGTATAGACTGTACACTACACCAGGTGTATATTAGTTTATCAATACATATTGATCCACATAATTATTGGATATATACAATACCGTTGGCGTGTAATCTTACGGATAACATATCATTTATGCTGGATTATATCAATAATATGGTATGGCATTTTTGGTTTGTTTTGTTTTTGTTGTTTTTACCTCTGTTATCTAAAAATTAATAATCCTTATTGAGATGTAAAAAAGCAAAGGACTCGGGGAAAAAAATTCTGTTATCGACGATTTTATTTTCATCATAAGCTGATATCAGTTAGAGAACCACTGGAAAACCACCGGGGAGTACTGGACAGCTTTTTCGTCAGTCTAGTTTGAACTCTTCAGCAGTACGCACCCACTGTATACAACCAGCTCATGATGAAATCCTCCAGGCAATCAAACAAATTCCTTACAAAAACAATGCTTGAAAATTAATCTGGTAATCACTAGCGACTGGCAGGCAGTTAACCTGGGGTTCTATTGAGAAGGCGTGACCAGTGCGGTACAGCAGGTTCAAAATAAGGCAGTAACTCATCGAAGAAGAAATTCGTGAAATGGTCGTGCTATGTCGTGAATTGGCTGGCAAAAGTTAGAATTCGTGGGCTGGTCTGCCATTTGATCGAGTCCCAGTGGGTGACGCATGGTCTGCGAGCTAGCTCGCCTTGTAACCGAGGTTCGTGAGTCCGAACTCCCTGTGGTTGGTGCGTAATGATGAAGAGTCCTAAAATGTGACGAAACAACTGGCTGCCCAGTACTCCTTGTTGGTTTTCCAGTGGTTCTCTAACTGATTTCAGCTCATGATGAAATCCTCCATCCAATCAAACAAAAATCAAAATCCCTACAAAAACAATACTTGAAGATTTCATTTTCTTAGATGTACAATCGAATACATATATACATATACTACGTAGAATAATAGATTAGTTATAGAGTGACAAATTAAATAGTTTTTAAGAGTTGATCACGAACTGATATCAGTTAGAGAAACATTGAAAACCAGAGAGTACTGGACAGCTGCTGTTTCATCCTAGTTTGGGAATCATCGCCAGTACGCACTCACAGCCGGGATTCGAACCCAGGACCCTCCAAGCAAGCTCGTATACCATTCAGCCACTGGGACCCGATTCAATGGCCAACCCATGAATTCTAACTTCTACCAATTCGTGATTTAACGCGACCGCAATTATTGTCGTTGGTGGGACATCTATCCGCACACGTGACATTTAATTGGACCTCACTGGTCACGACTTCTCACTAGAACTCCAGGAAACTCCATCCTGTAGCAAGTCACTAGCGAGCATCAGATTAATTTTCTATAATTTGGTTTGTAAGGATTAGTTATGTTTTTCGAATCCCAGTGGGTGCGTACTGCAGATGATTCCCAAACTAGGATGAAACGGCAGCTGTCCAGTACTCCAATACCGGTTTTTAATGGTTCTCTAACTGATATCAGTCCGTAATCAACTCGTAAAAATATAACTAACCCTTACAAACCAAATTATAGAAAATAAATAGTGTTTGTGTGAAAAACCTGCTAGGCTGTAATTGATGACAAAATATTGAACAGTGCAAGACGATGGTGGTAATTAGTCATAACAGATTCGTCGAATGTGGGGTAGGAAAAATTAACAAGTCAGTTCAAGGTTATAAAAGGTACCAGGTGAGTGGCCAGTACAAAGCAGTATGTATTAAAGAGGAGGAGATAGCAAGACTCCAATCAGAGGTTCATATTGAAATAACCAATATGTGTAATGAAACAGGTAAAGGTATATATTGAGATAAGGGATAATATTACTAATCATAAGTCCGAATAGTATAAATGGGAAATTCGAATGGAGGCTATAAATTATAATGAATCGTAAAAATAATTGTAATAATAAGCAAGGTAAAAAAATCCAAGATCTTATTGCAACAGCTTCAGTCATGTGTAGGAGTAGCAAGTGAACTGAACGGGATAGCGACTCCGGAATTCGGGACAGTTCACTTACGTCTCCCACACACAACTGAAGCTGTTCTAATAAGACTGACTAAACCGGAACTTTGTATCCGAAAAGAACACATCCAGACGCTGTTCCTAACATGGACAAATTTGGATAAATGTTTCTTCTTCTAACCAAGAGTGCCTCTTCACCGTATCACTCTTGGATTTTTATTTCTTTTGCTTGGCTTATTATTACAGCTATTATTATTATTCGTCATAATTTATGCCCTTCATGCAAACATTCTCTCAAAACTATCGGATTTTCCATTCATACAATCCAGACTTATTATTAGTGATATTATCTCTTTTCTCTACGTATGATGCATCCACCTGTTTCATTTCACAAATTGGTTATTTCATAATGAACTTCTCACTACAGTCTTGCTATCTCCTCCTCTGTAATACATATCACTTTGTACTGGCCAATCACCCGCCTGACACTTTTTATAACCTTGAACTGACTTGTCAATTTTCCTCTCCCATATTCTACGAATCCATTATGACTAATCACCACCATTACCGTCTCCCACTTCACAATATTTTGTAATCGATATATATATATATATATATTTAGATAAAGCAATAAGAAGACGTAATTTGTCTGAATCGTGTAATGTATTTGCGATATATATATATTTTGTAATAGGTAACAACAGTCAGTTTTCCTGTGTGTGTGTGTTAAGTTTCACAGTGAGTGTAAATGAAAAGACAGTTGTAGAGAAGACAATTTTCTTTTCGACGAAGTCATTAACTAGGCTGTACATTCGTGTATTTATTATAAATGGGTGGGAGTGTTCCAGAATAATTTCTGGTCAAGGGTCAAATTGATAAAATTACAATTAGGAATTAAAACGCCAAAATAAACAGAGGGACAGATAAAACCTGTTTATTATGGCGTTTTAATTCCTAATTGTAATTTTATCAATTTGACCCTTGACCAGAAATTATTCTGGAACTTTCCCAATTTTCTACGATAGATAATAACAATCAGTTTTTTCGTGTGCACGTCAAAGTTTGGCAGTTAGTAAATATACTAAAGTGAGATAATAACATTGGTGTGTATGATTATGATTCACAAAGTGATTAGATATGTGAATGAATAGATAAACAGAGGTCAACCTAAAGGTCAATACACAAGTACATTCGGAAATGTGAATATGTGAATACAATATGATGGAAACGTAGGATGAGTGAAATGTTGTAAAAATAGAAGGAGCAACGTCTTCTGATTGGTTGTTTTCTTGCTGAAGGTTACTCTGCACTGCTTGTGGCCGTTTCTTAGAGAGTTAAGCCATATATCTGCGACTAGTACTTGCATACGTTAAGTCTGCTGTGATTGGTTGATGAAATCCTCAAGGTTAAGCTTTGTTATTGTTTTTTTCTCATGATCCTGATTCGGGACGTGAACATTGACGTAAATTGTTGTCTACAATTGCGCCCTGCAGACAACTGTCACCACAACTTTGTGCTGAAGGGTAATAATAAATTGTTCCTGCATACACTTACAGGGGGAGAACCTCATTTCACCGATGGCTATCAGCTAAGCGTCTATCAGTACGTTAACATGACACATGATTGAGTGAATACATTTATGCAGGACAGGTCTTTCATGTACCGCACTATATGCCACATACAAATTCAGTTATTCGAGCTACATTAGGTGGGGGTAAGAATCCGAGATCTGGGCCAAACAGCTTCATGTCGAATGCTTAAAGTCACTAAGTAACATCCCCTCTAATTTCAAAATCATAATTTCTGATAAAAAATATAGATTTTTAATCGATTTTCGCCACCGTTTACATTTCCTTTCTTCCTTTTATATTTTCATTTGTTAACTGTCCTATCTATTAGACAAACTACTGTGAATTTCCAGACTATGCCGTGTCCATGAGAATTCGACAAACCTACAAACCAATCCATTGTCAAACAACTCAAGGTATGCACACTCTAGAATTGACTATACCAGCTTATCATCGTCGAGATTATCCACGGTATTATTTAGTGCTAATCTATGCCTCAAGCGTGGATGATATAACCGGGAATTATAAACAACTTTTTGTACGTCAAATATTGGATACATGTAATATTATCTCGAACGGGTGTTATCCTAAGGCATTATCAAATTGTCGTCAAAATTTTCCATCACATCTACCTCCAACCTTTGATCCACTGATGTCTAGTTCAGTGATATTGAATTCAAATTCATCTAGTCAGATACCTGTTTGTATGATTGGTGAATAGAATATTTAAAGAAAAATGTAAATGTTCAACGTTCAATGATCAATAGACACAATTTAAATTATCAGTTTGACCTTGAATTGTCTATGTATGTATATAAATATATGTATGTAGTCAGCACAACTTTCATTCATTGCATTTAAAATCTTCACATGTTACAAACCAGAAAGAGGAAATTATGTAATATATATAAACATATATACAAATAAAAATAGTTTTGTAACAAAACATATTGACGTACTCAATGTTGTTTATTTTCACCACAACTAAAATGCCTCACAGTATGTATGTCTTAAACTATCACATGAACTGTACTCATATTTTGATTCATTTCCAGTGATATATATATCATTATTAGTTTTCTCTTGTTATCTATCGTCTTTCTTTGACCAAAGACTGATTCAAATATCGCCACTTTTAAAAAAATATACAAAACAACAAATAGTACTACTACTCTGCCTTGTGTACACGCCTGATAGTTGGACATTGAACTTAAAATGGCGCAGTATATAAATTTAAACAAAACTACAGACCGGAAGGAAGTGAGAAAGCACAAAGTTCAAAAAACAACAAAAGAAATCTTTACTTTCATTTTTGTTCTTCTGTTATTTTATTTCAGAGAGAAAAGAAAATGAAAATTTATTTTTGGATATATTTTGCCTATTTGTGTAATTCTGATGGGTGGTGGGATGCTTAGGAGTGTAATGAGTGTTTCTTTTTAAATTTTAGCGATGGCGGCTGCGGGGGGGTTGACATCATTTTTAGTGGAGGAGATCGGCAGGTATCTGATATTATTATAGTAAAGGTTTTTGTATTTCTCAATGAATGAATGGGAAACGAAACGATATTGTTTTTACTGACCTTTCGCTATTTAATGCAGCTAATAGCTTTATCAAAATAGTATTAAACCGGAATTTACAAACTCCACTCAGCATATATATAACAAAGAGTTAAGGGGTGAGAAAATAGACATAGGTCAAGTTAAAGGGACATATTGAAAGTCAAAATAACAATGAGGACCACTAAACCAAATAACAAAGGTAATAAAGTACGTCTGTTATGATATCAAAATAAAGTTTACTAACTTGATCATCGTTCGTCAGTCTGGGGGCATTTTTCGTTGTCAAGTTGCTCAATTGGTAAAGATAACAAAACCAAGTGTAGATTGTTGGATTTGATCAGTGTGTAAAATTATAAAAGCAGTGTGTGTTTACATCGTGAACCTGCTTATCACATTCGTGTTGATATTGTTACTTCATGGGGTAGGGGGGTGTTGTAACCAGGTCAGATTCTGTTTTAATCCATCATTCCTATTCAGACAATTTGGATTCCACTTGATATGAAGTGCTTCTGATGATATTAGACGTTCTTTGTGATTCCTGAAATGGTTTTTCTGGATTATTTCAATATTCTTTGAAAGAAAGAAATATTTCAATTTTGTCAAAATCAATTTTGTGGCCTGATTCTGTAGTGTGTAGACCTATGGCTGATGATTTTTCAAGTTTTTCTGGTTCAGCCGGATTTCTCGGTGGTCTAACAGATGCCCTACGACGTTCATTTCTTTTTATTTTAATTTCTCTCTGACGATGTTTGTCCGATGTATATCGCATCACATTCCAAGCATTTTATCTTTACCAATTGACCAGCTTGACAACGAAAAATGACCCCAGACTGACGAACGATGATCAAGTTAGTAAACTTTGTTTTGATATCATAATCTCATCACCTCTTAACTCTTTGTTATATATATATTTATGCTGAGATTTTGTAAATTCTAGTTTGATAATACTTTGATAAAGCTATTAGCACTAAATAACGAAACGTCAATAAAAACGAAGATATCGTTTTGTTTTTCATTCTCTGGGAAATACAGAAACCTTTATTATAATGAATGTCATATACCCAATGCCCAAATTTTTATATCAAACTGTTAAAAGTGAACTTGGTTTGGACATTCATATCTCATATTACCATTATTTTATTCCTACTGGCTTGAAGTTTCGGTAGAAGTGGTGTTTATTTTTACAGGATAGGGCTGTTAGCCTCATGCCCAACATTGCCTCTTTACCACTATTACTACTGGCTAAGCGAGGCAAAGGTGGAGTGTGTCCTTGGACCAGGAATCGAACCCCGAACCCCACGAGGCATGGTTGGCGAGCATTCTACCGCTGTGTCACCGACGCACAGGTATCTGACAGGAAGTGGTTAAAACCAGCTTAGACAGGCTTATACCAGTTTGAAGAAAATCAAACCAGTGGGCTGAGGCAGCATAAAATAAGTTCTGAACAAAATGTTCACACAGTATACCGAATCCTCAGCATAATTTATTCCATAACATCTTCTCCTCAATTAGGATCCTCAAGAAAAGTACCAGTTTGTAGTTTATTATATGACGCAATGATATTTTCCCTTAGTCTCCGCGAATTGCACACCGGTAGTTTGAAAGCCAGTTGAAAATGAGCGCAAGTACATTTAACGACTCATTGTCTTAACCATTCAATTATAACCTTAAGATTCAGAGAAGATATGATGCATTGTGTTGGGTAGCCCAGAGATTAAAGCCCGCGACTCTATGCAATCAATATAATTGGGTATTTATTAGCTTGACTTTCTGAGGTATGTTATACTTGCATATAACGTATTTTTGCATAATGAAACTGACTTGTTCTCACTGGCTGGTGGGATCAGTCTGTCCCCTGCCTTCATCTAAATGTGCTAAGGGTGTGTGTGTGAATTAATTAGCAGTCAACGGTTGCTCTTCAGTCGACTTGCCCATTGATTTTCACCATCGAAACTATCAGTTAGCAGAATTATTACATCATCACTGAAATAACAGTTTCTGGTTTGACATGTATTGACAAGTAATGGGTAATGAATGAAAATCTCGATTGCAGCAGGACTGGAAACACAGGCTGCCAAATCACACTAACTTACTCAGCAGGTTACTAGCCTATTAATATATGTGTAAAACTTAGGCACTGTGGTAGTAAGTAATTCTGTATTAGTTTGTTTATTAGATGTATCACACAGTCAGTGAAACAGTGTTATTTACTGGATGACGTTTCGAACAAAATTTATTGTTTATAATCATATCAGTTGTAATTACGCGACTTCGAGTTTCCTTTGTTTTCTCCTATTTGTCGTAGGGAGAGTAGAATTTTCCAGATATCGGGGACAGGTGATGAATCATCCCTATTACATGTATTTACAGTTGATTCGATAAACAAAGCTTCTGTCATCAATCTCTTTCTATACCCTGTGACATTAAATTTTAAAACTGTCATTTTATCCCATCCTATAGTATGATTGTGTGTAACTGCATGTAGTGCTATAACTGAACTATTCTCTAGATTTCTTATCTTATTCGGGTCAACCAATCTAGATTTTCCTAGGTTTTTATGTTCAGCTAGTCTGACTACCCCTGTTTTACTAGTTTGACCTATGTATTTGACCTGACAATCACTGCAGGGTATTAGATAAACTAAATTGTTTTGTTTTAAAGGCTCTACAGGATCCTTTAACTGACAAAGCTGGTTTTTAATTGAGATTGTGGTTGGTTTGAATGCCAGCCACTTTTATTCCTGCCTTGTTAAGAATTCTGTGTAAGTTTTCCGAGGTTCCTTCCTTGTATGGAATTACTACTGAGGATTTAGATTCCTTATTGTTGGTGTCGTCATTAATATTATTATTACTAGCCTAACCGCAATCCTATTGCGATTCACAATTCATTTCACTTCCCAGTCGTTACTCACTACATCACTGAGCGTCTACCAACTCAAGATTATCTAAGATAGTCCCATTGCCAATTAAAAACTCAGCTCCTTGCCTTCTAATTCAATATGATTATGAATGACAGGATTAGACATAACTGGACAGGTAGTCTGATGATGGATGAATTGTCAGTAGCGTATGATTCATCCAACAACTGACAACTGAAAATCATCCGCAGTCAACCCAGTGAAACAACGACCTTGGTAAGAATCCGATCTCACATCTCAGCTCTGGATTATTAATTCAGAGGAAGCTAGCTGAAAGTTTCTCTACCAATTCAACTGCGCTTGTATTGGAGCGAGTTATATTGGCCGTTGCTCTAGGAACTTGATATTTTGTGCTCGCTCGAGAACATCTCCTAGTATGGTTAAGTAAAGGTCTAATGAAAACCATTAACAGTTCGATATTGGACCATCTGGTCGAAACCGGCCACAATGCCAGCGTGGGAGAATCCTTCTCTATAATCTACCGGGTGCCTAATAAATTGCCGAAGTCATCGAAGCACCGCATGCTCCAAACAGTAGAGGCTATTGCAATTCGCCTCAAATAACCAGTGTTCTGTGTTCAAAAGAAGCAAGTCCAGCTAGCCACTACTACTGCCATGTCCGGCCTTCACAAGGAGACCATAAATTCATGAATTTGTAATATTATCTATCCTAATTTTTCGGACATTCAGTTTATTGTTGTTTTGGTGCAACTGAACTGTAATCTGTTGGTATTAGATGGTTGGAGGCAATCGGCAGGAAGCCTTGGACCTAGGTTTCGTGCTAGTTGGCACTCATCAGCAACTAGCCAACTAGCACGAAACCTAGGTCCAAGGCTTCCTGCCGATTGCCTCCAACCATCTAATACCAACAATTCACAGTGCACCGTAATGGCGAGCCACCTAGCATGGTGGCCACATTGCAAACATGACTGATAGAATTCAGTCTGTACCGAAGATAGGACTAGACACATTACACTAGTTACTGACTAGTGTGCAATCAAAAATGAACTGTAATCTATTGATATTATTGATTCGATGTTATTTTAACAACATTAATGTTGTTCATAACACTAATTCATTCATTCATTCACTGTAACGTGTATATATAACTGTAGAACCTGATGATGAAGTTATCGAAAAGATTACTCTTTGTTCAGTATCCATTGTTTTGAAAATTTTTCACTTGCAATCCTCACTTACTGCATTAATGACAATAAGCCAACTCATGACTATTACGCATAGCTTCATCATCAATGAAACGTATTTCTTGGAAATCCTTCATATATTTCCACTTCACTGGTAAATTTATCACACTGAAGGATATCAGCTGTAGACAGTTGAAAATCTCTCAGCTTGATTGGCATGTACGGGGTGATGTATTCTGTAGTGTATTTAGAAAAATTGAATTTGAACATTTGGACAACAATTCTTTCTTGACCAACCTGATAGAATACAGCGGTGTCGTTAATATTAGCAATGCATTAGAAGTGTCTCTACAAGTGGCAAATGCTTATGTATCGATTTCTGTGGACGTGGCGCCAGTTATACACAGAAACGTGATGCAGAATGGTCTCTAGAGTATAAGCAATGTCATGTGTATAGTCCTTAATAGCATTGATACTGACTGAATTCCACTAATCCAGTTTACATTGTAGTCGCTAAGTCATATAACTCACGACTGTGGTGCACACTGAAATGATGTTAGGTGGTTTGATGCAATCTACAGGGGGGCTGTGGACACAGGTTTCGCGGATTTTAGCATTCGTTCAAAACACCAGTAGAAATGATGTCCTCCCCAAGGTTCGAACCCATACCACCCAGTGCTGTGTTCATAAATGTTACTACTGAACTATTTGAGGTCGAATGTCATAAGGGATATATGTTATTTTGAAATTCACGTATATGTCTTGCTGACGAGTGTCACTTACATGATCTCGATCATTAATAAGACGCAATTATACTTAGTTTGTCGATAAAAAGAGAAAAAATGAGGAACACCTCATCAGACGTTATCATCACTTCTATACAAGATCAAATCCAGGAGACTAATATATGTCTTGGCAGACACCTTGGAAAAAATTACTAATCAATGATACTTAATGCTTCATGTCACGTAAGGCCAGGTATTTTCGTGAGTTAAAATAATTACTCAGGTGTTGGTCTGTAGGGATTTGATCGGTTACAGGATTTCATCATGAGCTGACATGGGTTAGAGAACCATTGGAAAACCAGCGCTGGAGTACTGGACAACTGTTTCGTCCTAGTTTGGGACTCTTCAGCAGTACGCATCCACCAGGGTTCGAACCAAGGACCTTCTGGTCACAAGGTGAGCTCGTGGACCATTAAGCCACTGGGACCCGATCCAATGGTCCATGAATTCTAACTTCTGCCAATTCACGACATAGCGCGACCACTAGCCAATGTCTTCGGCGAGTATTTGTCCTCACACCCAACCTGCTGTACCCTACTGGTCACGACTTCAAGTAAAATAATTACTGTCCAATATCATTAATCAATATTCATCAACATTGTTGTGTCAAATGACTTCTAACTTATTCTTATTGATCAAGAAATATCTAAAAAGAAACGACGGTCAAGATCAATTCCGAAGAATTACAGAATACGGACATCCAACTGTCACAATCTTTACTCTTCTTTTAGAGTATTTAACCACCTTCTAAATTTTTCTAGAAGAAAAGTTTCTTTGCGGAGAGAAACCCCTTCAACAACAATATGATTCTCCGAAACAATGATTGTTTTTTTATAAAAAGCACTGATTGATTTAAAGTTATGAATTATACACTAGTGATGACAGGAAAGATTATTTTGGTCTGATTTTACTCTCTGACCTGAACAGTTTAAGTGAGCAACTTGCACACTTTTTCTAGACAACATCTTCAGTGCTAACTTCGAGATGAAGTGGACCTTTAGAACTCTGCATGAATTCAATAACCATCTCAACTAATTTACGTGATTGGTTGTCTCCAGACATTTTCTCAACCCCTTGCTCGCCTATACTAGTATTGATTATTTGATTATTATTCTTAAGCGATGACAGATTTTTGAAAAGAATTCCACTTGTTATGCTGTTGAACAGTGTTCAAATTCAGGATGCATGTTTCACTGTATTTTGGGCTCATCAGCTAGATGTACCTGAGTCCCCACTGAGACTCGAACCAAGAACCCATCATCTCTAACGTCAAATAAGAGACTCACTGGTTCGGCGCATTAAGATTCACCATTTGTAACAATGAATGCTGAGCTGAAGTCATAGTGGGAATTGCATCAGTCGCTGAGGACTCAGACACATGTGTAACTGACGAGTTCATAATAGGCAGAGAGGCAAGTCTATTGAATTCCACTACTAGTCAAAGCCAGCCGCGTAACGCCGAAGGCAGAGGGAAGAAATTAACGTCTAACTAGACTCCTATTATAATCGTTTCGCCCGGTGATTTATCAGCTTTTTGAGATTGTGGAATTTCACATATATTTACGACAAGAACAGCCTTAAGAGTCGGAGGAAATTACCTCACTTGAGTAATTGAAAATCACTAACTGAACAAGTGAACTACAATACATTACGCTACTAATGACCGCTGGTCATATTCGTCCTTGATAATAAATGACTCAGGGATACTTCGTGGATCTCGAACACAGATCTTAGATTAAAAAGAAATAGAGATGAAAAGAATTCTTCGATTTTATAGAGAACATTAGTATGAACGAACCACTATTTACTGTTATCACTCAGTTAAAGATTCTCCCATAATAAGAACTCACAATAATGCATAGAGTGGAGAGAGACTAAAACCATTAAATATCCTATTGAGTAGTATACATTTAGGTGAGAATTCAGTGGCCCATGCCTTCTAAAGCCTATCAGTCTCTACAACTTCGCTTCCATTAACCAATCACTGTTCGTTACAGAAAACTCGTCAACCTCAATGTAAGAATATAATTGGATTACTTAATATTATTATTTATTATTATTGTTCCCTTGGGTTCCTAGTGGAACATAGGGCTTCAACTGCACGTCTCCACTTGCCTCTGTCTTCTGCTCTACTTTTCACCTGCATCCATGTTAGTCCATACTGTTTCAACTCTTCTTCACACGATCTCCTCCATGTCACCCTAGGACGTCCCAGTCGCCACTTCCCTTTCGGGTTCAACTCGGGGGCCTGACGTGCAATGTGACCCAGCGGCCTTCTCAGAGAGTGTCCAGTCCATCTACACTTTCTCCTGTATATTTGTAGGGTGGTTGGTTTTGTTCCCATAGTTTCTTGTTGGTGATTCTTTCCGGCCATCTGATAGATCTTCAGTATAGAGCGAAGACAGTTGTTGATAAAGGTCTGCAACCTGTTGGAAATATTTTTTGTGAGGTTTGATTGCCATTCCTTGCTTTGTTCGATGATGATGCGTAGAGTTGCAATTTGGTCAAAACATGATTTGCCTTTCCTGAATCCAGCTTGTTCTGGTCGAGATTCTGTATCCAGTGCGTCCTTTATCCTCTCCAGGATGATGCGACTCAGAATTTTACTTGGCATCGACATTAATTAATATTATATTCCACTAATTCTCCCCTGATATTTGTTTTTGACCTTAAAATGACTTTCATATATAATTTACTTGAAATTCTGTCTTTGCTGCCTGCCTCTTCCATCAACTTGTTGATCCTCGCCTGTAGACCTTTGAGTTTGTGTGGTATTAAAGATAAGTTTTCTACGAAGTCTAAGTCTTCCAGAGTCGCCTTATCAGCTCAATGTACCCCTGATTTTTGACTCAACACGACCTGCTTCATGGTGCAGTCTAATACAAGCAGGAACTTCACCGGTGATAGTAGTTAGTCTTGTGTTTCTCCTGTAATCACTTCAATGGCATCGCTGAGTATTCCGTTGTAAATCAGTTGACATGTTGCTTTGCCATACAGCTGTTGAATGAGGTTGATAGAGGTTTTGGGGCACTGAAATCTATAGTGTTCAATCAGTTTCCAAATAACTCCGCCATCAACACTGTCGAAGGCCCATTCAAAGTTCAGGTAGACTATGATTCGACTGCGATTTTATACTCTCTTTAACAGCATCAGTAAATTTACAGTTCGTTAAGGTTCTTCAAGGCATATGTGTATATATCCAATATCGTTCTCAACTAGCGACTTGCCCTATTCAGGTAGGTAGTTACCTGGGGTTCTAGTGAGAAGTCGTGACCAGTAGGGTACAGCAGGTTGGGTGTGAGGACAAATACTCGCCGAAGACATTGGCTAGTGGTCGCGCTATGTCGTGAATTGGCAGAAGTTAGAATTCATGGACCATTGGATCGGGTCCCAGTGGCTTAATGGTCCACGAGCTCACCTTGTGACCAGAAGGTCCTTGGTTCGAACCCTGGTGGATGCGTACTGCTGAAGAGTCCCAAACTAGGACGAAACAGTTGTCCAGTACTCCAGCGCTGGTTTTCCAATGGTTCTCTAACCCATGTCAGCTCATGATGAAATCCTGTAACCGATCAAATCCCTACAAACCAACACTTGATTATCGTTCTCAACTGTTTGAACTGTTTTTGAGAGGCTTAAAACTCCCCTCTTACCTTCTTGTTAAGGTGGTCGAAGTTGTGACTAGCAGGCTACAAGATCGTCTAATCTGTGATACAAAATCCAAAAACTTATGCACGGAAGTAATTGATCCAGACAGATTTAATAGTTTAACCAGTATACAAATTGGAATTATTCACATCAAATTGTTTCATTAGCTGAACGATATTACTTAAAAAACTTTTGATTTCTAATGTGACATAACTGACTGTCAGAGGCAATCTAACATTGAAGGCGAAATCTCTGTGTTTGTGTGTGTGTGTGCGTGTGAAATTCAACCTTGTTGTTTAGAGGCCGTTTAAAATTTCACTTTTTGTTTTGCCTCTAATTTCTAAATGGCTGTTGATGTGACCAAGTAAACTTCAAGCTACACAATCCCATTGTCAGACGATGAACTCTGTAGGTTTAAAGGCACACTTATTGACAGCTGTCAGCAGCATAAAAACAGTAGTTATTCTAGTCAAAGTCTGTTAGCTAACCGACACCAAGAAACCCTGAGAAAGTTAAGAAATAATGAAACCATTGTGATTAGTAGGCCTGCTAAACGGGTTAGAGTGCCACTGGTGAACAAATACGAGTAAAGTGAAAAAACGAGTAGGCCTCGAAGCGATGAAAAGAAATTTCAAAAGATTAACAATTCTCAGTAGATTTAGCTGAAAAGTCTGAAAAACAGCTGACAAAACACGTTTAAGGACATGAGGAGAAATGGAGTAATCTCTGAGGCAACCTTCAACTCTGTTTAACTTACTGGAAGTTATGCATTACAACTGCTTGGCTTGTCTAGAATATGTAATCCAGGAATTCCTCTTCTCTACACCTGCTATAGAATGGTATAGTGGCTAGTTGAACTCTTGCAACTGTTCCACAAAAGTGTAGTGAATCATAGCGTCAATTCTAATTGACATGACGTAATTGTAAATAGGAAGCAAATGTGATTATCCTTTGATGTTACATTACTGTTCACAAATATACCACAAATACTAGAAAAGTATAGGTATAAAACTTGGGCACCGTAGTAGAGTATAACTCCATTATGGATAAGATTTTATTTTGATAAATCACACAATGTTGTTATATAGTAATATTAACTGATGACCACGTTTCCAGCACAAATTATTGCCACTCATAATCAGATCAGGTCACTACTCACACAACTTTCTTGCTTCATTTATATACATGAGTGAAATTTATGGTTAGACATTTGAATAAAAATCAGTATTAGATAATGTACATTCAGAAATAATAATATAAGTGTTATCAATAAAATATAGTCAGATGGGTAATAAGACGAATGTTAACAACAGCCGAACATGTCAGTAGATTATGTCTAAAAGAAGAAATACATCGAATCACTGTGAAAATCAATAATATACGAAATGAAATTGAAAAACTCAATCACAAACTCAAATGTACAGTCAATGACAAAGATTTTGTAATTGTTGTTGAAACATCCAAAAAGGCCAGAGAATTAGCATTAAAATCAAAATCAAAACCACACAAATAAAAAATTCAACAAACCAACTGAAGAAAAGAACAAAATAAATGAAATTGACGTTAATGCTTCATCCTCTATTGACAGAACAAAATGGGTGATCAACCTCTCATCAAAGGAACTAAGCTCTAGTGAGATAAAACTACTTGAGAAAGGACTAAATTTCAATGTAACAGTTAGTAAATTAAAACCAGAGGATGTCATTCCTAACATAGAAGTATCACTAGGTTCAATAGATAAAACAACAGCAGAAGAGGTTCGAGCACAATGTGCATTAACCTTGAACAATCAAGAGAAGGCAAAATCAAACTTAACAAAATCGGAAAAATTAGCTGTAATTAGTCTAAAACAGGATAAAAACATTGTCATCGCAAAAGGTGATGAAGGAAACTCTACAGTAGTTTTGGATAAATCTGACTATATCAAGAAAGTCGCTGAACATATTGAGACGGGTCCTTATGAGGAAATTCAGAAGCCTGTAGATACCATAATGAATAATGTTAAGAAATCTACAGCGGAATTAATACGCAGAATGAAGCCATCACTGCGTGAATCTAAGTGGTTTAATTTAATGCCTTAAACGAATAATGCTAGTAGAATGTATGGTACTATTAGAATACATAAGCCAGGTTACCTCATACGACCAATAGTAGATTTCAAAAATACCCCTAGTTATGCTGCATTAGAAATCGTTCAAACTCTAGACTAGCTAATTCATATCAGATGAAAAATATAATAAATGACTTTCAACTTGAGAATGATGAAACAATGGTTAGTTTTGATATAACTAGTCTTTATACTAATATACCAATCAATATGGCCTTAGAAGCTCAATTGATTGTAATTGATCGATAACACTCATATTATTACCACCAGTCAGTCAAATCAGAGCGGGAGGATAATAAATAATCTCAAAATTCTATTTCAATTCACTTACATCACAACATTCTAACAAGTTACTTATTATGACTATAAAAACACTCGTCTTATCTCCCATCTGATTGCATTTGATCAATAACACTTATATTATTATTTCTGAATGTACATTATCTAATACTGATTTTTATTCAAATGTCTAACCATAAATTTCACTCATGTATATAAATGAAGCAAGAAAGTTGTGTGAGTAGTGACCTGATCTGATTATGAGTGGCAATAATTTGTGCTGGAAACGTGGTCATCAGTTAATATTACCCTATAACAACATTGTGTGATTTATCAAAATAAAATCTTATCCATAGTGGATTTATACTAAAAAAGTAGGCCAATTATTAGTTTCAGAGTGCCGCTTTTAAGATGCATCGTGAATATGCAGGTTTCTCCCTTGTTAGGCTTTGAAATATATAAATATCACAAGTTTTCTTTGAACTCCTAACAAGCATATCATAAAAACCGCTCTACGAGTTAAGTAGTGGATAGCGAAGGATACTTTTTCGTTACATGCTTTGCTGGAATCTTGCTTAGTGATAGTTTGGCGTATGCTGCTGATAAGATTTGTCAGTAGTATATAAAGAGTCGTTCTTAGCTACACAAAGATATCAGATAGCGGAGAGAGATTCGATGCCAAAGAGAGCATATGATTCAGCGTTGCGGTAAAATATGGGAGACGTGGAAAGGAAGACAAGGGAACATAATGCGAAGGACAGGAGCAGCACAAAATGGAAGATCTATGCAATTGATGACTTGGAGATAAGGTGTACATAATTTTGCTACACAGAGATATGAAATTACGAATAAACATTCTTCTACCAAGTCTCACATCCTCTACAGTTACAATAGGAGATAAGTTTACTGCATAAGGCGAAAGATTACGTGGATGGTGTAATCGGAAGATGGACATTATCTGAAAATTATGATGTATTTGAGCAATACAATTCGAACACAAAGTGATCACATATTCCCTTCTTTAAATACTCCCATTTATAATATTAGAACAAGACATATAAGCGAAAAATATTGTTTTCAATTAGATATTCTTCAGGCTTTACTCTAATTTACATAGACTTATATATAAAATTTCCAGCCGATCAATTTTGATTGCTCAAATGAAAGATAAGCTACCTAGCTGTGCCATTTCGATGTGTATCTATAAATTTAGTTGCTGCTGTGGATATAGCCATATAGGGCGAACAACTAGACAGCTGAACAAACGCATTAATGAGCATCTTCCTTCATGGTCCGGAAAAGGTCGAATAAAATCCATACGAAGTTCTATTTTGGCCCATTTGATTGATAGCGGTCACGAAGTGGACAAAAATAGTGCTTTCAAAGTTATCTATCGTATTCCATCGAGTCTTTCGAATGGAATCAGAACCCGTCTTTTACACCTAGCCGAAGCTATGAGAATGTGAGAGAACAATCCTAGTCTTTGCATACAAAAGAAGTTTGTTCTACCTTTGTCTCTCCCACCCTTGGCCTAGGTGAATTGAATTCAAAACCCTCCCACCCTTTCTTATTTTCCATCTCCTTCGTATTTTTATAATATTTATTTAAACTCTGATTATCGTTCCACTTCACCTTATAAGATTTGACCTAATTTATTTATTTATTGAATTGTCTACATATACACATATATACATGTACTATCTTTGTTATTCTTATCGCCACCTGCATAAACCTTATTATCAATATTTTGTTATCACTATAATCATCCTTATTAATTTCGTTCAAAACATTTACCACATTATTATTATTCCTTGATTTCCAAAGTCACCATCATTGCATAAAATTTTTATATATATGAGTGTATGTATATTAGAGTAAAGCCCGAAGATCTAATTGATAAAAACAATATTGTTCGCTTATATGTTTTGTTCTAACATATTCACTTGTCAAGTCAATTTATATGAAAAAAATAAAGGCCAATTAAAGTACACAAAGTGGCAAAAAGAATTAATATCAGTAAAAAGTTTGAGCAGTGTTAATTTTGATTAATTTCCCTGAAGAAGTTCGGACCAGATTGCCGAACGAAACGTTGGAATTACTTATTTCAATATCGCTGAGATTTCACAAATATAATTTTTTTACAAAAGTATAATTATATTTCAATAGTTTACACACAATGATAAGTTTTGTTATTGGTAATATTTCGAGCAAAATTACTGCCCGTGTTCACACCACTGTTGGAATAGTTTCAATTCCAACAATTCCAACAATGGTGTGAACACGGGCAGTAATTTTGCTCGAAATATTACCAATAACAAAACTTATCATTGTGTGTAAACTATTGAAATATAATTATACTTTATTTGGCAAAAAGAATTTAAGAATATTGAGAATAATTAACACTAGGTTTGGTTGCATAATCAGACCTCAAAGGTGCACCAGTGGCTGTGCCACATCGCAAAGTATACACCACATATACAGGGAGGTGTAATGGCGGTTTGCATGTTAAGGTAAGACAGCGTATTCTGAAGTGGTTAGAAAGACAAATGATCATAGGGAATAGTAAAAAGACAGTTGCAGCGAAGAAAATTTTCTTGTCGACGAAGTCATCAACTAGACAGCTGTATATTAGTGTATTTATAATAAATGGTAGGGAAAGTTCCAGAATAATTTCTGGTCAAGGGTCAAATGAATGAAATTACAATTGGGAATTGAAATGCCATAAGAAAACAGGGTGACAGATAAAACTCAAACAAAGTAGCATCACAATTACTGAGAGGATTGACATATTTTGCAATTAGGGGTCAGAAATGTAGAAATAAAAACAATAGACAGGATGTTTGGCTAGAAAACTCTAGTGGGATCATAACTAATGTGACGAACAATTGTGTATGCAATTAGGGATTAAATACGTAGAATTGATAAAATAACAAAATAGACAGGAAGTTTAGATATGAAAATATGGTAGTGTAAATAGGAGGGATTAAGAAAAACCTAAAAATAACATGAATAAACAGGAAGTTTGGGTAAGAAAGGCAATGGGGTAGTCACTATTGAAATAATTACCTGTTTATAATGGCCACGACAATGACAAGGCTTAGACGTATTTCTTTTGGATGGCTAGGGCCTCGGCTGTGCCCAGATGTTTTAATTTTATTCCCTTTGATAGGTTTGATCGAATCTTGTATATTATTTTGAAGGATTTTTCGAATGGCACTGAATGTCCTGAATTGACCAGATGTTCTGTCCCTTCACTAGCCAGGTTGGATATTAATGACGAGCGCGTTCTTCAAGTTGGCGCATGGTACGGCCGATGTACTCAGCTCCGTAAGAGTAAGTTAACTGGTATATGCATGTTGAAGTGGCCCAATGTGACAGCTTGTCGTTCCCCTTCTGGTTGAACAGTTTCTTGCAGAAAATTGTCAGTCGTAGGCTTGTGGCGAAGTAGGTTTACCTCAGAGATTTGCAGAGGTGTTTACGAAGAATTTCTGCTTCACTGTCGCCTTTGAATTCTAGACCAAGCAGAAATATCTTCTTCGGGACGGATTGGACTTGTTCGGAAGTCTTCTTTGATTTGAGATTCTTGTCTATGAACCTACGCGGAAAACTGTTTTGTTATTTCTACATGTCTAACCCCTAATTGCAAAATATGTCAATCCTCTCAGTAATTGTGATGCTACTTTGTTTGAGTTTTATCTGCCCCCCTGTTTATTATGACATTTTAATTCCTAATTGTAATTTTATCAACTTCACCATTGACCGGAAATTATTCTGGAACATTTCCACTCATTGATTGTAAATACACGAATGTGCAGCCTAGTTGATGACTTCGTCTAAAGGAAAACTTTCTTCGCTGCAACTGTCTTTTTATTATTTCCTATGATCATTTGTCTTTCTAACCACTTCAGAATACTCTCTCTTACTCTCACATGCAAACCAAGATTACTCCTCCCTATGTATGTGGTATGTATTTTGCGATATGGCAATAACCACTCCTGCACCTTTGAGGTCTGATTATGCAACCAAACGTAGTGTTAATTATTCTCAATATTCTTAAATTCTTTTTGCTACTTTTTGTACTTTAATTGGCCTTTACTTTTTCATATAAATTGACTTGACAAGTAAATGTTTGTGGGATCAGATTGTTCGAAATGTATTGCACAAATGTACTACAGTTTTCAGACAAATTCAGTCTTCTAATAACACCATCCGAATTTATAAAAGGGACTAATTGTTTCTAAAGGAAACGTCCCCAACTTATTACAAGGTAAACAATTATCCTGTTATAAGTTCCAACGTATATATTGACTCTATTTTGTCTACAGTTATTGTGATTGCTTTAGGCAATTATTATCCATATGGAATGGAAACAGACGCCTATAATTAATCCACATGGGAGCGTTGATTATGGTTCATTGGAGGGTCTTAAACCAGGACGAAATGGCTGTCTTGTACTCTTACTGGTTTTCAAGTCTTCTCTAAATAATGTCACTTAGTGATCTCACTTAATATCAAACATCTTTGTTTGGCTGATTGCGTATTCCAAAACAACTTAACATGTGAGGTTAAACAAATTCCTTTAGACATATCTCACTTTGGTGGACAAGATATGAACATATTGACACCAAATTCAATCTGATTTGGCTGAGATATATCAGAGAAGACAAAAAGCTATTTTAATGGTGAGAAGAGGCCAAGAAGGTAAACTGTCTATTCGTTCACTTTGATGTTAAATATTCAGAGGCGATTGGCAGAAAGCCCTGCACCTAGGTTTCATGCTTATTGGTAATTGTCGGCTCAGTGTATCTGCATTTTACGGAAATGATATCTGTCCTTCTGAGTTTCGAACCCGTACTGCTTAAAACTGTCGTTGGAAACACTTCTGTTTATTCCTGTGAGTTCCGAACACAGGGCTCCAAGAGCTAAGCTTTGAAGTTTCAGTAGCGGTTGTAGAGTTGCTCGCCCAACCATTCCTTTTCACCGGCCTTACTATTGGCTAAACGAGGTTTAGGAATAAGTCAACCGGGAATCAAATAAAAATCACCTGCTTGGCTGGCAATCATTCTACCGGTGGACTACCGAAAAGCCATATAAGAATAGAACCTGTGCACTGTGGTAGAGTATAACTCAATTATGGATAAAATTTATTTTCATAACGTCTCACAGTGTTATACAGTAATATTTACTGATGATTACGTTTCGAGAACAATTTATTGCTCAAAGTCATCATATCAAGTTACTCACACAACTTTCCAACTTCGCTAATATGGTTCCACTATTCCTCATCTCTTGATTTGATTCGTAGTAGTATTTTCCAGATTTCTGGTATGAGTGATGAGTCATTCCCACTGCACATGTTGGGTGTACATTCTATGAAGAAAGATTCAGTAATCAATCCCTCTGTTTCTCCACCTACCTAGATTACGTTTTAGGACTTTGACTCTGTCCCCCCCACCCTACTGTGTGGTTGTGTATTAATTCACGCAGTCTGATTGCCGAGTTTTTTCTAAATTGCATATCTTCGTGGGATCAATCATTCTAACCTTAGCTAAATTCTTATGTTCTGATAGGCAATCTGACTACTTCTGATCTAATAGTTTGACCTATGTAGCTAACCTCTCTCACATTCATTGCAAGTTATTTTGTAAATTATATCATTTTGTTACAGGATTTCATCGTGAGCTGATATCGGTTAGAGAACTAATTGAAAACCTGGAAGTAGTGGACAGTTGTTTCGTCCTAGTTTGGGAATCTTCATCAGTACGCACCCATCGGGGCTCACAATGAAATCCTGTAACCAGTCAATCAAATCCCGACGAACCAATACCTGTATATCATTTTGTTTAATTGGGTCGACCAATGGCGTCCTTTAGACTACAGAGCATGTCTCTGAGTGAGTTTGAAAGTTTGAATGCCACCCTAATTCCTGCTTTATTAAGAATCCTAAGTAGGTTTTCAGATGTCCTCTCCTTATGTTGCAAAACTATTGTAGATGTCTTATATTCTTTCCTGTTAATGTTATTATCATTAGTTTCACCATTATTTTTATTTTGCTTTTAGCCTTTTGTGGTCTTCCCAGTGAATTTTATTGGATAGTTATTTAGCACCAACGCTTCTTCTATCTGTTTCATGTCATCATCGAGGTGTTTTTTGTTGTACTACTTAGTGCTATTGCTCGGTTTGTTAGACACTTGACTTTGCCTACCTTAACAGTTAACGGATGAGATGAATTAAAGTCCAAATATCCAGTAGAGTGTGTTGGTTTTTTATAAACCCTAGTGTGCAGTTCACCTTCTTGTATTCGTTTTATATTACAGTCTAACATAGCCAATTATCCTTGCTCGTTTTCCGATTCAAATGTGAATTTTATTCCCTTCTAACAGTGAGTTTATATGCGTGAAGAATTACACTGACAAGCAATTCTGGTTCACGACTGATTTTGTAGTGGACTATAACGGATACACTAACTGGCCAATGTCATGAGTTTAGTCCTCAGCAGTGCTGATGCTGACTGATTTACCTCAATCAAGCTTTCAGTGAGATACTAACCGAATACTAGTCATGAAAATCCCTTCTGAACGATCTAATCACAATATTTATAGTTATTTGAATGCTTCAAATAGCATTTTATGATTATCCGTTTTCCTCCTAGACTGTATATCACATGCTGATGGGATCCTTACTACTTGTCTTTGACACTGTTTGATCCCTGATTCTAATGCTTCTCTTTGTGGTTGTACGATACACCAAAAATGTGTTATTTTACGATTGAGATTTTGTTTGGGTGAATGATGGTCATTCTGACCTTTGACTGTCTGTGGGTATTGTTAGTGTGTGATTCGTGCAGACAGAGTTCTTGATCCTTCTTATAGTTGAATACTAGTTAACTAATTTTGTTCTACATCACTTGCTTTTTTGTATTTAGGAAATTATCTTTCCTGGCATTGTTGACGTAATTTTGAGTTTCCGACGTAATCATTGTTGAATAGAAGCACAGAGATTTTCAAGTACTGGTTACAGGATTTCACCATGAGCTGACATCAGGCTTGAGAACCATTGAAAAACCAAAGGGGAGTACTGAACAGCCAGCTGTTTCGTCCTAGTTTGGGACTCTTCATCAACATGCACCCACCCTCATGGTTCGAACCCACGACCTTCTAGTTACAAGGCTAGCGAGCTCGTAGACCTTTAAGCCACGAATGATCATATTTTTGCTATTATTAGAGCATTTTTTGGCTGTACATTTTTCAGGAAAGTTTCCAACAGCTGTTTATTAGAACTCAACAATCAGTTCCCTGCGTTACAACCACAATCAGTCGTTAAAGTGGTCACCAAGTCATTAGTGACTCCTGCACCATAGTGAAATTTCAACTGATATTCGATGGCTGAAGACAGTTCTCAGGAAAACTTGCGCCCAATTTGCATTACCCACATTTTAGAAAATTCACTCAAAACAAAACTTCATATGTAGCTGACGCATTAGCTATACTAATATTTGAAAAAACAAAAACTCAGTTTTATTTTAAGCCAAAAAATGACTTGTAGTCCCTTTTGTTTTACTCTGCACCCACCTCAAAATATAAAAAAACAAATATGAGATAAACTGATAAAATCAAAGGTAGTAAGTGCCTTTCAAATGAAAATGAAAAGAAAATCATCAGACCGGGGAAGAAAAGAAGCAAATGACAGCATATGTGATCCCGCGACCCTCTCCCTCCACACTATCCATTGTTTTCCTGCTCTTTGCATACTATCTTTACATACGGAAGTGAGTCAAATCCAATGTAAAATGGCCAGAAATGATAAGAACAGAAATGATAGAAACAAGCTGACCAATGCAAGAACAGAAGAACAACAATAATTGAACTAAAGAAGGACTGTACATTGCTATATATTTATATATATATAATCAAGGCAATTTGTTCCGCTTCAAGAAAGAGACATAGAGGGGGAAAGGTGAAACAGATAGTTAAGCACTGTTTTATCTTTGGTTGAAAATTACTTTTTTTATTTAATGAGTTGGTCGTTGCTAGGATTCCGCTTCACAATGGAGTATAATGAATGGATATGAATTGAGTCAAAATAAACATCGGTATGTAGGTGTGTGTATGTGTGTGTGTGATTGTGAAGTGTGCAGTAGGTAGTATGATTACTGTATGACAGTTTTGATGTGATTAGACCTGGACAAATTCTTTTGTGATAGAAGAGTATTAGTAGTACTAGTAACAGTGTATATACAATTCTTCGTTGTAATAAGATGATGCGTTGCCCAAATGACAAACATTTTCTTTGATTTATCATGCTACTAACTAATAAATTAAGTAACATGATTACATAACTTAAAAAAGTGTAAATTGAAGAAGGTAAATAAAATGAATCAACAAAACGAAATATATCTGCACCAATGAATGAATGAATTAGTTAATTAATTAATTGGTCAGGCAACAATTCGCTCGACTATTACTCTGACTGCTGTCGCTTGTTTTCCGATCCAGTTGAACTGTATCCTTGTGATGTGAAGAAGAATGCTGGATATGTTTGAGATAGAAAGAAAAACAGTATTTAGTAAATATTTGTTATTAGTGGGGGTGTTTGGGGTCGATAATTGCAGACGAAATGAAATTCTGAGTCACAACCTGGATTCAAACCAGCAGTCTCTTAATTACTAGTTTTTCTGCCCTGCCAGCTTATGAGATAAGAGACCCATCGGCTAACCAGGACTTCATTTCACTGCAATCACCATAAGTAATGCTCAGTTTCCATATCAAGTTAAAGGTACATTGGTGTCTGTTTGTCACTGAACTACCTATTTGGCTAAACCTTCTCCTAGCTCCTAGCGTAAGTGATCAAGCAAGTTCAAACAGACAATATCCTTCAGACGTTAATCATGTCCAACATTCTTTATTCTAATGGTTTATCAGTTAAGCTTGTTTTCCCCACTTGCGTAATTTCTTCAGCAGTCAGGGACTACAGTATGTTTTATATGAACTGCTCTCCCATTTACATTAATATGTCATTTTTATTATTCTACTCATACAGAGCTAAATTAGACGGAGTGAGTCACTGACGAAACCGGTTCCAGTGTTTAGGTCACCTCGACTTGGCAAGTAAACACCACTGATTCGTTGATGATAATGGTTCCCACCTATCTGCATCAGTCAGTCAGTACATCAAGGAAATGGATTGTGTGTTCATTTTCTAGACTTGACAGTGAATTTGCCTTCAGACTAATTATTCAGTCCTTGGGATTACCTGTTCTGTCAAACGAACTGGTTGGATTGCCTTATTAATGTTATCTGGATTCATGTTTCTAGACTAATTTTACACTCAGTGATAGCCACGCAAGTTAAGGCAGCAAAACAATGATATACCTGAGGTAATATGGTGGTTGGCGACTAGCAGTGTAATCCCAGGATGCGCATTTCGGGCTATTTGGAGCTCATCAGGTGTAGATGATAGTGAGTCATAGTATCATAGAGCAATGAGAGTCACCTTTTCTGCGATTACTGTCAGTTTATATTTGTTTTTCATCCAATTTTCATTTTCCTGCTGACTGACTGGACCGGAATGTTTGGCCTTTTTTGACATGTCTGAAAATAGTGGGGACGTCGTTGTGGCTCTTATTGCTCAAGTGATCTAGTAGATAACGCTTTGAGAGTTTGAAGTGATAGGTGCTTGATTTGAAACCCTATCATTTACCTCCACCTTTACATGAAGAGTCCCAAACAGGACAAAATGATCTGCTAGTCACCATTCACTAAATTACTTCAGACAGCGTCGAAGCGTCCGCATTAGATGGTGACAAACCAACAGAGGCAGGAGATTTTGGCCAAATCAATCAAAAGGGGAAATCAAAATTGAATTTAAAGCAATGGCCTGCTTATGTTATCATAAGTTTACATTATGACAAATAATTTTTGAAGAAGCATGCATGGAAGGGAATAGTTAGATAGTAAATAATTCCTGAATTCACCGATCTTGTCTTCAAATGGGAAAGGTTATTAAGAGTGCCTGAAGACGTCAAGTAAACGACCTTTAAGTAATGTTTTCAATGATGGTTTCACTACCAGCAGTCAGAGTGGATTCTTGCAAAATAGGCATCTAAATAGATTTCACATTAAGGCATTCATAACGCATTATTCTATAACAGTAATCAATTGGTGGATAATGACTAGAATTGTAATCCAGGATACGCATTTCGTCCTACTTGGGGCTCGTCAGCCAGTGGATGTGTCTGTATCTCCCATTGAGTTATGGTGTCCCCACCGAGGCTCAAACCCAGTGCCCATAGTTTCAAACGCCAAAGCGTTATCCACTAAATCACTTGGGCCACGACAGCCAACCACCTCTTGTGCAACGGGTTTGATCAATTGTTTAATTCAAATTCGATTTCCCATCGATTGATTGGACCGAATGCTCGGTCTCAGCTTGACATGTTGGCTCCTTGTGCAGATGATTCGATGATGTCTGGTCATGTAACCAGACAACAGTATTGCATTAAAGTTATACTGCGAATTGACTTCAGTTAGAGAAGAACTCTTGAAAACCGGTGAAAAGTGGACATCCAGACTCTTCACGGTTACACATCCAGCGGACTGAACTCTGGGCCATGTCAGTGAGCTCATCCTATAACCTGTAGATCTAGATTTATTCCCTAGTGAAGGAGGATATGCGTGTATACTGTTGAAGAGTCCGATACTAGGACAAGACCACTGTCCACTACTCACCGGTTTTCATTGGTTCTCTAAATGAACACTTGAGAAGTATCATATCAGTCGTCCCAGCCCAAGGTGGATTTCGACCAATACATCGGAAAAAAAGGGGGATAGTTACCCTTGTTATCCTCGATCTTGATCAAATTTAATTTGTAAAATTTGAAATCTTTTTATCATTTCCCTTAAGAATTTCAGACAAGTTCACCGGATAAATTATTGGGACTACGTTTCTCAATACTGCATGAGATTTACCCGTTAAATATATAAATTTGATGATAATATTACTGGAATAATTAATATAAACATATATATGTAAAACGTACAGGATTTGACCAAGAATCGGAATTATTATAACCATCTTGATTCATTTCGTACCAACGCTGAAATAAAAGGAGAAAACAATGATTCAATAAGCAAAGGCAGGAGAGCGCAATGTGGAATAAACATTAAAATCAAGCTTCAAGCTTCAGGTTTGAAGTTTCATCACCAGCATCGCTATTGGTTCTTTGTGGGGAGAGGTCTCTACCCTCAGGCTTAAACTTCCTTCACTTCCAGCCTTACCATCACACCTACTAAACCGGGTGAGGACATATGAGTGTATCGGCCAGATATTGAACCTGGATACCTTGCACGAATGGTAAGCATTCTACCATTGTACCGTCAACGCCCACTTGCTTATGTCGAGGAATATCTGTGAAATATTGACCGACTGAGTTGCAACATAAAACTTTACACAGAAGTGCAGCAATTTGATTCGCAAATCTCTGTGTACTACACAAAGCAAGAGAAGAGAGTAAGGGAGGTTCAACAGAGCGATAAAATGCAGAAATGTGAGGAAGAAAGCATGGCAGCATGGAGAAACAATAAGGCTTTAATAGGTATGTAAGATTACGAAGAGTGGATGCATCTGCGCCATCGTCAAGAACCATTTTGAGGCACATCACCGATTGTCTCTAGCCATCGTTTCTTATCATCCTGAGGACCTCAACCAGTCAGTCTACAACCCCTTACACAACTGGAGCTAACTGTCAAATATTTCATGGACTGATGCTAGTTTGAGCCCCACTAGCTCTTTTCCAATCTGATCCATTCCATTTCAACTAAAACCGCTTGTCGAGAAGGGCGTTGGCTAGTCATACGCAACACATGCTCTAGACAACACAATCAATGTGCTTTCAAGTATTGGTTTGTAGGGATTTGGTTGATCGGTTAGAGGATTTCATCATGAGCTGACATTGGTTAGAGAACCATTGGAAAACATGGGAGTACTGAACAGCTGTTTCATCCCACTTTGGGACTCTTCATGCGTACGCAACCACCAGGACTCAAACCCAGGACCTTCTAATTACAAGGCGAGCAACTTGGCTTAATGGGATAGGATGAAACAGCTTTCCAGTACTCCCAGGTTTTCCAGTGGCTTTTTAACCAATGTTAGCTCATGATGAAATCCTTTAAACAGTCAATGTGCCTTCACAACCTTATCGATAGATTTTCTCCTCTTACCTAACACCCGACGACTAACCACAATATTATGCACTCCATTATACCACCTAACATGCGCGAAACCGCGTAGACGTCCCATGATCAATGGCCGGATATCACGCCTACGCCACATTCAGCGTAGGTTGACAAACGCCAAACGAGCCTTTTGCATTCATGATGACATCTCATCAGCGTTCAGCCCCTTGGGGCTGGTGAAACTTCCCATAAAAGTGATGTGGTTGACACGTCCTCTCAATTATCTCTCTCTAACTTTAAGCTAAAAGTAAATGTAGTCCGTTTCTGTAGCATCACATTACATTTGAAACGAGGAAAATAACAGAAGTTGCAGCTGGCAGATCACTGAATTCCAAAACAATGACTGAATGTTGAGCATGCTCTCGCCTAATAACCTCAAGGTCATGGATGTGATATCTGTTAGTGAGTTAGTTATAACTGTACACTGGGCACAAACAAGGTCATGACGGTTATCCAATACTGCTTGGTATTTTTGATGACTTTTCAACTGATATCGCTTCACCATAAAAAATATGTACTTGACAAAAAGGTTTACCTAGCATAAACATTCTTAAAGATATTATTGATTTTGATGAAGTTCTAATCAGGAATCAATATCATTCTGAGTAATGCAAGTGAGAGAAAGTTACACTTAACAACTATTTCGACGTCGTTTCAAAGTGTTTGGCAGTGTTCGGAAACCACACGGGCTAGTTAGTAAGTTAGTTAGCACAGTGGCACAGTGGTTAGGACTCTCGCCAACCACGCACACGGTCTGGGGTTCGATTCCCTGCAGACGCACACCTGATATCAATGGTCATCCTGTAAAATTTGGGCTACCGGTATCACAGGCTGGAAATTCCATACATGAACCAAAAGTACTGTGTGGTTTCAAGCTATAATCAAAAAATAAAAAAATTAGTTATTTAGTTAGTTAGTCAGCGACAAACTGAAACTAGATTTCTGAAAATTCAATTGAATATGCCTCATTATGAAGAGTGATCGAATTGACAGTGAGAAAGAATTATAAACCACGCTGACAGTGAATGATAACAACGTACAAGACCTGATGTATAGTAACTTGATTCCTTATGAAATATAATTAGTGGACGCCGTGAAGAGGTGAAAAATAAGGGGAGTTAGTTATTACATTATTATTATTATTATTATTGTTCCCTTGGGTTCCTAGTGGAACATAGGCCTTCAACTACACGTCTCCACTTGCTTCTGTCTTCTGCTGTACTTTTCACCTGCACCCATGTTAGTCCATACTGTTTCAACTCCTCTTCACACGATCTCCTCCATGTCACCCTTGGACGTCCCACTCGCCGCTTACCTTTCGGGTTCCACTCGAGCACTGGCCTGACGCGCGATGTCACCCAGCGGCCTCCTCAGCGAGTGTCCAATCCATCTCCACTTTCTCCTGCATATTTGTTGGGCGATTGGTTCTTGTTTTGTTTGTTCCCATAGTTTCTTGTTGGTTCTTGTTCTTTCCGGTCATCTGATCTTGAGTATAGAACGAAGACAGTTGTTGATAAAGGTCTGCAACAGGCTGTTGGAAATATTCTTTGTGACCCGCCAAGTTTCTGATCTGTATAACAAAACTGACTTGACGTTTGTATGGAAAATCCGAATTTTGTTGTTGAGTGACGAAGATTTCCAGATTGGTTTCAGGTTGATGAATGTGTTTCTCGCCTTCCCGATTCTCGATTTGACATCCTCATCCGTTCCTCCTGTAGTTGATAAGTGAATGAAGTAACCTCTTTCAAAACCCTCCCTTTGATGGTGATTAGCACTGGATGTTGCTGCTGTTGTTGTTGGTTGGTTATTTTCATAACCTCCGTCTTGTTTGTGTTCACATGGAGTCCTGTCCTTGCTGCTTCTTCCACCAGTTTGTCGGTTTTCGCTTGTAAATCTTCGATTTTGTGTGACATCAGACATAAATCATCCGCGAAATCCAGGTCTTCTAGGTTCTTCGCGTCAGTCCAGGATATTCCTGTCTTCTCGTTTCCCCTCTGTCTGACGCATAATCCAGTCCACCACAATTAGGAATATCATTGGTGATACATAGCGATGATAAATGAAATTACCAGTGAAGCAGTAACATTTATAGTGCTTAACGTTCTAATCAAATTAAAGTGTACAAAAATAGCGTGAAAATGTGAAAACCACAACACACACTCACTTTTGGTGCACCCCATGTAGAAACCATAGATTCAGCAACTGCTTGAAATAAATTCTGTATATTTTTACCGGTTTTTGCACTGGTTTCAAAAAATCCATGAGCTGCTTGTTGTGATGTTAACTGATAGAGAGAAAAGCAAAAAAACAAAGAAAAATGAATGGAATGGGTCCATTTATGAGTTTCAACAAAGCTGTAAGCAGACGTAATTCATCTGACACATGTAATTGTATAGCTTTCGGTTGGATACTAGTCAGTAACTATTGTAATGTGTGCATGTGTGGTCTTATCTTTGTTGCAGACTGAATTCTATCAGTCATGTTTGCAATATGGCCACCCTGTCACTAGGAAGACGATCGTCAGAAAGCCTTGGACCTAGGTTTCATGCTAGTCGGCACTTGTTACCGAGGCTTATCTGCAACCTAGGTCCAAGGCTTCCTGCCGGTTGCCTCCAACCATCTGATACCTGCATTTCAAAGTACACCGTAACAGCAGGCCACCAAATGGCATGGTGGCCATATTGCAAAGTTGACTGATAGAGTTCAGTCTACACCAAAGATAGGACTAAACAGATACACACATTACACTAGTTAACGACTAGTATCCAATCAAAAATATCCGATAAAGTCAGTCCTATAGGAGGTCGATCGCGAGTCCGAATAGCCCAGTGGTTCCGTCTTTGACTGCAGCACCCACTGGGTGACGCGGGCTCGAATCTCAAAGCGGACATGAGTTCCTTCGAGGTTGCAGATACACCTTGCTGACTGACTGGTTAGTGTCAACTAGCACGAAACATAGGTCAAACTGGGCTTCCTGCCAATCGCCTTCAACAATCGAATACATGATATTGTATTTGCATGACACAACACAACACATACTCTAATGATACATACACAACTATCAAACATTATTATAAAAGCAGTGTTAAAATCAAATCAGTAACTCTGAATCTATGGTGGCCCAAGTGAACAAGCATTAGAGTGTCCTTGACCAACGAATCAGACAGAAATAAAAGTTGGTGTTAAAAGGATAGCTATACAGCCTATTCGTTTTCGTATATATTCTAAGAAAACCTCACAGTTCCATATTGGAGTCTTTAATGGTAGGCCAAATCAATTTATGTACATAGATTCATGTCTACAACTGTATATCATTCTGTTTTGTAGCACATTTACTGCTCTAATCCTCTTTTTTTTCTAAGCAACCCCAAAAACCTTCGATGGAATTTATGTGTATCCCATAGAAAGAATCAACAGAGTCATCCATATGACTGACCGAATTGAAAGTTATAACCGACAGCTGTTTGT